>CM024610.1:42194062-42849323 GCA_014182575.1 Eucalyptus decipiens | reverse complement strand
AGATGAATGATCCCTTCGACGGTTGGGTTATCTAGGAGCTGCTGGTGAGATCAGCATGTGCTTTGCGATTTATCACGTGTTTGGCGTGAATGCACATTGGATCACCAATCTAATCTTATGTCCCTAGATAGGTAAAGCTTATCGATGTACTCGATCACTGGGAAGACGGCGTCCATGTACCTTCTCATCTTCTTTTCCGCGCTATGAGCTGCAACCACAGAAGACATACTTGAGATATGCAAATGACAACATAAAGAACCCCATTTGCAGTTCACTGACATTTTCTGATTATTTGATTCCAACTCACGTTTTGCAGAATATACTAATTACAGGATTGTGGTTTGTCCTCTGTACTCCTAAAGAAAGTCTCAATTGTGAGCACACTACAGAAACACCAAACCACATACGCAATTCTCTTTGAACTTAAGCGCACAAGCACGGTTCGTAATTTCGCCAGAAAATGATAAAACAATGCATGGATTGGTTTGGATTTGACACAGATAAGCTCAAGCAACTAAAACTTTACAAAGAACCAACAGATATATGTCATGCATTCATCTTGGTTGTTACTCCTACCCCTGAGTTGAGTATTTCAACAAAATTGAACAGGAAAGGTTTCTGACAGCAGCAAGATGAAGATTAGACTATTTCAAAGCATCAAACCATCCATTAACTCATTCGTGAAAGCTAGGCCTCAAATCAGTCCGTTTTAGTAATATTTCTAGATCTACTAGGGTCCAAAGTCTCTGCTTGTAGTGGAAAATGTTGATTGCTCTAAACCTATCTTGATTTCTTTCTTTCATTCTCGTGAAACAAGTTGACACTGGACTGAAACTGCAGTCATCCTTGCTCTGACATAATGCAAAACATCGAAACCTCTTTCCCCCATTATGGGCACTCTGGGATAGCTGTGGCTGCACGAGAACTTTTTATGCAAGTTGAAGGAAATCCTGGAAACAATGGTTAGTTTACTTTCTTTAAAAGATATATTGAAGTATTGTTAATTCATCAAAAGTCTTGCTTACAGTGAGTTTAACTCAAAGGCATATGTTTTCAGGAAAGAAACATATAAAAAACAGATGTAGCAGACCGTACAGTCCATGCCAAATATCAAATCATGCAAACAAATTACCATTCTAAGAAAAAAGAAAAATTACCATTCTCATCGAGCTTTAGCAGAAGCTGATCCCTTGATGGGAGGGCATACATGCCTGCATAAGCTGCTGTCCGGACTGCCCACGAGTGATATGGTGCACAAACCTGAGAATAAGCGGTGGTAGCTGCTTCCTTCAAGGAGTTGTCCCTGGGAATGAGAGTAGTCAGGAAATATTAATTCAACCTCTTTCAAGCTGGAAGCTCAGCATATATACATAGAAGTTGGCTCATTTAGTAACCATCTCAATGAGCTGAAGAGACTGGTAGCGTTACTAATGGACCCTCCATCCATAGAGCCATATCAAGTTATGAAAATAGTGGTACTCGCGAGAAAAGCACATAAACCATATCTCCGACTTTATTCCTCCTCCTCGTAATATTTTATAAGAAATTCCTTACTTATGTCTCTTCCTTACATATAATAAAATTCCTTCAAATTTGAGAAACTACAGGAGGAATTTTAGCATCCCCAGTCAGAACATAATAGTGAGTGCAACTTCACCATAGATTCAAAAGGGGAACAATATACAGCATGTGAATCTGAAGTAAGCTCCATTTTATTATCCTATGCCGTTTCAACAGGTAATCAGATAAAACAGCTAGAATAGAAAAGCCATACTCACTGAGAAGACAGAAATTGCTCAAATAAAGCTCTGATGAGGTCGAGACCTAGCCTAACCCGACGAAGATTTCGTGTGTGGCTTCCTTGCTTCTTCACTGTGCGATTGGCAACATCAACATCAATTATTTTCTCTAAAGTGCAATATTTTTTTGATGCCTCCACTAGATTAGACACCTGTAAAGTAAGTTAGCATCAGATACATGTATTTTCTCTGTATTAGAGGCACTGATGATATGAAAATAAATTAGGCACAGCTATCGGTCATGGATGCTCATGAGCTGCGAATCAGCTACAGGCTACCTAGCAAAATATGCAGAAATTCGACATGTTCTTAATTACTAAATGGAGAACCAAAGGGTCTAATTTTCTCATGTTGTTACAGTATGTTTCTTAGGAGAAGCTGGGAGAGAAGAGAAGGGTTTTACTAAACACAATCATGTTTGGGTGGAGGGAAAGAGATAGAGAGAAATGATTAGAAGGGATTAGCGGAGATTAATAGAGATTGGTCTTGTCAATTTTATGTACATTTTAAATCCCTCTAAACATAAAGGGTTTCAAAGAGTTTGAGGGATTCGTGTATTAATATACAGATCTATTTGTCTTTCTCTCTTATACTCTTATTACACCTATTTGTAAAATGACATTTACTTCATAATGCATTTTTTCCCTTTCGTCCCTAATGAGCATCCAAACAACATCATAACTCAATTATTGAATAATTTCTCTTCTTTTCCGTCATCATTAATTAAATCCCTCTTTTTTTCCCTTTGTATCACTCCATCCAAGCTGACTGTTAGTGCTGCAAATAGAGCCCAAAGTAAATGTGGAAATAAAATGAAAACAGATACATGTGTTGATTGTAAATCTCAATCCGTTCATATATTTTTTCCCAAAAGGATTTAAATAACAAGGCTCAAGGAAAAAAACTTTAGTTCTTCAATAGAAAATCATAAAAGAAAAATAAAGCAGAAGCACCACCCATATTTTGCATGTGAATTGCTTCTGATGTTTACTAATGCAAGGGTGCCTATATATATTTTTGAAACAATTAATACAACCATCTGTTATTGTTGAACTCAGATAAAATGTTCTTGTGCTAGTCACAATTCGACATGAGGGAATTAGATTGGTGTCCATAGTTCCAATAAATAGTTCATTTAGAGTATCAAAACTCCTAAAGTAGATCTCTTGATTCGTTGGGAACCCATGTTAGAGAGGTTGAGCAATTGATTCTATGGAAGAACCTAAAAGGCATGAAAGTGTAAATCTTAAGCAAAGGTAGCTGATCCCCTGCCAATATTTTTAGGGTATAGCAGGTTTAGGGAATTCGAGCAGCAAAGAAGGAATGCAGGACAGACATTCCAGAGAAAACAAGAAAACCTCTTCTTCAGTTTTTTCCCTCTGGTGCTCATCAAACAATTGCCTCACTTATTCAAGAACAACTAAGTTAATCTACCCCTATAAAACTATGAAAACGACCAAACTTAATCTGCATGTGCAAAGGAAAGAAAAGGATGATAATTCCAGAGCCACAAGAAACAAAGATAATCACAAGTACTGAGACCGCTATAGCTTCAATATGTCAAACAGATGGATGAGAGTTGACTACGAAGGGGATGCATTGCATCATCTCATGGTAACAGGGAATGCGGGCACGTTAGCTAATTGCCATCATGGAAATTAAAGAAAACTAAGCAGGAATCAAGAGTAGGAGTAGCAATGAACTCTGTCCTGATAGTTATTGGGTTAATATGGTGGTGCATGGCCAAATTCAGACACGAAGCGATCGAGACAGAGAGAAATGCAACAAATACTACACGCCACGGACACCCATGATGGCCTCGCTACAGTCGAGAGTCTCGCGTTTCTTTCCATCGACCTTGGCCGCTGCTTCGGCCTATCATGCCGGTGGCAAATCCAATAATCAGGGAAATCATGTCATTCCTTTTCTCTTTTGCCCTTTTTAGTTTTTATCATAGCAGTGAAAAGCTAACAAAAGTGTCAGCAGTAGCCATACAAGTCAACGCGCAAGCTCTTTCTCGAGCAGCACCGATCATCTACACCAAGGCAAAACGTGCACTCTCCAACAAGCGAACGCACTCGCGCGAAAACCACAACCACGAAGCAATCGAAGAACCAATCTGCGCATATAATTAGCGCTCGCGATGGCAGGCAGGAACAGAGTCGAATTCCGCAGGAGACACGATTACGAGAAAAGAACTCACCTTGGAGACGAACTCCATCTCGGCGAATTTGAAGGCGATCCCGAGGCAACCGAAGAGGACCGAGACGGGAGCGCAGGCGTCGCAGAGTGCGTCCAGCTGGAGCCCCGCGCCGTCGCCGCCGCTCAGCGAGCCGGCCAGCTTCTCGAACGCGTTGGCGATCCCCGAGAGAGGCGTCGCCGCCGCCACCGCCGCCGCGGCGTCGTCCATGGAGGGTTCGCGGTCGCCGTCGCTCCTCTGCGTCGCATCCATGGGGTGATCGTGAAGAAGACGGCTACTCTCCGGAGCACCCCATAACACGGGATGGTCGATGCCGGGGGGGAATAAAGGTTGGAACTTGGATATTTCGTAGTGCGGAGGGAATAAAGAGGGGACCGAGACTTTTCGGACGTCGTGGTTTCTCCGTGGAAATGGAAAGTGAGGGTGGGAAAAGAGAGGCGGCGAATCTGGGGACTTATACCGACCTAAAAAAAATAAAAAATCTGGGGACTTGCGGGTCCGCCCGAGAGGAACTTGTTTGTTGGGGGGTTTTACGTGTCCGGCTCAGGATGATGATTCCGAGGTAAAGCAGCGGTGGCTGGGAGAATATATGCGAGAGTTCCGTAAACAAAGTCTACTTCTACTTGCGGTGAGTGGGAAGATTTAACGAATAACGCTGCCTCAGCGTGCCGAGAATTGATGCGGTTCAAAGATTTGTCATGTTGGACATGTTTAACTAGAACTCGAGTTACAATATCAAATTTTTCGTGTTTCAGGAGCTTTTATCCATGTGACATTATGGAAAGACAATATCGTTTTAGTCTTGTTATTGGCAAAAGATTATCCTGATACTAGAGGTGATCGGTTTCCAATTTCAAGAATTAGAAACTTACTTATTTAATCCTTAAATCGATCCAGTTAAGTTTCTAGATAAGTCTAGGTAATGGTGGTGTTTACTTTATTTTATTTTATTTTATTTTATTTTTTTATTTCCTACAAGACTGCCTCTCAAAGAGTTGTGAGAGAAGAAGAAAGAGAGTCTCATCTCTTGGTCTTATTGATTGGCTCTAAATAGAACACGAGAACAAGAAAAGCATTAGAGTGTGGACTGATATGGCATTTTGGCATCACAATTATAGATTCTAAAGGACCTTCCTGGAGTGCTCCTTTCACATCATACTTTGTTTCTATTGTGAGGTGAGAGTCGAGACTTGACATTGCATCGAGCGAGATGGAGGCGTCGAGCGAGGACAGAAGGAGGCGTCGAGCGTCGACTGAGAGGGACTGAGGAGGGAGGCGTTGAGCGTCGACTGAGAGGGACTGAGGAGGGAGGTGTCGACCATGGAGCAAAGAGGGATTGCAAATGGGCTAAGACAGGGAGGGACTGAGCGTGAGCCTTAAGAGGTGAGATGAAAATAGGCAATAAGGGTTTTGAGAAAAGTGCGTAATTACACATACGACCCCTGATGCTTTGTAATCATAAGAATTATTTATTAAAAAAAAAAAAAAACTGTTGGTTTGGTCCATACCTAAAAACGAGAACTAAACCAATTTTCACAAGTTTCGTGTTTTAGAAATCGGGAACCTTCCACAACCATGGTCACTCCTACCTAGTACTGCAGGTTGATGACACAACCCATATAGAGATTGCATATAGGTTGACACCAAATCCAAATATAAATGCGTTTAGTCATTTGGATTTTTAAATATGATATAATTGGATATGATTTTATGGACTGTTTAGTGAACTGTAAATTTAAAGTTGGATACAGTCATTTTATATTATGTATATTATTTGGTGTAATAGCACATCAATTTAAAATAACATAAAAGTTCAAAAATGGAGAACGTAAAAATCATTTGTGGCACTTGTGCTTACTTTATTTTTATTTGTCTTTTTTTCCTCTCTTTCTTTAATTATTGGCCTTTTTATTTCTTTTTTCCCCTTCCATCATTCTCTAATAAAAATTTATTAAATAGTAAACTATACTAATATACATAAAGTACTAAAATACCTAAAATATGTAGATTATAAATATAGAATTAATTTGAATATATAAATAAAATAAGATTAAATTAAAATACAAAATTGTTATTTTGAATTTCTTATACTAGAATTCAAATGTTATTAGTATTGAAATATAATTTTAATTTTATTAATTTAAGAAGCTTATTATGTGAGAAAATAACTTCCCTTTATAAATAGTAGAAATACTATTTACATTTATCCACTCTTCTTATGTGATAATTTTATTTAGTTTATATCCTCTTATATCTAACTTTATCCTGTATTGAGTAAGCAATAAAAGTAAGATATGATAAATTTTATCGTATCTTGAATTTTAACTTGACTGCCAAACATAGCTAAAATTTTTAATTCCTCCAATCAAGATATGGTACATATAATCATTCCCTTGGTCCAATTGGTATAATGCCTAAGAAAGAAGATCATCAACCATGAAGGCCACATCCGTACAATTGACAATGAGTTCCTAGTAAACAGAATTTTAGTGAAGTATATGACATGTAACCATGATCAATTGACTCGAAGTATGAACAAAAGTTAAATATTGATTCTAGGAGAAACCATTGACCAAATCGTAGCTAGGAAATCATGAACAAATCATTTATAAAGTTGCGGTCGAGCTAAGACTTTAAAGATATGGGAGGAATCAAAGTAAACGCAAACAATATAGTTTGACAATCAACACAAAAGCAGCCAAGACCTCAAAAATCACGAAGAACACGTCAAATTTTTGAAAATAAGGGGATCATTTGCAACAACTTAATTTAGAATAGGCTTTGTCTGAGTTTGAATTTGAAATTCGATGGTTTCCTAATATCAGTATTTATCTTAGATTACAAAAGCTTTCCAGCCGTATTTTGGAAGTTCTCACCCTCTTTATGCAATCCGGTCATCTCCATTAACAAGTGTGCGTTATTTCGGTCATCGAGCAGCAGTGATATTCAAGAACGTAAGCAATCCGTTGTGATTCAATAGAGTTTTGTGTAACTTTCTTATTTATTTTCCATCTAATGACCCTGCATATTATTTGATCTCTACTAAGTCCTCGAGACTTCGAGGTAAATTAAGATCCCTATACTTTTGATTAGAAGTCAAAATTTGACACTTCAATAGGTCATAGATCATCCCTAATTGCACTTTGGTCACTAATTGAAAACAAAACTCGACAAGATTTGCATAATCGCAACCCTTTGAGGAGGCCGGTGTCCCATGGTGGTAACAAGTAAAGTTATGCTGGCTAAGGAGTGCCTAGCACTCCATTTTGGTTTACGCTGTCAATTTGGGCACTAGTCAAAATTTGTAATATTAACGATGCGACGGAATCAATATCTAATATCTATCGCTGTGTATATAGTGCTTGGTTGCTCGAACTGAACACGAGGAAATCAGAAAGCTGGAGGACGAAATGAAAAAGTGCACCAGAATAAAGTATTTAAAACTGCAATTTAGCCAGATAATGAAAAATGTGCGCGGACAAAGTCACCTTCGTATCGAGAGACCGATATACATCGCAGCTGGCTGACTCCTAAACTCTGCTCGCAAGCTCGACTTCATCTTCCTCGGACTTGTCGCCACCTCCCGCCCCATGAACCTGAACCGGCTTGAACGTGTAGAACTTGGCGCAACATACGTAGTAGACGAAGTTCACGGTCTGCAGCAGGGTGAGCAGCCAGTAGAAGTACTCCAGCTTGCCCCGGTTGAGGTTGTCGTCAGGGAGCCAGTTCGACCCGTCGTCCCCCGTGGTGACCCGGTAGACGACGCTCACCAGGAGTGTGCTCAGGTAGCTTCGTGGTCAGGTAATTTATCATAAGAAGAAGAAGAAGTTCTGATCTAACGTCAGCCACTACTGATTTCTTTAAAATTATCAATATTATAAGGCTGTTATTCCATATGAAGGTGATGGTATTGAATCAAGACGTAGGTTATGATTATTAACCTCCAACTGGCTCTAATGTTGATAATTTCATAGAAATTAGTGGCGATTTTTGAATATGCAGATAGATTTGGGACTAAAGTGATATTTGGAGATCTTTATAGACAAAAAAAAGGCTTTGGGGCAAAATTTGGATCGAAGCTAAAGTTGGAAATTTTTTTAAGAATTAGGCCTAATATTTGGTGCATGTGTCGGGATCACAAGGCTCCCACGACCAAGGGATTGCACATGATTGAGGAAAACCTCACAAGGTAAAGTTTCCACAAGGTAAGGTGAGGATATAATTGCATTGAAGATCTAGAACTCTCTTGATATATATGCTGGTAGGTGGTAGGTTATAAGATACGAACCCTACCACCGGATTAGAAGGCAATCAATAGTTATAGTCTAAGGGCCACAAGTATAAGAATGGATGCCCTACTCTCATTGTAATCATCCAACTATTTCATAATTTAAGTTCTATTTTTTAGAGCTTCTCTCTCTAAAAACTTTTTCTCTCTAAAGATTCGGCTGAGTGAGTAAGTGAGCAATCAATCCCAAACAAGGCTTGGCTTAGGCAATTTTGGTGAGTGAGCAAGTGAGCAATCAATCCCAAGAAACGCTTGGCTTATGCGATCCAAGAAGCCTAAGTTGTCGCATGATTTCAATCCCAAATGATCGACCTATGACACATCATAACCCTAGTGGCTAAATACATCTTGCAAACTATTATTTCTCATACCACATAAAAGCCGCAACCTAGTCAATATAACCATGAAAATGATGAAGCTCTTTCTAGCTGACCATCAAGAATTGACATGCATGCTGAATGATCATTCACAAAACACTCAGTATGGGTATCCCTGCTTGCTTCAGATCTTTGATTATTCTATTTAACTAATCTTGCGAGCTCTTTGTCAAGTGCTTGGCTGAGGCCTGGTTTGCAGAAGCTCTTGGATCTCAATCAGAAGCTTTTGATTCAATAGCGCCTCGAATACTGTAATTCAGATTTAAGACCAGCTGGACAAGTTGATCTGCACTTCCTCCACAGAATCGCTGGAAGAAAGAGGTGTCTAGGTCCATTTCCTTGAGCCTCGCACAGATGCAACTTCTCTTCGTGAGTTCAAATAATACCATCAACCAGTTCAAAATACCTGCTACACAGCCTAAACCACCACAATTGAAAGCCCGAAGTTTAGCATTTATACAATTGAAACAATCCTTACATCAATCATCAGTTATTTACCCCAAAAATTAACTTCTCCTAGTCATCAGATTCCTGATTCTAAAACAAAATGCACCATAGAATCAAAAGCAAGGAAAGTTTGATTTTAGCCTAAAAGAAATATAACTCCACGCTCACCCAGTCAATATATCCAAAACTACCGACAGATCTTCCCGTGATCTTCCGGTCTATTCCTTTGTCAACGACGATCTCGGCACTCCCACTGTGGTCGACTTGCCATTGATGCCTTGGTGGCCGCGTTGTTTTCAGGTAGGGAACGCCCTCGCCACACGGCGGAATTCCTGGACCGCCTCCAACGGCCACTGCTCCATTGCCTGATCCTCGCTCTGCTCGATCTGGCTGTACCAGGCGCCCAGATTGAAGAGGATGGCGGCTTTCTCGAGGTGGATCGTCAGGTGACTCTGTTGATTTGGTCCTTGGCGGAGGAAAATATATTCTTATCCAAGGTGTCGAGGTGACTCTGTTGATTTGGTCCTTGGCAGAGGAAAAGAGGTTTTCGATCTGGCGAAGGTCACGAAAGTAGGAATGGAGTAGGCACCGGCGGGCGGTGAGGGAGTCCTTTTGGGGGTTTTCGCGAGTTGGGAGAGAAGTTCGTTCAGATATGGACGTCATGTTTGGGGACCTGGGCCTTGCTTGGAGATTTTCCGGGTGATGTCAAAGCTCAGACCCAGAGGTCGACGGACTTGGTCTTCTTCTCAGGGATGCAGAGCATGGGGAGCATGGAGAGTATAGAGAGCATGATGTTGGCGGGCCTAGTCTCGGCAGGCACAATGTTGGTGGTGGAGGACCGAGAGGAGGACGAAGACGATTATGGAGATTTTTCTGACGAGGAAGGAGTGTCCAAGATCAATCGATCCGGCGAGATAGAGAGAGTGGTTTTGGGTTTTGTGGGGTTGGGATGGAATCCATTATTGACCGAGTAGTGGCCGAAGGACACACGGTCTTGTCGGATTATCCTAATCAATCGGAGAACTAACCTCGTTCTTTCTCTTTTTGGAGATGCACTTCCAATCAAAATCATCCAAAAAGGCAGCAGTTGAGTTTTGTTTTAATTTATGTATACAAATGGACTGCAAGAAGCTCATTCAATTGGTCAAGAAGGAGAAGGAATGTTAGAAAAAAATAGTTTTGGATCAATAGAGTAATCAAGTCGGACTTTAAGGCGTTATATTACTTTCTTTAAAGATTTATTTGGCCCACAAAGTTGCTAATGGTTACCGATAAATATCTTCTAGGATACATCAAAGTCTAAAAACTGAGAATATTAAATAACAATTCTAGTATTTCCCCGGGAACAATTGAAAAGATGGTTGTAGCTTTAGAAATAAGACTTGAAAATGATCTCATATTCGTTTATCTAGAATTTTGACATATATAAATCGATCTTAATGAACATAGACAACTCTTTGTGTAAGATTGCAAAGTGAACGAATATATTCTTTCAGACAAAGTTGCAAAATGAACAAACGTGTCCATTCGGAAGAAATTGAAAAATGAACAAATGCAACCTTTTGGGAAAGGTTGCAAATTGAACGAGTATCATTTTCAAAAGTTATCTTAAAAAGCACAAATATAAAAATTTGGAAAATATAAAAATATTTTTCTAATAAATAAAATTTCAAATTTTCATAAATTTTAAAAATTCTGACCTAATAAAAGTTAATAAGATAAATGTAAGTAATAAAAAAAATAAAAATAAAGAGGTTAGTGCTAATCAAATTGCGAGTGCACAATAACTTATTTTGACTGTATCACACTACGTATAATTTGATAACCAAAAAAATCCCCTCATTTTTTATAGGGATGATCATCGGTTCTCAGTTCGGTCCGATTCCATGGTGGAATCGGGAACCGGACTGGGAGAACTAGTTCCCAAAATTAGGAACCATGGACTGGACCGTTTGGTCGGTTCTCGAGCGATCCAATAAAACTAATTACACATGTTTCCACGTGCAAAATATTCAAACTTCACTTGCATGAATATCAATCATACTTCGTGTGTTTCGCGCTTAATCTTAATTATAAAAGTCATGAACAATTTGGCTAAAGGTTGTGCTTAGCTTAGGTTTTATAGACATATCCTTTCTACGCTTTGAATGTTTAGTTGACGTGGGACTCTTGGAGGCTTGAAGTGCCTTGTCTTTTCCAAGTGAGGGGAGCAAGAGAGAGAGAGAGTGAGCATGAGGAATGGGGGTCTCTTGGAGTCTTAGTCCAATGGTCTCACATCAAGTAAAAGATGAAACTAATAAGTAGGTTTTCTCTATAAATAAAGAGTAACAACAAAAGTTTTGGTGGTCTCTTGATCACATAAGAGGTTGCTATCTTAATTGCAATTTCGGTTGCAATAAGTTTCATATATTATATATAATGTCTTTATATTATACATACACACACATATATATATTATATGTATGGTTCGGTTCGGTCAGTCCGGTTCCTACCCAAGATTAGGAATCGGGAACCGGACCGCCGACCGTGGGAATCACCCAAAATCGGCTGGTCCGGTCCGATCCGGGCGGTTCCGTTGCTCACCTCTACCCTTTTTGTTTCTAAATATTAATAGTAACTTGATCATATTCATATCATTTGACCAATTGACCAATTCTAACTTCTTGATTTGAATATTTGAAATATTGGTTAAAGAAGAAAGATTTAGAATAATTATGAATAGAAAATTCTAGTCAATATTTATATGTTTCGATGCAACAACAAGGGCGAGACGTCCAAGTCATACAAGTAAAGAGATCTATCCATTGATGAGAAAAAGGAAAAATGTAGACGGTGATATTCGGGCGGATTATCCTTATGAAAAATTAATTAGATTCGAGCGTTTCTACGGCCGAATCCTTTTGAATTTGATAAACGCATTGCTTGTGAAGTATGTGTTTGTGTATGTCCTATAGATCTAGGAGTTTGCTAAGTGTGTCTAATAATCTAGCCCATATCCAATTTTTTATTTAGATGCATTAAAAAAGCCCCATACTTATTAAGTGACCTACCCAATCACATTTTTCTTACGTGGGACAAGGAAACATGAGGGTAGTTTTTGGAATTAGATTGCATATTCAAAATTTTATAAAAATTGAGCTGCGAAATTTGATTTTTGAGTTGACGAGTTTATTTTACCAACAAACTCCCAACAAGGAAAGCCCCTTTGAAATGGGAACAGAAGCTTGAAGCTGCTCCCAAGGCAAAGCCTGATGTTGAAGCTGAGGAGCAAGTTGAAGGCTGCGAAACAGAAAAGGAGATCTGCTTCGGCCTGTGATAGTGGTACTTATAGCGGTCCCGACGATGAGTAGCAGAAAAAGAGTTGAGACGTTCCCAGAGGAAACATAAGAAGCACGCCCACTCTCGCTCCTGTGATGATGAGGAGAGGAAAGAGAAGAAGTCAAGCGCTAGTGATATTCCAGTGATGAGTGCTATATTGAGTTTGAAGAAGAGAGGATTTAGAGTAGACAAGATGCGAGGCATCATAAACTCGATAGGAAGGTGAAATCCAGTAAGTTCAAGATGATCTGAGCCATATAGAGGAAGGAAGAGGAGTTATTCAAAGCATCACGAGAGGCAGCGGTACAAAAGAGTCCAGCAATTCCGATTCTCGAGTGATGTCGGAGACGGTCGCACGGCCAGGAATTTGGACCTAAAATCCTACACACTAAAGCTCAAGTGGACAGTGATGAAACCCTGTCCAACCACGACTAACTCCTAAACTCTCCTCGCGAGCTCGACTTCATCTTCCTCGGACTTGTCGCCATCTCCCGCCCCGTGGACCTGAACCGGCTTGAACGTGTAGAACCTGGCGCAACATACGTAGTAGACGAAGTTCACGGTCTGCAGCAGGGTGAGCAGCCAGTAGAAGTACTCCAGCTTGCCCCGGTTGAGGTTGTTGTCGGGGAGCCAGTTCGACCCGTCGTCCCCCGCGGTGACCCGGTGGACGACGCTCACCAGGAGGGTGCTCAGGTAGTTGCCGGCCGAGATGGTGGTCCAGAACAGCGCGGTGGCGGTGCTCCTCATGCTCTCCGGCGCCTGGTCGTAGAAGAACTCGAGGTGCCCGATCGACATGAAGGCCTCCGCGATCCCGTGGAGGCTGTACTGGGGCACCAGCCAGAAGGCGGAGATGGGGATGACCGAGTGCGGAGAGTCGGTGAGGCCGTATTCCGCCGCGGCTTGCTTTCGCTTCACTTCAACAAGACCTATAGAGAGCAAGTAAATCAATTGCTAAACCAGAGAATCGCTTTTTTTTACCCTCAATCCAATACGCAAATCTTGAGGACCGATCGATATACCTGCGACGAGAGTGGCGAGGATCGAGATGGCGAAGCCGATGCCCATGCGGTGGAGGAAGGTGATGCCGCGCTCGAGGCCCGTGAACCGGCTGGCCACCGGAACGAAGACGCGGTCGTAGAAGGCGATGGTGGCGAGCATGCTGATCGTGGTGAACACCTGCATCGACCCGGACGGCACTTGGAAGGACCGGGAGAGGTGTCGGTCCATGGTCTTAGCCTGCTGGATGGAGAAGGTGTTTTGCTGGGCATAGGCCGTGAAGAGCAGAATCCCGGCGGCCCAAATCGGGCCCATTCGGATCACGGACTTGAGCTCCTCCACCCGGTGGACCGTGCTCAGCCTCCACAGGTCCGGCGACTTCAGGTTGTCTTCTTGGGTCACGATCGCCGCTTTATCCAGGAATCTGCACATTTTAGCCCATGTTTACCATGCTTTACAACCACTTCTTTGAATATAGAGTCAAATTCGACCAAGAAACAAAAGAAATACAGTCAAATGACGTCTTCTCATTTGGTTCCCAATATTTTGTGAATCACTTCATTAGTTTATCTAGTGTTTCTCATTTGAAGTACTCCTCCTCCTCCATAAACCAGAGAATTTCGAGATTTGAATGACTAACAACAAACATAATCGAAATTCAAGATTTTTTTGCCACCTTTGACTTATATTCAACACGCACAATATTGAGGTTGTCTGGTATTAGTTATGGAAGTGGCTATGAGGGAAAATCTCACTTTATAAATTAGTTTTTGGGGGTGAGAGAGGTTTAAAACTACCTATCACTAGTAATAGAGTTTAATTGCCAACAAGTTTGGACCCAAAAAAGTTATGAGTTATTGTGACTTTGATCTAGTGCCTAATATGTGTTGGGACACCCTTTGAGCTAGCTTTTGAATGGAAAATGCTTAACACCACCTAACATATAAATCTTATCATGACAGTAAATGGGAGTTAGGCAACCCTCTAGGATGTTGTAGAGCACTAAAGGTTTTCATAGCCACGAGGGGCCATTGGAAAATGCAAACCTCGGCACGGGATCAAAACGAAAGATAGGCTAATACAGAGTGGCAAAAGGACACAAATCTCTAGGCCAAAGGACACAGATCTCTCTGACAAGGAACGCGGAATGTGCTCTTTCGGGCACGGTCTCTTCGTGCGCATGCGGACAAATGTATTGAGTCACCCTTGCACTTGCACCGAAATGACAACAATTATAATTGCTTCCAATACGTTAAGTATTCTTATTCTTCTGTTCCTTTTTGTCTTCGTGAAGAAGAAAGGAGGTGACGTGGTGGAGCGGTGAGGATGATCTTCATACGGGTTCATCTTTATCCGCTCTTTCCTATTGAACGAGAGAAGGACAAAAAAAAATTTGCCCGGACATGAAAATTTAGGATGGGTATGGCATTCGGGCAAGATTTTCAAAGATAAATATGAAATATCATTGACTTCATGTCGCCTATATTTAATATATGTATTCCGCCGCCAACCTAACATGAGAAGCATACGAGTTCACTTACATTTCATACATCAATGAACTTAATTATGTTAAGCATACATATGACTAATCTAACATCAATTGAAATGAAAGATGATTCAAATATATTTATATTATGGTTGATTTGAGTGACGGGATTATTAAACCAAACGGATATGATCCTTTACAACTCGAATCCTTTCTTGATTTATGGAAATTATGCGATAACATTTGAGAGAGAGAGAAAAAAGAGGGAGACTCACTCCATATGCTTGGTGTGCACGAGCCTCCCGCCCAAAGAAATCGCCTCGTCAAGCTCGTCGTTGCGGTATAGCTCTACGGCCTTACCGTCCCGACTGACCCTCACCTTCCTCTTCCTAAACGCGGCAACCAACACCTGCAATAGTCGGGTAAATGGGCTACCTGCCGGGTCAAGTATTCGGTACAATCGGAACCCACAAACCAACGCGATCACCGACAAGAACATGAGCACGGTCGGGATCCCGAGCCCTAAGCCCCACCCCACATCTTCCTGCACGTATACCACCACCGTCAATGCCACCAGTACTGAAACCCCCATCACGAAGTAGTACCAGTTGAAGTACTTCCACGTCTTGGTAGATTGCTTTGGGTCGGTCTCGTCGAATTGGTCAGCCCCGAATGCGACCACACATGGTCGGATCCCACCCGACCCAATGGCCCCGAGCAAGAGAGCCACGTATAGGACCGCGAGCTGGCCTCCGTTGGCTTCTTGGCACGGCGTTGACGAGGTAGAGGGGTTGCATGGGGGCGGCAGGAGTTGGGGGATCACGGCTGATAGGGTCAAGAGTGTCATTCCCTACATGTAATTTTAGTTTAACGAGCAAATTAGCAAGGAGATAGTAATTAAGGCGCCAGTCACATATATAGTCGAACATAGTGAAAATGAAATTTAGTGCTAAATTACATAAAGGAAAGTGAGATTGACTACATGTCCAGCCTTTTGGAATTCAAGCTAGATTACATTGCTGTATTTCTACTTATTATATGGTTACTTTGCATTTGTAGCATATCTCTTATCCTAGGAAGTTGATGCATCCTAGACTAAAGTTCAGTTGACCCCGGGTGACGTTCTTCAGTACAACAAGAAATTAAAGTTAACTAGCACATTAGATTTGATTATTATCTACCAAACAAAAGAAGACAAAAGCGGCCCCTCATCATCATTCACTAGTAACACTGCTGAGCATTAATTTTCCTAGTCACTCACAACAGAAATTCTTTCTACCGTCAGCGTGCAGACTCGACGTCCATCTGAATTCTCAAATCTGGTATTGCGATGTTAGTCTAGATAGACCAGTTGAGAGAGAGAGAGAGAGAGAGAGAGGGGTTGTAAGGGGTCAGATATATGTATGCATACCACAACATAGACGACGGAAGCGACTGTAATGGTCCAGAAACGGCCGGCATAGGCATCCGCAACGTAAGCACCGAGCAGCGGCGTCAAACTGGCGGTGCCACCGAAGTTGGTGAGAGTGTTGGCAGCTTTGGTCATGGGCATGTGGATTTTCGTGGTCAGGTAATTTATCATGTTGGCGTTGAATCCCACCACAGCCAACTTATCGCACACTTCATTTGCTGATTTACGTATAAATAATCACCCAAGAGAAGCATATAATAAGTCCTCCATAGATAAGCCTCAGTAAGCAGAAGAAGAAGAACGAGAAGAAGGCCTACCAAAGATGAAGGGCATTGTGACCATCCCTCCTTTTCGCTTCGTGCCATGTTTCTGATCTCTCTCCTCCATATCTCTCTGCTTGGCTTTAAGTTTGTTTTGCTCAGTTTCTCACGATGAAGGATGGATCATTCATATGTGTGTCTGTCTCCCCTCACGACCACTATTTATAGCGTTCCGTCTTGAGACAAGCTTTTCTCTCGCAAAACTTTCTCTCCTAGTTAGTGGATATGACATACTAGTAAAAGTTTTGCAAGTGGAGTTGGTTCCAAGCCCAAATTGCCATTTGAATAATGCACGCATCTAAGATTGGTCTACTAATTAAATCGGTGTACCGAGTGACCATTTGCTAACTAAACGGGCCTTCAAACGAGTGAGTTATATTTACCATCCAAAGAATGTCCCCCATCACTTACCATATAAATATATAAAAACGAACCTCTAAACACTCAGACATTATTCCTGTGATTTGTAACATGATATTATAAAAGTGAAAACCAGCTCATGGAGACCCAAGAGTTAGGAGTAGGATTCAATATTATAAACTCATCTTTCCATCTTGCCAATCAATCAAAATAAGTGAGCGACTAGTATGCCAGCGGTGTTAATCATGCAAATTAAAGGTTTGATGTGCCTCACAAAATGCTTAATTAACTCGTTAATGTTTCAATTTCATAAATAAATATTATCCCTTGTTCAACCGCATGGGTCCAAAAAATTCCAAACTTAAAAAGCTATGTACGCTTTAATCTGCATGCAATTTGGTAAACACATATAGCTGGTGAGATCAAGCGGCATTGTTGATAGGCATAGATAGCGAAGATCTTTTCTTCAATTTAACCAAACATGTGATAGCGAAGAGTTGTTGTTTTCACTGAAGATACATAGTGGTAGTGCTGGAGTACGACTCCATTGTCCGAAGAGACATTCGCACGAGTACGGGAAAAGACAAGCGATGCAGGCGTCAAGCTTTTGATAAGCCTTAGGGGGCAGGTCGGCCACTTGCATTTTGCAGAATGTTGGCGGGGAAAAAGTTAAATACAGCAACTGGTGATTTGTGTCGTGCGATGAAATGTGTGGAAATCGAGGGGCTAAATGTGACAAATAGCTAAAGCTAACCCCATCCTCCTCCTCCTCCGACGACGATGGATAGCAATGCGGATTCTCCGAAATCCTTGCGGTCGACAAATCACGCCCCAATGGACCACAGTTTTGTTCAAGTGCGCCGTGTAACGTTTTAACTTTTTTGCCCCTCTCGCAAAACCCTCTCTCCTAATTAGTGGATATGACTCGTTCTGATAAAAGTTTTGCAAGTGGAGCCGGAGCCAAGCCTAAATTGCCCTTTGAATAATGCCCGCACTTATGATTAATCTACTCATTAAATTGGTGTACTAGGTGACAGACTTGCCCAACTATACCAGCCTTCAAAAAAATGATCTACACTTACAACCAATGAAAGTCCTCTCATAGCTTATTATACAGATTTACTAAACCAGCCTCAACAAACCTGACATTATTATTATGACTTCTCTTATATAACACGACATCGTATGAGTGCTCTCTTATTTTTTTTTTTAAGTGCAGTCGGGATTCAATAGATATCAGACTAATTCGTCTTGATCTTTCGCTTTTTTTTAAAGGGAGTGAAAATCAACTCACGGTGAGCCGAAAGTTAGGAGTAGAGGTTGGTATCATAAGCTTGCCTTTCTATCTCCTCAATATATCAAAATAAATGAGCAAATGTTGTGTTGGTGGTGTTAATTATGCAATAAAAATATGTTACCTTTTGGTTTGTGGAGGTGGATGCTTGTAATTAGGTGACTAACAAAATGTCTAGTTTAACTTCTAAGTTTTTAGCTTCCTAAATAAATATTGGAGAAATTACCAATTTTTTTTTAAAACTTGATGCTTTTGTGCTAATTCAATCATAGTTTTTTTAATTCGGTCAATTTAGTTTTAAACATTTTAATAGTTTGCCAATTTATCAATTTCGACTAATTTTAGCCAAAAATCTATGATGTGGATATGTTGATTAGATTGACATACTGCAATTTTTGGCCAAATTAGCCAAAAGAACTAAATTGACAAATTATCAAAAAGTTTAGAGTTAAATTGACACAATTAAAAAGTTATTATACAAACTTTAAGTTATATGCAAGAAAGCTAATATCCTGGTCAATTACATGGATCTAAGAAATTTCCAGCTTCAATAGCTATGGTACGAACTTCAATCTGTGAGCAAGTTGCTAAACATTTATAGCTAGTGAAATCAAGCCACAATGTTGGTAGGCATAGATAGCAAAGATCTTTTTTCTTAATTTGTATATATGTATTTGCGAGAGCAAAGTGTTGATGGTTTCGCTTTCTCTTTTAGATATTTATATATATTTATGTATGTATGTATGTACGTATGTATTTCTTTTGTTGGGGTAAGGAGGTTGGTAAGTGGTCCGGCTTCAATGAAGCTGAAGTGCTAATGCTAGGCTAGGACTCACTTGTTCGAAGAGACACCTGTACGAGTACGAGAAAAGACAAGTGGTGCACGCGTTGTGTGTTTGATGAGACTTAAAGGGCAGGCCAGCTTTCACTCAAAAAAAAAAAAAGGGGGGCAGGCCAGCTATCCGCATTTTGCAGAATGTTCGGGGAAAAAGTTAGAATGCAGAAATTGGCAATTTGTGTCGTGTGATAATGTGTGGGATCGAGGGATCAAAACGTGACAGAGAGCTTTAGCTTAGCTACCCTTGTCCTCCGATAGATGGCGGTGCAGATTCTCAAAAATTCTTCGCGGTGGACACATCAAGGCCAATGAACCACAGTTTCGTTCGGTGTGTCGTGTAACGTTTTTAACTTTTTCCTCCCTTTTAGCTTCAAATCCGTATCTATACTTATGAAATGAATTTATATTGCTGAAAAACCAATGAGTTTTGAGAACGGACTCGTGTTTCCTTCCATTCTTATTCGGAGGTATTCTCTTCCTGCCAATCTTTGATTGATCTCAGAAAAGAAAAATGCACATCCGCATCCTTCTCCTCCTCAACATGTTCTCTCTCTCTCTTGGCCCTCCTCAAATTATGCCACTACTATTATCGCCCATGTTTGAATCATAACAATCCTCAAAACTCTCTCTCTCTCTCTGTCTCTCACTCTCTCATATAGCAATTGAGAGGTTGCGATACCTCTATACAATTTCAAATGATCTTAGATTTGAGGTTGAGAGTTGAATTTCTACACTGAGGTCACTTTGGAGGACTTTTGCAACCCCCGAAGAACACGATCCTTGTGCAGGAGCGTGCTTGCGAGAGAGCAAGATAGAGGGGCAAGGGCAAGTGAGTGCCAATTACGGATACAACAGGAGTAGGGGAATGTTGGGTTCGGTTTCATATTTTCATTTCATTGCATTGTTCGATGCTAGGTTTATATGTCATTTTTATAAGGGTTATGTAAAAGAATGCAACTCGCCATTATAAGTAAGGTCTAAGCAATTTTCTTCTAATTAAAGACGGAGAGAATACGGTTGTTTAAAAACTTCCTACACAAATTTCTTGAAATTAATTGATTAGTGCCAAATTGTTAAAAGGGGTTCAATCAGAAACTAAAGCACTAGCTAATTGAATTTTTATTTATTTATTTTGACGGTACAGAAAAGAAAAAAGGCCACAAGCAGGGTTGAGTTGCGTGTGTGTGTGGACATAAGCAGTGCTGAGTTGAGATGTGCCCTAAGGATTGTCTTTATTCCATAAGAAAATCAATGTTTGCTTGCAAAATAATTACGTATTATCGACAGTGTTTCCTAGGTCAAATAGGCACTGTCCCATATCCTGCTGCTTAAGGAATTTCTTCTTGTGGTAACGTATTTTCTCTATACGTTACCATCACCATTGCCTTCTTAATCCTACTTAACGCAAAATAAGCATTTTTTCTTACCATTTAATGCCTAGAATCCGTTCCTTTATTTGGACCTAATTAAACTTTACCAAGGCTTTATGGGATGCATGCCGAAATTAGAGAAAATTGGGAAAAGAAATATCGCTGCCTTTAAAATCAATGGTTGCGAATTCGCTCCATCAATTTCATTTTAATATCAGAACGGGAGATTGCGAGTTATCGATCTTTGGGCCCAAGAGCACTTGTTTTTTGCGCGAGAACTTGGCATTTTGACACGATATACTTCTTTTCTGGATTATCATTTTCGACGAGAAAGTAGCTCAACACGCATTTCTGGTAAACCAACCGGGAAAAACTTGGTTCCTAGGTCTGAGCAATTCACTTTTAGGAGCTTTTGCCGACCATAATAATCTCATATCAAGGATGTAAGTAGTATGCTTAAGCCGTAATTTTGGATTGAAACAATAATATGTTTTTTTTTTTTTTGAATTGTCCATAAATATCTCTCTCCCGCTTTCTACCGAACAAGAAACAGCCGCCACCTCCATAGAGGAGTCAAAATTTGCTGGCCACCAAGAACAACTTTTTACCAATTTTGAATTTCCAAATGAACAGTGCAAAACTTAAGTGGTCATTTAGCTGAATAGATCAGACATACCCAGATTTTTGGTAGAAAAGAACGAAGCATCGCCCTTACTCGGACATTCTCGTGCATGACGTTCAGCTGAGCAGGTCAATGGCCTGTAATTTTTATAGAAAAGAATGAAAGTATCTATCGAGGGATTAGAGGTGAAATTTGGGTGGAAGAAAGTACTAAACATTTTAATTTAGTCAATTTAGTTTTAAATATTTTGAGAAGTTTTCAATATAGTCATTTTAATCAAATTTAGCTAGATATCACTAACGCGGCAGGAACAACTATTTTATTTAACACAATTGATACTGACATTAACGATCTTAACAATTTTTTTTTTCTATCTTCCTTTGCCGGTCACCGGGCTTGATGATGACCAGCGGAGATAACCGGCCATAGGCAAAGGCATCGTGGCCTCACCGGATCTAAATGGATGTATATTATTGAACAAGGACGTGTGGACTATTCAATTTACTCGCTTCAAAAAAGTTTTGGAATTTCAATCTCATTGTTGTAATGACTTTGATACAATGGAATTTGCAACGCGGCATGAAACGCAATGCACCTACATTTTCGTGTGGGTATTGTCTGTACTTTTACAGGCTACCAGGACAGAGTGATACAAGCACATCATTCGAATCCTTTTTCTTTTCCGTTGGTGGTGTTTAGGGTCTGAGTCTGACAAAGATCGTGTGAACCGCATCTTCCTTGCCTTTGGCCTCAAACTACACACCACGATTGCGGGAAAAACAAGTGTGACGCAAAAGAATCTTTTTAGTGGCGGTCATATCACTGGTCGGCCCTCGAAAGATACCTTTCAAATTCAAAAAAGCATAATTTAGTTGATAATTATGTTACTCTCCCATCATAACTAAAAGATTGGTTCATGTTAAGGTATACGAGAATATTAGGCAAAAAGAAACCCTACATCAGAACTACAATGTAAGATGGAACTATTAATTACCCATAATTCATTAGTTTAAATTTTTGAGAAAACATGGGTCAATTAAATATAGTGACGAATTTCGATCTGATTCCCTCTTGATGATCTCTAGATATAGACATGAAATTTCTACTACATCTTAGTTGTGACTTTCTAATTGACGTGATGAATGATTTCTTCTTACTTTTCACCACTAAAATTTTGAGTGGATTTAGATTTGTTTGAATATGTTAATGGACTCAGACCTACATTCCTTCTAATTGGTGATGTTGACATGCTCGGACATGAACTCTCTTTTATCAATTTTTGGGACGAAGATATCAAGTTTTCATCGTCCGAACACGTCATTTGATCGTGCCATGACAACCCTGCCTGCACGAACTGATGAGCAAATATCGCATAAATACTTTTATTTCCCTCCCAAGGACCCCATGTGGCCGAGGCCGCGCGTTTCCAACACGAACGAAAACAAGTTAAGATCTACCAAATGATAGGAACCAAAAACAAAAGATAGCGATGAAACTTCATGGGAAATGACGCTAGAGATGATGCAATCAAAGGGAAGAACGAAAGACAATCGAAAAAGGAAGAGCACTACACCTGACACTAGGTCACGGACTTGGATGATTGAATCACTCGGTTGACGATCAAATCAAAACTTCAAAGCATTTTGTCTTCTTCCCTTAGGTGTCACGTACATACCGTCCATCACTGCCTAATTTTAGCGGTTGATCTGTAAGCCACGTGCCCAGCAAGTTCATGTGGAATCTTGTCAAGATGATCATACTTTCTACCGACCGCGCACCCGCCAGTTTCTCTCTCTCTCTCTCTCTCTCTCTCTCTCTCTCGCGATTCATTATCAATTGAGTAACACTTGGTACAATAAAAAAGATTTGCTGACTTAACATGCCAATTGATGTGGTATTTAACGAACCTAAGAGGGTTCGCGGTGTTCCAGCCCCTCTAGGTCCAAAAGTTCTTTTAAACAAGGAAAATTGCATAAAATCTCAAAACTTATGTAAAGAATATGATTTCAACTTCAAATTTTATTTGGTTCAATCAAGTCATAAATTTTTTAAGGACTGCAATTGGATATTAACGCTTTCCTCATAAGTGCAATCAAATATCAAACATATATTTGCAAATGCGATTTAAAGCTATCATGAATGCAAATTTCAAGTACAATGTATATGATTTTCTTTACTATTCATGGAAATACATGATTTGACTATGTAGAAAGATATTTAGAACTTGATTGGACCAATAAAAAAGATCTAGACTTGGTCATATGCCATAAAAAAGATTTTAGATTTTGCGATGCACTTCCCTCTTTCAATAATAAGTCACAATATTTTGTTGAAAAAAGAATGTCTCTCTCTAAAGCATTTGTTAAGCAACTGAACAGAAAAAGATGTTCCGATTTCTTTTCAATGCCCTAGCCTTTTCCATTAAATTGTAGTTTACATTGTGATCTAAAAAATCCTACGTACTTCTCAAATCAGTTCAACTTGTATTTCTTCTAGTTTTTATATAACAATTAATTTGCATTCTGAATTTTGCATTAGACCATGAATTTTATTTGGTATCAGCCACCGTCGTGCGTTTATTTTTATAGGATCATCACTTTTCCTATTGAATTATTCCCATGACAATTTTAAATTCCAAACCCGCTAGAAACTTCCATACCAAAAGGCAAAAGCCCCAATCCAAGTATCAACACTGCTACCCTCGTTGCCGTTTCCACCTGCCATCTGCTGTCCAAAGGGTTGCTACGACAACACATGGAGAAGTAGAGCTTTCAGGAATTAGGAATTGATGATTTAGGAGGAGTCTAAGGATCTGCACGAACGTAGACTGGGTCTTTCTTCTCAGCAGTTAACTTGACATAAATTCATCTAAACTAGTCTATATAGTAAAACATTGCGTCCTTTCTTCCGAGGGGGAAAAATGTGGGACAGATCTCAATCATCATTTGTGAAAGTAGTGTGAAAATCGTACACAAAATTCAATCATCGTCTTTGAAATGCGGCAGGGAATGACATAAGTGGGACCTTGGAAGAAATGCAACACTTGAATGGCCCTAATGATTAAACTTCCATGTAATTGTCACGGCCCTTGAAAGGCCAACGAAACGTACTTCCTTCTTATCTTTGAGGTCAGAGCACATGCTACGACATGAGCATAAGAGTCCTCTTATAATAATGGTACGTAGTCCCAAGATATTCATCCTCTGTCTTTAAACTATTCTATGGCGACCTTTATTTTATTTTATTTTTCCTTTGGCCTACTTTCTCCGGTGACGTCGTGATGAAAAAACCAATAGATTGAAACACATTATACCTAACGAGAAAGTGAGTGGTGGTCCGGCTCTTTCCAAGGAAGAAAGTAATGTTCTAGAATGTACAAGGGGTATCTAAAAGATATTATGATGGGTTTGCATTATGTGTTATTTTTAAAAGAGCAAATCATTATTTTTATGATCGTATTCAAAGTTCACCCAGCAGTAGAAGTAGGACACGCCACCTTTTTTTTTTTCCTTTTAAATATTTCAGTTAAATAAATATATAGAAATGAAAAAAAAAGAATGAAAAATAATTTTAAGGTTTAGTGTTATTATGCTGCTACTTTATCTATGAGTTTTGTATTATTTTTCTCTACCATATCAGAAATTTTGGCTTATTTTATCTCATTTGTAATCATTTCTAAATATCCAAGTAAAATTAGCAATATGACATATTGTATAATCTATATTATAAATATATTGAGGGGAGGAACCTATCCACACATGACTGCGCTAGTTGAGACCTGACCTCTTGATCGCCAAGTCAGGGGCTCAACTCCCAGAGTTCGCCACAACTCTCAGAGCACGGCCCCAGCTAGTGGGTTGCTGAGCTAGTCTTCCTCGAGGTATAGTCGGTGCTGTGCTCCCGTAAGATAAGATCCTTGGCATAAAAAAAGGAGAAGAAGAAGAATTTTTTTTTTTTTATTATATTTTTTTACAGGCCTAATAAATTCGGCCGAACTTGTCTAATTATGGGGAGTCTCGGTGAGCATCGCAGGCCGCTACGCTTTGATCAAGTCAAGGTAGAAGTTACGCAAGATAGATCAGCTAGATAGGTTAGGTTTGCAAAGCACCCTAGATACCTTTTATTAATGATCGGACAACGTTCCCACTTATAATTGTGACTGCAAAAGGAGACTTATGATGTAAAATAATGATTGAACCAATAAGATCAGATCAAACAGATGCATGCCAATCTTAGACGAACAGGATTGGTGGTCATGAATGCATTATGTCCGGATCTCCAATCGTATTGACAGCTCTTCAGTCGATCCTTGTTTGGTGATTATCATCTTATCTAATCTTTTTGCAGAATAGACAGCTGTTGGTCGGCCATTAATTTCTTATAGTGCTTATTGTCATTGAGGAGCAAAGTTCACGATGTTTGGATTGTATATATTACTAGACATTGGATTGCTTTGCTCATAGCAACTTTTACATTAAAGGTCTTTACTACGTACACATCTTGTAGAAAAGATTTTAAACTCCAAAAATGACTGCATGGTATCATTTCCAGGGGAGATCAAACTTTATGAAAACTCGTGTATGGACAAAGTTCATTCAAATTGCGGACATTTTTAAATGGGTTTTGTTAATGAGCACCCCCAAAATATTCTATAGTCATACTTAATAAGTAGATATTTTCATATTTCTAATGCGTCGGTTATGCCTAACACGAGAAAAAAGTTTATTGAAAACAACCAATTTCCTTAAGTGGGTGTTTAAGAGGCGCCCCAAGAGCACTTTTCAAAAGAAGATCCTTCTCGGTAGCAATTGAAAATACCCAATGTCAACTGACAACCCACTAAAGCGTTAAAAAAACTCCTCCCCATCTCGACTATACGGATTAATTACGAAGTCACACGAGTCTGTGACTTTTGAGAGTGGCCCAAAGAGTTGGAGACAGCATAGCTTGAACTCGAGACCCCTCCTTGATAGGGGTGGGCATGGGCCGAGTCGGGAAGGCTCCTGCCCAAATTTTGGCCCAGCCCTAAGCCGAACATTCGGGTTTTCGACCCTTATAGCCCACCTGAACCAGCCCGGTTTAAAACAATCATTCGTTCCCGGTAACTAAGCCCGAGCCTACCCCTGCCCGACTATTGCGGCCTCGTCCGGGTTTTCAAGCCCAGTGTCTTGTTCGGTTAACCCTACTGCCTTTGCAAAAGGCCCAGGCTTTCACCAACGCCTATCCCATCGACAGATGCTTCCAAGAAAACATCCGCGTTTTACATACATGGAGAACATGTGAACAAAGATTATCTCAAAAAGGAACATTCAATTTGCTAGAAAACTCGTCAGCCAGTAAAAAGTAAGTCACACGATACGTGACTACCTCACACTTTGCCCAGTAGAACAGCCATAACTCTTGCGACTCGAGGGTCAACTATATTTTACGTTGTTTCTTGATCATAAAATGAATTATCAAATAATTGACTCAATTCTAGATAACTATATATTCTAAGCTTAAAAAATGTAATGAAATTAAATGTGATCCGAGCATTTATGTACTTGATACATCTAGGCTCCTCAAGACGAGACGATCTCCGTGGCCTAAGCTTCTTTTATTGGGCAGACTACTCTAAAATTGCATGGCATCTATGTCCCACCTATAAATAGCATACCATCTCTCCTAAATTTTGCTTGGTAAAATATTACAATGGATTGCAACGAGACTAAGATCATCTGTTGCCGAGCCTCTCGTGAACAAACCAATCCGTATACAATCAAAAGGGCAACACATTGCAGCACGAAACTTGTAAAATCACAAAGGCAATGAAAAGGAAAACAAGTACACCATTACAATGAATAGTCAACACAATTGTTGGGAAAAACGGATCCCCTAAAAAGTGATTTAACACTCAATTGAACCCCAAAAACGACGAATGCGGAAAGCGAGCCTAGGAAACACATGTATCACCGATCAAAAAGTACATTACGGAGTCGAATGTACCTTGTCTTTCATAGATTAAACACTAATGTTGAAGTTCGAGGAAGAATCCTGATCATTTTCTACCGAGGAGAGTACTATTCTTTCTTGGAGGAGAAACTTCTGAAAACGTACATAATAAGAGTACGTTCTTTCTCTATCTCTTAAAACGCCACAACGAAATAGTGTAACCCCTCAACGTACCCTTTCATATCTCAACCATTCCTCCATGGGCCCTTAACTTGCGGGCCGTGCGGGCCGGGTTTTTAGGCCCAACATGGGCGGACGGGCCTACTTAGGCCCATCAACACATAGAAAAACCCATCATTTTTTACTCCCATATGGTGGGCCAAAACAGAATCCTCTTTATCTCTCTGCAACATTCATACCGATGAATAATCCGTGCGACCAGCATACTTTGAGAGCTCGTTGCCATACATCTACTACAACTCATAATGGGGCATCACAATTTGAGTAGATTTAGTATGCAGTATTCACAATTATGATTATTCAAAAAGCAATCATAATTGGTCGACCAGTGAATACAAAACTACAATGTGATTCTCCAAATTCGATCTTCCTCTTTCCTTGAAACTCTCAATTTCAGTTCAACTTGCTTTTCTAGAAATGTCCCATTAGATCGAATCAATCCATGATCATTGGCAACATTCTAAGATAGCAAATACTGAATAGAAATCTTGAGAATAAGTAAGAGTCATGAGAGCACTAAATTGAAGAACTCTTTTCCTCAAGAGTTTCACACGGTATAAAAGTTGAGATCAAAACTTTTGCCACTTTTATTGGTCGTTTCATGCATACATAGTATGAAATACGTATTATGGTATTAACTCATTTCCCATGGAGCGTATGTCTACACCTTTAATACCGTACAGATGATAATTCAGACATACCTAATTGGCAACATTCTAAGATAGCAAACACTGAATAAAAATCTTGAGAATAAGTAAGAGTCATGAGAGCACTAAATTGAGGAAATCTTTTCCTCAAGAGTTTCACACGGTATAAAAGTTGAGATCAAAACTTTTGCCACTCTTATTGGTCGTTTCATGTATACGTAGTATGAAATACGTATTATGGTATTAACTCATTTCCCATGGAGCGTATGTCTACACCTTTATACCGTACATATGATAATTCAGACATACCTAATGTCTAACTTGAGTTCGCATATCTACTCATTCACATAATTCACCGGAACTCACATCTGGCATCATAGACAGATAAAGTAAAATACGTGGGTTATTTTACTTTTGGACATAGTAAATATTATGTCCTCATCTTAATACTCAGTTAAGGTGACATATATATTTTAAACTTGAGCTCTCGATTATCACCTAGATAATAAGCTTAAAAATCATCTCATCTCTATTTATCACATGGTAAATATAAGCGATTACCCGTGTGAGTGGGCTAATCTTTTATCTGTCTAACATACTTTCTTAATTTTATATAATGCATTTAGCATTAAGATGCATAAACGTCAAACAAAGATTCGTAGGCATTAACAATGAAAACACAAATTCATTAAATGTGAACACTTAAGGGAAATTACAATATTTAGTACATCAGCCTCTACACAGTTTTAGAGATTTCACAAGACTATAAAACATATCTCTAGGTATTGGCTTCATCATAAGATCTGCTACTATTCTATGCGTAGATATGTACTGTAAGTTCACATCTTTTCGTGCAACTATATCTTTGACAAAATTATACTTAATATCTATATGTTCGGTATTGCTATGATATTTTGGATCTTTGGAGTGCGCTATTGTTGCTTGGTTATCACAGTTAACCAACAATGAATTTGCAACATTCTCAATAACACCTAAATGATCTAAAAATCTCTTAGGTCAAACACTTTCTTGTATTGCTACTGATAATACCACGAACTTAGCTTTCATCGTGGACAAGGTTATATACGTTTGTTTCTTACTACTCCAAGATATGGCGTCATTATTCAGTAAGAAAACAAATCCAAAGGTAGATTTCCTTTCATTTAAATCTCCTCCCCAATCAGCATCTAAATAGTCTTCAAGTTGTAGATCCTTTCCTTGGTAACTCAGCGTATAATTAGCAGTTCCTTTCAGATGCCTCAGTATTCTTTTAACAGCTTTCCAATGTGCTTGACCTGGATTGGATTGGTATCTATTCACCATTCCAACTGCAAAACATATGTCAGGTCTTGTACACATTACAGCGTACATCAAGCTCTCAACAGCACTAACATAAGGAATATGTTGCATTTGTTCCTTCTCTTGTGGAGTCTTTGAACACAATCTATGGCTCAATCCTTCACCTTTTGCAATAGGACTATCTATGGGTTTATAATTTTGCATACAAAATAGTTCAAGAACCTTATTTATATATGTTTCTTGCGAAAGAGATAATGACCTATTCGAACGATCTCTTGAAACCTCACCCATATCTTTTATCTTAAAGTTGGAAGATAACCAACTCTTGACATTATTAACAAACTTCATATTGCTTTCGGCAATTAGTATATCATCAACATATAATGATATAATCACAAATTGATATTTAGATTTTTTGATATATACACAATGATCCTCATCAATCATTGTAAAATTATATGCCATTATGACATTATGAAAACGTATATACCATTGTCTCGACGACTGCTTGAGGTTATATATCGATCTCAAAAGTGGACATACTTTTGCTTTTTGGCATTTCATAATGAAACCAGCAGGTTGTTTCATATATATTTCTTCCTCTAATTCTCCATTGAGAAAAATAGTTTTTATATCCATTTGATGTAACTCAAGATCCATACTAGCCACTATTGTCAGAATAATGCGAATCGAGATAAATCTCACAATAGAAGAAAATATTTTATCATAATCAATTCATTCCTGTTGATTATATCATTTCGCCACAAGACGAGCTTTATGTCTTTCTATTGAGCCATCATTTTTACGCTTTATTGTGAGAACCCACCTGTTCCCAATGGCTTTGCGTCCTTTTGGAAGATTAACCAGAACATGGTTTGACTTTATTGACTCCATTTCCTCTTCCATTACATACATCCATTTTTTTTTACTAGAGCAATTTAGAGCCTCATGTACATTTCTTGGCTCATCTTCATCTTAAGGAGCAACTATAAAAGTTTTCCCTTCAATATCAAAATGTCGACAGGGAATACTTTTGCGACTTGTTCGTCATACGGGAGATTGTACAGTTTGCACATCATTCCCTATCATGCTTCCACTTAGATTAGATAATGACGATATCGTCTCATCATATGGTTGTAATCGAGAGTGGGTTGAATTAAATTCATCACTTCTCTTGTTACTCCCACTTGGACAAATTTCACTAAGTTCATTATCTTGATCCAAGGTTTCAAATAGGAAGTAATTCTTACCTATTTCGTCTTTCTTAGGAAATTCATTTTCTAAGAATGTGATATCCCGTGATTCGAATTCAGTTATACTTCCATTTTCCTGCTCACCCTATAAACACATAGCCTATCGAGTATTTAGAGTATCTTATGAAAATAACTTGTGAGAGGGCTCATGAGTATAGGCAGCATAACCCTATGGTTTAAGAAAACTTAAGTTCGGTTTTCTACCTGTTCATAACTCATATGAAGTGGAAATAACTAATTTTGAAGGTATCCGGTTAAGTATATAGACAACAGTTAATAACACATCACTCCAAAAAGTGATAGGTAAGTTAGTATGTGCTATCATGGACCTAACTATTTCCAGTAGGGTTCTGTTTCTTCTCTCCGTAACACCATTTTGTTGAGCAGTATATGGAATAGACAACTATCTTTCTATTCATTTTTCATCACATAAATATTCTTAACTTCGATTGGATCTTAACTTATATTTTCTTGTCTATTTTTTTTTTTGTCAGTCTCTTGTCTAATTGATTTTTTACCAAGTTCATAAACTTTTTGAAACAATTCAATGCTTCAGATTTATGAGAAATCAAATAGACATATTTGAATCGAGTATAATCATATATAAATGTGATTAAATAAATAGCCCCATACCTTCTTCTCATATTCATTGAATCATAGACGTCAGAATGGATTAAATGTAAAGGAAATTAAGCTATTTTATCTTTTTCAAATGGTTTTATTGTCGTTTTTCTTAACAGGCAATGCTCACATTTGGGTAAATTGACTTTTTCAATGTTGCCCAACAAGCCCTCTTTGGCTAACCTATTCATATGTTATTGGCCAATATGACCAAGTTTAACATGCCACACATTCACATCATTATCATATAAATTAAGAGACGTGAAAAGGGAATAACAAACATTGACATTACCACAGTCAATATTAAATATAATAAAATCATCTAGAAAATAACCAAAACCATAGTAGTTTGTATCAAAATATAAATTCACACTACTATTATGGAAGTTTATATTGAAACCAAGTTTAACCAACATTAAAACAGACACTAAATTCCGACGAATCTTCATAGCATATAATACATAATGTAGGAACAAAGTGCGTCCATCACACATGTTTAATTGGCAGGTGCCAATCCCTTTTATTTCGGCTTTGGAGTTATTTCCTACATAGATCCAATTAGTTCCAGTTGGTACTCGTCGGAATTCCACGAAAGATTCTCTATCTTTCGCTACATGGTCTATTGCTCCCGAATCTATAGTACACAAATAATTAGACTCAGTTAAGAATACAGAATTTGACACATAAGCAAAGTTTTCAAAAGTACAAGGGGTGTATACCTTTTTTGGCTCGCGATAGTCGCGAGCATAGTGACCATTCTTGTCACAATTGTAACACTTGACCCTTGATAGCTTCTTCATTCGAGGACGCTTTTCTCTTTCATGTTGATCAACTTTTGATTTCTTCCCTGAAGAGCTTGCTCCATTGCCTTTCCACTTTTTGAACCAATCAGGACGTTTGCACTTGGAGCTCGAAGCTCCATGTGAGCTGGAACCAGCATGATAAATTTCAGTTTCCGGCTTAGCCGCCAAGAGGTGGTCCTCTCCTAGCTCAAGATGGCGCACAATATTCTCAAAGATTTTGATATTCTCATTGTGGGTCAGGTGTACCTTCATATGCTTCCAACTCTGAGGTAAGGAACGAATCACTACTTGCACTTGTTGCTTGTCAGTCAGAACATGACCAGTATCTTTCAGCTCATTAATCATATTTGACATCTTTCTTCGGTGTTGCTTCATGGTCTGACCATGAGGTTTCTTGTAAGAGTTAAACCTAATAGTGAGCTGTCTCAGTCTAATCACCGAAGTATAACCAAATCTTGCTGCCAACGCTTTCCACATTTCCTTGGCATTCTCAAAACGCCTGAACTCTCACATGACATCATTCTCTATGCTACTCAACAACGTAATGCGAGCAAGTGAGTTCTTTCTCTTCCATGCAGCAAATGCATCCTTATCTCTCTTATGTTGTGCAGTGTTTCCATCTTCAAGTTCTTCCATAGTTAGGTTAAGAGCTTCTAGTACCTCTTGCTCTTTCAACACATATTGGATTTTCATGTCATTTTCATAGTTATCGTCGTTAAGCTTCTCACCTTTGTTTAATTCAGCGACTATGCTCTTTGTGGTTGAAGCCATCGATCTGAACATATCATATACATGTGCACAAATCATTAATGCCTATCATTTATGCATCCATTTTGCACAAACCTATCATATTAATGAATAATTTCAAGTAAGGTTTCATAATCAAAATGTCACCATGTTTTCAATCATCATCCAAAAATCTTTACTCGAAATTATTATTAATATAATTTCTATGAAAAATAAATTCTTTGAAACTACAAAAACTTCTATGAACTACCCACAACAATTAATAATAATAGAAGCAAATGATATTGGACATCCAATAATGATAGAATAATAATATTTCCACATAATGCAACTAACATATCAGTTGCTATACCGACATCAACTAGGTAGAAAATATTTACATAAGATGTCCATTAAGCATACTAAATTAAAGACTACTCGAAACATCTAATGCCAAGACAACATTTAAATTGGGAAAGATTCTTTTTGGTTCAATTTCTTGAGCTTTTCTTTTGTAAATTCCTCAGGCATTCTCGGCAGCCACGGAGAAACAGACGGATATCCCTTAGGATTTCTCCTTCGCACATTCATCCCCCGTCGAATTGAAGTCATTCCTTGGGTCACAGTCATTGTGGCTTCAATCCGATAATGTTCATTTATAAAAGCCATTACAAGCCTCATATATTTAGTAGCTCTGTTGACCTCCCGTAGGCGATTTAACACTTCTTGTCATATCGATGGAAGAGTGTTCATAAAAAATCGCACCATCTCAGAATGTGGCATGGGATAACCCTTCCATATGGCCTCTTGTATTTTCTTGTTAACCTTGAGAACATGATCAATTAAGTTGTCACTCTCCCATTGATCATTAGTCAACTCATCTATCAACCGAAAAAAGCCTTTCCTTTTGTTCATCTGTAATTGTGCGAATAGGTATGCGCGCCTGATGGGGAGGCATTGTTCCTGCAACAAATGCAGAACAAAAAAGAGATTACATATAATCAACATAAACTTAATTAAAAAAAGAAACATTTTTTTGGGAAGTCAACGGTCAACGGTCAGACGGGTCAAGGTCAGTTGGGTTGGGTTGAGTTGGGTCGAACCGATCGACCCGGCACGTGCCATGCGTTTGCACGGGCAATTGCAAGCTAACGTCACGATGACGTCAGCGGGTGCGCGGGTGCACACGCCTGGGAATCAAATCGGCGCTTGCGTTGCAAGTGTCGACGACGCCGGTTCCTTTTGGCCGCACATGGCGACGCGTCCGATGGCCTCCGGCGGCGATTCGCCACTTGATTTTTTGGTATCGACGAGAGTTTCGACCATACGCTATCAAAAACGAACTTCAATTTACAAAAAATCATAAACAGGGGTAAACAGTATGCAATGTCGGGATTTTTTGTCCTCGATCGACCGGCGGCAGCTTTTCATGAAATTCAATAAAAAAATTTATTAAAATAAAAAGGGGATCAGGAAATATGAACAATGTTCTAATACCAATGTTGGGAAAAATGGATTCCCTAAAAAGCGATCCGACACTCAATCGAACCCCAAAAACCACGAATACGGAAAGCGAGCCTAGGAAACACATGTATCACCAATGAAAAAGTACATTACGGAGTCAAATGTATCTTATCTTTCACAGATTAAACATCAATATTGAAGTTCGAGGAAGAATCCCAATCCTTTTCTACCGAGGAGCGTACTATTCTCACTTGGGGGAGAAACTTATGAAAACGTACGTAATAAGAGTACGTTCTTTCTCTATCTCTTAAAACGCAACAACAAAACAGCGTAACCTCTCAACGTATCCTTTCATATCTCAACCGTTCCTCCATGAACCCTTAACTTGCAGGCCGGGTTTTTAGGCCCAACATAGGCAGACGGGTCTACTTAGGCCCATCAATACATAGAAAAAACCCATCAACAACAATGTATAGAATACATACATTCACAATAACTAAGGGAGTTTGAAAGATTAGAAATGTTCAGAGAAAGAAAAATACATCATCCGTATTACCTGCTGGTTTTAACCACCATGATATCCGTATGTTTGTTAATGAATATCAAGACAGTAATGTTCATTTTGTTTTGTTTTTTTAATTTTTTTTTATAAAAGATGCCACTTGAAAAGAGGAGAGGCGGCGAGGAATTGGGGGAGGACAACTGGTAGATATTGAAGGCACAGCATAGAGAGAACAAACGAACCATCCTATTTCCTCGAATCAGTCCTCGGAGTCATGTATGGGGTCCAGAAGGATAATTAGTAGCCGACTCTTCATTCTTGTCGCAAGCCAAATATGCCTCTCGAACACTTTCTCAATCAAATCCCATCTCTTTCGGCTGAGTCAAGAAAATAATATTACTAACCGCAATGAAGACAAACACTGTCTACTAGAAAAAGGAAAAACAAACAAAGAACGTGCGGAACAAAAATGAAGTCCATCCAGATGAAAACTCCCACACAAGCTACATGAAAGGTGGAAAATGAGCAACTTATGCAGTTTTGACTGTGAAATCTAAAAGCTAAGCCGAGATTTTGAGCTACACTTACTTGATCTTTCCAACAACCCAATAATTGAATGACATTAACTTATGTAGTCTTGACTGTAAAATCTAAAAGCTTCTAGTTGAAGGAAGCTGAGATTTTGAGCTACACTTATCCGATCTTTCCAACAACTTAATAATCGAATGGCATCGACTTATGTAGTTTTGACTGTGAAATCTAAAAGCTTCTAATTGAAGCAAGCTGAGATTTTGAGCTACGCTTACCTGATCTTTCCAACAACGCAATAATTGAATGGCATAAAATAGCTATATATAAAACCAATTAATAGCACAGAGCGAGTTAACAACCATTAATGGCATAAACTGCCATCAACTAAACCATTTGCTACAACCATGTAACAGAGCATGCATGGGCAGGTGTACCATCATATCATTGATGGAAGTGTTTATGCATAGTTTAGCAAGATTCAAGCACCTCCTACAGTGAAAGGACCACAGGAAAGGCATTGAATGTGGTCATAAAAACAAAAATAAGGTTCGAGATAGGCTATTAAACCATTCACATGAATCCACCAAGCTCAACTTTCTTCGAGGTAATTACATTCATAGAATTACAAGCTAGTTTAATAAATTGGTCCACAAAGTACTCGTTAGTAAACTATCCAAAAACCTCAGATATCAATAGTGGAAAACATTACTTTCTTTTACTACTCCAACATTTTTATTTTCAATGGCCTAGAATGAATTAATAGATACTAGTCGAATTCCAACTGATGAAAGGAGGAAAAGAAGGTAGGAAGGAGGGTCCCTACACAAGGACGGGTAGTCAGATAATAGAAAAGAAAAACTTACCCTCTCTATTGCTTCCTCGGGCGTGAAAGTTACTGCATTTGGCATGGCTAATGGCAATAGCCCAGTTGCAGGTTGGGCAGGTGGATTTGCAGCTTGTGCACCAGGAGGAACTCGAGTGGCATGTGGAACTTCAGCTTGCTTAGGGATGACCTGATAAGTGATGGCAAATATAAATGGTTACTAATTTAAACTTATTGTAAAATATTGCGTTGCAAATATATAATAGAGAGAATAAAGAGATTGAGTAGAGAAAATTAGACACCAGAAATCGTAGAGAAAGTCAGAGGAGAGAATTTTATTTCCAATGTATCACTGTTATGTGACTGTTATATTTTCAACAAAAATTAAATTCATATTTATAGGAAAACAAGAATATACTTATCATTAATATCAATGTATCAAATGATACATGTATTGGATATGGAGATGAACGTTCATTGTATAGGGAGATGTACTTAGAATGTATTATACAAATGTACCATAATAAGTACATTAGATAAGATGAATATAATGAATATTCATTAATGTATTCATTACAAATGTGCATCGAATGATATTGCCTTATTAAAAACCTTAAGCTGTAAACCCAGTGGGACAAAAACTATACAAAAGGTAAAAAGAGTGCAAAGCACAAATTTTATGATCTCTTCCTTTTATGGATGCATTAATTGCTTCATTCAAAACTTTAAGCCGGAAAAATCATGTGGGAAAAAATCGGACAAAAAGAAAAAAGAGTGTAATGCATAGTTCATAATATATTCCCCTCAATTGAGCCATATAGCCACTATTGGGGCTAATCAATCTTGCATATTGTGAACTGGCCCAAACCAATGCTGCAATGCATAATTCATAATATCTCTCCCTCAATTGAGCCATATAACCACTTCTGGGGCTAATCAATATTGCATCTTAGTTATAGAATCAAATAAATATTATATAAGGTTCATAAGCATTTCATAACCATATGAAAGAACAATAAAAAGTAATACATTTAAAGCGAAACAACTAAAAACAAATTATTAGAATCATAAAATTCGAAGTTCAAATTATTATCTACTAATCTGATGCCTCATCAAAATAATTAGAGGTCCTCAGAGAAATCGGAGATATCCAGGAATGCATTTGCTACTTCAGGAGCAAGAGGAATCCCACCAACGGAAATATTGTTGGTCTTAACAGTGGTTATGGAAGTAGGATTGATTTCAATAGTATGAGATTCATCATGCTTGCCCGTATTTTTTAAATATGCCTAGTATAGGTCAACAAAGTACTTTGGTGTACGACAAGTACGTGACCAGTGCCCAGTCATGCCATAGCGATGACAAATACTTTCATTAATCACATTCTTTGGCTTCTTTTCTTTACCATGATTCAGGCCAAAGTTAGAGTTCCTAGGGCAATTAAATTTCCTACCATCCCTTTTAGGATTATGTTCTTGCTTGCACTTATAGTTCTTAAAATGGCTTGTATTTTTCTCAAAATTAGCATATGCTTCAGGCAATGCTTTTGAGCCAGTAGGTCTAAGATCATGATTTTTGAGTAGCAATTCATTAGTTTGCTCGGTAGTAAGAAGCACAATTATTAATTCAGAGTATGTGGCAAACTGACGTTGTCAGTATTGCTGTTGTAATACAATATTCGAAGCATGAAAGGTGGAGATTCTTTAATAATTCCGAATCAACGAGTTTGATACCGCATAACTCAAGCCGAAAAGTAATATCAAATAAAGCAGAATTATAGTCAGACGCTGATTTAAAATCTTGCAGTCTGAGATTTTGCCAGTAATATTGTGCTTGAGGTAGGATAACAGTCTTGGTATGATCATACCTATCCTTCAAACTCCTCCATAGGATTTGAGGGTCTCGAACAGATAAATATTGAGTCTGTAGGCTCTCATGCAAATGATAGTGAATAAAAATCAGCGCATTTACTTTATTCTTTTCATTTGAGGTTCCGTTCTTTACAATTGCATTAGCGAGATCTTGCCCTTGGAGGTGTATTTCCATGTCAAGGCACCAGGATAGATAATTCTTTTCACTCACTTCCTGGATGTGGAATTTGAGCTTTTCAATATTTGCCATAATCCTTGTAAAAATAAATTCTTATTACTTAAAAAGATTTCCAAATATCCACTGTCACTTTAGGAGCGGAAAGATACTTTTAAAATTGAAATTTGGCTCCAAGCCAAGAAAAATAAAAATGAAGAATTGATAGAATAATATGAAGTATAATTTGATTAATAAAAAGAATACCCACCTTGCAAAAATTACTTACTTAGTCATTAGATCTTCGTGCTGATAACGTGTTGTAAAATATTGCGTTGCAAATATATAATAGAGAGAATAGAGAGATTGAGTAGAGAAAATTAGACACCAGAGATCGTAGAGAAAGTCGGAGGAGATAATTTTATTTTCAGTGTATTACTGTTATATCATTGTTATGTGATTGTTATATTTACAAAAAGAATATACTTATCATTAATATCAATGTATCGAATGATACATCTATTGGATAGGGAGATAAACGTTCATTGTATAGGGAGATGTACTTAGAATATATGATACAAATGTATTATAATAAGTACATTAGATAAGATGGATATAATGAATATTCATTCATGTATTTCATAACAAAATTAACAGGTGAAGTAAAAACTTTACAAGTTACAACTGCTCGAAATAAAAGGAGCAAGTACACAAATGATGAGCATCTGCTGGCACTTGTCTTTGCAATTTTTTGAATTCATAAAGTGCCAAGACCCAACATTTAAATATCAAGAACAAGGTGACTTGAAACAGAAGACAGTGAATCCAGATTCAAGAAGTCAAAAAAGATAACAACATTCACAGACCGAGTATAAATATTCAACAGCTCTTTTTGGATTGTTGTAAGCCACACCCAGAGCACGAACAACAGTGTCCCCGTCCCACATCCCTCCACCCATCTCCAATATTCATTGGATTGCTTCCTCCTTATCGCCTCCGGTGACAAAATTAGATGCTGTTTGGCCACAAACATCAGACTCCAACCTGAAAATACATTAAGTCATTAGGCAAGATAAAATAGGACTGAGGGGGGAAAATTACGCTAAGAGCTCAGTTGGGCGGAAGTATCAGGCAAAGACATCAAGAGCATGTTGGATGAATGAGATAAAAACAAGGAATTGTAATTGTAACTATCCAAATGTCTTCCCACAAACACAGATTTATAAGACATAACACTTACCCAATCATTTCAGGGCACTGGATGTTTCTTGTCATCACAAACTCACTGAACTGCCGCTTCACGTTTTTAACTGTTTTTCGTCAAATCAAAAAGGATACTGGTGCTTAATTGTTGGATGCAAATTGCGCAATCTCAAGATCTCCATAACCAGAACAAGAACACGCACAATTGAGTAGAAAGATTAACGTACCTATTTTGGGATCCATTGTTCTTGAAGCGGAAGCGGAAAGCGATGATCCACGCATCAAGTCCTTCTCCTTTATTGCCTTCCGTATTACTGGCTCAATGAGACGGCCCCCTAGCCTTTAGCGCTAGGTTAACGCTCATTATGTGATGATACACGTGAGAATTAGGGTTAGAGGAGAGACTTGAGCACTATTTGTAAAGTTTCCAACCAGGCCCCCTCATTACAGGCCAGGCTTAACTCGGCCTACACTAGCCAGCCCCATATTAGACTAATTAAGAAACCTTCTATCTCATCTTAGACCAAATTCCGTTTTACAATAATCGTAAAACAGTAAATTACAATATCAATTAATGTAATCTACATTATGAAAACTCTTACACTTAAAACTCACCCAGATGAACCATATATTTCGTCCAGAATCATTTGGACGTACTTAGCTCATTGATATAAACCATATCAATGATTAACAAACATCAAACTTAAGCCAGAGTGCATCCTCAAAAAGACCTTGCCTAACAAATGAAATAATATGTAATTATCAAGCCACCCAAAAATCAGCATGTCTTACCTGAAGAGTGACGTAGAAATTTTTTGCCTGATCGATCTTCTCCTTGATTTTTCGATATTCAGCTATGGCAACTCGAATTTCCTCATAAGTTTTATGGTGTGATGTTGAAAAATTGAAAGGGAGCATTCACAAATATACGCAATTAATAAATTAACTTGGACAAAAATGTGCACACTGCAGGCAAACATCACTAACAAATGCAATATTATATCTCCTGAAAATATCTCCAAAAAATAGTGATATAATATCTGAATCAAGGAGAAAATACCGTTGGCAACCACTAAGCAAAATTGAGGGCTTTTAGAGAGCTGCTACAAAGGCAAAGTAAAAGATTACACTTACGGCGAAAAGAATAAAAATGTACAAGTCTCACAAGGTCTCCCCAAATTAGTAAATGGCCCCTGTCTGAACTTTCAAAGGAAAAAGGAAAAAAAAAAAGAGCGAAGGCTAAACAAATTGAATTTGGGACCACAAAAATAAAAATAAAAAATTCAGACATTCCATAGAGTGAGGAAAAGGATGTCAACATTGTCAACTTTGCCTTTCGAGTTTTCCCTCGAAAAAGTAGGAAGATCAATTTTACTAAACAAACAAATTCGTAAGGATTGAAGAAAATTATGTTACCCCAAAAGGTGTTTTGCTCATCATTCACTAACAGTGAAGATGAGCAAGGGATTGATCAATTTGAAACGGTCATAACCCACCTTTATACTCCTCAAGGTTGAAAAAGGAAGACAATTGGTCATTTTGATCCTGTGGAACAACGCAAACATTATACTAAGAACAAGGTAACAGAACCATTCTCATAGCATCTGGATCAGGAATACTGCGCATAGCAACGTTTCTATTCCGGGGAACTATTTCTTTTCAGAAATAATTTTTTTTCTATTTCTACTCCAAGAACAATTTCTGAGTAAAATAAGGTGTTTGATAATTATACAAAATTTCTAATTTTGGAATAAAAAAAGAATAGAAATGCGTTTGGTAAAAATTTATAAATTTTTGTATTTATTTATTTTTTCTTCTTACTCACAGACCGCCGATCGCCGCTCACTGTCGTAGGACCGTTGCACGATTGCCGCACGACCGTGGCACGACCACCGCACGACTGCTGATCGTTGCCGTTGACCGTCGCTGCAGGATTGCCACCCACAGCCCATTGGCCACGGGAGGGGGCAATGGTCGGTGAGCTGTGGGCGACGGTCCTGCGGCAGCGTTCAACAGTAATGGTCGGCGGTCATGCGGCGGCAAGTGACGGTTGTGCGGCAGTTGGCAACGGTAGGTTGCTGATGGACAGTGGCGATTGTTGGCTAGTGAGCCGTGGGTGGCGACCGATGGGCTACGAGCGGCGGCAACCGTCGCCAGCAGTCGCTAGCGGTCGGCTGCTGAAGGTGGCCACGGGCGGTAGGAGGTAGCCGACGGTTGGCAGGTGTCCGGCGGTGACCGCAACAAGGAAGAAGAACAAAAGAAAAATAGAAAAGAAAAAAAAAACTTATTTCTAAAAATTGTTCCCCAGAACAAGAAGCTACTTTTTTTTTTTTTTTTTGTTTCTGTTCTAAATCTATTCCCCACCATTTTTCTATTCCAAAGAATAGAAAAATAAGTTGGCATTACCAAACAGATTTCCGTTCTTTTTTTGTTCCAGGGAACAAAAGAATAGAAATCGGGAAAAATAAAAACATTACCATGCAAGCCCTAAATGGTCAGCAAGAAACCTAGATTTGCAACAATAATTACTCTCTCGCCTCAATATTTTGGTCAATTTCTTTACAAGTACATTCATACTTCGATGTCTCCTTCTTAAAGAGGTCTTCCTGAGGGCCTGTTGATGCCAAAAACTTCGGTTGGATATCATCCCATGCAAATACACATAAAAGTAGTCTCAGTCGAGTGCATCTAAAAGCAATAATGCTCTGTCAGAGGGAAACTAAGGGCGTTATTTCTCAGTCTAACATCGGAGTAACTGTTAAATTTCAGGGGAGAAATTAATGCATATATCTTGCTAAGGACCCAAATTATCTATTCCCCTGGATTTCACCCTCCGTTCGAAATCACCAGCAATCGAGATGATCATCTTTTAAACAAGAATATCCGGGCTATTTTCAGAAAAGAAAAATAGCACTTCTGAAGATACTGTATTCTCGTGTACTCAAGGGGAAAAAGGAAAGAAAAAAAAGCCAAACTCCTATTTTATGAAAAAATGAAAGGACGACCGCTCAAGTTGATGAGACATTGCACCAGAAAAATTAGTTTGGGTAGAATCGCGGAGTTGAAAACTCAACGATTAAGGAAAAAGTTGTACAAATGCCCATTTCGAAGGAGGAGAGATACGATAGATAACAATGGCAAATCCAAATGAGCAGGGAAAAGGTGATGTAAACATCGATTATCCATACAATAAGCAAGTACCTTGGAACCATTGGATTGATTGATTCCTCCGAGAACATACTAAACCATCTTACTCAGTTTGGAACATTTTATTTCACAAAAAGACATGTACTATGTGCATGGCCGAATGATTACATAACCGTGCGATACTTTGCAAGATTGACGGTCTAACGTCAGCCACTATATTGAACAGAGGAAATTAGGTTGCGCAGCTTCGTATTTTTTATAACTTTCCTTTATTTCTTTTTCTTTGGCTTAATTAAGGATTTGGAGGATATAAAAAGGCCTAAGAACCACCAATTCCAAGGCGAAATTCTCACTTGGTGTGATGATGAGATCTATTTCTTCATTTTACTCAAAAGAAACAAACCTAAGTGATGATATTCAAACAAAGCAATTAATGAAGGATTCAACTGAATTTTAAATATAATGGATATTGTTCTTTGGCAGAAAAAAAAGGATTTGGTGGATATGGCTCTTAACTATATAAAAAAAATTGTTTAAGAACTTAGAAAAGTAGGAAAGTGAATATCTAGCATGTTTTGAACTTCCCATTATTTTTGGATTTTGCGATCAATTAACACATATCTGTGAGGAAACTCTTTGCTTATTTTGATTGTAAAAAACTAAGAGGTATTTATTAATGCTGAATTTTAATCGATATTTGTCAATGTATATATTTTATCCATACGGTGCTTCATTTTTCCCTCATCTCGTCCAAATGGATGGGTTCGTATTTAAAGATGGTTGATTGAAGAGAATAAAGTGGGTGACAAAGGAGACAAGAACGATTCAATCAAAGATGCTATTTTAACATATGGACTTTGAAATTCCTCTTTGCCTACTGGAAAGATAAAAGGTCAGACATGGATGATCCCGAAAGTATGTGCACCAAAAGAAGTCATGTCTTAACCAAAAGGATAACGAGAGAAAGTTGCAAAACTAGGTTGGGCAAAACCATTGGCCGTAATTGTCGAGTGATGGGATAATTCATTCAAAACTAGTCCTCACGCAAAATTGTATATTGACAAATAAGGTTCTACAGCTTCATAATCTCTAAAAAGGGCATCAAAATTTCTTCTTCTTCTTCTTCTTTGAGACATTTTAAATTTTAGATTGACCTATTGTACGGCAGATGTGTAAGCAAAGGAACTATCTATAGAAAACTTGCCTTTCTATTCGTATGCTTGAGATCCTGTTGAAGCCGTCACCCTGTGCACCAAGGATTTTCAATTCTCCCTGAAGAGAACAATCCGTGAAAGAATATAATTATGGTAACAATGAAAGAAAATCACATATCATTGAGCATATTGTCATGATCACAAGATTCCTGCAACTAAAGGCGCATGCATTTTCGAGAAAAACCTCCTGAGATCACTAGGGTTTCCCCAAGAGCTCTTCTGAAATGTTCCAACCACAGGCGATATGGTAATTGCGTCAAGGTCTAGAACTTTCTTGCCAAGTGGTTGGTAGGTTGGGCAGTGCGATCTCGTCCGCCGGATGAAATCTTGATCAATGGTTATAATCTGAGAGCCTCAAATATAAGAAAGGTGCCATTCTCTTATTTGTATCTATCCAACCATTCAGTAATCAAAGGTTCTTTTCTCTCTTCCAAAGTTTTTCTCTAAGAAACTTTCTCCCTCTATGATCCAGAAGCGATCAAAGAGCAAGTGAGTGATCAAAGCAAGTGAGAGACAAAATTACCAAGCTCTTCTTTAGGTTTGCAGGCAAAATTTGCTTGACTGAGGTTGTGCTGGAGTACTAAACGTTGGCGAATTAATTACGAATTATTAAGAAATGGAAAGACATTATTGGCACGGTACTTGAAGAAATTGCGCATACTCATGTGAAAAGAGATAATTTGTTAAAGATTGAATTTTTTTTGGGTAAGATTCGAACTTTAAAACAATTAAATTATGTGGTGCGAAATAGACCTCTTGTATCGCTTTTTATCGAGATCATCGTTTAGTGTTGCAGCACAACCATAGTCAATCAAATTTCAAATATAAATATATATTTTCAATTTGACCATTCTTCTCATATTAATTAATTAGTAAATATGGATTTTTTGCATATCACCTCGTCTTACTTTTGTCAAATATTCCTGCTTTAAAAAAATCAAATCTGTTAGCCACCATAATTTCCTCTTTTTGTTTTTGCCACATCCGTCAAATTCTAGAAGATGGAAGAATTTTATTGATCGGGATTTTACTGTACCCCTTCCCCTAATGGAAGGTGAATTACATAGGGTACACGTTGTTGAAAATTTTTTTTCCTAATTCAAGCGGGCTTCCTGTTTTGAATAGGGTTCCTAGTTGAATGGTTTCCTATTTGAGAAGATTTCCTAAAAAGTGATTTCCTCTTTTGATATACTTGTCTCCTATATATAAGGAGTGGATGTTCTTTGTGAATGTTATTAGAGAGGAACTTCTAGTGAATTACATCCCGAAAAGACGAAGGAAAGTTATTATTGTTATTTTTATTATTACTACTACCTTTTCCTTTTGGAAATCAACAGCTTCATATTTTAGTTTTTTTTATTAATTTAAATTTACAAGCCTTTTTCAAACCCAATTATTTAAACCAATTTGAATAATAGTATAAACTTCGGGTAAGTAAAAATATACTACTATCTTTTTACTTAAACAAACTGCGAGGTGATGTCCAAGGTTTCTAATAAGGATCATAATTAGAATCCCTTAGCAGATAGTTTTCTTTGATTAGAATTAGTCTTTTCTTTTTTCCTCTCCCTCTTGAAACACATCGGTAGTTCGTAGTGTTCTAGTGAGAAGGTGCACCCAAGTTTTTTAGGATTTTCAAGAAATGGATCCCTTGGACTCCAATAAGGAGGCGACATGGTGGAAATGCAGTCTCATCCTTCTGGGCTGCAACGTCGGCGGTGGCGGCGGCGGCCCAAGAAATAGATCAGTGGGACTTCTATTCGGGGAGGGAACATAGATTTGTGGGACTTCTATCAGGAGGGAACGTCGTGGAAGGAGCCACAGCAGAGTCTTCCGCAGCTGTTTTGAAGGCCGTGGGACCCACGTTCCAACTCTCAATGTCTCAACACTTACCCAAGGACGACCACTTGAAAGAGGCCACGACAAATCTTGAACACGGGCCCTCAATGGACCTCTTGGTCTCCCGCACCCACCCTCCCAAGCACACAGGTGAAGCCTGAGAAGAAATTGAATGTAGAACAAGATCTATATAAGAAAGAGGTTTGGATCTCGAACAAACAATGAGAATACCTCAGCTTTGATATACTTCTTCTTCGAACTTCAAGTTCATCCTTTTACACGATTTCACCATTTCCGGATACGTAAGTATGAGAGGAAGCTCAATATGAATCAAGAAAAACCAGAGACTAAGAATCGAAAATGAACTTCGCTACATCTTTTCTCATTCTCTTTTCCTTTTTATACTCAATCACTAGCTCAATCTTTTCGTTATAGAATTGTTACAACAGACTAATATGAACAACACACGTGCATTTCTTCTAGCTGTGCAGCTCCTTTAATTTGCTTGATCAGCTTCGTGTTTCAGGTTTTGATGTCACGGATCGCGGATCATCGGTTCACTTGGATCGCCAGCTCACGACCTTCCTTTGTTCCAGCTTTCTCTTTTCAGCTTCCTCTCGCCGGTTACTTCTTCAAGTTTGGCTTTTCTACTATCACTGACTTCTATGTGCATCTGTTCTTTTAATATCTGTTTAATTCCTCTAACATCCCCCCTCAAATTGGGAATGGAGAGAGAGCAGATTCCCAATTTGGTTCGCATATAAGAGTGTGCCTTTCTTGTCAGTGATTTTGTAAAAATGTCAGCTAATTGATAAGAACTTGGAATGTATCGACATGTAATGATCCCGAGGCTACCTTTTCTCGAACGAAGTGAAAATCTACTTCAATATGTTTGGTCCGAGCATGTAAGACAGGGGTTCGAGTAAGAGAGATTGCTGATTTATTATCACAGTACAAATGAATAGGAGGAGTAAGAAAACAACCTATATCACGTAGTACAAAATCGACCCATGTAAGATCGCAGTGGGCTGATGCAAGAGCACGGTATTCAGCTTCAGTGGAAGATCTGCTCACTGTAGGCTGTTTCTTTGCCGCCTAGGATATAAGATTGGATCCAATATATATACAATAGCCGGTTGTTGATCTTCTTGTTTCTACACATCCTGCCCAGTCTGCATCTGAGTAACCATAGAGATGCATGGTACTATGAGAGTGAAGAAATAAGCCAAGCTTTATAGTACCCTTTATATACCGTAAGACTCTTTTTAATCTGTTGAAGTCTGCAATTGTTGGTTGCTGCATTCTTTGGCAGAGAATATTTGTGGCATAAGCAATGTCTGGTCTGGTTAAAGTGAGGTACTGCAGACCTCCAACTAGGCTTCTGTACTCAGTAGGATTGTTGAAAGGTAATGAGTCATTGATTAGAACAGGTGGTTTCAATGAGAGAGGAGTTGAAAGTGGTTTAGAGTGTAGCATATGAGCTCGGGTGAGGAGGTCTAAAGCATATTTGGTTTGACAAAGGAATAGATAATCCGAGGTTCGTGTAGCTTCAATGCCAAGAAAATAGTGTAAGGAACCTAGATCCTTCATATGAAAATGAATACTCAAGAAGTAATAAGACTAGAAAGCATTTGAGGTGAACTTCCAGTGAGAATGATATCATCTACATACAGTAATAAGAGAATAGTTGCTATTTCAGTATGCAGGATGAATAAGGAAGGATCAGTAGAGCTGCAGAAAAATCCATACTCTAGCAGAAAACTGCTAAACCTATCAAACCAAGCTCGAGGAGCTTGTCGAAGTCCATAAAGAGATCTTTGAAGAAGACAAACATGGTGAGGCTTTTGTGAATCTTTAAACCGTGGAGGCTGCTCCATATACACTGTCTCACTTAATGTTCCATGTAAGAATTCATTTTTGACATCTAATTGATGGATTTTCCATTGCTTCATCATGGCTACTGATAGGATTATTCGAATGGTTGCATGTTTCACTACAGATCAAGGTTTCGTGAAATCAAGACCTTCTTCTTGATGGAAGCCTTTAGCTACAAGCCTAGCTTTGAGTCTATCCAAGCTCCCATCAAAGCGAGTTTTGTCTTGAACACCCATTTGCACCCGATGACATTCATGTGATCATCTCTAGGAACTAATTCCCAGGTTTGATTTTGATATAAGGCATCCATTTCTTCTTGCATTGCCTGATACCATCCTCGGTCTGCTAAAGCAGATTTTACTGATTTTGGTTCAATAGGAATCTGATACTCAACTAGACATGCATATTTAGGATTTGTTTTGACAATTCCAGATCGAAGTCTAGTCTGCATAGGATGAGTTGAAGCTATACCTCGTATATTTTCAGTTTCGTAACCGATTTGTAGTTGTCCCGTATTTGATGTTGTGACAGCTCTCTTGATTTGTAGGTATTTGTTCCTATATGTTTGAAGATGACTGATGTGATGAAGTACTATTGGAGACATTATTAACATCACTCTGTATCTCAGCATCAGGTAACATCTGTATGTGTGATCTATCAGTAAGATTACCTGTATTGAGCTCATTGTTCTGTATTTCTGAGGCTATTTGAGTGAGCTTGGTATGTTGCAAATATCCATTCGATACACTGTCTTGTGATTGAGCCTGCTTAGTAGAGTTGGAACTAGAAGATAGGACTCCTTTTATCCACTGTTTGTATAGGTCAGATCCCTACTGATATTCAGTGTTTAGTGTAGAAGTGAAGGGAAAGACTCTCTCATCAAATTTTACATGTCTGCTGATGTAGACTCTTCCATTTGTAGGTAAGAGGCACCTATATCCTTTATGCTTCTCACTATATCCAAGAAAAATACATGTGAGAGATCTTGGATCAAATTTATGCTTTATGTAGTGCCTGAGACATGGATAACATGCTGATCCAAAAACTCGAAGATAAGAATAGTCTGGTGTCTTACCATAGAGCTTATAATGGGGTGAATGCATATGTAGTTTTGTTATAGGAAGAAGATTAATAACATAAACTGCTGTTTTGAATGCATCTACCCAGTATTTTAGTGGGACTTTAGCATGATACATCATTGCTAGACCTAATTCAATCACATGTCGATGTTTTCTCTCCGAGATACCGTTTTGCTCTGGTGTGTGGGGACAAGAGATATATTGCTTGATTCCACACTTTTGTAGATGTAGTTGGAGTTTATTACTAGTGAATTCACCTCCTGCATCACTCGGAAGATTTTGATCTTGTGATTAAGCTGATTTTCTATAAGTCTTTGAAACATAACGAATATCTCATAGACTTCGACTTCGTCTCATAGGATATATCCAGCTATACCGAGAAAAATCATCCACAAAAATGACATAGTAGGAGAATTTCTGAACAGATTGAATTGGTGAAGGTCCCCATACATCACAATGTATTCTTTCTAATGGCACATTAGAGATATGATCCGAAAATGAAAAGGTAAAGTTGAGCTTTTAGCAACTTGACAAAATGCTACATATATTCCGAGTCTTGGAACTAAACTGAATGAGATTTTGTTTCTGCAGAATCTTCACTGTTTTAAGATTGGTGTGAGCAAGTCTTTGATGCCAGATATCTTCTTCTACTTCCTGTTGAGTCTGTAAGAAGAAGACTTTTGCAACTTTAGGTTCCACCTGGTATAGCCCCTTGACTTTCCTTCCTAGCTTCACTGTTGTATGATTGTGATTGTCCTTCATATATACCCATGTTTATCAAAAATAAAAGAGCGGGGATAATCATCTCGTTAGTTTTGATACGATAGAAGGTTCTTTTTGATGTCGGGGACTATTAATACATCATTCGAGGTAATTTGCTATTTTCGTATTCAATATTCCATTACCAATGCATGAAATTGACAAATGAGATCCATCTCCTATCATGACAGTGTCATTACCACTATATGTATTATAGTTTCGAATCATACCGAGTTCTGAGGTAATGTGTGATGTAGCTCCTGTATCTGGATACCATTCTAAACCATAGGGTTCTTCAATGTGAACTGCCCAATGCGGTTGGTATTTCATCTGCCTGGTACGAGTTATCAAACCTATACCAACATCTGAGTGCTGTGTGACCTGATTTCTTACAAATCTGACATTGCAGAGGGCCATTACTCATAGGCTTAGTGATCTGTGTTGCTCTATCACCGTTTGAGCTCTGTGGTGGATAGGACCTAACACTTTGATACCTCTGTACAGGATTTGAATATGGTCGAAATCCTTGTCCATAGTTAGTCCAATTATCCCTATTAACCTGACCTTGCTGAGTTGAATTCAGGTTATTCATTTTATTTTGTTGATTCCTTCCTCGCTTCTGCAAGATTATTTCCATAATCCCTTCTAATGAAAGACTGGCCTCTGCCATAGTTAACTTCTCCTCGAAAATTTTCTCTTTGATTTCTGGGATTGACTCTTTGCTGACTTATTCCAGCTCTTCTTTGCCCATAGTAGGCCAAGTTAGGATTATACTCATTCACAGAATATGTTTGTAATCGGGTTTCAAACCTCTCAAGTTGTGAGATAACCTCATCATACTCCGCCGAGGCTTAAGACAATACATGGTTGTCCCGAAAGTTTCATATTCGAACCTAGCCCTTCAAGTATGCCAAACATTCTTGTTATATCATCAACAGGCTTTCCAATTGCATTTAATTGATCACAAATGGTTTTGAACTCTCGAAGATATTCACTTAATGATCTGTTTCTTTTCTTGCAGGCTTGAAGTTTTCCTCTTAACTCAAACTCTTTTGCAACAGATTTCTGTAAACCTGTTTATGAGGACCTGCCATACTTCGAGTGAGGTTTCTAAGCCAATTATTAGACTTAGAATATTTTCTGATACTGCACCACTTATCCAAGATGATATTAGCTGATCGGTTTTTATCCAATCCAGGTGATCAGGATTCACCATTTCTCCTGTCTCAGTTTGTATCATTCGATTTGGAGGTAAGGTTTCACCATTAATAAAACCAATTAGATCTTGGCTTTTCAGAAACCTGTTGAATTGAGCTTGCCATAACAGAAAGTTTTCTTCATTCAACTTGATGGTAACGAAGTTAGCTATATTCACATGAATAGGGAAAGGGTATTTCTGCACCCTAGTTGCCATTCTTCTATGTTCGAGATTCTCAAGATTCGAAGTCAATCCAGAAAACTTTGAGGATAAGCTACCTAAGAAATACCAGGATCTTTACAATATTTTGCAGTAAGAACACATCAGATCTATTGTTCCCAGGCAATTGTGCTCTGATACCATGAGAAGAAATTGAATGTAGAACAAGATCTATATAAGAAAGAGGTTTGGATCTCGAACAAACAATGAGAATACCTCAGCTTTGATATACTTCTTCTTCAGAACTTCAAGTTCATCCTTTTACACGATTTCACCATTTCCAGATACGAAGTATGAGAGGAAGCTCAATATGAATCAAGAAAAACCAGAGACTAAGAATCAGAAAATGAACTTCGCTACATCTTTTCTCATTCTCTTTTCCTTTTTATACTCAATCACTAGCTCAACTGTTTTTGTTATAGAATTGTTACAACAGACTAATATGAACAACACACGTGCATTTCGTCTAGCTGTGCAACTCCTTTAATTTGCTTGATTAGCTTCGTGTTTCAGGTTTTGATGTCACGGATCACCGGATCATCGGTTCACTTGGATCGCCAGCTCACGACCTTCCTTTGTTCCAGCTTTCTCTGTTTCAGCTTCCTCTCGCTTCCGATTACTTCTTCAAGTTTGGCTTTTCTACTATCACTGACTTCTATGTGCATCTGTTCTTTTAATATCTGTTTAATTCCTCTAACAAAGCCGAGGCGATGGCCTCTAGCTAGCCGAGCAGCAGTCACCCTTCTGGAATGGTATGTGATGCACCGGCACCCACCCTCCCAAGCACATAGGAGGTGAAGCCGAGGCGATGGCCTCTAGCTAGCCCGACAGCGGTCACCCGGAATGGTATGTGATGCACCGCTTCTTTATTGTTTTATTCCTGACATTTCCCGCATTTACGTATGAATGTGGTTCTCCTCTAAGCCATGTTTGGATTTCTCGGGAAAGAAGATAAAATCATAGACTAGCCATTCAGTCATTTCTTTCTGCCGAAACACCATTTAGTTCTTTTCGTCCATATCCAATTCAATTTTGTCCTCGAAACCATAGCAACACGACTACCTAAACTCCATTTAGATTTGGGATGCAATTGACAAGTTGGATACAAACATGAATTGGAGCTCAAGAAGGCCGAAAAGGAGGTTCCTTCCCTTCCCCTGATTCCTTGCCATCCCTCCCATCTCACTCTATGGTCGAGCAGCCAATATAGAAAGATGAGTTTTTGGGTGACATGAGAAGAAGTTGGCAAGTCTCGAGATTGATGAAATTTTTTTTTGTAGCAATGTAGTGAAGTTACCCGTGCGAAATGGACCTATTAGATTCTATGTGGAGGCAATGCAGGGGTTCAGCTGGTCGAATCTGAATTACAGTTGCTTCAGGATTTGAGGCGAGTCAATCAAGAGCGTGTTTCAAATTGAAGAACGCTTGCAAACCTATATTGAGCATTTAGTGAATTATCATTTATCACTCTGTGTCAATTCTTGATTGTCAGCCAAGAGATTTTTTTTTTTTAATAAAAAGAAAATTGAGCTTTGCGTAAACGGAGTTTTCTTTCTGTTTTCATCCAAATTTATGGTGACTTGTCTTCCCTTCCCTTTTTCCAGATTAAATCAGCTCTCCCAATAAATTTGGCCGACAATCAAGAATTGACACGAGTGGTAAATGATAATTCACTAGATGCTCAATATAGGTTTGCAAGCGTTCTTTAGTTTGAACCACAAGCTCTTGATTGACTCGCCTCAAATCCTGAAGCCCAGCTGAACCCTGCACTGCCTCCACATAGAATCTAATAGGTCCATTTCGCATGGGTAACTTCACTACATTGCTATAATTTTTTTTCATCAATCTCGAGACTTGCCAACATCTTCTCCTGTCACCCAAAAACTCATCTTATCTTCTCCTGTTACCCAAAAACTCATCTCTGTATTGGCTGCTCGACCATAGAGTGAGATGGGAGGGATGGCAAGGAATCAGGGGAAGGAGAAGGAACCTCCTTTTCGGCCTTCTTTAGCTCCAATTCATGTTTGTATCCAACTTGTCAATTGCATCCCAAATCTAAACGGAGTTTAGGCAATTGTGATGCTGTGGTTTTGAGGACAAGATTGAATTGGATATTGACGAAAAGAACTAAATGGAGTTTCGGCAGAAAGAAATGACTAAATGACTAGTCTATGATTTTATCTTCTCTCCCGAGAAATCCAAACATGGTTTAAGGGGAAACCACATTCATACGTAAATGTGGGAAATGTTGGGAATAAAACAATAAAGAAACGGTGCATCACATATTCCAGAAGGGTGACTGTTGTCCGGCTGGCTAGAGGCCATCGCCTCGGCTTCACCTCCTGTGTGCTTGGGAGGGTGGGTGCTGGAGGCCCATGTTCAAGATTCAAGTGTTGAGGCATTGAGAGTTGGAACATGGGTCCCACGGCCTTTATAACATCGGCCGAGGTTGAGGAACATGTCGCTGAGGCCGAAGATTCTGTGGTCCCACGACGTTCCCTCCCTCATCTATGTTCCCTCCCCGATAGAAGTCCCACTAATCTATTTCTTGGGCCGCCGCCGCCACCGCCGTCGACGGGATTGCAGCCCAGAAGGATGAGACTGCATTTCCACCACGTCACCTCTGTGATTGGAGTCCAAGGGATCCATTTCTTGAAAATCCTGAAAAACTTGTGCACACCTTCTCACTAGAACACTACGAACTACCGATGTGTTTCGGGAGGGAGAGGAGAAAAGAAAAGACTAATTCTAATCAAAGAAAACTATTTGCTAGGGGTTCTAATTATGATCCTTATTAGAAACCTTGACATCACCTCGCCAGTTTGTTTATACTTAAAAATAAGTAAAAAGATAGTAGTATATTTTTACTTACCCGAAATTTATACTATTATTCAAATTTCAGTGAAAATTGGAAATTGTACATGAAGAATCTATATAATTAACATTCGAGTGATTTGAATGGTTTAAATAATTGGGTTTGGAAAAGGTTTGTGAAATTTAAATTAATAAAAAAACTAAAATATGAAGCTGTTGATTTCCAAAAGGAAAATGTAGTAGTAATAATAAAAATAATAATAATAACTCTCCTTCGTCTCTTCGGGATGTAATTCACAAGTAGAAGTTCCTCTCTAATAACATTTACAAAGAACATCCACTTTTTATATATAGGAGACAACTGTATTTCAAAAGAGGAAATCACTTTTTAGGAAATCTTGTCAAATAGGAAACCATTCAACTAGGAACCCTATTCAAAATAGGAAGCCCATTTGAATTAGGAAACTTTCCTTTTCGGTCTCAAACTGTAGAATATTTTCAACGTGTACCCTATGTTTTTGAGCTATTAAGTCACGCAACTTGCTAGTCGGTCCACGAAGAAGGAAATAAATGTTGATTAAGTAATTCACCTTCCATTAGGGGAAGGGGTATAGTAAAATCCCGATCAATAAAATTCTTCCGTCCTCTAGAATTTGACGGGTGTGGCAAAAACAAAAAGAGGAAATTATGGTGGCTAACAGATTTGATTTTTTAAAGAAGGAATATTTGACAAAAGTAAGACGAGGTGATATGCAAAATATCCATATTTTACTAATTAATTAATACGAGAAGTATGGTCAAATTGAAAATATATATTTATATTTGAAATTTGATTGACTATGGTTGTGCTACAACACTAAACGATGATCTCGATAAAAAGCAATACTAGAGGTCTATTTCACACCACATAATTTAATTGTTTTAAAGTTCGAATTCTACCCAAAAGAAAAAATTCAATCTTTAACAAATTATCTCTTTTCACATGAGTATGCGCAATTTCTTCAAGTACCGTGAAAATAATGTCTTTCCATTACTTAATAATTCATAATTAATTCGCCAACGTTTAGTACTCCAGCACAACCTCAGTCAAGCAAATTTCAAATGGTATATACACACACATATATATATATATACATATATATACATACAGATATATACATATATATATATGTACGTATATGTATTCAATACAATATTCTTATCGTATTAATTAATTATTAAAATACGGATATTTTTGCATAACTCCTTATCTTTCTTAAGCATAATATATCTTTAAAAAAAAAAAAATCATCTATTCGTCCCCGTAATTTCCTCTTTTGCTCTTGCCTCACCCATCAATTTCCCGTGCGGTTCATATTGAATGTGAATTAATTACGGGGGAATATTTGATCGAGATTTTATTTTTCGTCGTCCCCTAAAGGAAGGTGAATTTATTAATCAACATTTATTTCCTTCCTCATGGACCGACTGGCCGGTTCTGTGACTCAATAGCTCCAAAACAAAAATACACACAAATCAAAAGCAAATCATGCTGCGTCGTTTTTGTGGAGGGCTAGGTCATCGGCGATGGAAAAGGGAGCTCCGCCCATAATGTTGGCGGAACCCACGGGGCGGCGCTAGAAATGTTTGCCGATCTTTCAGAAGAAGGACGAATCGTGCGCGATCATGATCAATATACTTTGGACTAGCCAGATGTAGGTTCGGGCAAGTCGTACGTCATTAAAGCTGATTAGTTATTGCGGAGGATATGCTTGTTTTAGCTTAGGTCGTTGGCTTGATTAAGCAACGTGCATGGAGAATGGTTAAAACGGTGGTAAGATATTTATTTAAAGATTAATTGAAAAAAAATTCTATCAGCTGCCAACACTAAAATTTCTCGTGTCATGGATAATTAATATTTTACCATTCGACTGTTGCATATTAAGCATGCATGGCAATTGTTTCTTGAAATTCATTGACCTAACTCATCGAAATAAATATATAACCGTTGTGTGATAGAAATTCTACACATGAAACTAGTTACTGATTTACCAAAGGGTAGGATTACGTGTTTTCATGGATTGAATGACGTAGATGCGGTTCAACTGGAACGATTCTTATATAAATACTCCGAATAAGGAAATACAAATCAAGGCCAACAAGCCCTAGTCTAAATCTCCGAGGGTTTGCTCTTTTGCTTATCCAATACAACCGAAGTTTCAAATTCAGAAGGAATGCACTTGAAAGTAGATATATCGTGAGATGCCATCAGTCTCATCTTTGCTAGCTTTACGCACACTGATTTGGTTCCCTGAACACGGGCTCAGTCGTTAATCCTCACCTGTTGCAATTCAGCTAATACGTCCCTGCGTTCATTCAAGACTGAGTTCAAGTTAGGGATGTCGACACTAGTATTTTGCGAGGCACACGTCACATTACTGGCGTCAGATTCGTTCTCTAAATAAGTCGCATTTAAATCTAAAGCAATAGTTTTCCCCCACACTTCCGCGGCGAACGGTAATAATGGTTAATACGAGAGAAGACTAATCCTAGTGAGATAGATAATGCATTCTAACGTGGAAGTGCGGTGAGGAAGAGGCTAACCCGTTTCCCCGCTGGTCGAGAGCTGCATTCAACCTTGCGTTTCACTCTCGGACATCCCATCCCAGGTTTAGCTGCATTCTCTTGGTCGAGTTGTGTTTCGAGGGCATACTCACAAATAGTCCGATCCTTATCATCCGTAACGTCTGGATGGTCAAGAGCAGCTGCCGCTTCTTCCGTTTTCAGCACCTTTGCAATGTGCTCCACTGCCGAGTCTATGAAGCTCATAGCTATTCTCTTCCTTTTCTTATTTACAGACATATGGGCCACATGCAAAGCCTTTCGCACGAACTCGCCCGTAAACGAGTCGACCGGACCTTTGTCACGCGCAGCTGCACTGGGGGTGGGCACGGGCACGGGCACGCTGTCTTTGGCAGATTTTGTCCATCGTTTCAAGAAGTAGCGAGGCGGTATCTCGCTGACGACATTCGTGAAGTTGAGTACTCTGAAGACATGATCACATAAAATACCGACCGACTCGAACTTCCCACAGCTACATGCCAATATCTTGACATGATAGTTTACAAGATATTATTATTATTATTATATTTTATTTTATTTTAATAAGATGGGACACGGTAACATTGAGTCGTTCAATATGTAAGAATATTCAGGAAATGCTTTAGGATTAGGATGAGCTTATGGGAGAATGGACAAGGAAATAAAATAATAGACGTGAGGAAGGTGGGAGAAGCCGCCCCAACTTTTGTCTTGAACAGGAAGCCGCTCCAACTTCAAACAAGCAAAAGTGGGCCCAGACGGCATCGCTTCTGTCGTATCACGATTTGACTTGATCGCTCGTGTAGGTTTCCTTGATGGATACACTGATATTTTGATCCTATTCAAGTTTTTCTTCCGATCTTTTATATAACAAAAAATTACATAAATAATTAATAAACTTTGATTTAATAAATAATTTGATATTTAAATTTCAGTGTAATGTGTAATGTGACCCTTAAATCTTAAATTTATTCAATACGATTTATAAAATTTTAGTGTATATTCAATTTAATCCTTAAATTATATGAAATTGTTCAATATTATTATTGAACTTGAAAAAAAAAAATGAAAGGATGGTATTTGATATTTTCATATAATTTGATAACTGAATTGAATGAATATCAAAAGTTCTAGAACCACATTGAACGGATTAAAAGTTCAATGATAATATCGCACCTTAAGTTTGTCACGACCTTCCCAAATTTTTTTGAAGGTGAATTACCTAAAGAAGGCTAATGGATTACTAAGTCCGAAGACTTGGCACGGACCCTCCCAAGTCCCACCAATCGCGACTTGATGTTAAGAAATTAATTTATTTAAACATGCAATTATACTCAATTTGGAGCCGTCACTAATCAATTAGGGTTGATTAGAAACCCAAATAAAGTATGGGAGAATACTTTACTTTTGCGAACCAAAGATTCAATAAGTTCGGGGACATGGTTACGCTAGATTAGTCTAACGCCCTTCCGGTACCTTTTATTTTAATTTCAAAAATATTTTGCAGGCGATGTTGATTAATTTTAACCTAAGCTACTAACATGCAAATGATGGTCATGCGGGTGCACAATCAATAAAGTAACATTCAACAAAAAATGCTAATAAATGACATGCGAGATGAACTTAATCTAACTTAAGATACATGAACTTATTTTAATGACATGCGAGATGCAATTCATATGGTATGACTTAAACTTATCACTATATGTATGCAATCTAATTTATATAATCCTAAATATGCATGTCTTCACGTGATATGAGATGAATGACATACTGTATTTCTATATACATACTCTTTTATGATTTTTTTTTGATGATTCATTTTTTAATGCATATATGCAACCTATGCTAAATAATGATGATATGAGATTAATTATGAATTAACCTATTAACTAACCAAGGAAATGATCTTTTTTTTTAATGACATAATGTTTTTTTTATTGAAAAGAAAGTAACTTAATGGTGCAATAATCATCTTTTAGCATTTTCCTTTTTATTAAAAAAATTAAACTAAAACTCATATGGCATGCATAACATTTTTTGTTCCTCTTTTGTTTTACTAAATGAAAATTGACTTAATCTAAAAAATATCTAGGTGTGTTGCTTTAATATGAAATGTGTATGGACCTAAGTACCTGAGTTCTAGATATGACAATATTTTACTAATAAAAAAATTATAAATAAACCTATTATGCAAATTAACTAACATGTACCTAATATTTTTGGATTTTTTTATTGAAATTCGGAATTTAAAAAAAAAACTAATTAGACTAACTAAAGTGAATGATATTCTAATTTATTTTAGGAATCAATTTAACTTAAACTATATCTTATCTTAAAAGCTATATAAAGAAATCAAGACATGCCAACATTATTTGAAATTAGCCCTAACAAAAAAAATCACCCATCTAAAAAGTATAATCTAAAAATTATAATCCTATAAATGCATTTCTAATTTACTAAACCTAAATGCTCTAATGCAATATTTAGATTTTTATGCATTTCTGATTTTTTGATTTTTTTTTAATCTTTCCAAACAAGTAATTATTTAAAAGAATGAAGATAAGAATTAAAATAACCGGAAAAATAATCCGTTGTCTCACGGATTAAATTAACAATTATTTTAACTCTATAATGATTTAATAATTGAAATGCTATCAAAATTCCTAAAAATTAAAGTAATTAAAAAAATGACCCGACGTCTTACGGGTCAAATTAATAATTACCGTAATTTGGGATAAAATACCTGCAGTTAATGCCTACGAGATTTATAAAAGAAAAGCACATCTCAATATTCTAAATTGAACAATAATAACAAAATAAATAAGATAAGATAAAAGTTACTGAAAAGTAAGAATAAAAATTAAAAATTAAACTACCTAAGGGAAGGTGAAAAAACAGCAACGTGGTGATCCGCCGAAGGTCCGGCGAGGGGCCGCGGCGGGCGTCGGAGCTCTGGCGAGGGTGGACCGGTGGCGTTAGCAACCGGCAGTAGAGGCACGGCAGCAGTTGCCGTCACTCGGAGGGGAGGGTGGCCCGGATCGGCGTCGAGCCGTGGGTGTCGCGGCGTCAAGGGCGCGGCGGAGCAGGCCTGGTGCTCGGACGACAGTGGGTCGCGGCGAGGGGACAATTCGCGAGCTGCGGAGCGTCGGGTCGCCGGAAGCAGCAGAGGGCGAAATTGAAGAGGCGTCGCGGGCGTCGGGTTGCAGGAGGCTCGGAGCGGATCTACAGGCGTCGGAGCAGATCTGCTGGTGCGTCGGAGCAGTGGCGCGGCGGCGTCGTGGGCTGCAAGACCGACAGCGGAGGCGGCGTCGAGGCGCTCGGGTCGCGGCTACCACAGGGAGCTCGGGCTCTGCAAATCGGTGACAGCGTCGGGGCGAGCTTCGCGAGGAGGATGGCGAAGCGGTGGTAGAGCAGAGAGGGCTGGCGTCGTGGTGGTGCGGGTCGTTGGGGAGCGGCGGTGGTGCTAGTGCTCGGACGAGGTTGGCCGGCGGTGTGATGGCCCGGCTGCTGGTGCGCTGATGCGTGCAACAAGGGAAGAAGACAGTGAACAGTAGCTGTCTTTTCACCTCTGTTTTGCTTTTTGCTTTTCTCTTTTCCTCAAGTTTCTTTTCTTGGTCCTCTCGAAGACCTACAGACGGTTTCTTCTCTCCCTTCCTTTTTCTTCTTTTTCTTACTTTTCTCTCTCACCTGACACTCTCTCTCACTTGTCTCTCTCACTCTCTGCCGAAAACCTCCCCCATTCACTTTCTGCCACTGTACTTCTTCTCTTTTTCTCTTCGATTTGCTATTTTTTCTGGGATGAACAATGAAGAGAAGCTTCCCCCTCCGTGCTCGGTTCTGAAGCCTCGCATTTTATAGTGAAAGCGCTCAAAGTTATTTTTGCAGGCAAGATATTCACTCAATGACTCCAACAACAAAAGGGCTCCAAAATCACACGATTGAGTTTTTGAATTCAAAATTATTATTATTTTAAAAAAATTTCCTCTAATAAAAAATTATCTTCTATTTCTATTTTCTAAATTTAAATGAGGTGTCAACAAAGTTATAATAATCACATTGAACAAATTAAAGTTTCATAACCAAAATTACTTTCATGACTAGATAGGGTATCTAGTCAAAGACATTGCATGTTAGACCTATGTGATGCGCAAACTTGGATGTGGTTAACTTGTAGTACATTGAGTTTGTTTAGTGTGTTGCATGAAAATTTCTAATCATGGAAGTAAATTTGCGTAATTACTTTTGACATTGTCAGTTCAAGATAGTTTTACACTTGAATTTTCCTTTTGTTTCGCTTTTAAGTGTGGTTATATCGAACGGTTCAAATTTTTAAAACCATGCATGCGCGTGTTGCCTTTATTGTGAAGGGCACTTTAAATAGCTAAGGAACTCTTTTTTGTGGAAAAGGATTAGGTTAATCTCATATTGCACTTTAAATAACAGTTCATTCTCTCCAAACAACTTTTCTAAATTTGTTCTTCTTTACTCTTTTTTTTTTCTATCTCTTCTTCCTCCACTAGTTGTCGAGCCTGGGTAATGGCTAGTGATTGGCCACAGGCGAGGGCCGACCTCTATTGAGGCTCACTAGACCCCACTAGATCTTGCGAGGTCAATTCTTAGTAGCAATGGTGATCGGCAAAGGTAGAAGAAAAAAATAAAAGAGGAAAGAAAAGAAATAATTTATAATTTATAATAAGAATAAAAAAAAAATTATCCACATTAGCGCCGCCATGCCACGTAAGAGGCCCAAAGATCCACATGAATGATTATCGACCAAAATTGACCGAAAAAACTACATTGGCAAATCGTCCAATGATTTTTAACTAAATTAACAAAATTAAAAGATTTAAGACTCGAATTAACACGCATATAGTAAACTCATGGTTTCTTATAATTATTCCTCTCTTTAATTGGTTGATGTATTCTTTTTAGTTGAAGTCAATCTATAGACAGACATGTTAAAGTGAATTATCAACCCATTTATTAACTCATATATAATAGATGAAGTTATTATATGGGTCGTTTATATTGAGTAAATGGATTATAAATGAATTTAAATATAATATAGATGTTAAGTGGTTGAATTATAATTGGGTTTACAACTTATTTAGACCTAATGACCTTGATTATCTCATCTCTCTCTCTCACTCACTCACTCCGCACTCTTATTTCGATTTGGATATAAATTTTCCCACATTAGGCTTAATATGGAAATATTTTAGTAATATATGTTGGGTTGGGCATTGATTTAGTCGAGTATGGATAAATAGATTTATATTATGAATAAATGGATCATAAATAAATTAATGAGATAATTCAAATAAGATCATTTATAACCTAACTAAAATTCGATTCAACCCACATTTGATACATCTTGTAATAGGAAGCAAAACTTGGCCTTCATGCGTAAGGTAAAGCAAGTAATTGGTACACACTTGTGAAGTAAGCGCAAAATGATTGTTGAAATCTCTCCTCCAAAGAAAAGGAAGTTAAGGGCTCGAAACTCTTCGTTGTTGGCCATTAAAGCGAGGGCCTTGGTGGTGGGTTGTTGGCCAATTTTTCCCGAGGTATAGTCATTGTTAGGCATTCACTGCGGAGACTCGTGAGACCCCAAATCAGTGTAAGCCGACAAGGGCAGGCTCAACGGATCCTTAGCCACAAAAAAAAAAGAAAAGAAGAAAAAGCAAGTAATTGGGTGGTGTCGGTTTCTTCTTTCTCGTAAGTTACAAGCTCGAGGCAAGTAATTCGGAAGAAGCATTAACAAAGTGATTCGACATCGCACGATTTCTCGGGGGTCCCACAACTTTCAACTGCAACCATTTTGTCATTTTGTCTAAAGAGCCAAAAAAAAAGTAATTAAATATATGTTAGGTGTACATAGTAAATAATTGCAACTCTCACTTTTAGCATTGCTAGAGGTCTTTCATTATAACAACGTCCGCGCACATATATGTATGTATATAACTTATTATCAAAGTTATATATAATCAAAGCAAAGCACACACGTATATTATATAACACTAAGTTCATATTATTACAATCACACAAAGACACTGGATTATTCGAAAACACAGAAAAGAGAATACACCGAAAGAGGAGGGAGTTTCGCCGCATTCGCCATAGGGCCAATTCCTAAAAATTAAAGGCAGCTTTGCAGCTTGGGCCGAACCGCCTCGTCCATGTTCCGCTCCTCCGCGCCGTCCGGCAGCCCGGTCAAGACGAGTGGACCAAAGTAAAAAAAATCCTCGCGTTCCTCCCAAAATCTGGGGTGAAGTCAGAGGATTCTCCGTAAACTTGGCACGCCTCGGTCTGGAACCCTCGGTAGGTTTGGCGGTGTCGATGGATGTTTCGGAAGCTCTCCTTGCATATGGCCTGCAAAGCTTCGGGAGTCACAAGGCGTCGGTCCAATATTCTAAATTGAATAATTAATAACAAAAATTCTGAAATAAAAAAATTAAAAATTAAACTACCGGTATCATCTTCGTCAACAGGTCAAATTTCGGTGAAAACAAATCCACGCAATTGACGGGATGAAGTCGCCGATGTTAAAGAGCCTACATCAAAGTAAGGGTGAGGGTAACTTTCGTGAGCCTGCTTAGGTCAACTCAGCGTGATGGCTAGATTCGTGTTTTTGCAAATATCGCGGCGCTCTACCATGTCTTGCGTTGAGCGAGAACACCTTAGGCTCAAAATGGCTTGCCCTATCATGTTCATGGTCAACATCTCCGGCACCACCACCGGCTCCTTACACTTGCTGCACTCGCACATGGCTTGATAGGGGCACGGCAGCAGTTGCCTGTAACTCGGCCCGCATTCGGGGAGCCTATTGGGTTGGCTAGGGTTTCAAGAAAGCCCGGAGGGGTCGACGCGTTCATTTTGGGTGTGTTCCCAAGAGAGGATGGCGCCGATGACCGGCCCCACCCCTTTCGGTCAATGGTGTCGGCGAGAATCGCCATCTATGCGCTGCACGACAGTGGGTTCTTAGTGTGTTGCATGCTGCATGTTATATAGGGAAAACGCATGTACAATCTGGGTAGCTCAAAGATGCGAGCCCACCAAACCACTGTCGGAGAATGTTTTGAGACGTTCCTCGATAAAAGAAAAGCACATCTCAATATTCCTAAATTGAACAAACGTAATTAAAAAATGGGAAAAAATTAAAAATGATTTCAGAGGAATCTTGTTCAAGATTTCCTCCGGTTGTACGAGACGTCTTTACGTAGATGCGGCGGAACAATTCTAATGTAAATACTCCGAATAAGGGACAATAAATTAAATATCTTTGCTAGCTTCCGCACACTGATTTGGTTCCTGAACAAAATAAATAAGGGTTAAATTAATAATTACCGTAATTTGGGATAAAATACTGCAGTTAATGCCTACGAGATTTATAAAAGAAAAGCACATCTCAATATTCTAAATTGAACAATAATAACAAAATAAATAAGATAAGATAAAAGTTACTGAAAAGTAAGAATAAAAATTAAAAATTAAACTACCTAAGGGAAGGTGAAAAAACAGCAACGTGGTGATCCGCCGAAGGTCCGGCGAGGGCCGCGGCGGGCGTCGGAGCTCTGGCGAGGGTGGACCGGTGGCGTTAGCAACCGGCAGTAGGGGCACGGCAGCAGTTGCCGTCACTCGGAGGGGAGGGTGGCCCGGATCGGCGTCGAGCCGTGGGTGTCGCGGCGTCAAGGGCGCGGCGGAGCAGGCCTGGTGCTCGGACGACAGTGGGTCGCGGCGAGGGACAATTCGCGAGCTGCGGAGCGTCGGGTCGCCGGAAGCAGCAGAGGGCGAAATTGAAGAGGCGTCGCGGGCGTCGGGTTGCAGGAGGCTCGGAGCGGATCTACAGGCGTCGGAGCAGATCTGCTGGTGCGTCGGAGCAGTGGCGCGGCGGCGTCGTGGGCTGCAAGACCGACAGCGGAGGCGGCGTCGAGGCGCTCGGGTCGCGGCTACCACAGGGAGCTCGGGCTCTGCAAATCGGTGACAGCGTCGGGGCGAGCTTCGCGAGGAGGATGGCGAAGCGGTGGTAGAGCAGAGAGGGCTGGCGTCGTGGTGGTGCGGGTCGTTGGGGAGCGGCGGTGGTGCTAGTGCTCGGACGAGGTTGGCCGGCGGTGTGATGGCCCGGCTGCTGGTGCGCTGATGCGTGCAACAAGGGAAGAAGACAGTGAACAGTAGCTGTCTTTTCATCTCTGTTTTGCTTTTTGCTTTTCTCTTTTCCTCAAGTTTCTTTTCTTGCTCCTCTCGAAGACCTACAGACGGTTTCTTCTCTCCCTTCCTTTTTCTTCTTTTTCTTACTTTTCTCTCTCACCTGACACTCTCTCTCACTTGTCTCTCTCACTCTCTGCCGAAAACCTCCCCCATTCACTTTCTGCCACTGTACTTCTTCTCTTTTTCTCTTCGATTTGCTATTTTTCTGGGATGAACAATGAAGAGAAGCTTCCCCCTCCGTGCTCGGTTCTGAAGCCTCGCATTTTATAGTGAAAGCGCTCAAAGTTATTTTTGCAGGCAAGATATTCACTCAACGACTCCAACAACAAAAGGGCTCCAAAATCACACGGTTGAGTTTTTGAATTCAAAATTATTATTTTTTAAAAAAATTTTCCTCTAATCAAAGATTATCTTCTATTTCTATTTTCTAAATTTAAATGAGGTGTCAACAAAGTTATAATAATCATATTGAACAAATTAAAGTTTCATAACCAAAATTACTTTCATGACTAGATGGGGTATCTAGTCAATGACATTGCATGTTAGACCTATGTGATGCGCAAACTTGGATGTGGTTAACTTGTAGTACATTGAGTTTGTTTAGTGTGTTGCATGAAAATTTCTAATCATAGAAGTAAATTTGCATAATTACTTTTGACATTGTCAGTTCAAGATAGTTTTACACTTGAATTTTCCTTTTGTTTCGCTTTTAAGTGTGGTTATATCAAACGGTTCAAATTTTTAAAACCATGCATGCGCGTGTTGCCTTTATTGTGAAGGGCACTTTAAATAGCTAAGGAACTCTTTTTTGTGGAAAAGGATTAGGTTAATCTCATATGGCACTTTAAATAACAGTTCATTCTCTCCAAACAACTTTTCTAAATTTGTTCTTTTTTACTCTTTTTTTTTTTCTATCTCTTCTTCCTCCACTAGTTGTTGAGCCTCGGTAATGGCTAGTGATTGGCCACAGGCGAGGGCCGACCTCTATTGAGGCTCACTAGACCCCACTAGATCTTGCGAGGTCAATTCTTAGTAGCAATGGTGATCGGCAAAGGTAGAAGAAAAAAAATAAAAGAGGAAAGAAAAGAAATAATTTATAATTTATAATAAATAAAAAAAAAAATTATCCACATTAGCGCTCGCCATGCCACGTAAGAGGCCCAAAGCATCCACATGAATGATTATCGACCAAAATTGACCGAAAAAAACTACATTGGCAAATCGTCCAATGATTTTTAACTAAATTAACAAAATTAAAAGATTTAAGACGAATTAACACGCATATAGTAAACTCATGGTTTCTTATAATTATTCCTCTCTTTAATTGGTTGATGTATTCTTTTTAGTTGAAGTCAATCTATAGACAGACATGTTAAAGTGAATTATCAACCCATTTATTAACTCATATATAATAGATGAAGTTATTATATGGGTCGTTTATATTGAGTAAATGGATTATAAATGAATTTAAATATAATATAGATGTTAAGTGGTTGAATTATAATTGGGTTTACAACTTATTTAGACCTAATGACCTTGATTATCTCATCTCTCTCTCTCTCACTCACTCACTCCGCACTCTTATTTCAATTTGGATATAAATTTTCCCACATTAGGCTTAATATGGAAATATTTTAGTAATTTATGTTGGGTTGGGCATTGATTTAGTCGAGTATGGATAAATAGATTTATATTATGAATAAATGGATCATAAATAAATTAATGAGATAATTCAAATAAGATCATTTATAACCTAACTAAAATTCGATTCAACCCACATTTGATACATCTTGTAATAGGAAGCAAAACTTGGCCTTCATGCGTAAGGTAAAGCAAGTAATTGGTACACACTTGTGAGTAGCGCAGTTGGTTGAAATCTCTCCTCCAGCAAAGGAAGTTAAGGGCTCGAAACTCTTCGTTGTTGGCCATTAAAGCGAGGGCCTTGGTGGTGGGTTGTTGGCCAATTTTTCCCGAGGTATAGTCATTGTTAGGCATTCACTGCGGAGACTCGTGAGACCCCAAATCAGTGTAAGCCGACAAGGGCAGGCTCAACGGATCCTTAGCCACAAAAAAAGAAAGAAAAGAAGAAAAAAGCAAGTAATTGGGTGGTGTCGGTTTCTTCTTTCTCGTAAGTTACAAGCTCGAGGCAAGTAATTCGGAAGAAGCATTAACAAAGTGATTCGACATCGCACGATTTCTCGGGGTCCCACAACTTTCAACTGCAACCATTTTGTCATTTTGTCTAAAGAGCCAAAAAAAAAGTAATTAAATATATGTTAGGTGTACATAGTAAATAATTGCAACTCTCACTTTTAGCATTGCTAGAGGTCTTTCATTATAACAACGTCCGCGCACATATATGTATGTATATAACTTATTATCAAAGTTATATATAATCAAAGCAAAGCACACACGTATATTATATAACACTAAGTTCATATTATTACAATCACACAAAGACACTGGATTATTCGAAAACACAGAAAAGAGAATACACCGAAAGAGGAGGGAGTTTCGCCGCATTCGCCATAGGGCCCATCTGGGGAACCACCCACAACTAGTCTAATAAAACTCCGAGTATCATGATAATGTCGGATTCTCATAGTGGAAAAGCTTTTGTGAAAAGCTTTAAGGTGCGTACGCGCTAACGGAGAGCCGTGGGGTGACGACGGCCGAGAGGGGCACGGCCTTTTGCAACGCCAGGCCGAACGCCTCGTCCATGTTCAGCTCCTCCGCGCCGTCCGGCAGCTTCCAGTCGAACGAGTGGACCAAAGTCCCCAGTATGTACTCGACCAGCACGATCCCCATCCTCGTCCCGGCGCAGATCCTCCGCCCTGCCCCGAACGGGATCAGCTCAAAGTCGTTCCCGCGCGGGTCGATCCTCGCGTTCCTCCCACTCAAGAACCGCTCTGGGGTGAAGTCCAGAGGATTCTCCCACACGTCCGGGTCCCGCCCGATCGCCCATATGTTCACGCTCAGCCTCGTGTTCTTGGGGATGTAGTAGCCGTTCACTTGGCACGCCTCGGTCGAGACCCTCGGTAGGTTTAGCGGTGTCGATGGATGTTTTCGGAAGCTCTCCTTGCATATGGCCTGCAAGTACGGGAGCTTCGGGAGGTCAGATTCCTCAAGGCGTCGGTGCCGCCCGATGACTCGGTCCATCTCTTCGTGGGCTCGCTTGAGGATGCTGGGGTTCTTCAACATCTCGGCCAGCGACCACTCGATTATGCTCGATGAAGTATCAGTGCCCGCAGTGAACAAATTCTAGAAAAAGAGATAACGAGATCAGTACTTATCAACGTCACAAGTTGATGAAGAAGCCAAGAATCGACATGATAGATTTTGTTCGATTCACTTAGACATGTATATACCAAGAGAAGAGCCTTAATGTTGGTCAAACTAAGCTTCTCGTCCCCGGAGTTATCTCGGTTAGCCATGACAACATCGAGAAAATCCGGGTTTCCTTTACGCTCGTGAGCAGTTGCCGAGTGTTGCTCGATCATCTTCGTCAACAGCCCGTCAAATTTCTTGTGCAAGCGCTTCATTCCGCCTTCGATCCCTTGTAAGTCCATCCACGCAATTGACGGGATGAAGTCGCCGATGTTAAAGAACCCTACATCAAGTAAGGGAATTAGGGTAACTTTCGTGAGCCTGCCTTATATTCGAGCAATTAACAACTCGCGTGATGGCTAAGCGTATTCGTGTTTTTGTTTCAAATATCTTTTGAATGCTATACCTGCGCTTGTCATCAGCTCTACCACCATGTCTTTGAATTCGTTAGACTCGAAGCCCTTCGTCACGAACACCCTTCGGCTCAAAATGACTTGCCCTATCATGTTCGCCATGGCATAGGTCAACATCTCCGGCACCACCACCGGCTCGCCTCGCTTGCTGCACTCGCACATGGCTTGAAGCATGTACCCTAGCTCGGACGTTCGGACGCGAGCCGAGTCCTCGAGGGCCTTCCCTCCGAGCATGTGCAAATTGCTCAGCTTCCTAAGTAACTTCCACCTCGGGCCATAGTCAGCGAAGACCATGTCCTGCGCGTCATAGGCCAAGTGGGTCGCGCCCGCATTCGGGGGCCTATTGGAGAAGTTGATGTCTAGGGTTTTCAAGAAAGCCCGGGCGGCGTCAGGGGTCGACGCCACGACCATGCCGCACGTGCCCATTTTCAGGTACATCACCGGCCCATACTTCTTGGTCATTTTGGCCAGCGCTACATGGGGCATGTTCCCCAAGAGAGGGATGGCGCCGATGACCGGCCACCCTTTCGGTCCAGGCGGGAGCTTAAAGGAGTTCAAGCGAAGCAGGAGAGAGCTGACAAAGAATCGGGTAATGAGGAAGAGGAGAGCCGCGGAGGCGATCTCTCGGAGCAGGACTTTGTCGGCGAGAATCGCCATCTATGCGCTGCAAAGTGCTGGGATACGATCCAATATTTAGTGAAGAGCGCGGGCACTTCTTAGTGTGTTGCATGCTGCATGTTATATAGACCGATGAAAACGCATGTACAATCTGGGTAGCTCGAATGCAACGGGGCACGAGATTTCCCACCAAACCACTGTCTCAATTTTGCAGAGAATGTTTTGAAGGACGGCAGTGCTTTCTTTTCTCCTTGAGCTCCTTCGATCTACCATTCTCCGTGAAGAATTATGGGATCATCGATGCATAAAAGATACGGTCCCCGTCACGTGATATGACGTAGAAAAATAAAACTTTTTACGGAGCAGAGTGTAGATAATGTATGATGCCAGCACTTGGCAACGTTATGATAACCTACTCCCCCGCTCGAAATGAGAGGAGGGAGAGAGACGCTGGTAAGTGTCATCCATCATCCTTCCCGGATACGAATGCATTGGTCCGTGAATGATTTCATTTTCAAAAGTATTGGGTGGTGTTGGCCCCCCTTCACTTAAAAAATTAGTTTAAGAGGAGAAATTTTCCCACACCAGTAAAAAGTAATCATATGCCTTTTTCACAATCTCGTTTTAAATCAAAGTCACAACAATCCATAACTTTCTCGTGTCAAGACTTTTTGGTAAATCTGGGCTCTAATACTATATTGAGTGGTCTTAAGTCTCTCTCATACTTTTAAACAGACCACCTACTCCTTTCACAACCAAAATGGGACAACCTCAACAAAAATCTCCTCCATCTCTATTCCTCAGTCGAATAGAGTTTGCAATATCATCGTGAACGTTCATGCCAAACACACTTCCATTTATTGAAATTCATCTAAAATTTACTCCTTCACATATAGATAGATATATATATTTATATATTGGGTTAATACCACAAAAAAAATTAAATTAGTACACCCGTGATAAATTTATCAAAAATTAATTTTTTGATCACTAAAAATCTTAAATTGGTATGCTTGTCTCAAATTTATCATTTGTTATTTTCTATTAAATTTTACCGTGAAATTGTTAAGTCTAATGATATGTAATAATTAACAGATTTACCAATTTAGAACTTTACCATGTGTTTGTCGTAGGTGTATTGGGTTGTGATTAAAATCAACGAACGAATAAAGAAATGGCGGGTTGATTAGCTAACGTTCATGATTGAGTCGGCCATTAGGTACATATACTTATCACATAACGATGCTTTCGAAAGTAAATTATTCGCATAAATCCTGTAGTGAAAATCTCAATTTCGCCCTTCGGGTAATTAAATATTTGGACCGCGGGTTGAGATGTAAACAAATTCAATCTGGCAGGCTAGGGAGCCAGGAACCCGAGGTCAAGTCAAATCGATGATTAATCTTCGCCTTCAATTTGCCAAGACAGCGACACATGATGGTAAGTGGACAGGTTTGAATATGCGTCCCCCAATCTAGGGGTGAGCACGGTTCCCGGGTAGAACCGGGAACCGGAGAACCGCACCGGAGGGTCCGGTTCGGTTCCCTGTTATGAGAAAACAGGTTCCGGTTCCCGGTTCCCTTTTTCTGGGAACCGGCATTCCCAGTTCCGGTTCCGGTTCCCAGAAAAAGGGAACTGGGAACCGGAACCGGAACCGGTCTGAATTCAAAATAAAAAAACCCTAGCACGTCACTCAATCCACCTACGTGATTTCCCTCCCCTTTTGCCGATTTTTCCCCCCTTTCCCCTTTCTTTTCAACCTTTTTCCTCCTCACGTCACTTCCTCCCCCAACTTTTTTCTTTTCTTCTCTCTCTCTCTCTCTTTCTCCCTCCCTCGACCGAACCCCCCCTCCATTCTTCTCTTCTTCTTCTTCATCTTCTTCCTTCCTCTTGCTAGCTGCTGCTTCACCCACCACCACACCGCCGCCCCACGCCCTACTCACCACCACCTCTTGGCCACCGAACCACCACCACCCATCGCTCGTCCGACGAGCCGTCTTGCCGTTGAGCCCGACAAGCTGTCACGCCGTCCGTGTCGCCCCTCGCCGCCGTGAGCCACCGCCGCCGTCCCCAAGCCACCATCACCACCTCTTGCCGCCACTCGCTCGGCCGTCTGGGCCGTCGTTGCTCCGAACCGCCACCGCCTCCGTTAGAACCGAGCTCTTCCCCCCTTGGCCGTGGGTTGAGCTGCGACCGCCGCCGTCTTCTCCGCGCCGTCCGTGCCGTCATTGGTGCCGTGAGACTCGTGTCTTCTTCGCCGTCGCCGGACCTCCCTCGACACCACCGCTGGACGCCGTCACCCCTCGCTTGCCTCGCCGCTCAGTCGCTTGACGTCGATGCCGCTGTTGGACGCCGCTCGTCCCCCTAGTGGAGGCTGCTCGCTCGCCTAGCCGCCCCAACACTGCTCGCCATTCGCCTAATATGGCTTACCATCGAGGAGTTTGTAAGTTTGCAATTATTAGTTTCGTTGCGTATGACATTTGATTTTTAACTGCTAATTCCTGATCCTTTTGGTTGAACTAAAAAAGACTTAAAGATTGACAAGTTTTCTCCGTCATGTGTAGTGAACAAGAAGCACCACCTTCCATCACCGAGCGATGAAGTGTGGCGTTTAAAGAAAGTAGCCAAAGATGGTGCTCTACATAAGCGCATGATTTCAAGAGGAATCAACATTGTTCAAGATTTCCTCCAGTTGTACGAAGCTGATGCATCCTCTCTGAGAAATGTAGCAACCATTTCTCTTCTAGCCGTGCTAATTTCCCCTTTTCTGTACACGTTATTCTAAGCATTGTTGACCATCAAATCCACTACTTCTTGTGTGATGCAATGTTATTTAAGATATTTGGCGATCGGGTTGCAAACGGAATATGGGAGATGATTGTCAAACATGCCAAGACCTGTATGGTTGACGATAACAAGACCTACACTTACCATCAAGCTTCAAACCAGGCCAGTAAACTGTTCAACTCAGTGATGAAAGCGGCTCAAGCAACACTTGATGGCCAAACTTACCAGTCGCTAGACCAATTGACCCACTCTCAGAAGGTACATAAAGCATAGCCAGAAACTTTCATATAAAGCAGTAGATTGTCAAACTATGTGGAGCTACAGAAGGGCTTGTATGTATCGTTCTTGTCCATACATACCACAATCACTTTGCTTAAAATTCGTAAGTATTCCATTTGATTTCGAATTTGATTGAATTTGCTGTTCGGTCGATAGATTTTGGTGCAGAACTTAAGAAGGCAAGCTTACTGCAACAAGAATCAATGGGTGTTGCTTGATGCCTTACCCAACATCACTCCTCTAAGTGCCCTGACCAACTTGCCTACGGAGTCATTAATTGGACTGAGCCCGCTTCTTCATCATCTAGATCACACAGAGCCAAACCTGAAAATGAAACTAAAAAAAAAGAACCTGTTGGAACCTGGAACCGACCCCGGAACCTGTGACAGGGTAGGTTCCAGGTTCTCGGTTCTAACGGGTAGGTTCCAAGTTCCAAAAATGGAGGAACCTGTACCAGAGGGTAGATTCTAGGTTCCGGATGGAACCGAACCAAAACCGGAACCGCTCACCCCTACCCCTAGGGGTAAAAGAAAGAACCTTCAAAAAAAGAATTCTATCAGCTGCCAACACTAAAATTTCTCGCATCATGGATAATTAATATTTTTTTACCATTCGACTATCGTGTATTAAGCATGCATGGCAATTGCCTTGAGAAAATCATTGACATAACTCATCGAAATAAATATATAACCATTGTGTAATAGAAATTATACATGTGAAACTGGCTACTGATCTATCAAAATAAATATATAACCGTTGTGTGATAGAAATTCTACACTTGAAACTGGAAACTGATTTACCAAAGGGTAGGATTACGTGTTTTCGTGGATTGAATAACGTAGATGCGGTTCAACTGGAACAATTCTAATGTAAATACTCCGAATAAGGAAGTACAAATCAAGGCCAGCAAGCCCTAGTCTGAATCTCCGAGGGTATTGCTCTTTTGCTTATCCAATACAACCGAAGCTTTAAATTCAGAAGGAATGCACTTGAAAGTAGATATATCGTGAGATGCCATCAGTCTCATCTTTGCTAGCTTTACGCACACTGATTTGGTTCCCTGAACACGGGCTCAGTCGTTAATCCTCACCTGGTGCAATTCAGCTAATACGTCCCTGCGTTCATTCAAGACTGAGTTCAAGTTAGGGATGTCGACACTAGTATTTTGCGAGGCACACGTCACATTACTGGCGTCAGATTCGTTCTCTAAATAAGTCGCATTTAAATCTAAAGCAATAGTTTTCCCCCACACTTCCGCGGCGAACGGTAATAATGGTTAATACGAGAGAAGACTAATCCTAGTGAGATAGATAATGCATTCTAACGTGGAAGTGCGGTGAGGAAGAGGCTAACCCGTTTCCCCGCTGGTCGAGAGCTGAATTCAACCTTGCGTTTCACTCTCGGACATCCCATCCCAGGTTTAGCTGCATTCTCTTGGTCTAGTTGTGTTTCGAGGGCATACTCACAAATAGTCCGATCCTTATCATCCGTAACGTCTGGATGGTCAAGAGCAGCTGCCGCTTCTTCCGTTTTCAGCACCTTTGCAATGTGCTCCACTGCCGAGTCTATGAAGGTCATAGCTATTCTCTTCCTTTTACAGACATATGGGCCACATGCAAAGCCTTTCGCACGAACTCGCCCGTAAACGAGTCGACCGGACCTTTGTCACGCGCAGCTGCGCTGGGGGTGGGCACGGGCACGGGCACGCTGTCTTTGGCAGATTTTGTCCATCGTTTCAAGAAGTAGCGAGGCGGTATCTCGCTGACGACATTCGTGAAGTTGAGTACTCTGAAAACATGATCACATAAAATACCGACCAACTCGAACTTCCCACAGCTACATGCCAATGTCGAATCCGAAGAATCATACTCGACGATCTGTCTGCTGCTGGCGGTATGTGTCTTTGTGTCGCCTGCTTCTGTCAACTGGAACATGCGGAGAGTCTCCGAGCACTTAATTTCTTCCATTTCCAGCCTTAGGCAATTGATGAACTCCTCTTGGAACATCTCGAGCATCCTTCGAGTATAGAGTCGTCCAGCTTCTTTCTCCATCGGATTCCTGGTTTTCAAGTTCGCCGTGTTTTTCTCGCAGAGCATGTCATCGCGAAATTCTTTTGCGCGCACCTGCTTGGCCACCTGTTCAGACCGCCATGCAATTTCGGTTAGCGTCATGGTCTCGGAGGAGAGACTCCCAGCGTCCTCAACGTTTTGTATGGAGAGTAGGCCGACAGAGAAGACGTTGGTCTCGGAGGAGAGACTCCCAGCGTCCTCGACGTTTAGTATGGAGAGTAGGCCGACAGAGAAGACGTTCTTCGTGAACGCATGAGACCATTTCTTGCGCATTTTATACAAAGAAACAAGCCACGAGTTGTCCTGCAGCTTGTACTTTCCTATAAACGAATTCCACTTCGACTCGAATTCTTCTCGCGAGCAGAGGAACACGCACTCCCTGAAGAGCTCGACAACGTCGAGTTGGTCACTCAAAGGAGACAGGTACTTCCGGAAACTGTTCAAGACGGACCAAGCGGGCAGACAATGGCGGGTCTCTGGCAAGACAAGAGAGACGGCTTCGGCGATTTCTTCGCCGACTTCAGTAATGATTGTCTACGGTTTCCGCCAGTTCATGGATTGAACGAAAGTATCGAGCAACCAATGAAATGATCCCACTGTTCGATCGACCAAGAGACCGTGTCCGAATATGGTGGGCTTCCGATGATGATTTGAGTCCCCAAAACATTGCAAATATCATGCCATACTTGCTGATCCAAGTTCTCGTGTCCAGGACTAGAAGATCGCTAAAATGCTCATAATCGAGCTTGGACCGGCTATCCCTCCAGAAAAAATTCTCCATGCCGCGTGCCTCCACCACTCGCAACGAGTACGAGGAACAACAATCTAACCTCGCCAGACGCCTGAAGTGATCAATCAAGTCCTGAGTCTCCTCAGGCGCGGGTCTTGGGCGATCCTCCCATGTGGGGTCCGCGTCGGAATCAAGAGCCCGCTCTCCGACCGCCCCAACTTGGTAAGCAATCCTGCCCGTCGAAAGAGCCGTCGTAACGTGATTATGCTCGAGAACTACCTCGGAGATCTTCCACGTTCCATCATTGACCACGCATTCGATCTTAGCGTCACAACCTGTTCTCGTGTCCCGTCTTTTGTACCGCATCGCGTTGGCGATCTGCTCTTTGGACTTGTGGCCTCCGCAAGAGCATAAGAAGGACTTCGCCCTGACGACGCCCTCGTCGGATCCAGAGTATTCTGCTTTTCCCCTTCTCACGTTGAAACCGGTTTGTTTAGCGTAGCTGCTGTAAAAATTATACACGGCCACTTCCGAATCGAACTCCATCCCCACTCTCGGCACCCGGGGGTCGGACTCGAGGTCCTCTCCGTCTGTATTAGCGCCATAAGTAGAATGGAATTCATCTTCGTCGCGGCCGATGGCCTGCAGCAGTGAGATTTTTTGATTTTTTGATTTTTTGATTTTTTTTTTATAACTTTAAACGAAAAGGTAAAGAAAACAAAAGAAAAAGGTTCATGGCATACCATTCCCAAAGAGCGACCGCTGCTAGCGTCGCTTGATCTGTGGCTGCGACGGTGGATGCCGTTGACCGAGAGGTGGTTGGAGCCATGTTCAAGACTAGCCGTCGCCTCCTCCGAAGCGTTGTCGTTGGATAAGCAGACGTCCATAACGTCGACCGCGAGTAAGAAGCCGACGATGAGGAGCCGAATCCGAGGGCGGCAGCCGCGGCCGAAGAAAGAATCAGGATCTGCTCTTTCCACGACGTCTCCTTCGGTAAGCTGGACGAACAGGAGCGATCCTCCACAAAAGCACAAGGTACAAAATCTGTCTTATGCTATTTATGGGAGAAGAAGTGGAGTGCGGGAGGCAGAGCAGATCGATTGGTAGTGTGGTCTCTCTTCTTCCGACTGTGTGGTGGGACCCCTCCATGATTTTCACTTCTCTCGGATTGGAGAGGGAGAAAAAAAGGGGAGTGTCAGTCACCAAAAAAAGAAAAATGAGGGGAGTGTCAGTCACCAAAAAAAAAAAAAAGAGGGGAGTGTCAGTCACCAAAAAAAAAAAGAGGAGTGTCTATGGGCGGATGAGAGAGACGAGAGAGAGAGAGGGGGCGAGGGGGGTGTTTATGCGGGTGCGGGGATAGAGACGAGAGAGAGATACGAGAAAGATTATTTTTTTTTGGGGTGGGTGCGAGGGGGAGGGGAGAGAGGGTGGCAGAGAGATGGGTGTTTAGGAGGCGAGAGAGAAAAGAGAGAATGTACGGAATTAGGAGATCATGAAAATTAAAAAATATTCCAACTGAAAGAAGAAGAAAAAGAGAAAAATTTTGTATAGAAGTGTCCTGCCAAATCCGCAACAGTTCGGTCTAAAAAGAAGTCAGCGAGAGGTTAGTCTACTTAGGCTAGCTTTTGTGGTATGAATTTTTAATTAAGATATCATTATCTGGATACCATACGATACGAAATCAAAAGATTTTGCTATCTCATATTTGGTGATTTCCGAACGCGCTCATTGAGTAAATAAAATAAAATATATTCGAACCCTTCCCCCGCGCGTTTGGGTACCAAGCTGCCTAACCAACGCTTCACCGCGGGCGGTGGTGCTATCTCATATTTGGTGATTTCGGTAATAAAATAGAATAGAATATATTACATTATTTGGTAGTGTGTACATTATTTATATTTTGAATTTATATTATAAGATAAATTCGAATACATAAATAAAAATAAGATTAAATTAAAAATACTAAATTGTTATTCTTTGTTATTTTATTCAAATATTGTTTATATTGTAATATAATTTTGAATTTGTTAATTTAAGAAATTTGTCATTCGGAAAAAACAACTTTTTCATTATGGATATTAAAAATCTTATTCACCTTTATCTCACATTTTCATTAGAATAATTTTATCCAACTTATATTCTCTTATATCTAACTTTATATTATTTTGAGCGAGTATCAAAAATAAGATATGATAAATTTATTCACTTCTAAATTTTATCTTGACCATCAACACAACCTTAAATCTCATCGCGTGTACCAAATGGGTCCCATTTTGCAGAAATCTCGAGACATTCTCCTCTCTCCCTTCATTACTTTTCCGTCATCTCCGTTCCTGACATTCTCTGCCCTTCCCCTCTTCCTCCCGAGAAAACTTTGTCCTCCTCTTCACGTTTTCTAGAAGTTTTATAGAAGAAAGGCAACTCTCTTCCTTCCAGTCTCCGCTCTCCCTCCCTTGCGAGGAAATTTCATCTTCCTCTTTACGTTTGCTAAAAGAATTTTACAGAAGGAAGACCTCTCCCTCTTCCCTCAAGCTTCTCTCGATTCGTCAGACGAACTTTGCCACCGCCTCCTGAAGCCCCATCCGTCATCCTCCATTTCAACCCTAGAATTCCAAATTTCTAGAATTGTCTAACTTGCATCTAAACTCATCCACAAATGTTCTAACCATCATATCATGTTCGAACAAGCTTGGAACACTACAAACCGATACCCTCAAACATCAATTACCATAGCACATGAACGGATTGGAACATCGTGATACCACATTGAAATCAATTCACTCTAATAACCTAATTGGAGCATGCAAGAGGTTTGATCATCAAAATTTGACTCAAATCAACATAGGAAATTCAAAACAATATATCCCCCAGCAAGCTTGAGGGTAGCTAAGTTGTGCTAGACACTTATTTTCATTTATTATTCTAGAACAAATTCTAGCCAGGATCCCATAAGAACTCATCACATCCTCTCCAAAACTATCAATCATCGGTTGAAAATAACCCTTCCACTTACTACTAGGACTCATAGGCTTCTCGTATCAATTAATCATCAAAACATGGATGTTTTTGCATATTTTCCTTATCTTACCTATGTATGATAATGGAGGGTGACTTGATTAATCAACATTTTATCTTTCCTTCCTCATGGAACGACTGGTCAGTCGTGTGGCTTAACAGCTCCAAAACCTAGGATACACATGAATAGAAAGCATATTATGTGACGATGATAAGGCACAACTGCGTTCTTCTTGCTGAGGGCCGAGTCGCGGGCAACGGAAAAGCAAGTTCCATCTATAATGCCAGTGGATCAGGCTTTGCAACGCTAGAGATGTTGGCTTGATCTCCCGTAGGATGAGGACGAATTTTTCGTGTCTCCATATGTTGGCTTAATTCAATTGCGACAACTGCTTGACAGCAACTGTCAGTGGAGACCTGCGATAAATATCCTTGCCTAACGGTTTGATTGCAATAACCTTTCCCACTCTTTTATCCTACTTATATTCAATTTGATTTCAATCAAACTTGGTGTAGTGATATCAATTCTTTTCGACTCCACTAACATTGACTTGACTAACGTCAACTCGGCTATCAATTGAGATAAATGTTATTGTATGGCCGACTTGATTCTATAGGATTCTCACAGTTAATGCTGACATTTGACTATCGACTATATTCACAGTCAATATCGGAGTGCATGGTTGGCCCGCATTATCTATTCCCCTGTTTAGCTCAACATTTTCTCTTACTCGATCAATACCCACAGTCAATCCCGACCTCATTCAGTCAATGACTTCACCTTATCACTATGACTAGACTTAAAAGATTCCTATTTGTCTCAATGATCCAAATAGGGGCATCGAAATATGCCAATTGCTCAAAAGATCACAAATGCGAACGAACGAGTGGCATCGAAACATGCCAATTGAAAACTCAAAGCATGCTTGATTCCAAAGGTGATGAGTCGGTACGAATCTTGTCTATCGTGTAGACATCTTTTCTTTTTTTCTTTTTTCTTTTTTTGTCGGAAAAAAGGTTTCTCGTATGCTAACTCAAAGTGTTCAAAAGAAGAGATGGGATTCAAAATATAGCAAGGCTTCATGGGTTTAAGCAACCAAATTGGGAAGCCGAAACCTATCCCTCTGTGAGTTTTGGCGATCCGGTCTGCGACCTTATGGATTCTCTGCTGTAGTGGGCCAGTTTCAGATCCTTGAAGTCCATTAGCAATTGTTCGAACTCGGTGATAAGTGCCCGAACCGGTGCTATATTAAGGACGATGTGGGGAGACGTGCGCTCTCTCCTTTTATTTTCAGTACATGAAGACACACATAGGACCAAAAAGATGTATCACCGATTCAATGCTTTGCTTGTGCATATCACGGAAACAGTTAGGATATCGAGATTTTTTTTCCTCTTTCACTAATGGAAGGTGATTTCATCGTTCAGCACTTATTTCCTTCCTCATGGACCGATCAGCCAGTGCTGTGACTCAAAAGCTCCAAAACATAGTGTTGGGAATAACGGATCCCCGAAAACCGGATTCGACATTAAATCGAATCCCTAAATCAATGCGGAAGCGAAGCCCAAGAAAACAACACGCATCACCGATTCTAAAGCACACCACGGATTCGAGCGTACCTTTTAGCCACAGATTAAACACCGACGCCAATGGAGGAAGAGAATCCGGTCCAATTCGATCCGATGAAGCCTTGAAGGGAGGAAGAACAAGCCGTATGCATTGCTTCTTTCTTTCTTTTTCCTTTTGAGAGAAAATACGCGGGAGAGGGAGAGACGTGAATTTCGATTACAACCAACCGTGTCTTCTCTCTCTCTCTCCTCCCTTTTATACCCCCTTCTTTCCACGGGCCTTATTCCCATGGGCCGGGCTTTAAGGCCCAACTTGGGCGGACGGGGCCTTAAGCCCAATTCTAATAAAGCCTTCATCTCCCACTCGCACAAGGTGGGCCGAACGGGATTCTCTTTACCTCTCTTCAACATTCATACCGGTGAATAATCCGTGCGACCAGCATACTTTGAGAGCTCGTTGCTATACATCTTAGGAATATATAGCAGCTCATAATTGGGCGTCACACTCGAGTAGATTTAGTATGCGTCCTAGATCGATCGATCACATTAATATCTCTCTTGATCTCTTTTATACAATGATATATATATATATTGTATTCACAATTATAATTATCACCAAGACAGTCATAATTGGTCGACCAGTGAATACAAAACTACAATGTGATTCTCCAAAATCGATCTTCCTCTTTCCTTCAAACTCTCAATTTCAATTCAGCTTGCTTTTCTAGAAATGTCCCATTAGATCGAATCAAACTCATGACCATTGGCAACATCCTAAGATAGCAAACACTAAATAGAAATCTTGAGAATAAGTAAGAGTCATGAGGGGACAAAAATTGAGGAACTCTTTTCCTCAAGAGTCTCACACGTCATAAAAATTGAGATCAAACTTTTTGCCACTCTTATTGGTCGTCTCATGCATACGTAGTATGAAATACGTATTACGGTATTAACTCCTTTCCCATGGAGCGTATGTCTACTTTTTTAAAATACCGTACAGATGATAGTTCAGACATACCCAATGTCTAACTTGAGTTCATGTATCTACTCATTCACAAAATTCATCGAAACTCACATCGGCATCTTAGACGGATAAAGTAAAATATGTGGGGTATTTTACTTTCGGACATCATAAGAATTATGTCTTCATCTTAACACTCAGTTAAGGCTACATACGTGTTTTAAGCTTGAGCTCTCGATTATCACCTAGATAATAAGCTTAAAAACAGTCTCATCTCTATTTATCACACAGTAAATAGACGCGATTACCCGTGTGAGTGGGCTAATCTTATATATGTCCGACATACTTCTCTTAACTTAAAGTAATGCACTGAGCATTAAGATGCATAAAGATCACATAAAGATTCATAGGCATTAATCAATGAAAATCAAAATTTCATAAATGTGAACAACTTAGGGAAATTACAATCCAGTACATCAGACTCTACGCAATCCTAGAGATTTTACATGACCACAAAACACATCTCTAGGTATTGGCTTTGTCATAGGATCTGCTACCATTCTATGCGTAGATATGTACTTTGCAAGTTCACATCCTTTCGTGCAACCATATCTTTTACAAAATTATACTTGGTATCTATATGTTTGGTCTTGCCATGATACTTTGGATCTTTGGTGTACGCTATAGCTACTTGGCTATCACAATTAACCAATAATTGATTTGCAGCTTTCTCAATAACACCTAAATGATCCAAGAATCTCTTAAGCCAAACTCCTTCTAGTACTGCTGCTGATAATGCCACGAACTCAGCTTCTATCGTGGACAAGGCTATACATGTTTGCTTCTTACTGCTCCATGATATGGCGCCATTGCTCAGTAAGAAAGCAAATCCAGAGGTAGATTTCCTTTCATCCAAATCTCCTCCCCAATCAGCATCTGAATAGCCTTCAAGTCGCAGATCCTTTCCTTGATAATTCAACTTGAAATCAGCGGTTCCCTTCGGATACCTCGGTATTCTCTTAACGGCTTTCCAATGTGCTAGACCTGGATTGGATTGGTATCTACTCACTATTCCAACTGCAAAACATATGTCGGGTCTTGTACACATCATAGCGTACATCAAGCTCCCAACAGCACTTGCATAAGGAACGTGCTTCATTTGTTCCTTCTCTTGTGGAGTCCTTGGACACAATCTGTGGCTCAATCCTTCACCTTTCGCAATAGGAGTGTCTATGGATTTACAATCTTGCATACGAAATCGTTCAAGAACCTTATTTATATAGGTTTCTTGCGAAAGAGACAACGATCTCTTCGAACGATCTCTTGAAATCTTAACTCCAATAATGTATGCAGCTTTACCCATATCCTTCATCTCAAAGTTGGAAGACAACCAACTCTTGACGGTATTAACAAACTCCATATTGCTTCCGGCAATCAGTATATCATCAACATATAATGATATGATCACAAATTGATCCTTGGATCTTTTGATATATACACAATGATCCTCATCAATCATTGTAAAATCATATGCCATTATGGCATTATGAAAACTTATATACCATTGTCTCGAAAACTGCTTAAGGCCATATATCGACCTCAAAAGTTGACATACTTTTTCTTCTTGGCCTTTCACTATGAAACCAGCAGGTTGTTCCATATATATTTCTTCCTCTAATTTTCCATTGAGGAAAGCAGTCTTTACATCCATTTGATGTAACTCAAGATCCAGACTAGCCACTATTGCCAAAATGATGCGAATCGAGGTAAATCTCACTACAGGAGAAAACGTATCTTCATAATCAATTCCTTCCTGTTGATTATACCCCTTCGCTACAAGGCGAGCCTTATGCCTTTCTATCGAGCCATCAGCCTTTCGCTTTATTTTGAGAACCCACTTGTTCCCAATAGCTCTGCGTCCTTTTGGAAGATCAACCAGTTCCTAGACTTGGTTTGATTTCATTGACTCCATTTCCTCTTCCATTACATTAATCCATTTTTCCTTACTAGGGCAATTTAGAGCCTCATTAATATTTCTTGGCTCATCCTCATCTTGTGGGGCAACCATAAAAGTTTCCCCTTCAATGTCAAAACGTCGACGGGGAATACTTTGGCGACTTGTTCGCCGTATGGGAGATTGTACACTTTGCACATCAGTCCCCATCATGCTCCCACTTGGATTAGGTAGTGATGATGTCGTTTCATCATGTGGTTGCAATTGAGAATGAGTTGAATTCAATTCATCACTTCTCATATTACTCCCACTCGGATGAACTCCACTAACATCATTATCCTGATCCAAGGTCTCAAATAGGGAACAATCTTCCCCTATTTCGCCATTCTTAGGAAATCCATCCTCTAAGAATGTGACATCCCGTGATTCAAACTCAGTTATACTCCCACTTTCCTGCTCACCTATAAACACATACCCTTTTGAGTGTTCCGAGTATCTTATGAAAATACTCTTCTTTCCTCTGGGACCCAATTTCCCAAATTTGTGAGAGGACTCATGTGTGTAGGCAGCACAACCCCATGGCTTAAGAAAACTTAAGTCCGGTTTTCTACCTGTCCATAACTCATATGGAGTGGAAGCAACTGATTTGGAAGGCACACGGTTAAGTATATAGGCGGCGATTAACAACGCATCACTTCAAAAGGTGATAGGTAAGTTAGCATGCGCCATCATGGACCTAACCATTTCCGGTAGGGTTCTTTTCTTCTCTCCGCAACACCATTTTGTTGAGGAGTATATGGAATAGACAACTGTCTTTCTATTCCTTTTTCATCACATAATTTTCTGAACTCATCAGATAAATATTCTCGACCTCGATCGGATCTCAATGCTTTTATTTTCTTGTCTAATTGATTTTCTACCAGGTTCATAAACCTTTTGAAACAACTTATTGCTTCAGATTTGTGAGAAATCAAATAGACATATCCGAATCAGTATAATCATCAATAAATGTGATGAAATAAACAGCCCCATGCCTTCCTCTCACATTCATTGGACCACGAGACATCGAAATGGATTAAATGCGAGAGGAAATTCAGCTCTTTTCCCTTTCCCAAATGGTTTCCGTGTTGTTTTCCCTTCTAGGCAATGCTTACATATAGGCAAATCGACTTTTTCAATATTGCCCAACAAGTCCTCTTTGGCTAATCTATTCATACGTTGTTGGCCAATGTAACCAAGTCTAGCATGCCACACATTCACATCATTATCATATGTATTAGAAGACGTGATAAGGGAATAACAAACATTTGCATTAACATAGTCAATATCTAATACAATGAAACCATCCAGAAAATAACCACAACCATAGTAATTTGTATCCAAAAACAAATTCACACCTCTATTACAGAAGTTCACATTGAAACCTAATTTAACCAACATTAATACAGACACTAAATTCCGACGAATTTCCGAAGCATACAGCACATCATGAAGCAACAAGGTGCGTCCACCACACATGTTCAGTTGGCAGGTGCCAATTCCTTTCACTTCAGTTCTGGAGTTGTTTCCCACATAGATCCACTTAATTCCGGTTGGTACTCGTCGAATTCCACGAAGGATCCTCTATCCTTCGCTACATGGTCTGTCGCTCCCCGAATCCACAGTCCACAAAGGATTAGACTCGTTAAGAACACGAGAACTCGACACAAAAGTAAAGTTCTGAAAAGTACAAGGGGTGCATACCTTCTTTGGCTCACGACAGGTCGCGAGCATAGTGACCATTCTTGTCACGGTTGTAGCATTTCACCTTTGCTAGCTTTTTCATGCGAGGACGCTTTCCTCTATCATGTTGGTTAAACTTGGGTTTCTTCCCTGAAGGACCAGCTTCTTCCTTGCCTTTCCCTTTATCAAACCAGCTAGGGCGCTTGCGCTTGAAGCTCGAAGCTCCATTTGAGCTAGAACTAGCATGATAGAGTTCAGCATCCGGCTTAGCCGCCAAGAGGCGGTCCTCTTCCAGCTCAAGATGACGCATAGCATCCTCGAAGGTTTTGATACTTTCATTATGAGTCAGGTGCACCTTCATATGCTCCCAACTCTGAGGCAAGGAACGAATCACTGCTTGCACTTGCTGCTCATCTGTGAGGACATAGCCAGCATCTTTCGGCTTAGTTATCATGTTTGACATCTTTCTAAGATGTTGCTTCATGGTCGACCATGAGGCTTCTTATAAGAGTCAAACCTGATAGTGAGCTGCCTCAGTCTAGTCACCGAAGTATGACCAAATCTAGCTGCCAATGCCTCCCACATTTCCTTGGCATTGTCAAAACGCCGAAACTCTCGCATGACGTCATTTTCCATGCTGCTCGACAACGTGATGCGAGCTAGAGTTCTTTCTTTTCCACGCAGAAAAAGCTTCTTTGTCTCTTTTGTGCTTGTGCAGTGGTTCCATCTTCAGGTTCAACCATGGTCAGGTTAAGAGCCTCAAGTGTTTCTTGCTCTTCCAGCACATACTGAATTTTCATTTGCCAGATTTCATAGTTGTCACCATTGAGCTTTTCACCTTTGTTCAGCTCGGCAACTATGCTCTTTGTGGCTGAAGCCATTGATCTGAACACATCAGACAAATATGCACGAATTATTAATGCCTATCATTTATGCATCCCTATTTGCATAGACCCATCATATTAATGAATAATTTCAAGTAAGGCTTGAGAATCAAAAGGTCACTATGTTTCCAATCATCCTCCAAAAATCCTAACTTAAAATTATCATTAATATGATTGTCACATGCAAAATCAATTCTATGAAGCTACAAAAACTTCTAAAACTACCCACAGCTAATTACCCACAGCAACCAGCAATAACAGAAAGCAATTGATAATTGACATCAAATAAAACAATAATGCTTTCAACTAATACAAACAATATATAGGTTGCTTGATCAACAACAAACAGGTAGTAATCATTACAAAATATGTCCACAAAGCACACTTAATATATATCAGCCAATACAACTAACACATAGTCAGCACACGAACTAGGAAAGATCCTCTTTTGTTCAATTTCTTGATCTTTTCCCTTGAAACAATACAGTAATATTCATTTACAAAATCCATCACAATTTTCTTATAGGAAGCAGCTCCGTTGACATCCCATATGCGATTCAACACATCTTGCCATTCGGTGGAAGAGTGCTTATGAAAAATCGCACAATCTCGGCGTGACATTGGACGACCATTCCATATGACCTGTTGAATTTTCCCGTTGACTTCAAGGACATGATCAATTAAGTCACCTCTCTCCCATCGATGATCGATCGGCTCGGCTATCAACTTAGACAAACCTATCCTTTTGTTCATCGAATCTGCGCAAATAGGTGTGCGCAACCTCGGGGAGGCATTGTTCCTGCAACAAATGCAGAACAAAATAAGTGATCACTTATAATCCACATAGATTTAATTGAAAAAGAAACACATTCTTTTCCCTTTTTTTTTTTTTGAGTCAACGGTCAAAGTCAATGGTCAATGGTCAAGTGAACGGTCGTCGGTCAACGGTCAACGGTCGTCAACGGTCGCCGGTCGTCGGACCGGTCGAACCGGTCAGCCGGTCGGGCCCGGTCGAGCGAACCGCCTGCACGTGCCGCGCACGTGCGCGGGCTGGCGTCACGCGGGCGTCGGCCCGGCACGTGCGCGCGTGCCGGGCGTTCATCGTCGAGTTGGGTCGGGTTGCGGCCGGTGACCGCCCAACCAACCGACGTCGTGAGTGCGCGTCATCGATGACGTCACCCCGCGGTTACCGATCGTTGGGTGACATCAGCACGCGTCGGTCCGTGGACCGGCGCATGCCGGTTCGCCCGCCGGCGGCGCGCACGCGCCGGTTCGCCGACCGGCGCATGTGCCGCACGCGCCTGGTGATCCAGCGCTTCCGGGCGCGTCGCGCCCACGCGCAGCGACTTCTGGCCGTGCGTGTGGGTGCGTGCGGTGTCTCCCGGCGGTGCTCGAGGTGTCCCCGGACTCGTCTCGACGTCGCCTTTCTTCCTATACCATCGGAATTTGATTTCGAGTTACGAAAACTCGGAAAAATGGCCGAACAACGCTCGGGTGTCGGGATTTTTGCCCCGATCCGTACGGCCGAAGTGTTTTTGCGAAAAATCAATCAAAAACATCAAAACAAATCGGGAAAAACGTGAACTAGGGCTCTGATACCAATGTTGGGAATAACGGATCCCTGAAAATCGGATTCGACACTAAATCGAATCCCTAAATCAACGCGGAAGCGAAGCCCAAGAAAACAACACACATCACCGATCCTAAAGCACACCACGGATTCGAGCGTACCTTTTAGCCACAGATTAAACACCGACGCCAATGGAGGAAGAGAATCCGGTCCAATTCGATCCGATGAAGCCTTGAAGGGAGGAAGAACAAGCCGTATGCGTTACTGTTCTTTCTTTTTCCTTTTGAGAGAGAATACGCGCGGGAGAGGGAAGACGTGAATTCTGATTACAACCAACCAGTGTCTTCTCTCTCTCTCTCCTCCCTTTTATACCCCCTTCTTTCCACGGGCCTTATTCCCATGGGCCGGGCTTTCTGGGCCCAACTTGGGCGGACAGGGCCTTAAGCCCAATTCTAATAAAGCCTTCACATAGGATACACATAAATCAAGAGCAAATCATGCCGCATGGTTCCTGTGGAGCGCTAGGTCGCTGGCGACGGAAAAAGGAGCTCCGCCTATGATGTTGGCGGAACCCGTGCAGCGCTGCTATAGATGTCCGCTGATCTTCTAGAAAGAGGACGAATGGTGCGCGATCACGACCAATATATTTTTGTGGTAACCACATGATTATCACAACGCAAGTTCGGGCAAGTCGTACGCCATCAAAGCTTATTAATTGTTGTAAAGGCTATGCTTGTTTTAGTTTAGATTATTGGCTTGATTGAGCAACGTGCACAATGAACGGTTAAGGAAGGATTTTGTTCACCGAGTGCTAAGATATTCATTCAAAGATTATTTAAAAAAAAAAAAATCTTACCATTCTCAACACTAAATTTTTTCCTGTCGTGGGTAATTAATATTCTATGACTATTACATATTAAGTATGCTTAACAAATGCTGCACGACATTCATTGAGATAACCCACTAATTTAAATATATAATTCTACAAGTGATACCAATTAAGGATTTACCGAAAGATGGAATTATGTTGCTTTCATGGATTGAATAACATAGGTTAATTGTATCAACTAGAACGATGCACACTTTAAGTTTAATACTCTTAATTCACGAAAGACATGAAATAGCTTCTTTAAGTAATTGAGGAGATATTCATAGGAGATCGGATAAAATGCAAGCCAAAATTCGAGACGATAGTAGGGGTGATCGGGTCCAGGGTGAGTAGGGTCTAGACCTGGACCTTGTACCTGACCCTGTTATAACCGGTTCTCTTTTTTTGGACCCTGTTTCCGACCCTGTTTGCATTGGACCCTGTTCCTGACCCACCCTGTTTTTCCGGTCCGGGAACAGGGTTGACCCTGTTTATATTGGAACTTGTTTTGCAAAAAGCTTGCCTTTCGTTGATAACTCAACGCTGAAAACAATGGCTAAATTTTCATTGTATAACTAGTAAAGAAAAGAATAACATGTGTTCGTGTGATAAAGATTGAAGAACAAGAATCCATCTCGTACGAGGGCGGATGCAAACAACATTGTTCAAGAAAGCAAGTCATCGTATGTGGTACTAGTAGACACAATCTAATATCATCAAACATACGTTGGCTTCCTAAAGTAGAAAAGAGATTAACAAAGCAGGTCGCAGGAAAAAAAAATTAACTTCAACTGCCAACCAACTCTCTTTCTCTTCTATCGTGTTGTAAAGGCAACGACCTACGATCCTTACAGATCATTCGAGTCAAAAACCCTAAAATCACCAAAACCCCCAAATCATCTGACTTCCTCGCCAACCCAAGTAATCGATCCCATAGACGACAACTTTGAGATACCCCCGGGTAGGGGTGAGCGTGGTTCCTGGGTAGAACCGAGAACCGGAGAACTAAACCGGAGGTTCCGGTTCGGTTTCCCGGTTCTAAGGGGACCGGTTCCAGTTCCCGGTTCTCTTTTTTCGGGAACCGGTGGTTCCCGGTTCCGGTTCCTGGTTCTCTTTTTCCGGGAACCGCGCCAAGTTCCCAAAAAAAAAAAAAAAAAAAAAAAAAACCCTAATCTTCCACGCGATTTTCCCCCTTCGTTCAATTTTCCCCCCTTTCCCTTTCTTTTTCTCTCTCTCTCTCTCTTTTCTCCCATTTTTCCTCCTCACGTCACTTCCTGCCCCCCACTTTTTTCTTTTCCTCTCTCTCTCTCTCTTCTCTTTCCCCCTCTCTCGGCCGAACCCCCCTCTTCTTCTTCTTCTTCTTCCTTCCTCTCGCCGGCCGCCTTCACCCACCACCACAACGCCCCCCCACGCCCTACTCACCACCACCTCTTGGCCACCGAACCCCCACCACCCACTGCTCGTCCGACGAGCCGTCTCACCGTTGAGCCCGACGAGCTATCTCACCGTCCGCGCTGCCGTGAGGCACCGCCGCCGTCCCCAAGCCACCGTCACCACCTCTTGCTGCCGCTTGCTTGGCCATTCGGGCCGTCGTTGCTCCGAACCGTTACCACCTTCGCCCGAACTAAGCTCTTCCCCCCTTGGCCGTGGGTTGAGCCGCGACCGCCGCTATCTTCGGTGCGCCGTTCATGCCGTTGTTGGTGCCGTGAGACTCGTGCCTTCGTCGCCGTTGCGCCACCGTCGCCGTGTGCTCGCCGTCGCCAGATCAAGAAGAAGCTGGCGAAGAAGATGAGGCAAAACAGGCCCATCCCTCACTAGATTCGCATGCGACCGACAACACCATCAGGTTCATATCCAATTCCTTCACATTTTGTCCCAAAAAAACTGTCTTTTTATTTTATTTTATTTTTTTGCGGCATAATTTTTGTCGCCAAAATCGTTCAGGTACAACGCGAAGCGCAGGCACTAGCGCCGCACCAAGCTAGGGTTCTGAGGTGTTTTCATGGGAGGAGGTGCTTTTGCTTTGGGTTAGAGCTTTTTAGTTGTTGCGAAAGAGACCTCTCGATGCTTTTATGATTATTGCTTTTAAGCGAATTGAAGACTTTTAAGGAAGTAAATAGCTGCTTGATACAGTGCTGCTTTGTTACTCTCGAGCATGAGCATTTTTTATATCTGATGATCTGCGAATTATGGTAGTTTCTATTGCTTCATGTGGTTTTGATAGTATCAGGGATGGGATTTTAGTGAATTTTAATGTTGCTTCAACTTTATGTCTTGTTAAGCTTGTTGCTGTTACAACACATTGTGTTCAACGTTCAGCGCCTTTGATCGGTTCTGCTAATGATTGGCCTCATCTTCTTATTTAGATGAGACTTATAGGCTTGTGTTGGACCTGCTTTTCCTGTTCAGTGCTTGTTGAGGTCACGGTGCTTGTTCTCATAGTGTGGTAGTGATTATTAGTGGTTGTCCTTCCAGACATTGGGGAGCTTTTAGTTGTGTCAATTCTGAGGAATTTCAACTTATGTGGTATGTATGCAGTAGTGATGTAAGTGCCCAATTTCGCCTACCAGCTGGTTTGCTATCTGCAATGTCTAAATGAGAGTAATCATCAGTTTATTGGGCATCTTCAGTAGCTTCAAGTCAGTTTAGCATGTGTGTGTTCTAGCATCAGGTTGCAGGATTCATGGCTATGTCGTTATTATTGCTGCATTCATTTCCATTTTTTTTTAACTAAAAATGAAAAAAAAAAAAAAATAAAGAACCTGTTGGAACTTGGAACCGACCCCGGAACCTGTGACAGGGTAGGTTCTAGGTTCTTGGTTTTGATGGGTAGGTTCTAGGTTCCAAAAAATGAGGAATCTGTATCCGATGGTAGGTTCTAGGTTCCAAGCAGAACCTGTAAGGAACCGGGAACCGCTCACCCCTACACATATCTAGACCACTTGAGGAGGATTCTTCATGAGCTCCGGAGGATCTTGGAACACTGTGTTGGTCTATTCTTTCAGGCATGTTTGGCTAGGGCTAATTCGATGTTTGAGCATGATGGGAAAAGTGTGTTGGGGTCTATTCCAAAGGATAAGAACAAGGGTACTTGATCATAGGGCTCTTGAGAGAGAAGCCCTAATTGGACATAGGATTCTTGAAATGATCATGCAAGATCGTCCATGTCTGTCATTTCTTACTCTTGTGACGAATGTATTTTTACCTAATTCTATGCTCGATTGAATTCCTCTAATGCTTTTCTGGTTGCAGATGTAAGTCTATAGTGATCCCATGGGATAGGTGTTAAAATAATTCCATACTTCTTTAGAAATGGTTTGATTCTCTTGGCATAAGACTCTCTGGAGTTCTCTATAACTATATTCAATAAATCCGTCGCAACTAGGAAATGACTTGTAAATACGAGCTTCCTAGAGATGTGGTTGAGGTTTGTAGATTGTAGTTCTTACTCCTTCTGAGGCATCGGTGAAGGTGTCATTGTTGTGTACAATCAAGAAATAACTTGTAACTATGAGCTTCTTGGATATGTGGTTGAGGTTTGTAGGTTGTGGTTCCTACTCCTTCTGAGGCACTAGTGTGGGTGCCATTGTTATGTACAAAGATGCCATTGTTGCATACAAATCTCTTTACTTTTGTACAAAAATAAGAAAAGAAAGCTCTTATCACCATTTACTTTCGTTATTGCACGTTACTCATCCACCACCTATGGGACATCGAAAGCGCGTCGTCGGCTGCTAGTCATCGACCAATGAACACTGGTCATCAGGCACCAACTGTCGATCGCCCGCCACCCACCATCGGACGTTTGTTACCCGTGCCCAGACGTACAGCTGCCCACCGTTGGTAGCCGAAGTCTGGCCAGTCGTCGCCAGTCGCCAAACACCTAGCGCCGGCCAGCCGCTCATTGCGAGACACTGACCTCCAACTGTCGGTCATCGGTCGCCACCCTTGTAGAAATAGAAATTTTATTCTCTTGTCAAACGAATTTCTATTGCATAAACAAAAATTTTGAATCATGATCAAATGCATTTCTTTGCTCAGAAACTCATTCGGGGAATAGAAATTTATTTTTGTTCTATAAATTTTGTCATGTGCCTCCTAAAATTGCGAAAGTATGACAGAAAGTTGTAATCCCACTCCCGAGGACACAAGCCGTCCAATGGGCTTGTTGCATGTGCTCGAAAACAACCATTGAACAACCATATCAAATAATACTCAAAAACATCGCAAACAGAACAGGATCCATAGCTATGGCCAAATTAAGCTAGCCATCAGCGAGGGAATTGCTACACTATAACTAGCCATTACTCTCCTACTACTAGGATAACAAATCAATCAAACGTGAAGTAGATTGCTTGAAAGAAACCATTGAACAACCAGCTGCAATAAACTCAGATTGTGAATGAAAGGGGCTATTTCCAGATCGGAGTGATCACTTGAACGGAATAGCTATATCTCAATTGCATAGGTTGGACCTCAACAGCTCTATCTCATATACTCAAGCTAGACCTCAACACCAAATGGTAGATATATCATAGAGGCAAACTTGTACAACCTAAAACAATATAAACTTCAAAATATTCGAGGTTTCCTCTATGTTTGCTCTTTAAAAATGCACATGTTCCAAGAAAAGAAAAGAAAATGCTCCCACTACCCCCGCTTCACGTAAGCCAGAAAAAACTCAAAGAAACAACAATCTTAGAAGTAAGACCATGAAGCCGATGGCGCTGGACAACCTACTTGCATTATTTAATAAACATAAAATCCCAGCTGCAACACCATGTGTAATTCATCAGATAAAATTACTTATCTTACCCTGATAAACAAGCCTCAATATTTGAACTGACTTTCTTTTCAACACAAAAACTAATCCAGACTGCACAGCCTCTTCAATCCAAGGCCAATCTTAATGTGTTTAGAAGATTTGCACGATCTTAATATGTGCAAAATAAAATGCATCCACTTGCATTTCAAAATAGTTAAAGAGACAATCAAATTTAATATCCAGTGAGAACCAGATTCATATCTCATTTTCAGTAAAATTGGAATATGTTTTGTGGGCAATTTCTTCACATCGTAGGGTAGCAACCATGACCTTAACACAGAGCATGATACGTACATTAGCATTCACATTATCAACAGTATACATAGTGGTCTTTCAATTAATAAATTATCACCTTGTGCGCAGGCAAGTCAATTTTGGTTCCGGCAGATGCGCACTACCATTAGCAAGGAGGAAGATTTAGCCAATCGTCTTCCTCGTGACCCCATTTCTCCATTTTGAATGCTGGCGAGCGCATATTCAGGACATCATGTGCCCCCCGAATCCGTCTGCCGTGGTCGTGATTCCAGCGATGTCCGACAAAAGGGCAGCTCGAATTCAGCGAGCTTGTGCTGACTCCTTGGGGGCCGTCTTTCGTTGTCGCAGCGCATCGAGAGGATTTATATATAATTCGATAGGCTTGTACCGTGGCTTGCTCCCAATTCATTTGAGCTCGACCCCATTATGTTTTTAAGTCGACGAGGTCAGGGGTTCACGGCGTGTAAGCCATCCAGTCTATCGGACTTGCACGTGTCGGGAAATAGGTAGGATGTTTGTCCTTTATTGATTTAGTATCGTTGCTTGCCGCGTACGAGATGTCCATTTCGTTTTTATTGAAGCAGATTTGATCAGGGTTCGAGTATTGACACGATGACTCAAGACCCTTCGTTACCTTCAGGATTTCTTGGGTATCGTAAATTACTTTCTTTTTTTTTCCGGCATTTGAACGCGCCAGGGAAAAATATATAGTTTCGTATGGTGCACCTTGTCCTATCATTGAGTTGTAACCCAATTCTATAGTTAGGCAAATTTTGAATTTTAAGCATATTGATGTGAGGCGATGCCGACTCTTTGATGGAAAATTCGTACATAGACCTGGTGTCAATGCAAGGAGGGTATACACAATCTTGATGCTTATCTTTGTCTTCTTTCAATCGATCCGTGCTTTAGTTTTCTTTCCTATTTTAAATGTGTAACAATGTCACAACTTGTTTAATCAACCCGGTCATATATTTGGCCCTTTTTGGTACTTGCTAGTTGCTATGTCAATTTTGTAAATGAACTTTTATAATTTTATATAATTCATTTCTAAGATATATCTTGACATGATAGTTTACAAGATATTATTATTATTATTATTATTATTATTATTATTATTATTATTATTATTATTATTATTATTATTTTATTATTATTATTATTATTATATTTTAATAAGATGGGACACGGTAACATTGAGTCGTTTAATATTCAGGAAATGCTTTAGGATTAGGATGAGCTTATGGGAGAATGGACAAGGAAATAAAATAATAGACGTGAGGAAGGCGGGAGAAATAGTGCGCCTACACGTCTTCATCGACGTTGTTTTTCGACCGGAAGACCGAGAGCTAACTATCGAGACTTTGGGCTTTCCGGACACATACTTCGGGAAATGGTTCATGCATGTTTGTTGCCGGGGGCAACAAGATCAAGTTGGTAAGGATTAAAAAAATTCCTTCATTTTTCTAGTCATTTCCTATGGTCATCGGGGACCCTTTACCATTCTGTATAAATGGGCTATTCTATTTATACGAAGCCGCCCCAACTTCAAACAAGCAAAAGTGGGCCCAGACGGGATCGCTTCTGTCGTATCACGATTTGACTTGATCGCTCGAGTAGGTTTCTTCCAATCTTTTATATAACAAAAAATTACATAAATAATTAATAAACATTGACTTAATAAATAATTTGATATTTAAATTTCAGTGTAATGTGTAATGTGACCCTTAAATCTTTAATTTATTCAATATGATCTAAAATTTTAGTGTATATTCAATTTAATCCTTAAACTATATGAAATTGTTCAATATTATTATTGAACTTGAAAAAAAAAATGAAAGGATGGTATTTGATATTTTCATATAATTTGATAACTGAATTGAATGAATATCAAAAGTTCTAGAACCACATTGAACGGATTAAAAGTTCAATGATAATATTGCACATTAAGTTATAATAATCACATTGAACAAATTAAAGTTTCATAACCAAAATTACTTTCATGACTAGATGGGGTATCTAGTCAATGACATTGCATGTTAGACCTATGTGATGCGAAAACTTGGATGTGGTTAACTTGTAGTACATTGAGTTTGTTTAGTGTGTTGCATGAAAATTTCTAATCATGGAAGTAAATTTGCGTAATTACTTTTGGCATTGTCAATTCAAGATAGTTTTACACTTGAATTTTCCTTTTGTTTCGCTTTTAAGTGTGGATATATCGAACGGTTCAAATTTTTAAAACCATGCATGCGCGTGTTGCCTTTATTGTGAAGGGCACTTTAAATAGCTAAGGAACTCTTTTTTGTGGAAAAGGATTAGGTTAATCTCATATGGCACTTTAAATAACAGTTCATTCTCTCCAAACAACTTTTCTAAATTTGTTCTTCTTTACTCTTTTTTTTTTTTTATCTCTTCTTCCTCCACTAGTTGTCGAGCCTTGGTAATGGCTAGTGATTGGCCACAGGCGAGGGCCGACCTCTATTGAGGCTCACTAGACCCCACTAGATCTTCCGAGGTCAATTCTTAGTAGCAATGGTGATCGGCAAAGGTAGAAGAAAAAAATAAAAGAGGAAAGAAAAGAAATAATTTATAATTTATAATAAGAATAAAAAAAATTATCCACATTAGCGCTCGCCATGCCACGTAAGAGGCCCAGCATCCACATGAATGATTATCGACCAAAATTGACCGAAAAAACTACATTGGCAAATCGTCCAATGATTTTTAACTAAATTAACAAAATTAAAAGATTTAAGACTGAATTAACACGCATATAGTAAACTAATGGTTTCTTATAATTATTCCTCTCTTTAATTGGTTGATGTATTCTTTTTAGTTGAAGTCAATCTATAGACAGACATGTTAAAGTGAATTATCAACCCATTTATTAACTCATATATAATAGATGAAGTTATTATATGGGTCGTTTATATTGAGTAAATGGATTATAAATGGATTTAAATATAATATAGATGTTAAGTGGTTGAATTATAATTGGGTTTACAACTTGTTTAGACCTAATGACCTTGATTATCTCATCTCTCTCTCTCTCACTCACTCACTCCGCACTCTTATTTCGATTTGGATATAAATTTTCCCACATTAGGCTTAATATGGAAATATTTTAGTAATATATGTTGGGTTGGGCATTGATTTAGTCGAGTATGGATAAATAGATTTATATTATGAATAAATGGATCATAAATAAATTAATGAGATAATTCAAATAAGATCATTTATAACCTAACTAAAATTCGATTCAACCCACATTTGATACATATTGTAATAGGAAGCAAAACTTGGCCTTCATGCGTAAGGTAAAGCAAGTAATTAGTACATACTTGTGAGTAGCGCAGTTGGTTGAGATCTCTCCTCCAGCAAAGGAAGTTAAGGGTTCGAAACTCTTCGTTGTTGGCCATTAAAGCGAGGGCCTTGGTGGTGGGTTGTTGGCCAATTTTTTCCGAGGTATAGTCACTGTTAGGCTTTTATTGCGGAGACTCGTGAGACCCCAAATCAGTGTAAGCCGACAAGGGCAGGCTCAACGGATCCTTAGCCACAAAAAAAGAAAGAAAAGAAGAAAAAAGCAAGTAATTGGGTGGTGTCGGTTTCTTCTTTCTCGTAAGTTACAAGCTCGAGGCAAGTAATTCGGAAGAAGCATTAACAAAGTGATTCGACATCGCACGATTTCTCGGGGGTCCCACAACTTTCAACTGCAACCATTTTGTCATTTTGTCTAAAGAGCCAAAAAAAAAAAAAAAGTAATTAAATATATGTTAGGTGTACATAGTAAATAATTGCAACTCTCACTTTTAGCATTGCTAGAGGTCTTTCATTATAACAACGTCCGCGCACATATATGTATGTATATAACTTATTATCAAAGTTATATATAATCAAAGCAAAGCACACACGTATATTATATAACACTAAGTCCATATTATTACAATCACACAAAGACACTGGATTATTCGAAAACACAGAAAAGAGAATACACCGAAAGAGGAGGGAGTTTCGCCGCATTCGCCATAGGGCCCATCTGGGGAACCACCCACCACTAGTCTAATAAAACTCCGAGTATCATGATAATGTCGGATTCTCATAGTGGAAAAGCTTTTTGTGGAAAGCTTTAAGGTGCGAACGCGCTAACGGAGAGCCGTGGGGTGACGACGGCCGAGAGGGGCACGGCCTTTTGCAACGCCAGGCCGAACGCCTCGTCCATGTTCAGCTCCTCCACGCCGTCCGGCAGCTTCCAGTCGAACGAGTGGACCAAAGTCCCCAGTATGTACTCGACCAGCACGATCCCCATCCTCGTCCCGGCGCAGATCCTCCGCCCTGCCCCGAACGGGATCAGCTCAAAGTCGTTCCCGCGCGGGTCGATCCTCGCGTTCCTCCCACTCAAGAACCGCTCTGGGGTGAAGTCCAGAGGATTCTCCCACACGTCCGGGTCCCGCCCGATCGCCCATATGTTCACGTGCAGCCTCGTGTTCTTGGGGATGTAGTAGCCGTTCACTTGGCACGCCTCGGTCGAGACCCTCGGTAGGTTTAGCGGTGTCGATGGATGTTTTCGGAAGCTCTCCTTGCATATGGCCTGCAAGTACGGGAGCTTCGGGAGGTCAGATTCCTCAAGGCGTCGGTGCCGCCCGATGACTCGGTCCATCTCTTCGTGGGCTCGCTTGAGGATGCTGGGGTTCTTCAACATCTCGGCCAGCGACCACTCGATTATGCTCGATGAAGTATCAGTGCCCGCAGTGAACAAATTCTAGAAAAAAGAGATAACGAGATCAGTACTTATCAACGTCACAAGTTGATGAAGAAGCCAAGAATCGACATGATAGATTTTGTTCGATTCACTTAGACATGTATATACCAAGAGAAGAGCCTTAATGTTGGTCAAACTAAGCTTCTCGTCCCCGGAGTTATCTCGGTTAGCCATGACAACATCGAGAAAATCCGGGTTTCCTTTACGCTCGTGAGCAGTTGCCGAGTGTTGCTCGATCATCTTCGTCAACAGCCGGTCAAATTTCTTGTGCAAGCGCTTCATTCCGCCTTCGATCCCTTGTAAGTCCATCCACGCAATTGACGGGATGAAGTCGCCGATGTTAAAGAACCCTACATCAAGTAAGGGAATTAGGGTAACTTTCGTGAGCCTGCCTTATATTCGAGCAATTAACAACTCACGTGATGGCTAAGCGTATTCGTGTTTTTGTTTCAAATATCTTTTGAATGCTATACCTGCGCTTGTCATCAGCTCTACCACCATGTCTTTGAATTCGTTAGACTCGAAGCCCTTCGTCACGAACACCCTTCGGCTCAAAATGACTTGCCCTATCATGTTCGCCATGGCATAGGTCAACATCTCCGGCACCACCACCGGCTCGCCTCGCTTGCTGCACTCGCACATGGCTTGAAGCATGTACCCTAGCTCGGACGTTCGGACGCGAGCCGAGTCCTCGAGGGCCTTCCCTCCGAGCATGTGCAAATTGCTCAGCTTCCTAAGTAACTTCCACCTCGGGCCATAGTCAGCGAAGACCATGTCCTGCGCGTCATAGGCCAAGTGGGTCGCGCCCGCATTCGGGGGCCTATTGGAGAAGTTGATGTCTAGGGTTTTCAAGAAAGCCCGGGCGGCGTCAGGGGTCGACGCCACGACCATGCCGCACGTGCCCATTTTCAGGTACATCACCGGCCCATACTTCTTGGTCATTTTGGCCAGTGCTACATGGGGCATGTTCCCCAAGAGAGGGATGGCGCCGATGACCGGCCACCCATTCGGTCCAGGCGGGAGCTTAAAGGAGTTCAAGCGAAGCAGGAGAGAGCTGACAAAGAATCGGGTAATGAGGAAGAGGAGAGCCGCGGAGGCGATCTCTCGGAGCAGGACTTTGTCGGCGAGAATCGCCATCTATGCGCTGCAAAGTGCTGGGATACGATCCAATATTTAGTGAAGAGCGCGGGCACTTCTTAGTGTGTTGCATGCTGCATGTTATATAGACCGATGAAAACGCATGTACAATCTGGGTAGCTAGAATGCAACGGGGCATGAGATTTCCCACCAAACCACTGTCTCAATTTTGCAGAGAATGTTTTGAAGGACGGCAGTGCTTTCTTTTCTCCTTGAGCTCCTCGATCTACCATTCTCCGTGAAGAATTATGGGATCATCGATGCATAAAAGATACGGTCCCCGTCACGTGATATGACGTAGAAAAATAAAACTTTTTACGGAGCAGAGTGTAGATAATGTATGATGCCAGCACTTGGCAACGTTATGATGACCTACTCCCCCCGCTCGAAATGAGAGGAGGGAGAGAGACGCTGGTAAGTGTCATCCATCATCCTTCCCGGATACGAATGCATTGGTCCGTGAATGATTTCATTTTCAAAAGTATTGGGTGGTGTTGGCCCCCCTTCACTTAAAAAATTAGTTTAAGTGGAGAAATTTTCCCTCACCAGTAAAATCTCGTTTTAAATCAAAGTCACAACAATCCATAACTTTCTCGTGTCAAGACTTTTTGGTAAATCTGGGCTCTAATACTATATTGAGTGGTCTTAAGCCTCTCTCATACTTTTAAACAGACCACCTACTCCTTTCACAACCAAAATGGGACAACCTCAACAAAAATCTCCTCCATCTCTATTCCTCAGTTGAATAGAGTTTGCAATATCATCGTGAACGTTCATGCCAAACACACTTCCATTTATTGAAATTCATCTAAAATTTACTCCTTCACATATAGATAGATATATATTTATATATTGGGTTAATACCACAAAAAAAAAATTAAATTAGTACACCCGTGACAAATTTATCAAAAATTAATTTTTTGATCACTAAAAATCTCAAATTGGTACGCTTGTCTCAAATTTATCATTTGTTATTTTCTATTAAATATTACCGTGAAATTGTTAAGTCTAATGATATGTAATAATTAACAGATTTACCAATTTAGAACTTTACCATGTGTTTGTCGTAGGTGTATTGGGTTGTGATTAAAATCAACGAACGAATAAAGAAATGGCGGGTTGATTAGCTAACGTTCATGATTGGGTCGGCCATTAGGTACATATACTTATCACATAATGATGCTTTCGAAAGTAAATTATTCGCATAAATCCTGTAGTGAAAATCTCAATTTCGCCCTTCAGGTAATTAAATATTTGGACCGCGGGTTGAGATGTAAACAACTTCAATCTGGCAGGCTAGGGAGCCAGGAACCCGAGGTCAAGTCAAATCGATGATTAATCTTCGCCTTCAATTTTCCAAGACAGCGACACATGATGGTAAGTGGACGGGTTTGAATATGTGTCCCCCAATCTAGGGGCGAGCACGGTTCCCGGGTAGAACTGGGAACCGGAGAACCGCACCAGAGGGTCCGGTTCGGTTCCCGGTTCTGAGAAAACAGGTTCCGGTTCCCGGTTCCCTTTTTCTGGGAACCGGCATTCCCGGTTCCGGTTCCGGTTCCCAGAAAAAGGGAACCGGGAACCGGTCTGAATTCAAAATAAAAAAAAAAAAAACCTAGCACGTCACTCAATCCCCCACATGATTTCCCTCCTTTTGCCAATTTTTCCCCCTTTCCCCTTTCTTTTTCTCTCTCTCTTTTCTTTTCAACATTTTTCCTCCTCACGTCACTTCCTCCCCCAACTTTTTCTTTTCTTCTCTCTCTCTCTTTCTCTTTCTCCCTCCCTCGACCGAACCCCCCTCCCTTCTTCTCTTCTTCTTCTTCATCTTCTTCCTTCCTCTTGCTAGCCGCTTGCTTCACCCACCACCACACCGCCGCCCCACGCCCTACTCACCACCACCTCTTGGCCACCGAACCACCACCACCCACCGCTCGTCCGACAAGCCGTCTTGCCGTTGAGCCCAACAAGCTATCACGCCGTCCGCGTCGCCCCTCGCCGCCGTGAGCCACCACCGCCATCCCCAAGCCACCGTCACCACCTCTTGTCGCCACTCGCTCGGCCATCTGGGCCGTCGTTGCTCCGAACCGCCACCGCCTCCGTTAGAACCGAGCTCTTCCCCCCTTGGCCGTGGGTTGAGCCGCGACCGCCGCCGTCTTCTCCACGCCGTCCGTGCCGTCGTTGGTGCCGTGAGACTCGTGTCTTCTTCGCCATTGCCAGACCTCCCTCGACACCGCCGCTAGACGCCGTCACCCCTCGCTTGCCTCGTCGCTCAGCCGCTTGACGTCGACGCCGCTGTTGGACGCCGCTTGTCCCCTTAGTGGAGGCTGCTCGCTCGCCTAGCCGCCCCGACACTGCTCGCCGTTCGCCTAATATGGCTTATCATCGAGGAGTTTGTAAGTTTGCAATTATTAGTTTCGTTGCCTATGACATTTGATTTTTAACTGCTAATTCCCGATCCTTTTGGTTGAACTAAAAAAGACTTAAAGATTGACAAGTTTTCTCTGTCATGTGTAGTGAACAAGAAGCACCACCTTCCATCAACTAGCGATGAAGTGTGGCGTTTAAAGAAAGTAGCCAAAGACGGTGCTCTACATAAGCGCATGATTTCAAGAGAAATCAACATTGTTCAAGATTTCCTCCAATTGTACGAAGCTGATGCATCCTCTCTGAGAAATGTAGCAACCATTTCTCTTCTAGCCGTGCTAATTTCCCCTTTTCTGTACACGTTATTCTAAGCATTGTTGACCATCAAATTCACTACTTCTTGTGTGATGCAATGTTATTTAAGATATTTGGCAATCGGGTTGCAAACGGAATATGGGAGATGATTGTCAAACATGCCAAGACCTGTATGGTTGACGATAACAAGACCTACACTTACCATCAAGCTTCAAACCAGGCCAGTAAACTGTTCAACTCAGTGATAAAAGCGGCTCAAGCAACACTTGACGGCCAAACTTACCAGTCGCTAGACCAATTGACCCACTCTCAGAAGGTACATAAAGCATAGCCAGAAACTTTCATATCAAGCAGTAGATTGTCAAACTATGTGGAGCTACAGAAGGGCTTGTATGTATCGTTCTTGTCCATACATACCACAATCACTTTGCTTAAAATTCGTAAGTATTCCATATGATTTCCAATTTGATTGAATTTGTTGTTCGGTCGATAGATTTTGGTGCAGAACTTAAGAAGGCAAGCTTACTGCAACAAGAATCAATGGGTGTTGCTTGATGCCTTACCCAACATCACTCCTCTAAGTGCCCTGACCAACTTGCCTATGGAGTCATTAATTGGACTGAGCCCGCTTCTTCATCATCTAGATCACACAGTGCCAAACCTGAAAATGAAACTTAAAAAAAAAAGAACCTGTTGGAACCTGGAACCGACCCCAGAACCTGTGATAGGGTAGGTTCCAGGTTCTCGGTTCTAACGGGTAAGTTCCAGGTTCCAAAAATGGAGGAACCTGTACCAAAGGGTAGGTTCCAGGTTCTCGGTTCTAACGGGTAGGTTCCAGGTTCCAAAAATGGAGGAACCTGTACCAGAGGGTAGGTTCCAGGTTTCGGATGGAACCGAACCAGAATCGGGAACCACTCACCCCTACCCCCGGGGGTAAAAAAAAGAACCTTCAATAAGAAATACACACGCCCGGCATTGCAGAGCTCAAATTCGAGCAATCACAGCTGAAATCACCGCTCCACCAACCATGAGCACACACAAACAACAAAGATCAACATAGATACACACTCCAACTCAACGACGCAGGCTCGAATTCAGTTGCTGTGACGTCATCGACGAACGACCCATCCAACGACCGACAAAAGAAGAGACCCAACAGAGCATACACGACAACAAAGCGAAAGAGAACGCAAGCAACAAACGATTTCCTCGGGACAAGCAACTAGTCCACGAGGACACGAGCGCAAAACAACATCGACCCAGAAAGACATTCGCTAACAGGCAACGAATCGGCGGACCACACGAGAGAAGAAGCGAAGGGAATTCGAGAAGATGATCACCTCGATCGGATTGAAGTAGGCGGGCCACCCCCACGGACAATGGAGAGAGAGAGGGAGAGGGAGGGAGATGGGACTTGCCGAACAGCTCGGTGGGGAGGAGGACGCTGTTGACGATGAAGATTGCAACGGGGGTGGAGTCGAGCACCGTGCTGGCCACTCGCGAGGAGTCGACAGTGGGCGAGCGGAAGCAACGTCAGCGGCGCAGCGCTTAGATGAATCGGCGGAGGTGAGAGGCTAAGAGCGACGAGCGTGACTGCGTGAGAGTAAAGATAGAAACGAATAGGGTTTTGGTCTTCTGCCTTGAAAACCGGTTCTCAAACCGGTTCCCGGGTGGGTATTCCCGGAACCGGTTCCCGGACCGGTTCAAATAGGGTCTGAACTTTGGGAACCGGTTCCCGGACCGGTTTCAACCGGAACCGGTTCCCGACCCTGTTTTCGGGTGGGCCAATCCGGAAACCGGGTTGACCCGGTTCGGTTGCACACCTCTAGACGATAGCCAAACAAGAGATTCACTGCTAAAAATGACTTACTTGGGAAGGTGGATCGAAATAATAAAGCCAAACATGTCGGAAAATATTAATTTTAAGTTAATTGAATTTGCATAAAGAAAATCTGAATGAGTGATTATATTATTTCTACTTCTAATTATTGTTATTCTTACTCTAGAGTCTTAAATTTACAATTTTTATTTCCAATTGGAGCACCTCAAATGTTCTAGATCCTCCTAATAAAATTAAACAACAAACGATATTTCGATTTGGCTAACAACCATTAAATAGAAATTTATTATATATTGGGTCATAAATGTTTCAATTTTGAGACATCTGAAAATTCAAATAGTTTCCTAAAACCTTTTAGAGAGTGAACAAATTTATATTGGTAGTATAGTGCAACTATCTATTCTGACATTTCCTTTTTCTTTTCCATCGGTTGGCGCCATCGACGGGCTCAAGGAGGAGACGGCGGGGTGGAGGCGGCCGCATGGTTCGCCCAACAAATAGAGACAAGCCTTCGTAAGAGGGAAGAGGGAGTGGCCTTCTAAAATTTCTTAGAAAGAAAAGAGGAAGACGGTGGAAAAGTAAGTGAGAGATAGAAGAGAGGGAGCGTCCGTGTGTCTAACAGAATAAAAAGAGAGAGTGAGAGAAGAAAATGAGAAAATATTGTATAGGCTTACCTTGCCAAGTCAGCAAGAGTTTGGTCAAAAAAAAGTCAGCAAGAAGTCAGTCCAGTTAGGCTACCTTTGGTCTTCTAGATTTCTAATCAAGATTTGATTGGATAGGATATAAAATCCGAGATTTGGCTAATATCCCATCCACTATTTGGTGATTTCAGTAATAAAAATTGGATATATTCACATCATCTCATTTACATTATTTGGTGGCGCTGGGTAGGGCTAGAAACTTAATGATTGGCTATTGAATTGTTGCACTAACCGCGATCCTAAATATCAATATGCCAATTACCTCTTTCGCGTCAATTTGCATGTTTCGATTGTCGAGCATACATAGGCACGCTTTGGACCCGACTGGGTCAATCCTCAATTCGATTGTCGAGCATATCTAGTTTAACGCAAAAGAAAGAGTTCATGTTTTGGACTAAGGAGCAATATTTATATTTGTCGTCCACAATCAAAAATAATAGTTGCCACAAGAGAAGACTAATCCTACTGAGAGAATGCATTCCAATGTGGAAGTGTGCACACGTTGCAGCAAGCTTAAGAAACGATTTAAGGAAGAGGCTAACCCTATATTCGGTTTCCCAACCGGTTGATGGCCTTCAGCTCTGCCTTTCACCCTTGGACATGTCACGGGCCGGATTAGGAGTTGTGTAGGTAGGCCTGATTGGAGGAGAGAGTGCGTGGGAGATTTTTACGAGTAATAGGTATATTCAACACTATTTTAAAAATGACTATGTCGCCATCTTGTGAATAGTACGGACGATCGTAATACAGATGCTGGCAAATGATGTGTTGGAATATAATATGCGAAAATAATAGGATCTTGCAATTTACATCAACGCGAAATCACCAGAGAAATAAACGAGAAATAATAAGGACACCAGAAATTTACGCGGTTTGGTCCGAGTATCAGTACCTACATTCACGGGAAGAGCCAGCAGCAAATAATCCACTATAATCGGAGAATCAAAGTTTACAATCACTCACACGCTCCAGTGTTTCCCACACCTAAATTTAACTCCAAACCCAAAATATTTATAAATAAACAACTCACTTGGACATAAAGTCATGGCACAAAATTACCGCGCGTTCAAGCTCGAAACAAAACGCACTACGTACAGCTTCATGTTCTTAATCAAAGCTTCACACGGGCAGCTTCAAAATCCTCACGGCTCCCATCTACGTAAAGTTGCAGTGGCGTCTTACCGAAAAGAAAAGAAGACTTCGGCGGCTTCTTCTTTTATACGTGTGCCCAGGTCAAGGGCCCACCACGTTTTGGCTTCTTTCTTCGACGCTGAACGTGTGTGTGTCCAAGGTCAAAAGTTTGACCTTGGGCCCCACCAATTAACCAATCTTCACGTATAGAGGGAATCTACGTGCAGGGTGTTTCGGCAGCTTCACTTCAAAGGGGAAAAATTCTCTTTTTTTTAATTATTTCCTCCTTTGTGCAACTTTAATAAGTCTAACGAATCGCGTTTTGTAAACGCTCAAACTCGAGACATAATTTAACAAAATGCACATCCTTTATATATTATATGGCATAGTCTTTTTTTCTTTCTTGAATCTTATGGAGGCCGAACTTTAAGCCTTTGAAACTACTCGATTAATTTCATCAGATACTAATAGAATACTAAAACAGGGAGGCGTCAAGAACGCCGCCTCTGTCAGTGCACTATTCCTGTTATGCAGTATAAATGCCACGCCGCATTAATTTACTTTGCCAAATATGAGTTGTAGACATTGGCAAAAGATAGACAAACCAAGCGGAAACGAGGCCACACATTCCATCGCATTGGAACCCTTACCCTCACAGGTTGTTGAGGATGCGAAGTAATGCACCAACATGTGCGTTGATGGTTTCTCACTTGCGGTTTTCCGAAGCGCAAATGGCACAACAGCACGCAAATCACTTGCCGAATGTGGTCGCAGGAAGTCCAATCGGATGTAAAAGAATACTTCAACTAGAGATTTAAAAGAACGGACCGCATTCGAACATACTAAAAACACCATATCGCAATGATTTGCAAGTATGACTTTGTACGTCCATCTCTTTTACCCTAGCACGCAATCACCGCTGTATTTACTGATGAAACCAAAAACAAAGCAAAGAGATAAGTGGCCGGTTTCTAAATGGACCTTGGCGTTTCAGTCTCGTCCTGGTTCGACGGCATCATCATCAATGCCCTCCGAATGGCCTTCCATTTCTTCCTTTCTCAAAGCCTTCGCAACGTTCTCCAGCTCTTGATCAATGCACCTTAATGCTATCCTCTCCCTCTTCTTGGTTCCACATCTATGGGCCACATGCAAAGCCTTTCGCATAAACTCCCCCATAAACGAACTCGTCAGACCGCTGTCACGTGCTATCTCCGCACTAGGGTTGTCGACTGGCAAGCTGTCTTTGGCAGATTTCGTCCATCGTTTCAACACGTGGCGGGACGGTATCTGGCATACATTCATCAAAGTGGATACTCTCAAGGCATGAAAACACAAGATACCTACCGACTCAAACTTCCCATAGCTATATGCTATTGTCATGGTCCAATGGGAAGCACGACCTAAGAGGGTTCTAAACAGCGGCCGTGACCTATCCGGGGAACGAGCGACCCTTGGCTTGTATCCCCGAGACTTAGGGTTTTCTCGAGTCTTCTAAAATACTCCTGGGGGCGGGCGATACAGTAATTGTACCGGTATGTAATAAATGCGAGTAGTTGGTAGTTGATAAGGTGCAATCTCCACCGTTAGATCAAAGGGAGATCTACGGGTACGGTTTGCCTTGTATTTATATATATAGGGGTTTATTCACCTCATTCTAAACATTTCATTCACAAGTAAATACAATACAAAGCTTCTCTCTCTAGAGTTTCTCTCTCTACAATCCTTGTATGTTAAGTGTGAGAAAGGCTGACTTGGGAAAAATTCCTAAGGCCCCACGGGTAAGGGAACACTAGATCGATCGGCCCGTATTAGAGCAAGTCGTTCCAAGCGCAATGGCTAATCCACGATCTAATGAGGCACTCGCCATGGATGGTGACTACGTTGATCATGGGCAAAACGCCAAGAAGGGCGCTGCCAAGGGAAAGAAGACCAGTGGTGGTTCGAGTTCAAGGGATCCAACGGGGGACCTTGTGCATCGAATGACGAAGCTAGAGTTGCTCGTCATCGATGTCCAAGGATCAGTCAACAACCTAACCCAGACCATGGATGGAGTAGATGATGGAAGGGAAGAGCTCGTAGCTGAGGTGCAAGAGCTCAAGACTGGCATGGGAGAACTCCGACACGAGTTGCTAGGGACCCTAAAGGAAGAACTCGCACAACGGTATGAACCCCTGAAGGCAATGATGGCGGCCATGCGCGGGAAAATAGCGAAGCTCACGGGTAAGCTCACTAAATCGGAAGCAGCACGTGTGAACGGAGTGATCACGGGTGGCCAAAAAAATTCAAAGTCTCTCGGGTGGCCAAAGATGTGGACAATTTCCTATGGTATATGGAGCGGTACTTCCAAGCCATGGGGATCAACGACGACCAAACATGAGTAAACATTGCATCTATGTATTTAGTTGATAGTGCATTGTTATGATGACGTCGTCGGTCGGATGATAAGTGTGGGGATCTTATCACGACTCGGGATAGATTCGTTAAGGAGTTCCAACGGAACTACTTTCCCGCTTATGCAGAGGAAGAAGCTCGTGACAAGCTGAAGCGTCTCAAGCAAAGGGCTGGTGTACGCGACTACATCAAGCGGTTTTTGGAGTTGTTACTCCAAATCCCTTCGATGAATGAGACCGAAGCGTACCATCAGTTCATGAGTGGTCTCAAGTCATGGACTAAACAGGAGCTGAAACAGTTCAACGTGGGAGATCTCACAACGGCTATGACCGTGGCCGAATTGCTCGTGGAATATAAAGCGCCTTCCACATCTCGATCGGACTCTCGTTCGAGGGAGAAAGCCACTAGTGGGGGAGATCGGGGGAGATACAACCGCCCGACTAGAGTTAGACCATCGGCTAGTCCTCACAAGGCTCATGCGGGGCCAAGTGGAGGAGGACAAAGGAAGGTACACTCTTATAGCTGTTTCTTTCGTGATGGTCCGCACATGGTGCGAGATTGCCCGAACAAGGCCAAGTTGGCCGCCCTCTACAAGGAGGATGAGCCTAAGGAGGAATCGCGGTTGGGTTCGCTGCGACTCTTTAACACGATCAAATTCAAGAAAGCGAGGGAGCCTAAAGGCTTGATGTTTGCAGACGTGAAGATCGAAGTGACCACGATGAATGCGCTCGTGGACACGGGAGCATCCAATATATTCATCTCGGAGGAGGCCGCAAAGAAACTAAACCTACGGGTTGAGAAGGGATCCAGGTGACTCAAGACGGTGAACTCCAAGGAGGTCCTTGCAATCGGTGTCACAAGGGACGTGGGACTACAACTTGGGCCATGGAAGAGCTAGGAAACACTAAAGGTAATTCCCTTAGATGACTACGATATTATTGTTGGAATAAAATTCCTAGATAGAATCCATGCTATTGTAGTACCATTTGCCGAGTGTATATGCGTGTTGGACAAGTATTGTCAATGCGTGATCCTAGTCCATCGTGAATTGGACCGTGATCGGAGGATGATATCAGCTATGCAACTCACCAAGGGAGCAAGAAAGGGTGAGGTGACCATCCTAGCGACCTTGAAGGCGGAGGACAAGAAGGGGGAAGGGAGTGAAACCCCGATAGAGGTGACCCAAGTCCTCGACTTGTTCAAGGACGTGATGTCCCCGAAGTTGCCAAAAAAGCTACCACCTCAAAGAGAGGTGGATCATCGGATCGAGCTGGTGCCTGACGCTCAACTGCCTGCCATGGTGCCTTACCACATGGCGTCTTATCGCATGGCGCCCCCCGAATTGGAAGAGTTGAGGAGACAACTGAAGGAGCTGCTCGATGCGGGGCATATTCGGCCGTCCAAAGCTTCGTTTGGTGCGCCGGTCTTATTCCAAAAGAAGCACGATGGGTCACTCCAAATGTGCATCAACTACTAGGTGCTGAACAAGCTGACTGTGAAGAACAAGTACTCAATCCTGCTCATCGCGGATCTCTTCAATCAACCCGGTGGAGCTCAATGGTTCACCAAGTTGGATCTTCGATCGGGCTACTATTAAGTTCAGATCACTGAAGGGGACGAATCGAAGACCGCATGTGTGACGCGGTATGGATCCTATGAGTTCCTCGTGATGCCATTCGGCCTGACCAAAGCTCCGGCTATATTTTGTACACTCATGGACAAGGTACTCCACCCTTTCCTAGATCGGTTTGTAGTGGTTTACCTAGATGATATTATAATGTATAGTCGGACGCTCGAGGAGCATGTCAAACATCTAAGGCAGGTCTTCCAAGTCTTGCGTGAGAACGAGTTGTATGTTAAGCGCAAGAAGTGTGCCTTTGCCCAAGAGGAAGTCCCGTTCTTGGGGCACATCGTCGGGGGTGGACAAGTGCGAATGGACAAGACGAAGATTCAATCGATTGTCAAATGGGAGCCGCCGACAAAGGTGACGAGGTTGAGTTCGTTCCTTGGCCTTACCAACTACTATCGATGCTTCATCCGGAGCTACTCAAGCATCACGGTGCCGCTCACGGATCTGTTGAAGAGCATTTGATTGGTTAAAGAAGGCCATGACCGATGAGTTGGTGTTAGCGTTACCTGACCACACGAAACCTTACGAGATAGAGACTGACGCATCGGATTTTGCTATCGGTGGCGTTCTTATGCAGGATGGACATCCGGTGGTGTACGAGTCTTGAAAGTTAAACAATACCGAGCGTCGGTATACCGTTCAAGAGAAGGAGATAACCGCGGTGGTCCATTGCCTTCGGACATGGAGGCATCATCTCCTAAGGGTCAAAGTTCGTTGTGAGGACGGACAACGTGGCCACGAGTTACTTCCAGACCTAGAAGAAGCTGAGTCCGAAGCAAGCTCGATGGCAGGATTTCCTTGCGGAGTTCAACTACGTGCTAGAGTATAAGCCAAGGAAGGCTAACTCCGTGGTGGATGCACTGAGTCGGAAGATGGAGTTGATGAGCAGCACGGTGAGTCGATCGAGTTGTCCTTGGGTCAACCACATCAAAGAGGGATTGAAGCACAATTCAAGAGCTCAAGCTCTCATCGGGTATGCGAAGGAAGGCAAGACCCAACAATTCTGGTGTGAGGATGAGCTCCTCTACACCAAAGGAAGACGACTGTATGTGCCATTCCATGGGAAGCTGAGGAAGGAGATCTTACGCGAGTGCCACGACTCGAAGTGGGCGAGTCATCTAGAGATCCACCGCATGCTGGCCCTCGTCAAAGATAGATATTACTGGCCTCAAATGCGGGACGACGTGGAAGCTTATGTGAAGACTTGTTTGGTGTGCCAACAAGACAAGCTGGAGCAACGTTCGTCACCGGGCTTGTTGGAACCGCTTTCCATTCCAACTCGTCCATGGGAAAGTGTTTCCATGGACTTCACTGTTTACCTGCCGAAGTTCGAAGGGTGTCGGACTCTTATGGTCATGGTGGACAGGTTATCCAAGTACGCAATTTTCGTACCTGCGACAAATGATTGCCCGACTGAGGAGGCGGCCAAGCTATTCATGAAGCACATGGTCAAGTATTGAGGAGTGCCACAAACGATCGTTAGCGATCGTGATCCTCGCTTCACGGGGCATTTCTGGTCCGAGTTGTTCAAGCTGCTGAGGTCGGAGCTGAATATGTCAACAAGTTTGCATTCCCAAACCGACGGTTAGACGGAGTGGGTCAATGCACTCTTGGAGATTTATCTCCGACGGCAGAAGTACAGCCCAAGTGCCATAACTTTAAAATGGTACACTTGAGTGCCAGTTTTGAAGTTAAATGGGATACTTAAGTGCCACTCCGGCGAAGATCCGGCCAAATGGCTTACGTGGCGACTTTCCGGCGACTTTGGTCCAAAACGGCGTTGTTTTGCACGCTGACGTGGCGAAGAAAACGCAAAAAATAACGCCGTTTCGTGTCTACATGTAAATAATAATATAAAAATTAATTAAATTAGATTTAAAATATTCAAAAATTTTAAAAAAAAATAAGAAAAATTTTAAAAATTTTAAAAATTTTAAAAATTTTAAAAAACTAAGAAAATTAAAAAAAAAATTAAGAAAAAAATTTTAAAAAAAAAAGGGTGGGGGGGGGAGGTCGAACGGGCGGGCGAGGGCGAGCCCTCGCCGCCGCCGCCTCCCGCCGTCGCCGGAAGGGCCGGCGATGGAGGGGAGGGTCGGCCGGGGTCGCCGGCCCCGGCCGACCGACGGCGAGGGCTGCGAGCCCTCACCGGATCGCGGCGGGGGCCACGACCCTCGCCCCGGATCCGGGCGAGGCTCGCAAGCCCTCGCCGCCGATCAGCCGGCCGACCCTCCCCACTCCGTCGCCGGCCCTTCCCGGCGGCGGCGGGGAGGCGGCGAGGGCCCGCGACCCCTCGTCGGATCTGGGCGAGGGTCACGGCCCGCGCCCAAATCTAGGGTGAGGGTCGCGGCCCTCGCCCGGATCCGACGAGGGCTCGCGGGCCCTCGCCGCCTCCCGCCGCCGCCGGGAAGGGCCGGCGACGGAGTGGGGAGGATCGGCCGGGTCGCCGGGCCAGGCGGGGTCGCCGGGCCACGGCCGGGGCCGGCGAGGGCCCGCGAGCCCTCCCGGATCTGGGCGAGAGTCGCGGCCCTCACCGCGATCGGGCGAGGGCTCGCAGCCCTCACCGTCGGTCGGCCGAGGGCCGGCGACCCCCGCCGACCCTCCCCCTCCGTCGCCGGCCCTTCTCGGCGACGGCGGGGGCAGCGGCGGCAAGGGCTCGGCCCTCGGCCGCCCCATTCGACCCCTTTTTCTAAAAATTTTTAAAATTTTTAAATTTTTCTTAATTTTTTAAAATTTTTAAATTTTTCTTTTTTTTTAATTTTTTGAATATTTTAAATCTAATTTAATTAATTTTTACATTATTATTTACACGTAGACACAAAACGGCGTCGTTTTTGCGTTTTCTCCGCCACGTCAGCGTGCAAAACGACACCGTTTTGGACCAAACTCGCCGGAAAATTGCCACGTCAGCCATTTGGCCGGATTTTCGCCGGAGTGGCACTTAAGTGTCCCATTTTACTCCGATATTGGCACTTAAGTGTACCATTTTAAAGTTATGGCACTCCAGGTGTCCCAACCTCTATCTCCGACACTATGTGAGTACAACGCAAGTGAATTGGGTGAAATTGATCAACGTAACCCAATTCTCTTACAATTTGCAACGGAGCAAGTCGACCAATCAGAGCCCGTTTGAAATCGCGACTGGGCAGCAACCAAATACCCCAAGCATAATCGCTTCGGGTTATTAGGGGAGTAGTCTGCCCGCATACAAGTTTGCCAAGAATTTGCAAGAACAAACGGACTTGGCACGGGCATGTCTACACAAGACCTCCAAGCACATGAAGAAATGGGCTGACAAGAAGCAACGACATTTGGAATTCCAGGTTGGGGATCAAGTGTTGGCCAAGCTACATGTGGTTCTCCGATACAAGCATGTACACAAGGGGTTGATCCGTCGCTACAAGGGGTCATTTCATGTGCTACAATAGGTTGGGAAGGTCACATACAAGCTGGAGCTACCACCAAAACTCAAGGTACATCCGGTTTTCTATGTAAGTATGCTTAAACCTTTCCAAGTTAATGAGGAAGATCCAGATCGAGGGAAATCACAACGGGTGCCACTCGGGGCAAAAATCTTGTATGATCGAGAAGTCGAGAGCATCATGGCGGATTGAGTCATACGGAAGTGGTATTGTGCACCAAAGCAGGAATACTTGGTCCGATGGAAGGATCTTCCGAAGAGCGAAGCAAGTCGGGAACCCGCAGAAACTCTTTAGCAATTCAAGAAAGAGATCAATGCATTTCATGCCGAAGACGCGACGAGGGCGTCGCCTGATTAAGTGGGGGAGAATGTCACGGCCCAATGGAAAGCACGACCCAAGAGGGTTCTAAATAGTGGCCGTGACCTATCCGTGGAACGAGCGACCCTCGGCTTGTATCCACGAGACTTAGGGTTTTCTCGAGTGTTCTAGAATACTACTAGGGGCGAGCGATACAGTAATTGTACCGTTATGTAATAAATGCAGGTAGTTGGTAGTTGGGGAGGTGCAATATCCACCGTTAGATCAAGAAGAAATCTACGGGTACGGTTTGCCTTGTATTTGTATATATAGGGGTCTTCTCCCCTCATTGTAAACATCTCATTCACAAGTAAATACAATCCAGAGCTTCTCTCTCTAGAGTTTCTCTCTCTACGATCCTTGTGAATTGAGTGTGAAAAATGCTGACTTGGGAGAAATTCTTAAGGCTACACGAGCAAGGGAACGCTAGATCGATCGGCCCATGACACTATCGTCGAATCGGTAGGATGAAACTTGACAGTGTCGATGTTCATGCTGCCTTGTTCGGTCAACTTAAACTCACGAAGAGTCGCCGCACCCGCGATTTCTTCTATCAGCGGTGATAAGGAATCGATCAGCTCCCCTTGGAACATCTTGAGAATCGGTCTGGTGTACAGGCATCCAGCCTATTTCTCCAGCAAACTCCTCGTTATCAAATCCGTCGCGTTCTTCTCACAGAACTCGTCTTCCAGAAATTCTTTCCTCCGCATGTGCTCGGCCAACTTTCCACATCGGCGTGCAATTTGGGATAGTCATTGTCTCGTAGGAGAGATTCCCAAAAACGGCACGAGCGTCCTCATTGTTTTGTATCGAGAGTAGACCCACCGAGAACACGTTCTTCGTGAACGCACGAGACCATTTCTCGCGCACTCCATACAAAGAAGCCACCCACGCATTTTCGTGCAGCTTGTGCTTCGCTACAAGGACATTCCACTGCGACTCGAATTCTTCCTGCGAATGGACGCGGAAGACGCAATCACTGAAGAGGTTGCCGACGCCAATCCGGTCACTCTTCAAGACAGACCAATATGGGAGGCAGTGGGATGTCCCTAGCAAGACCACCCTTAGGGCTTCTGCAATTTCTTCGCCCACTTTAGTAATGATGGTCTGCGGTTTCTACCACCTCATCGCTTCGAGGAAACTCCGGAGCAACCAATTGAATGAACCCACACCTCGATCAACCAAGAAAGCGCATACGAACAGGATGTGCAACTGGTGATTGATTAAGTTCCCAAAACGCTACGCAGATCATGTCGTAAATGTCAATCCTAGTTCTTGTGTCCAGGACCAAAACATCCCCGAAATGCTCGTAATCTACCATGGACCGGCCATCCCTCCAGAAAAAATTCACCATGCCTCGTGCCGCTTCTACTTGCTCTGTGTAGAAAAAGGAAGGATCTTCGATTTGCATATCCTTGAAGTGATCGATTAAGTCTTGAGGCAATGAGTGATTCTTCCCTGCGCCTCGCAGGGCGTCACTATGATCCACGTTTGAAATAAGAGTGAGTTCGTCCGCATTCTTGTCGGTCGAAAGAGCCCTCGTGGCAGTCGAATCTTCCGCTCCCTCCTTGGCGCCAGCGAGACATCCCTTGAGACCGTGATTATGCTTGAGAATGACCTTCGAGATCTTCCACTTTCCATCCTCGACCGTGCACTTGATCTTAGCCTCACAAGCTCTTCTTGTGTCCTACAAGAGGTGGTTGGAGCCATGTTCAAAGACTAGCCGTCGCCTCCTCCAAAGCGTTGTCGTTGGTCAAGCAAATGTCCATAACGTCGATCGTGAGTAAGAAAGTCGCCATCGACGAGCCGAATCCGCGGGCGGTAGCCACGGCCAAAGAAAGAATCAGGATCTGCTCTTTCCACGACGTCTCCTTCGGTAGGTTGGACAAACAGGAGCGATCCTCCACAAAAGCACAAGGTACAAAATCTGTCTTATGCTAATTATGGGAGAAGTCGAGTGAGGGAAGCGGGGCAGATTGATTGGTAGTGTGGTCTCTCTTCTTCCAATTGGGTGGCGGGACCCCTTCTTCATGATTTTCACTCCTCAGATGGGAGAGGGAGAAAAAGAGGGGAGTGTCTATGAGGGGATGGAGAGAGATGAGAGGGAGAGAGGGAGAGGGGTGTTTCATGCGGGGGAGATGGAGAGGGACGAGAGAGAGAGGTGTTATAGCCTTATAGGCGGGGGGAGAGAGGGAGAGAGGGAGGCAGAGAGAGGGGTGTTTAGGCGGCGAGAGAGACGAGAGAGAAAAGAGAGAATGTACGGAATTAGGAGATCATGAAAATTTAAAAAAATTCCAACCGAAAAAAGAAGAAAATGAGAAAATTTTTATAGAAGTGTCCTACCAAATCCGCAAGAGTTTGGTCGAAAAAAGGTTAGCAAGAGGTTAGTCTACTTAGACTAGCTTTTGTCGTATGAATTTCTAATTAAGATATGATTATCTAGATACGATAAGATGTGAAATCAAGAGACTTTGATACCTCTTATTTGTTGATTCCAATAATAAAGTTAGACATATTCACATCATATAATGTACATTATTTATACATTATTTATATATTGAATTTATATTATAAGATAAATTCATATATATAAATAAAAATAAGATTAAATTAAAAATACTAAATTGTTATTCTTTGTTATTTTGAATTTATTATATCATAATTCAAATATTATTTATATTGTAATATAATTTTGAATTTGTTAATTTAAGAATTTTGTTATTCGAGAAAAATAACTTTCTCATTATGGATATTAGAAATCTTATTCGCATTTATCCTATATTTTCCTTGAAATAACTTTATCCGATCTATATCCTCTTATATCCATCCAATTTTATCTTATTTTGAGCGGGTACCAAACGCAAAATATGATCAATTGTATCAATTTCTAAATTTTATCCTGACCACCAAACGCAACCTTAAATCTCACCACGTGTATCATACAGGTCTCACTTTCCAGAAATTTCAAAACTTTCGAAAGATTTTCTTTTTTGATAGAAAGGACAAAGGGAGTTTTTTTGGCTTAAAATCCGAATAATATTCATTATTTACTTGAATTGGTTCTTTCAAGCATTCACAAAAAAAGGCCTTCAAATTTGATTCAATTCAATTGAGGTATCTGGATTCTCTTCTCTCCCTCTGTTGCTTTTCCATCATCTTCTTCGTTCCTGACATTCTATGCCCTTCCTCTCTTCCTCCCGAGAAAACTTTCGTCCTCCTCTTCACGTTTTCTAGAAGTTTTAGAGAAGAAAGGCAACTCTCTTCCTTCCGGTCTCTGCTCTCCCTACCTTGCGAGAAAACTTCATCTTCCTCTGTACGTTTTCTAAAAGAATTTCAGAGAAGGAAGACCTCTCCCTCTTCCCTCGAGCTTCTCTCGATTCGTCGGACGGACTTTGCCACCACCTCCCGAAGCCCCATCTGTCATCTTTTGTTTCAACCCTAGAATTCCAAATTTCTAGAATTCTCTAACTTACATCTAAACTCATCCACAAGTGTTCTAACCATCACACCATGTTGGAACAAGCTTGGAACACTACAAACTAATACCCCCAAAACATCAATTATCATAGCACATGAATGGATTGAAACGTCATGATACCAAATTGAAATCAATTCACTCTGATCACCTAATTGGAGCATGCAAGAGGGTTGTGCAATGATCCTCACCGAAGTCATCAACGTCAAATTTGACTCAACAACGAATGATTTAATTTTTTTAATTAAAAAAAATAAAAAAATTGCAGCTAAAGCCTTTTGCAATTTTTTTATTTACCAAACACTAGTTAAATCCAAAATTGATTTGCAAATGAGTTTTTACCAAATGCAGGCTTTAGCTTTAGGCACTACCATCACACCAAGAGCCCATTTTACACACTCTCACTTTCCCATTTCAAAGAGGGACAAATTAGGAACAAACAGCGACAGTGAGGCTAAGGGCCTGTTTGTTAATTTGCCAAACGGTAATAATTTCTATTCGTTTGTTTCGGGAGTAGATTTGGAATAAAAATGCGTTTGGTAAAATTTTTAATCCTGGGAACAAATTTCTATTTTTTTGTTCCCGAAAGTAGATTTGGAACAGAATCGAGAAGTAGAAAAAAGTTGATTATTTATTCCCGAAAACAATTCTAGAATCAAGTCAACATATTTTTCCTTTTTTCTCTTCTTTCTTCTTGTTCTTTTTCCCTCTCTCTTGTTCTTCAAGTGTTGCCGCTGCTGCCACCCCTACTGTCCATTGTCGTCCGCTACCCACCACCGCCGGTCACTAGCGAGCTTTTCGGAGGCTCGCCAAGCTAGGGCGAGGTCTAGCGAGGCCTGGCGAGCTTGTCGGCCCTCGTCTGGCCTGTCGCCGGTCGTCCGAAGGCCAGCGACTGACAGACGTTGAAGAAGAAGAAGAGAAAGAAAAAAAAAGTAATAAAATCATTAAAATAAATGATTTGGATTAAAAAATTTCAGAACGGTACTAAACGCAATTTTATTCCGGAAATTGAAATTTTAAACAATTACCAAATGATTTAAGGCGCACATGACAAAATTTTCATTTTTCTATTTCTCTATTTTTCTGTCCTTCAAAACAAGTTTGGAACAAAAATCCGTTTGGTAACGCAATTTTATTTTTCTATTTCTAGAACAAATTTATATTCTAGAAATAGATTTGAAACAGAAATTAGAAGTTAAAATTTTTAGCTTTTCTATTTCTAGAACAGATATGAGAAATCAAAAAATTTCTTATCGTTCACTCTCGTCACCGCCCGTCGCCCATTTACCGCCCGTGGGATGCCGGACGCCCGCCGCCGGTTGTCGGCCGCCGACCACCGCACTCTGTCCGCTTGTCGCCAACCGCCAATCGTCAAATGCTGGATGCCCACTGGTCATTGGTTGCTCATCGCCAATCATTGGATGTCGAGGCTCATCACCAACACCGGATGTTCGCCGGCAATCGTCCACCGGATGTTGGCCGCCCGCCACCCACTGCGGGACTCCAACCACCGGCCTCTTGTTGCCGGACTCTAGATGTTGGACGTCAGACGTCAAACTCCGAACGCTGGACACCGGTTGCCAATCGCCGGACTCTGATGTCGAACTCCGGACTTTGGCCGCCCGTCCCCGGTCACCGGACGCCGAACGCTGGTCACCGAACGTCGAACTTCAGCCACTGGACGCCAGTCGTTGCCACTTCTAGAAATAAAAATTTTATTCTTCAAAAATAAAAATTTTGAATTGTTATCAAATACATTTCTTTATTCAGAAACCCGTCCATAGAATAGAAATTGAGAAATTAATTTCTAATCATAAATTAATTTCTAATCAGAAATTAATTTAATGTTCCAGAAATTTTGTCATGCGCGCCTTTAAAATGCTTAAAAATTATTTTCAAAAATAAAATAAAAAAAAAATTTCTGATCAGAAATTGTTTCCAGAAAAAGTTAGACCTCATTTCTTTTTCTCTCTCCCTTCTCTGCAGCCGAAACTAAGAAGAGAAATCCTCCCAGAGTCGCATCATCTCTCTCCCACCTCCTCCTCCTCTTCTTCTTCCTCTCTCGACGGAGCAAGACTTAGCTCGGTCAGAGCGGGTGCGGCCATTCGTCTTTGACGGGACGCCCCGGCGTCGGACCGCAGAGAGGCTGAGCAACGACGTGAACTAACGCGTGCTTTCCTAACGCGGCCTAATAACCATTTCTTTTCTTCCGTCTCAGAATGCATTAAACGACTGGCCCGACTCCCAACGGACGAAGAAAATGTCCGCAAGCCCCAACCGTTACTGTTCCTCACCGAAGCTCTGCTTCGACACCCGCAAAGAAGCTTCATTGTCTGATCTTCAAGACCTTGACCCATCCCGAGACCATCCTATGCAACACGCTCGTCGACACGTACGTGAGACTTGGCAATCGTAAGCACGCACGCCACGTGTTCGACCATATTCCGCAACCGAACCTCTTCTCCTGGAACGCCCTCCTTTCTGCTTATGCGGAGTCGGGGGATATCACCAGGGCACGATAGATATTTGAATCGATGCCGAACAGGGATGGAGTGTCGTGGAACTGTCTCGTTTCGGGGTACGTGAACAAAGGGTTGGTGATTGAGTCGGTGAAGGCTTATAATGAGATGTTGAGAGATGGGAGCGCGAATTTGAATAGGATCATGCTCTCAACGATGCTAATATTATCTTCAAGTAAGAATCATGTGGATTTGGGTCGGCAGATACACTGCCATGTGGTAAAGTTCGGATTTTGGGCGTATGTCTTCGTGGTAGCCCTTTGGTGGACATGTACTCGAAAGCGGGATTGATTCACGATGCCAAGAGGGTTTTTATGGCATTCCTGAGAAGAATGTAGTCATGTATAATACAGTGATGACAGGGTTTTCGAGATGTGGGATGGTTGAGGAGTCCGAGCACATATTTTGTGGAATGAAGGAAAGAGATTCGATCTCATGGATGACAATGATTACGGGATATATTCAGAATGGTTTAGAAAGAGAAGGAATTGACCAGTTCAGAAAGATGAGTTTTGAAGGCTTGGAAATTGATCAGTTTACTTTTGGGAGTGTGCTGACTGCTTGTGGGAGTCTGGTGGCTTTGGAAGAAGGGAGGCAAATCCACGCATAGGCAATCAGGACCGATCATACCAACATTGTCTTCCGTAGGTAGTGCTCTTGTTGACATGTACTGCAAGTGTAAAAAGATCACATATGCTGAAAAGGGAATTAGAAAAATGACCATTAAGAACGTTATATCATGGACAGCAATGCTTGTGGGGTATGGTCAGAATGGGCTGAGTGAGGATGCTGTCAAGGTTTTCTGTGATATGCAGAAAAATGGCATTGAGCCCAATGAGTTCACACTCTGGAGTGTGATTAGCTCATGTGCAAACCTAGCAAGGGTAGAAGAGGGTGCACAGTTTCATTGTAGAGCCTTGGTTTCTGGCTTTATTTCATTTTTGACGGTTTCAATTGCTCTCATCACCTTGTACGGTAAATGTGGAAGCATAGAGGACTCCGATCGGCTGTTCAATGAGATGAGTATCAGGGATGAGGTTTCCTGGACAGCACTTGTGTCATGTTATGCTCAGTTTGGCAAAACTAAGGAGACCATAGATTTGTTCGAGAAGATGTTGGCCCAGGGTTTGAAACCAGATGCTGTCACTTTCATTGTCCTTTTTTCAGCATGCAGTAGAGTAGGATTAGTTGAGAAAGGGAAAATATATTTTGAATCAATGGTCAAAGATTACAGAATTACCCCAATTGCTGATCACTATACTTGCATGATTGATCTTTTTAGCCGATCAGGAAGGTTAGGAGAAGCCAAAAATTTTATACACAACATGCCCTTCCCTCCTGATGCAATTGGTTGGGCACAGCTGCTAAGCTCATGTAGACTTAATGGTAACATGGAAATTGGGAAATGGGCAGCTGGTTCACTGTTAGAATTGGAGCCACAGAACCCAGCAAGCTATATTTTGCTCACAAATATCTATGCAGCAAGAGGGAAGTGGTGACTTTGTGGCCCAACTAAGGCGGGATATGAGAGATAGATCGATAAAAAAGGAACCAGGATGTAGTTGGATCAAGTATAAGAACAGAGTACATATCTTTTCAGCTGATGATCAATCAAATCCTCATTCAGAACTTATAAGTGCTGAGCTGGACAAGTTGACTGCTAGAATCATAGAAGAGGGATATGTGCCAGACATGAGCCCAGTTCTCCATGACGTTGAGGAGTCAAAGAAACTGAAGATGCTAAATCGTCATAGTGAAAGGCTTGCAATTGCTTTTGGATTAATATATATTCCTTCAGGCCTCCCAATACGAATTTTTAAGAATCTTAGGGTTAATTTTTTTGCACAATGCAACAAAATACAAAGCTAGAGTCACTCTGAGAGAAATAATTGTGAGAGATGCAGTTCATTTCCATATTTTTAGAGATGGAACATGTTCATGCGGAGATTTCTGGTGATATCTTCTCGGTATGATATTTGTTCAAGGGGATAAGACTACCTTTCAGGTTACCATGAGTGACAGAGATTTTGGTTGATAGGGATAAAAAGGTTACTAAAGCATTTAGCTTCTTCAGCATCATCCTCATAGCTTTTGAAAGCTATCACACCAAGGGCAGTGAGTATTTCCTGAGAAGATGCCAAAGTTGGGTTTTTCTGCAAGATCCTCACAAGTACTTGATCCCAGTAAACCGAGGCGACCTTTTATAGAAAGCTCTTTGTTTTATCAGGAGGTGTGCTGAGTAAGAGGAAAGAAATATTTTCTTCAATCAGAATTTTTGGCTAGTTCTTGCTCTCTCAGGACATGGAGGTACTAAGGAAAGAGGTTATTTTCAAATCAGAGTTACTTGCATTTTCTTTTGAACTCTTTGGCTGTACAGCTAGAATGACAATTATTGTTCTTTTTCAGATTATGGATTTACAACATGGACCCAGATGTGCCTTGAACTCCTTAAGGATGTTAAAAGCCGACCTAGACATCAGTTTGAAGCGATATCTGCTTAATCTGTGGCAATTCATTTCCATGTCACTGAAAACACGTAAGCCATAGAAGGAGTAGGGGAATGTTTGGTCAGTAGCCTTCACGTTTTGGAGTTTTTCTTCTTTGTCCAAGGATTAGAATGATTGCAGAGACAATAACAGTGAGACATTGAGGCAGTCTACCACTTCCATGCAAGAGGAATATAGAGCAGAAATACCCTCAGTAACCCTTGCAAAGATGATCACCTATCAATATTTCAATTACCACATTTTTTGGGTAACTCTTCTTCCAGTGCACCAAGCAAAGGCAACACCGTAAGCCAGCAGTTTGTCTCATCATTGAGTTCCGGGAGAGTCCTGGTTAAGTTCTTTATTTGTTTATGAAACAAGCACAAATGAAACAGTAGACGCGATATAGATGAAAAAAGTGAACAATAAGAAACAAAATGTGCCATTGACTCTCTTGACCAGTGATTTTAACTGGTGCTTGCTGTTCTATTGTATCAAACATGGTTGATCATCAGTATCACTGAACTCCTTTGCAGATTACCAGTTGGATATGTTAGTTTCACTTTATGGTGCATTTACATTCGCTTTCTGTGAGTTGAAACATGGTTCGCATTGCTTACTCTGGAGAGGGATTAATACACTGATGCTGCAGCTGACTTGTGCTGTCCAAACAGAGGTCACATCTGAATTGGTTTTTATCGACCCTTGCGGTGGTGGCTGCCATGAATGCTGCTCTTGCTGAATCCATTGAGATCTTGCTGCCCCAAATTCTTGGAAGGAGCTGATAATTCGTTGGAGTCGCAATGGGATGTTGGAGGGGGTGTGATTTTGAATGATCTGGTTCCAATGCTCCCACAAACACCAATAAGTTACTCTGACCATAGTAGGAAAATTGACTGGCAGAAAAACATTTGCCCAAGATAGTAATTCAGACTGGATAAGTTTCTCACAAATACCATCATATTGCAATATTTCGAAGCAATGACACCAAGATAATGGAACCCAGGTGCCTTTTCTCAATATATGCAATACATTTCTTAATATGCCGCTTTCCATATGGAATCATGAAGAGTTTGGAGATCCTCGTATCTTGCTGCAATTTTAGTCCATCATGAGTTATGCGCTTATGATGACATTTGCGAGGAAGGATGTCATCCGTCAACCCTTCTTGACTCGAGATAGCACGTCTTCATTATTATAGACATGCATATGTTCATGGTTCAACTTGTAGGCTTTATGTGGCTTTCTTTGATTTTGTTGAGTCAGGGTTGGAGAATGGGAAGCTGCAAAGTGGGTGGCTAAAGTGAGAGATGTTGGGTGCTCCCATCGTGCACATTCGGTATTTTTTAGAACAAATATGAGTGCAGGACATTTTGGTGAAGGTGGACACCATAGGCATCTTAAGGAAATGACAGTTTTTGACTACGCATTTCTGATGAAAGATACTGGGGCTTTAACAAGTGATTTTGTAAGGCTTGAAATGTCAATCCTGTTGGTGAAAAATAGAATGTGTCGAGGTTTGCACTCAACTAACAAGATCCTGCTACACTCTCTTCCTCTGTTTGTCACTGGCATCAAGGGACTGCTGCATGCTGTCATGGGATTTTGGAACTAGTGTAAGCTATCCTCTCCTAGTCAGCTCTTATTTCTTTATTTGTATTCAATTGTTTCATTTGTGTGATATTTTTTTCTTTTAGGAAAAGCTTTTACCCGAATATGTTCTTACTGGAGTAACTTCTCTGGCTAACACATTTTGATGTTCTGTGTATGCATGAAAAGTCTTCTATTCAAACAAGTTTTATTGTGTGGTAGTCTGTAGTCCTGTGGGACGGTGGTAGTGACCCCAAGAAAAATGAGTTTGCAAAAATGACGTGTACATTTTCCAGATTTGAAAATTTATCTTTGGTTGTTCTGGGAAATTAGTCAATTGTTCATTTATTTTTCTGCAGTTACTTTAGCATAGGAAGCCCTTAATTCCTTGTTAACTGAAGTCTATTCATTCGACTAGTTGATTGTTACAATGCAGATGGTTCTATATGCAAAGACACCTGGGAATTCCAGTCCCTTTCTTGACCTTCATTTTGAAGGGCTGCTTGATATGCAGTCACCAGGAACTTATGAGCAGTTGCCTGCCCTTCATGTACTGGGAGTAGATTGCCATCTGCGAACGCTTATCGAAGTTTCAAAGTCTGCTGTCTTTAAGTTTTAATTTTTATGCGAGATTACAGGCCTCAAATCTCCCATTCTTGATCCGAACTTTGTTCTGAGTTTGTTACATAATTTACACAGTTCCATGCTAAGTCCTTCATGTACTATGCATCCATCAACTTTTGGCCCAGGGAACACGTGCAATCCTTAAGGCTGTTTTTTCCTGCACCTCGTCTTTTCAATTTGCACTTTGTTATCCAAGCTTTGACTGCAATCACAGCGACGGTTGATTTTCGATTGCTAAATCGATTGGGTATCATTTTTGCAGCAAGCAAGCAAGTTTTAGCAACAGGCCAGTTAAACACTCAATGTCCTCTCTATTTGTGATTCCGTTTCCCCACTCCTTGCTGGGCTGGTGGCTTCGTGTTGGTGCTTGTTCGTTTGCAGATGGTCAGAGAAAAAGGCCCCAAGAAGCTGGACGTGCCTTCTGCATCTGCTTATTGTGTGTCCACCGTTTCTTGCTAGATTGTGTTCCTGGGGCTGGTTTCTATCCGTGTTGACAAAAGTGAAATAGGCAGTCATCTGATGGCGAATTCCACCATCTCTTAGCCACATCACCCTCTCTTGGTTCCGTTTTCAGGAGTGAATCATTATTAATTAGTACATGACCGTCCAGCCAATGAACTCATCGCTAAGTTGTGTTTCAACTCCTCGTAAGCTGATTGCACTTATCATTGGTACAATTTTGTCAAAGTTACTAACGTTCTTTACACTTCGTAAGTTGAGCATGTTGGTACCGGTAATTATCCAATAATATAATAATTTTCTTCAATTAATTGTTATTAGTAGTTCTATTAGGGTTAGTAATTTCCCATTGTTGATACTAACTTCTCTTCATTCTTACCTTTATGACTCAATAATTGACCTCAATAATCGTAACTTACCTTTAAGTCCATCTAAATGGGAGTTAGTAATTATCTTCAAAGTCTGTAAGTGAACTCAAGTTATCAAAAGCTCAAAGGTCTTCATGATTGTAACTTCTCTTGAGAAATAGTAATCAACTCAAATATCAGGATTAATATCACAAAAAAATTCAAACAAAAACAACTGTAATGAATTTATTCAAGGAAAAAAAAGAAAATGGAAAATTAATAAAATCAATAAAAAATCAAAATATTATTAAAATCTATTCACGACGGCGCTAGCCATACTATGTAAGGCAATCAATGCTAACCAAACTACCACATCGGTGATTTCCAATCAAGATTGACCAAATGAATTCAATTAAAAAACGTAAAACGGTTTATGACTCAATTGGCAATACATAAAAAGATTTACGATTCAATCAACAAAATTAAAATGTTTAAAATTGAATTGGCAAAAATACAATAGATTTAGAACTTTTGAACAATTTCCTCTAAATCTATGCCAATTCATACGGCTTCCAAATCACTAAAATTCAAGAAACCATACAAAGAAAAACCTCCATCCTTGTTCTAATTTAACCCTAAAATTCTCTCTTTCGCACAACCAACTGTAGTTTTCTGTCTTGTTCAAATGTAGAGGCAACGGACAAACTCAACACGCACACTCATACTCACTTTATAGTGCGACTTCACTTGAATCTCACCATCAAAAGCCTTCAAGCTTCTCGGGGAAGAATACAATACCGCATAGCATTGGAATATTGTCCAAAAAGTTCTAGACCTATTATATGCTGGCCAATTCAATTCCAAACTATTCAATTTAATCAAATTAGTCATAAAAATTCTGATGACTTATCGATATGGTCCTTCTGACCAATTTGGATCTGAAATCTCTACTATGGACGCCAGCATTCCTATGTAACATGAAAGGCCATGGGTAAAAAGGAGAAGATTAAGGAAAAAAATATATAAAAAGAAAAGAAAAGATGTATATCAGCCATTGCAATTCTTTTCTTTTATATTTTTTTTCCTTATACGAACTTTGTCAAATGTATCATGATTTTCCACAAATACTTTCTCGCTTGCATTTTAAATGTGACCAATAAATTTGTTTGAATACTAGGAAACATTTGATTTTCTTAATACCACGATCGCAGTAAATGTATAAAGGAAGTAAAATGAAGCCTAGACTAATAGAATGACAAACAATGGTACTTGTATTTTATTCCTTTTAAAATTAGAGTCGGCTGAGAGATGCCATTATTTTACAATGGAATATAAAGATATAAGACTGCACTTAATAAGAAATCATCAAGTACTAAATTTTATAGAACGACGTTATCTTGACTTAACAAGAGATGATCGACGCCAAATTCTAAATTATTAGATTAAAAAAAAATACAAAACTTTTCTAATTTCAAGCCAGCAGGTGACTAGCAAAGCAACAAATACATCTCACAGGCCTCAAGTTCAAATTGAACGTTAGACTGACTCTTTATACTGTCAAAACCTTCAGGGAAAATTTGAAATAAGGTCTGGAGTAAGAGAATTTTGAATTTTTTTAAAAGAGGGCATAATGTGAATTTTGTCTTCACTAAAAGTCTGAAATACCACTTACAAAATAACACTTAATTTCGAATAAGGGCCCGAGCTTTTCAGCCAACCTGATTGGCAATTGGAGCAAAGGCAACTATGTCTAGGATTTTTTCTTCTCTTTTTCCTATTCTTTTTTCATCTTACTCGCGCCTCCGTCTTCCACCTCCAGGATCTCCTTATTCTGAGGCCCCTTTGGCCCTGCATGGTAATGTTCCTGAAAAGTGTTCTTGGAATAGATTTTTTGTTTTTCTGTTCCCGGAACACAATTGGAGCAAAAAAAAGAAACACAAAAAAATTTACTTCTTGTTCCAGAAACAATTTTGAAGAAACATACTGTTGGCTTACCTCAAGTCTTTGTTGTCTTACTTTTCGGAGCTCCTCACTTCGCAGGCTGCCATAGCTACGCCTTCTATGCAATATTTAAAAGAGTTTATTCGTCGTCCTCTTATGGAAGATCAGGTGGCTTACCTCGCTTCCCCTGTTTCTGATAAAGAAATCCGTAACACATTATTTTCCCTTCCACGTGGTAAAGCCCCAGGGCCTGATGGCTTCACATCTGAATTTTATAGAACCAATTGGAATATTGTTGGGCCTTTGGTGTTAGAGGCGGTGCATGATTTCTTTTCTTCTGGGCAGCTTCTTAGACAGGTAAACAATACTATCATTGCACTTGTGCCTAAAGTTCCGAATGCTTGTTCAGTGACGGATTTTCGACCTATTGCTTGCTGTAATACCATCTATAAAGTTATCTCCAAAATTATGGCCAATCGTATAGCTTCGGTATTGAGTGAATTGATAAGTCCCTCTCAGAACGCTTTTGTGAAAGATCGAAGAATTAGGGATAAGATACTGTTGGTTTAGGAACTATTTGCTGGTTTCCATTTGGATCCTTATACGCCGAAGTGTGCAATCAAAGTGGACTTCCAAAAGGCATACGATACAGTAGATTGGGATTTCCTAGAGTTAACCCTATTGGCATTTGGCTTCCCTCAGTGGATGGTCCATCTTATTATGGTATGCGTTCGAACTCCAAAGTATTCCATCTCTATTAATGGTGAGCTACATAGGTTCTTTCCAGGGAAGCGAGGCCTTAGGCAGGGAGACCCTATGTCTCCTTACCTTTTCACCCTTGTGTTGGAGATTTTTTCGGGTATTATTAATGATCGCACTTCTGCGAAGGACTTTAAGTATTATTGGAGATGCAAACGAGTCAGCTTGTCCCACCTCTTCTTCGCTGATGATGTATTCCTTTTTTGCCAGGCTGACTGGGCCTCAGTTGCTTTACTTAAAAGAGGTCTGGATATATTTTCCTCTTGGAGTGGTCTAACACTGAATAGGAATAAAAGTGAAGTGTTTCTCTCAGGTGGCTTGCCTTCCTTGAGGAACCGTATCCTTTGGGAGTTTGGTTTTCAGGAAGGTAAACTTCCGGTTCGTTACTTGGGGGTACCTATTATTTCTTCCGACTAAGTAAGGCGGTGTACTACCTTAATTGACCGTATTCTTTTGCCCGGGGTCCAATCTTGGACCCACCGCTTTCTCTCCTTCGCGGGCGGACTTCAAATGATCGAGATCAGTCCTCCATGCTACTCGGGCATTTTGGGCTAGTGTTTTTCTTTACCAACCTCATTTTTGGATGGTATTGAGAGGATATTGAGACAGTTTTTGTGGAAGGGTTCTTCCCTTAGCTCAGGAGGGGCTAAAGTAGCTTGGGAGGACGTCTGTCTCCCCAAGAATGAAGGTGGTATTGGTATTCGGAGACTTAAAGAATGCAATAAGGCTGCCATGCATAAATATATTTGGATCCTTTTCACGGATAAGGAATCTCTATGGTGCAGGTGGATCCATTCGAATTTCTTAAAGAATGAGAACTTTTGGGTTTCACCTACTCCTTGTATCTGCTCTTGGGCATGGAAAAAGATCTTGCAATTGAGGAAGGAATTTCGGTTGAACTTTGTTTGGAAAATTGGTAATGGATTGTCGGTGTCCTTATGGTTTGACCACTAGCTTCCTATCGGTCCTCTGGCTGACTTATTCCCACAATCTCTTATTGATGCCTCTGGTCTCCTGGAATACTCGACTGTCGCTGACCTCTTCCATCCACTGGGTCGTAGTTTCAGATCCCTTTTGGATTGCTGGGGTATAGCCCTTCCGGCTCTCTCCTTCAGTCGGGATAGGTTTCGTTGGAAAGGGGATTCCTCCGGTGTTTTTTCGGTTGCATCGGCTTGGCAAATTATGAGGAGGAAGAGGAGCCGAGTTCCCTAGGCCTCCTTTGTTTGGAACAATGCTATTGCTCCTAGGTATCAATTCCATCTTTGGCTTATTACTAAAAATCGTTTACCTACCCAAGTTTGCCTCATGTCTCATGGGAGAATCGACTACACTTGTTGTGCTTTTTGTAAAGATAAGCCCGATTCTATAGATCATCTGTTCTTTGAATGTCATACTTCGACAACACTTGCGTTTTTTTGGGCTACAAGATGTAACATTCCGTGGCGAAATAGATCCTGGATGGACAACCTCCTTTGGCTTATGAAGTACCTCTCAGGAAATGGATTTTTCCATTCCTTGTCTCGATTTTCTTTTGGGGCTTTGTGCCATATTATTTGGAAGAAAAGGAATGATGTCATTTTCCGTGGTGAAGTTGTGGTAATCTCAGCGTTAAAGAACCATATTATTAAGGTTATCAAGGACAAAGCTCTGACTCACAAGAATGTGCCCAACTCGTACAAGAATAGAAGACTTCAAAGATGCTGGGGATTTGATACTTCTATTTTTGAGCCTACGTAGGTGGGCTCTTGCCGCTGCGTCTCCTTCGTGGTCTTCTTTTTGGCGATTTGGCGATTGCTTGCTCCTGAGTTGTTCCGGCCGTTTTGCTGCTGTGCCGCCGTCCTAGCTTCGGCTTTGTTGTCTTTTTGTTCTGGCTGCTTTGCTTTTGCTGGTTGGCCCGCTTGTCTTGCGGTCCTTCTTCTTTTATTCGGCTCCCTTCCACTCGCCCCGACTTTTGTCTTTATGAGTGTAAGTTTTAGTCTTAGCCTCTTGTAATTATTGGTTATTAGCTTATATATTCTTACCTTACCAAAAAAAAAAAAAAAAACAATTTTGAAGAAACACATCTTCTCTCTCTTCTCTTTTCTTCTTCTTTTCTTCTTCTTTTTTCTTCTTTTTCCTTTGGGTCGCCGGCCTCGGCCATGGCCGACGACCAGCCGTCGAGAGCCGGCGACGCCATCGAGGGTCGGCGACCTCGCCGGCGTTGCGGCCCCCGGCGAGCAAAGGCGAGCTCGGGCTCGCCCGGATCCAAGCGGCGAGCCTTGCCATGGCTGGGCGAGCTCGAGCTCGCCCAGATCCGGCGAGGCTAAGCTCACCCAGCCAAGGCGAGGCCGAGCCTCGCCCAACCACGGCGAGGCTGCCGGTGACCGGCCAAAAGAAGAAAAAATAAAAAATAAAGGAAAAAATGAAAAATAAAATAAAATTATTAAAAAATTAAAAGAAACAAAAAAGAATAAAATTTACCAAACTTGTTTCTATTCATTTTTTATTCCCTAACAAACGCTACTAAATGTGTCCTTTTGTTCAAAAACCGTTAGAATGCGAAACACTTTTTTTTATTTATGTTCGCAACATAAAAAGAAACGTTACCATTCGCACTTTCTCTCCTTGCCGACCTTGCCATCAACACCTATCAACCTCGTTTGCCATTGGAGAGCTTTTACCATGGTCCCTGCTAATGTAACTAGCGAGAGCTTATACCACGCTCGAGCCCCTCTATGTTTCTGGTCCGTAATTGCTGCTGTTACTTTTCTATACATTCTCGCTCATGCAATCCATCTTGGGTCAAACCATATTTTGCGTTGTTTCCTATCTAAAAGTGAATTATCAAATAGTCAACACAATTTTATATATACCGATATAAATAAGAGACTAAAGGCTTCAGAACTAACGTGAAACTAAATAGCAATCTGAGCACTGATGCGCTTGAAATCTCCTCGTAAGAGACTAAACTCCAGATGGTATAAGATTCTCTTTTTGGGCACGCTACTGTGTAAAATCGCAGTCCACCAAACAAATGGCATAAAAACAATCTCTCCTAAATTCTGCGTGCAAAAATATTGTAATGGACTGCAACGAGAACAAGGCAATCGTCTGCTGCTTAGCCTCAGTAGCAGACCATTGAAATCAAAGCGCAAAATAATCACATCGGTGCCCAAATTTTGTAAGATGACAACAGACAATAAAATGCGAAACAAGTACACTATTAGAATCAATAACCAAGATAACTATGTATAGAAAACAGAAATTCAGTGACCAGGAGAGCCTGAAAGACCACAGACGGTGAGAAGGAAAAATACATCATCCACATTGCCCGCCGGCCTCAGACACTCCGACAACACAAAATATTAAAGGTCAAAGGTTAACAAGATGCAACTGGAAAGAGGGAGAAGGACACTGCGAACATTTAAGGCACAGCATAGAGAGAACAAATGAACCATCCTATTTCTTCGAATCAGTCCTCGTATTCATGTATGTGATCCAAAAGGTAATTAGCAGCCAGCTCTTCATTCTTGTTGCAAGCGAAATACACCTCTAGAACAATTGCCCGATCAAATCCCATCGCTTCCAGCTGAATCAAGGAATATAATATTAGTAACCGCAATGAAGAGGAATACTGTTTACAGAAAAAGCAAAAAACAAACAAATAACGTGCAAGACAGAAATGCAAGTCCCTCCTGACAAAAACTATGACCCAAGCAACTTAGGCAGTCTTGACTGTAAAATCTAAAAGCTCCTAGTTGAAGCAAGCCAAAAATTTGAGCTACACTTCCCGAATGACATCAAATGGGTAGTCATATAACCAATCAGTCGTACAGAGAGTTAACAACCATAAAGGGGATAAATTGCCAGCAACTAAACTATTTGCTCTGGGCATCTAGCAGTATGCATCGGCAGGCATAACATCATAAGCATATATGAAAGTGTTCATGCATAGTTCAGCCAAAAGCACTTCCAGGAGTACAAAGACATCAAGAAAGACATTCAACGTTGTCATAAACAGAAAAAACAAAGCCTCCAGATAGGCCATTCCAGGTTGACCATTCATATGAATCCATCAAGTTCAGCTCCCATTTAGGCCATTACATTCACTTCTCCCAACTATTCTTATTTTCAATGGCTTAGAACAAATTAAGAGATACTAGATGAACTCCAACTGATGAAGGGAGGAAGGCATAAAAGGAGGGTCACTACACAGGGATGGTTACTCAGATAATTGAAAGTAAAAACTTACCCTCTCTATTGCTTCACGTTCCTCGGGTGTGACAGTCACTGCCTGTGGCATGGCTGATGCCAACTGCCCCAGGATGTTCCTGACAAGATTGATCAATGGAAGCACCATAAATATTCGACCCTAAAACTGGTAGAACAGGCAATTGTCATCATAAGTACTAACCCTTCTCCACCCTCCAAAGGTTCATTGATCAATCGGAGGAAGTCAGCTTGATGCTCTTGAATAAGCCTCATAAGGTGCGGATTTTGTTTTCCAAGTTCTTGAAGCATTGGCTGCATAGTCACAAAAGAATATGTCAATTGCTACTTCAAATGAAAGACCTTACCCAAAATTTAACAATAATCATAACAACAAGAGAAGGTGCAAAAACCTGCAATATTTGTGGATTGGCTTGAACCATAGCTCTCAAAGCTTGGAACTGCAACAAAAAAATGATCAAAAACAATTTTCTACTAGCAAAGACATTCAGGAGCTCTGCAGTGCATGTGGGCATGCATCAACAAACTATGCTCATGTGCTTGAGCTTGAATTGTTTGTTAACGTGAGGATGGTGTTGGGCTTGTGATTCAAGTGGGGGCGCCAGTAGGTGGGGAGAGAGGATTAGAGGGATAAAGAGGGAAAGGACGTGAGAGAAAGAGAACAGGGGGGGTACAGGGAAATATCACCTGTTGACTATTTCGAAGAAAGTCTAGAGTACCAGCACCAGCAGCACCTGAGCCCACACTTGGAAGACCCTGTCAACACAGATACATGATTCATTTAATCCAACCACATGGCCATTAAATTCTAGACTCCAAAACAGGTACCTGAGGAAACAGATCGAGGGGATTTGCATTAGGTCCACTCAAAGGGACAGCATTAGGTCCACTCGAAGGGACAGGTGCAGGTTGGGCAGGCTGTGCTGGTTGGGCAGGCGGATTTGCAGCTTGTGTACCAGGAGGAACTCGAGCAGCAGGTGGAACTTCAGCTTGCGGAGGGATACCCTGATAAGTGATGGCAAATGTATATGGTCACCGTTTCAAACTAACAGGTGAAGAAAAGAGTTGACAAATTGCAACTGTTTGATAAAGAGGTTCGAGTAAACAAATGATAAGCATCTGCCAGCACTTTCCTTTGAAAGTTCTGGAAGTCATACAGTGCCAAGAACTTCAAAATTCAAATATCAAGAACATGGTGACTTGAAACAGAAGAAAGTGAATCCAGATTCAAGAAGTCCAAAAGTTAACAGCAATCACAGACCGAGTATAAATATTCAACTGCTCTCTCTGGATTGTTGTAAGCCGCACGAAGAGCACGCACAACAGTGTCCCTGTCCCATGTCCCTCCCCCCATCTCCAATATTTCTTGGATTGTTCCCTCCAAATTGCTTCCTGCCACTAAATTAGAAGCTGCTTGGCCATAGACATCAGCTTCCGACCTGAAAATACATTAAATCAATAGGCAAGATAAAACAGCACTGAGGGAAAAAAATACAACAGTATGCTAAGAGCTCACGTGGGCAGAAGTACCAGACTAAGACATCAAGAGCATTTTGGACGAAAGAGATAAAAACAATAAATCATAATTGTAAACACCCAAATGTCTCCTGCGAACAGAGACATAAAAGGCATAATACTTACCCAACAGCAGCAGGAGCGGGTGCAGGAGCAGCAGTGGGTGCAGGAGCAGCAGTTGTAACAGCAGCAGGCCTGTGAATGACATTTAACGATTGCTTACATGTGCACACAGACAAATGCACAACTCCGAGATAACACAAGAGGCACAGCAAAAGCTGAGAACATACGTTGAACTAGCCAGTGGAGCCGGAGGTACTGTCAAAGGCGGTACTGGAGCAGAAGGTGGGGCACTTGTTTGAGGAGCCTGCACAAAGAAACTGCTTCATTTTCTATATTCTGAGCACAAAGGAATTTCCACACAAAAACAGCTTTCTATGTGATTTTTTTTTATTGATATCATTCGGGCGCCAAAAGTTCTCAAAGTATGGCTAAATCTGTACCGCTGTAATTATGAGTAGATCGGAAGACGATAGAAAATTGCACAACACTGTGCCACAAACTTTGCAGATCAACATCATCTGAGAGCATCAAATACCTTTGATGGAGGTGCAGCAGAAGCAGTTGATCCCTCACCAGACGAGCTCTTACTCTTAACAATATGGAAGCAAATGTGAAAAGTTAGAAAGGACGTACCCAAAAATTGCAAACCAAGGATAACAATTGCGAAAGGACCTAGGACTTAACAGAAGGCACCAGATATCTGGTTTTATTCTTATCACCCTTCAGCACCTCCGAACAAATGGATATTGGCGACAGAGACACTGAGGTCTAATTTTAAGATAGCCAGTCTTTATCAAATGATAACACTTTTCACCAATATGATCAAAAGCTTTGTGTGAGATATTCTCCTGACTAAGTGCTCTTTGAAATAATATGATTACTATATAAGCTGTCTCATACTAGCAAGACACATTTGAAGCTCAAAGCAAGTTGGTTTAGCCAATGTTACCAAAATCGCAAGTTGACTCGATTTTCCGAGTCAAAATGCTGAAAAACTTGTTAAATTGGAAGAAAACCATTCAAAGAGTAAAATTGGCTGAACTCACATTTTAACTCAGTAAAATCACTAAACTCGAAAGTTGGGTTGTGTGACTTGGTATATATTCTCCAGGAGGCTTTTTTAGCTTCTGGTTTTGGAGTTTGGGGCTCAAAGAAGCCCAAAATGAAATAAAAGAAAGAATTGGGGCCCAATGCCCCTCAGTTAAACTCCCATTTCATTAATGCACTGCCTTTTTTCCCTTCAAAAACACAAGTAAAAAGAGAGCTTTCTTCACTGGTACAAACAGAAAGAGCAGCTTCAATCTTTGGAATCTTTTAATTGAGGTAACGACACTAAGAAGAAACTAGATTAGTTAGTGATTCATCATTATGTTAGTTTGCTCAGCCAAAGGCTTGTATTTAGCTACTCTACTCAGCTAAAATGTGGATCCAAATAGATTTAAGCTTCTTACTATTGAAAGACTTTAGCCTAATAATGTCATCTATTTTGACTTGTGTGAATTACCCAAAAAAATGGTGCTACATGGATAAATTGCTTACTCATAGTACAAAAGAAAAATTCAACCTTAATTAATGCGACCCAGTTGATAAATTGCAGATGTCTTTCTGTAGATGACATTTTATTAGCATATGAACATGAAATCTATGCAAGTGGGGTAACATCACTGTAAGGCATCATTGTATTGATGATGGTAATTCGACTTATTTCATTCTCATTGTTTTTATTGCTTATTTTAAAGTTTAGAGCTTCAGGATATATGCAAACATAATACATATAATATCTTGCAGTTATTTTGCAAGATTCTCGATTTTACAATCTGATTTTATGGATACCCCATTGACCCTACAAGAAAAACTGAGTTTGACAATCCAGGATCTAGCACATTAACCAATTTTACCAGGAAAACCCCTTCACAAAGCAAGTGTCCCAACTACTTCTGAAAGGTGGTATGTCCAGCGAAATAAATTTCAAAAGTTCAGTTTGTAAGGAAAGACTAGTCCCTTTACAAAAGATTTATGCTATCCTGCAGAATCACAAGTTCAAATTGGGTAAACCATTTACCCACTGGCACATCCTCAATCAACAGCGACAATAAAATTCTTCTTTTGATGTGCCAGAGAAGCCATTTCGGCTTCCAAGAATCAACTTTTGATTTGTCTGAACCAGTGCAGACTGCTTTCCTCTAGGATAAAGGTTCTAAAAATAACAAATACACTACTTTAACTAGTTCATTTTTTTCCTCTAATGTCAAAAAATAAATCGAATCCGATTGCTCTAAGTAATTTTTTCAATAATGCTATGCATATGCTTGTAAAAATAGTACAGTAAATGATGCGGTATGATTGTATTTGAAATTTATAAAAAAGGCTATTATCTCTTACTTCGAATCACCTCTTAAGATACTCAATCAAACCAATACCACATTAGTAAGTTTATCATTTCTTCTAAATCATTAAGCATAGCTATTATTACTCTAATCCAAAAGAGCAGCTCAATAACTATATCTAATTGCTACTTTAACATAAACAATTGAGTATATCTACAAAATAATTTCACCAAGATTGAAAAAGAAAGGGTGAGTGCTGTTCCATTGGGGACATCATATTTATAAAGACGATACTATTTAGCAAAACATCCACAAAAACTTCAAACATTCGGAGGCATATACTTAAGCCTACTATAACTAGAGGCTCCTCACTTCCTAACAAAGAAGTGCTTCAGCACAGGTGAAGCATATTTCTGGCAATTAGTCGGCTTCAATTTGGCAGCATTTCACACACTGCATATCTAGAACTAATAATAAGGTCCATGAAGCTATAGAAAAAATAGGATACTTATCCCTACATGTGGTTTCAGCTTGAGGCATTCCAGAACTATGCCATGAAAACTTCACAAGCTTCTTCAGTTCGACCTTGTCGTGGCTACATCAGTGAAAGTTTATTCTAGGTTTTGGTTTGACGAAAGTCTACTCTTAGTCAGCCATGAGAAAAATTATTCCCCCGATGAGTTGCAACACTCAATGTGAAAAATGTTATCTCTGTCCTGCAGCTATTCCATTCTTTGCGATTCTTGAAGTATGTGCCATTATCTAGGCAACGTATTAAAGCAGCACAAAAGACTTTGCAGCCTCCCCATTGGTGACGATGCCATTGATTGCAGTTACACAAAGTAGTTCTTTCTAAAATCAGGTGAAAGTTTTTACTTGCCTTTGTTAACATGATTACAATAAAACTGCCCTCGACAATTTTATTTTCGTCCAAGGTAGTTTCGTCCTTGAGGACTTTCCCTTGATGGATAAGCATCTGTTGAGAGGCTGGGAACATACTAGCTCCTTGAATAATTTCGATTTTTTTCTTTACATCAACAACCTGTAAAAAGCAGCAAAAAGAATAAGCAATTAGAAATTAGGCACCTACTTATTTGTCTGGAAAGATTCATGGAAGTTTTAGTATCAAGAAGCAGATTGACTCCATTCCGACAACTTTTGCATACAACATAATACTCACAGACCGAAAAAAGAAAATCCTGGATGGAAAAAAGCAACTTCCTTCCCCCACTTCAGAAGGAGCAACAACAGACCCACTCAGAAAAATAGAACAACTCGATCCAGGGAAGCAGGTGAACACAAACACAAACATTCGGAGACCACAGGAGAGCAAGTGATATCAGCATAACTGGAACCTTGAAACTAGCACGAAACGGAATGTACCAAACCCAAGTTTTTCAGGATTTCCAGAAACTAAATTTGTCAGTACCACCACACCAGTGCAAAAACTTGAATTTAAATTCCAAAAAAGCAAAACTGGTGAAATAGTGCATTTCTGCAGCACAAGGAAAGGGGCTCGGAGAAAGGATGTCCACACTTCCTATAAACCACAAGCTTCTAAACATCCAATAAGCACCTAGGTGCTTCCTATTGCCGATATCTAGGCTAGAATAAGCTGCTAAAACGAATGTAGACACAAATCATATCCTTAGGTCAGCATTTGAAATTTCACAACTGAAGAAGCCCTCGGTGTGGACACATAAAGTTCAACTGCAAATATGACAGACAACGAAAACCCACAACTACTTTAGCAAAATCCACCCACTCACGCAAATTTCACGACTCCAACAATCTCATACGAATTCAGAATTAACAACACCCGGCAAAGAAATCACTTAAAACCCGAGATTTCTACTCAGCCAAACGACACACAGAGCCAAAAAAAAAGACCCAAAAGAGAGCAGGAACTAATCAGCACGCGCGGAATTACGCGATGCAATCGGGCCAGAAGAACAGTAAACACGACGTCCCCCCACTAGACAGCACAAAAGCAGGCCAGGACAAGGCAATCGGAACGAAACCCTAACAGCAGCAGCCCCCAATTGCGCGGGCACCGAAGCGCGCGCCCCCACACAGAGCCGGACGCACTAGGGATCAATCCCGAAGGCCATAATCGGGCCCCCAAACCGCCGGATAAAGAGCCCGAAGACCCCCCCCCCTCCGGGGAGCACCGATTCCGGTGCCGAATTGGAAAGCCCCGCCGGTGGCGGAAACCGCCGGAAACCGCCGGCGGGGGGGAGGAAGAAGGGGGGAACTGACCGCTTCTTGGGGCTCCACTTCGATTTCGAAGTTGGTGCCCTTCAGAGTCTTCACGTTTATCTTCATCTCCGCAAGAGAGAATTCCCTCTTCCTCGTCCTCCTCCTCGAAACGACGAACCCCGATCGGTCGTCTCGCCCCTTCTTCTTCGTCGCCCGATCGATCGCGAGAGAGAGGGATTGCGACTTCTAGAGAGAGATGGAGATGGAGATGGAGATGGAGATAGAGGGAGAGAGTGACCTATTGCTCAAGAAAAGCTTTCTTTCTCTCTCTCTCTCTCTCTCTACCTTGCTCTCGCCCCCTCCTTATTATTCTTTATTGACGTACTTGCCGTGCTGCGGATGCGCACGCGACGGGCGGGGGAGTGGCGCGCACGCGAGCGGGCGGGGGCACCTCCCGGGCCGCGCGTGGCGGGGACTCGCGGGGAGCACGAGTGGGGGACGGTTTGCGTCGGGGGAGATAGAGAGAGAGAGGGAGGGGCGAGGGGGGGGCTAGATTTTTGCTGCTGCGTGGGGGAAGGAGGGAAGGACCCTTTTCTCTCTCTCTCTCTCGCTTCCCCTTGCGGCTGCTGCTGCTGCTGCTGCTGTGTTTCGAAGGTTTTTCGGATATTTTTTTATTTCCCCAAAGCCAACTAACTTGCTTGCAGTTTTTGGCCTCTTTCAAATCTCCCTAATCGAGTAATAATCTAATTATTTGATAATGTTGGCTTAATCGATTACAGCTGAATCATATTAGTCCTGCGTGGCTGAGTTGGAGAGACCCCGGCCGTCCTATTTTGCACGACTTGCGCGACATATGAAGAACCTCAAATCACGATAGGAAGAGATCCATTGGTGATCGATGAGAATTCATTTCGTGTAGTACACTTAAAATATTTAGAGTGGAAAAAACCGAAAAGATTCCGTTGAAAAAAATAGAATAAGTACATATCGTTCTTACAAAATCATCATTATGATGCCAAATGCTTCCATGCAGATTGAGAACTCTCACGTTGAATGACCTCACTTACTCTCGGACAAGTAGAGTTACAAATAGAGGTTGGATTGAGTTTGGGTGGGTTCAGACTGGACTGAAATTCACCCCTCTATTTCTTAAATAAGTTAGAACTCTCGTACCTAACCCACGTTCAGTCCAACCTCACCCATTTAATCCATCCAAAAAATCAATAAAATTTTTTAAGATCCTTTTAATCTGACCAGCAAAAACAAAAATTAAACTCCTCCTCCTCCTCCTCCAAGAAAATGACAAAGAGCTCCTCGTGTTTCTTTAAATTCGCTATTTCCTCCGCTACCCAGGTTGGGGATTGCAGAGTAAAGGCAAAATAGGAACATGCGTTTCTAGCCCACCGGTGGCCCACGGCAAATCCCCATCGCCGGCGTTGCGGCGGCTCTCATTGCAGAGCGGCCGCAACACCCGTCACCCAACACAGCCGCTCTGGCCCCCACTCCCTGATCTAAAGATGAAGGGGATCTCCCAGGACAAGCCCCAGACTCTAGTCGACATCGTCCAACAGACGAAAAAACTTATCATTTACGTCGATAGGCACCGAGCCTCGTGAGACCCAGTGCAAGGAGATGTAAATGGGTTGTACTTCTCCTTTAATTTATATTTGTCCTTTTTTAAGCGAAATGAGTTGTGAACGAGTTTGATTCACCTTATGATAAAGGCACGATAGGTTACTATATCGATCGTTGGACATATAGATGTTTTTGGATGGAAACAGATTTTTTTTCTCTTTTACCACTAGACTATTGAGGAAATCTTCGCACGCTTTAATTACATTTTATGAGACCGACGCTCAGTGAAGCTGTGTACTTGAGATTGTCTCTTGGCCCGGAGGCCCTAATACAAGGTGAAGAAAGGATCGCATAATTTGTGTAAGAAAAGTGCAAAGCCAGTCTCAGGAAATAGTAAAGCTTCGCATAGAATCTTTCTGTTCATATGGAGGAAGTCAGCATCTTCATCGATATTTTTTATTCACGGAATGCCCATATCATTTATGTGTCGTGGGTCAAAGCATATCCTACGAGGAATTTCACTACTTTTTAACTAGGATAGGTACGACTGTCATTCACCGAGGCTTCGTTGCCGGCTCCCCTTGTCATCAGGCTACTAACTTTCTCAACCTTTTGGTACTGGGATTAGCCCACATAAAGTGTAATTATCATTCATCAATTCTATAATTAAAGGAAGAATTTATGCAAGTTTCCTCTCTGGCAGAGAAAATTTGTCAGCCTTTTAATTGAGGATTAAAAATGAAGACGGAAGGAAACAATTTTACTCGGTGATATTTTTGTAAGCGTCTCTTGTGCTCTCTCCCCTTCCATTTGGTCTCCTTTCGGTCCCCTTTCACTTGTACTAGCAAGAAAAAAGAGACAATTACGTACGTACATGAAATAGACTAAAGAAAAAAGAAAGGAAAGTATGATTCGACTTATCTCTCTATAGAATCCATAAAACCATAAAAACAAACCAAAATTTATATTAAATCTGGCATAATTTATTAAAAAAACCCAAACTTTAAATTTAGTCTCAATTCTACCTCAAACATATTTTTATCTAAAAAAACTCAACATTATATCCAATCCAAATTTGCCCCAAACTTTTTTTGTCTTAAAAAAAAAAATCCAACTTTAGGTCAAGTCTCAAATCTACTAAACTCTTTTTGACTAAAAAGAATCATCACTAGTCCCAAATTTCTCACATTAGCCCTTTGTCAAAAAATGACCGTTGGTCGTCCCTGACTTTCCCCGTTTTCATATCAAATAACACTTTTGTTTTAAAGAGAAATTTTCACGCCTCCTAGATGTTATGGATTTGTTACCAATGAAAAAATACAATGTCAAACAACTCATGGCGAATTCGAATGGAAAGTTAATGGAGCAGATTTGAAACTGGATCCAAAAGTAGTGATTTCTTTTAGACAAGAAAAAAAGGGTATATTTGGGACTAGAGTTAAAGTTGTTGTTGGGTACGTTTGGTTGGACTTTTGGAGAAAGTATTTGAGAAAATGTAAATGACTTTAAGTTAAAGGAATTTTTCAAAATACAAATTGTGTTTATTAAATTGTAATATGAAAATCCATTGTGAAGTACTTTGAGCAAAATAGCGTTTTGAAAAATTATATTTATAAAAGACTTTTGTAATTAAAAAAAATAAACAAAGAGAGAGAAAATCCGTTAAAAAAAAAAAAATTGGCCAGTGAGGGCAGATAGCCGCCAACGATTGAAATCTATCTTCAACGGCCGACCTATGAGGTTGCAAGACCCAGAAACCACCAGAGAGGGCTGCCTGAGGTCAAGCGACCCCTCGCAAAGGCGCAACTAGGTGGCCGCAACCTCCACGCCACCTCACACAGCCCAAATTTGGGTCGCCAGAGGTCACACAACCTCGCCACGTGGGTCGCACAACCGGTGACCTAGCGACCCAAACCTTGGTATTGCCCGGCGAGGTCATGCGACCTTCGGCAACCTAGACCTGGGTCACAGTGAGGTCACACTAGGTCAACGGAGGTTGCGCAACCTTGTCGCGACCTAGACCCAAGTTGCCGAAGGTGGGTCACTGAAACGACTAAGCAACCTCAAGTAGCCCTTCACAAAGGTTGCGCAATAAATCTAGGTTGCCGCAACCATCGCCGGGGGTCACCCGACCACCTACCCTTCGCCGACAACCACTCGCAGCCATGCCTGTCCCATTCAACGAAGAAGAAGAAGAAGAAGAAGAAGTGAACAGTAGTAAGTCAGCATGCTCAAAAGGCAAAAGCCTAAGGCACCCCTTAGCTACCTTGGGCTTTCAGCCTTTGAAAGGCTAACTCTGGGGAAATGGGGTTCAAAAAAAATTTGTCAAACACACTTCATTTGGCCTAAAGGACTTTAGATGCCCAAGTGGCTTAAGGAATGCCTCTCTCAAATGCACCCATTATGGCAGATGCAGAAACTATAACGAAATTAAAATTAAGAAGAAGAAAAGAACATAAGATTTTAGGTGGAAACCCTTGTGGAAAAATCCAGAGGGAGAGAAGAAGCAAAATCCATTATAGAAATCAAAAATTACAATAGGTGGCTCTAAAATGCTTGGACTATATCTTAGCTTCTTATATATAGGCAAGAATCAAATTTAAAGCAAGAAATCTCTTTTTAAGGGACCATCTCTTACTAGGAAGACTATTCAATTAGGAAGCCCATTCGAACTAGAAAACTTACTTGAATTAGAAAATTTTCATTTTCGGCCTCAAATTTGAAACATATCTAACAGTTGTTGATTTTATTTTAAACAAAAAAAAATCTAGGATAGATTTGCAACTAAAGTCTAAAGCTTGGGGTGTTTTTAGATGAAAGAATTCAAGGGAACCGGACCTAAAATTTAGGGGTTTTTATGTGGAAAAAAAAAAAGTTTAGCCCAAATTGGGATCAAATCTAAAGTAAAGTTTTTTTTGGGGGGAAGGGGAATTAGGCCTATTAAATCTTTCCCATCCTCCAACAATTTATATTCATTATTTAAAATAACTTAAATCATACTTTCTCTTCTTTTCTTAGTTCTGTTTTTTACATTCTTAGCATGTGGAAATTGAGATTCATGATGAAAGAAGGACATATCGGACAGTCAAAATGACAAGTGCAAATTATCAATTTAATCGAGAAATTACAAAATGCACGAGGTTGCGATTTTGTCATGATCAACATGGAGACAAACACGAGAATCTTCTCTTTTCATCATTTTCTAGGGTGTTGGTGCTTTAGTGTAATATTGCTCCTAAGTTCTATTTTAATGTCTAACCTACAATGGATAACAAGTTATTCTAATGTCATTTTTTGCCGAATTTTTCCTTGTAATCTATTTTAACAACATAGCTTGTGTAGTTTTTTTCTTTTCATCATAACCCACCTTCATCACTGTTGGCTAGGGATGAGCATCAATCCAGGGTCAACCCTTGACCGACCCTGGACCGACCCAACCCTGCCAGTCCTGATCTGGTTCTTAGGGAAATTGGGTTGGTCCTTGGTCTTAGAATTCCTGGACTAACACTGTGCGGGTTAGTCATTGGTCCTGGGAATTTAGGATCGATCCATTCCTGACTATATATATATATATATATATATATATATATATATATATATATATATATATATTATAGCTAATATATTATTTGTAATTTTTTTATATAGAGAAAACTTTAAAATAAACGGCGTTAACAATATTAAACAGCTCTTTAGTGAGAAGTTCAAATAATTTTTTTTTTTTTATGACCTAGGGAAACAGTACAGCCAACAACCGGTGGGCAAACCTTGGGGCCGCACGAGAGAACCACCACCCCATGTAAGCGTTTAAGGCACTAAGCGCCTCCGCTAGGTTTCGAACCCCTCACCTTGAGGGCAAGGATCAACGGAGCCTTATCCAATAGAGCCACCGCGGCTGGCAGTGAGTTCAAATAATTTTACATTGTTCTTTAATAACTTAGATTTTTAATGTCTTTTACGATATCAGTAGTCATAATTTACGAAGGAGAAAAAAAAAATTATGAGAAGTCCTCACGGCGTCCCAAATGACATAAACAGCTCCTTACGGCATTTTCTTCTAGTACTCGTTCTCTTCTGTTTTATATGTCCTCTTAGTCTTCAATTTGCCAAAATCGAAAAAAACAACTTCTCCGCTCGCCACTCGACACTTGCCTCGCTTGCTTTGGGTTACTCGTACCACTCGCCGCTTGATACTCGCTTAGTTGCTCCCCACTTAACACACAAAGCTCACTCTGTTCAACGCTCACCCAACTCAACTCTTACCGCTTTCCTTTCTTAGTTGACCTTAGTTGACCTTGCTAGTCATTAAACCCATTTAGTCGGTCCAATCTTCGATTGCCCTTTCAAAAAGTATTAAAAAAAAATGAAATAAAAAAGTATTGATTGGTCTCGGGTTGACCCTGGAATTAAACCGAACCCATTAGGTCAGTCCGATCCTCAATCACTTTTTTAAAGAGTACAAAAAATGAAATAAAAAATTATTAGTTAGTCCCGGATTGACCCTTGAACCGGACCGAACCATTGGGTCGATCCGGTTCTCAGTTCCAATCTCAACAGAGTCGGTCATTGGTCTCAAAAATTGAGGACCGACACTGTGCGGATGGACCGGCCCAACTTGGACCATACTCACCCCTACTGTCGGCCTGGGTCAATGTTATTAAAGTGGGCTTTGCAGCAAGTAGATTGCACAGGTTTTCTATTCTACAAAAATTATTATTTTTTCTCGAAGTTCATGATTTCACGGGAAACGTGATTCGGCAAAGTAAGATTTCGGTTTTGACGGTGCTTTGAAATCACGAGATCAAACAGTCATGATCTTATCTATCGAATTACTGCACATTTCAACTGGAGTGTGGTGTTTATCAGCGGCAACATACAATATTAACAAATCAAAAATCCGTGGCCTTACCATTCGACCAACGGCGGTCGGCCAAAAAGCCTTTTGTCAAGAAACAACACTGGCACCGACGGATTAAAGGAAAAATAAAAATCATTCAAAAGGTACAAACCATAATGGAAAAGGACGGATCATTTTGTTAGCGTCTTTGAATATGATTTGGCGGCTTATCTATGCACGTATAGTTTGTCAGCACGAGACGACAGAATCTCGGTAGTAACATCCCCTTATATCTACTAAGACAAAAGTCTCATTCATCTGCCTTTTAGTTTTTCAAGTAAATGCCCACTTTCTTCCATACGGAATCTCCCTAATTACGTGCTTTCTTTCTATGCACGACTAGGCCAGTGCGTACATCCACGTGTGCTGTAGAAGAAATCAAGAAAAGAAAAAGAAAACACAGAAGAGCCTCAAGCCCAGATTAGCTGACGGGATGAACGAGGGGGAAAGGCGTTAGGAAACTCCCTGGGCCGTCATTGATCGATTACGTTGGGGTAATCTTGGACGATTGCAATGCATCGAATCGTGGGCTTAGCGAATTCGCGAATCGAGAAGCAACGACCGAGCCCACTTGTTTCTTTCCCCTTGCGCTGAACCCGACGTTGCGTCTCGTTCATCCTTCGTGGCGAGAATTCTGAAAACACAAACCACCAGTCTAGTGCTACAAAGTTGAAAGTCCCCCTTTGAATTCATTTTGTGGTCTAGTCATGTTATGTTCTAATCGAGAAACGAGCCAATCAAATATGAGTTTTCCAAACGAAGTCATACTCCAAAATTGATCGGGATCGAGAATACAACTCAGTCAACGTATTTCAATTGGCTCAGTACATCATACCGGTGTGTGATCACCAATTGATACGTGAAACCATTTCTTGGACGAAAGTTGCATTCAGCGAAGTATTGTTGGGACATATAAAAGTCTTTGACAAAGAGAAAATGTGTTAGGTAAAGCGATTGGAAAGTTTATTTGGCAAATGCAATGCATCCACAAAGTCATTTCTCTTGACGCAAAGGACAGAGCCACATTGGCATTGTAGAATTTTTGCAATGCTGAAAGTAAGAATTAATCGGTTTCTTTTATTTCAATATTACCCTCACTATTATTTCCATATATTCCCTTTTCACTCCACTAAGAGTCGCCAACCTCTGGTTGATGCTCACCGAGAGTTGAAGGTCGTCGAGGGTCGAGGGCCGACAGTCGACGGTTGCGAACCTATCTCAAGCACAGTCAGGAGGGCTAGGGGTCAGTCCGTGGCAAGATTTGGAGGATCGCAGAAGATCGTGCGTGGCTCACGAATGATTTGTCGAGGTTGTGCGAGGGTCCCCAAGGTCGAAGCTCGCCTGAGGTTGTGCAACCTTGACGTGGACTTCACTTGGGTCACGCAACTTTAACGGCAATCATCGGGGATGGGTCACAGCGTCATGCGACCTCATCAGCCCTTGCGTCAAGTCATGCCAATGCTCAAAGGATCACATCCAATTCGTCTATGGTCATGCGACTTCTTTGTCGCTTCGCATAGGATCACACAACCTTAGTGACGAATCGTCACTTGAGTTTTGAATTTTATTTTTCTGAAGCCCTTCACAAGTGTCGTGCAATTAGTGTTTACCATATTTTGTGAAAACCTTTGGATCTGAAAGTCATTTGCATTCGTGCAAAAGTGTTCTCCGAATGATGTCCCAAACGCACCACGAGGACATGTGTTGGACATCGATTAGATCGATTGGCTTTTTCTTCAATTGTGCGAAAGCAGACATGTGATCGAGTAATGGCACTGGAACGAATCCATCCATCTCCCCCTAAGCAAAAGCCAAATCGCAAGAGGTGTCGGCAGATCCATTGATTGGCATTTTCAGGCATCATGTTGATTGTGGGTCTATTGGATCTCTCCCCCATTCCACCTAGCAGGCTCAACTAGCTAGGTGAGTGGCAAGATGGTAGCATTGTCCCCAAAACAATAGCGAGGGACACCCATCCAATAGCTATCGTTTTAATTTAACGGATAAATAAAAAGTTTGTGATTTGTTACCAATCAATCAAAAGTAAAGCAATAGTTTTTTTTTTCCCTTTTCATCTAAATTAAAAATATTATTTATGAATTCATTAGTAAACATTTAGGATTTATTTAGGACTTATCTCGTGACCCTTTGATTTTTGCATTTTGCTTTTTTATTTATGTTAAATTTTACGACGCTCGTTTTATTACTTTATTACCCTCATAACAATATGAAACTTTATATTATACGAATTTGGACATGTAAATCGCAATAGGTTTGTGTATCGAAAATAAAGCATCCGATGAGGTGACTTACGGAAAATCAATAAGTATGCTAATATCTGAAAAGATAAATTATCATCAAATGTGGTGTTAAATGACAACCAAAAAAGATTTTGGCTAATCTGTTTCATGATGATGATTTACTACTAAAAATGATTTGCTTATATTGCTCGCAAAATAACCGATATTTTTTTCATCATTCAAAAAGATATTTAAAATTATTATCGACATTGAAAATGTTTTTCATAGATTAATTACTATAAGTAATATGAACCATGATATTTACATAAATATTTTTTGAATTATTCATTTTCCACTCTATTGAAGGAAACCCATTTTCCAGAAAAAAAAAATTTTCAGGCTTTCTGACAAAAATTAATCAATTTGTGAAAAACATTAACTTGAGGCAAAACAATGAAACTAACTATTTTCCTATAAAAGTATTTGTTAAAGAGAGAATGTGTTTGGTAAAGCAATTTGAAAAAGCTTATTTGGCATATATAATGCATCCACAAAGGTTTTTCTCTTGAGGCAATGAGGGGCAGAGCCACATTTTATTTTATTTTTTTTGTCGAAAGTGGTAGAGCCACATTGGCATTGTAGTATTTTTGGGGCGCTGGAAGTGAGAATTAATGGTTTTTCTTTATTTCGATATTACCCTCGCTATTATATTTGTATTCCCTTTTTAATCCCCAAAGTCGGCACTGTTCATCATCCCTCTCCCTCAGCCACCTAAGAGTCGCTAGCCTCTGGTTGATGCTCGACGAGAGTTGAAGGCCGTCAAGGTTTGAGGGTTGAAGGGAATAACTGATTCCCGATAACAGGATTTGACACTGAATCAAACCCCTAAAACTATGCGGAAGCGAGGCCCGGGAAATCGAACATGCATCACCGATCCTAAAGCACACCACAGATTCGAGCGTACCTTTCGGCCACGCATTAAACACCGATGTTGATGGAGGAAGAGAAACCGAGCAATTCGATCCGAGGAAGCAAAAATCCTTCGAGCGATTCACTTTGTTCGTACTTTGAAGAATAATGGGAGAGAGAGAGAGTGCGTTGAGAGAAAGAACGTACGTCGTTTTCTCTTTTAGCAAAACGGTGTGTTTTTCTCTCTCTCTCCTCCCTTTTATACCCCCTCCTTTCCACGGGCCTTATTCCCGTGGGCCGGGCTTCATGGGCCCAACTTAGCCGGACGGGCCTTAAGCCCAATTAATAAATAAATCCTTCATCTCCCACTCGCACATGGTGGTCCAAAACCAACATGGGCGGACATGGCCTACTTAGCCCCATCAGAGAATAATCCAACATAGACTTTCTCTTAACATGGTGGGCCGAACATAATTCTCTTTACCTCTCTTCAACATTCATACTGGTGAATAATCCGTGCGACCAGCATACTTTGAGAGCTCGTTGCTATACATCTGTTAGGAATATATAGCAGCTCATAATGGGCATCACACTCCGAGTAGATTTAGTATGCAGTACCCTAGATCGATCGATCACATTTATATCTATCTTGATCTCTTTTAAACAATGATATAAATTGTATTCACAATTACAATTATCACAAAGACAATCATAATTGGTCGACCAGTGAACACAAGAACTACAATGTGATTTTCCAAAATCGATCTTCCTCTTTCCTTCAAACTCTCAATTTCAGTTCAGCTTGCTTTTCTAGAAATGTCCCATTAGATCGAATCAAACACATGACCATTGGCAACATCCTAAGATAGCAAACACTAAATAGAAATCTTGAGAATAAGTAAGAGTCATGAGGGGACAAATAATTGAGGAACTCTTTTCCTCAAGAGTCTCACACGTCATAAAAGTTGAGATCAAACTTTTTGCCACTCTTATTGGTCATATCATGCATACGTAGTATGAAATACGTATTACGGTATTAACTCCTTTCCCATGGAGCGTATGTCTATACTTGTTCAATACCGTACAAATGATAGTTCGAGACATACCCAATGTCTAACTTGAGTTCACCTATCTACTCATTCACAAAATCCATCGAACTCACATCGGCATCTTAGACGGATAAAGTAAAATATGTGGGGTATTTTACTTTCGGACATCACAACTATTATGTCCTCATCTTAACACTTAGTTAAGGCGACATGTGTATTTTAAGCTTGAGCTCTCGATTATCACCTAGATAATAAGCTTAAATACAGTCTCATCCCTATTTATCACACAAGAAACAGAGGTGATTACCCGTGTGAGTGGGCTAATCTTATATCTGTCCGACATACTCCTCTTAACTTAAAGTAATGCACTAAGCATTAAGATGCATAAAGATCACATAAAGATTCATAGGCATTAATCAATGAAAATCAAAATTTCATAAAAGTGAACTACTCAGGGAAATTACAATCCAGTACATCAGACTCTACGCAATCCTAGAGATCTTACATGACCACAAAACACATCTCTAGGTATTGGCTTTGTCATAAGATCTGCTACCATTCTATGCGTAGATATGTACTTGCAAGTTCACATCCTTTCGTGCAACCATATCTTTTACAAAGTTATACTTGGTATCTATATGTTTGGTCTTGCCATGATACTTTGGATCTTTGGTGTATGCTATAGCCGCTTGGCTATCACAATTAACCAATAATGGATTTGCAGCTTTCTCAATAACACCTAAATGATCCAAGAATCTCTTAAGCCAAACTCCTTCTTGTACCGCTTCGATAATGCCACGAACTCGGCTTCCATCGTGGATAAGGCTATACACGTTTGCTTCTTCTTTGCTCCATGATATGGCGCCATTCTTTGAGTAAGAAAGCATATCCCGAGGTAGATTTTCTTTCATCTAAATCTCCTCCCCAATCGGCATCCGAATAGCCTTCAAGTCGCGAGATCCTTTCCTTGGTAATTCAACTTGAAATCGGCGGTTCCCTTCGATACCTCGGTATTCTCTTGACGGCTTTCCAATGTCTTTGGACTGGATTGGATTGGTATCTACTCACCATTCCAAGCTGCAAAACATATGTCGGGTCTTGTACACATCATAGCGTACATCAAGCTCCCAACAGCACTTGCATAAGGAACATGCTTCATTTGTTCCTTTTCTTGTGGAGTCCCTGGAGTGTCTATGGGTTTACAATCATGCATACGGAACCGTTCAAGAACCTTATTTATATAGGTTTCTTGTGAAAGAGACAACGATCTCTTCGAACGATCTCTTGAAATCTTAACTCCAAGAATATATGCAGCCTCACCCATATCCTTCATCTCAAAGTTGGAAGACAACCAACTCTTGACAAGTATTAACAAACTCCATATTGCTTCCGGCAATTAGTATATCATCAACATATAATGATATGATCACAAATTGATCCTTGGATCTCTTGATATACACGCAATGATCCTCATCAATCATCGCAAAATCATATGCCCTTATGGCATTATGAAAACGTATATACCATTGCCTCGATGACTGCTTAAGGCCATATATCGACCTCAAAAGTCGACATACTTTTTCTTCTTGACCTTTCACTATGAAACCAGCAGGTTGTTCCATATATATTTCTTCCTCTAATTCTCCATTGAGGAAAGCGGTCTTTACATCCATTTGATGTAACTCAAGATCCGAGACTAGCCACAATTGCCAAAATAATGCGAATCGAAGTAAATCTTACTACGGAGAAAACGTATCTTCATAATCAATTCCTTCCCGTGATTATACCCCTTCGCCACAAGGCGAGCCTTATGCCTTTCTATTGAGCCATCAGCCTTTCGCTTTATTTTGAGAACCCATTTGTTCCCAATAGCTCTGCGTCCTTTAGGAAGATCAACCAGTTCCCGGACTTGGTTTGATTTCATTGACTCCATTTCCTCTTCCATTGCATTAATCCATTTTTCCTTACTAGGGCAATTCGAGCCTCATTAATATTTCTTGGCTCATCCTCATCTTGTGGAGCAACCATAAAAGTTTCCCCTTCAATGCCAAAACGTCGACGGGGAATACTTTGGCGACTTGTTCGCCGTATGGGAGATTGTACACTTTGCACATCATTCCCCATCATGCTCCCACTTGGATTAGGTAGTAATGATGTCGTCTCATTATGTGGTTGTAATTGGGAATGAGTATAATTCAATTCATCACTTCTCATATTACTCCCACTTGGACGAACTCCACTAAGGTCATTATCCTGATCCAAGGTTTCAAATAGGGAACAATCTTCCCCTATTTCGCCCTTCTTAGGAAATTCATCCTCTAAGAATGTGACATCCCGTGATTCAAACTCGGTTATACTCCCACTTTCCTGCTCACCTATGAACACATACCCTTTTGAGTGTTCCGAGTACCTTATAAAAATACTCTTCTTTCCTCTCGGGACCCAATTTCCCAAACTTGTGAGAGGACTCATGTGTGTAGGCAGCACAACCCCATGGCTTAAGAAAACTTAAGTCCGGTTTTCTACTTGTCCATAACTCATATGGAGTGGAAGTAACGATTTGGAAGGCACACGGTTAAGTATATAGGCGGCGATTAACAACGCATCACTCCAAAAGGTGATAGGTAAGTTAGCATGCGCCATCATGGACCTAACCATTTCCGGTAGGGTTCTGTTTCTTCTCTCTGCAACACCATTTTGTTGAGGAGTATACGGAATAGACAACTGTCTTTCTATTCCTTTTTCATCACAAAATTTTCTGAACTCATCAGATAAATATTCTCGACCTCGATCGGATCTCAATGCTTTTATTTTCTTGTCTAATTGATTTTCTACCAAGGTCATAAACCTTTTGAAACAACTTATTGCTTCGGATTTGTGAGAAATCAAATAGACATATCCGAATCGAGTATAATCATCAATAAAGGTGATGAAATAAACAGCCCCATGCCTTCCTCTCACATTCATTGGACCACGAGACATCGGTATGGATTAAATGCGAGAGGAAATTCAGCTCTTTTCCCTTTCCCAAATGGTTTCCGTGTTGTTTTCCCTTCTAGGCAATGCTTACATATAGGCAAATCGACTTTTTCAATGTTGCCCAACAAGCCCTCTTTGGCTAGTCTATTCATACGTTGTTGGCCAATGTGACCAAGCCTTGCATGCCACACATTCACATCATTATCATAGGTATTAGAAGACGTGATAAGGGAATAACACACATTTGCATTAACATAATCAATATCTAATACAATGAAACCATCAAGAAAATAACCACAACCATAGTAATTTGTATTCAAAAACAAATTCACACCCCTACTACTGAGTTCACACTAAAATCTAGTCTAACCAACATTAAAACAGGACACTAAATTCCGACGAATCTCCGGAGCATACAAAGCACATCATGAAGGAACAAAGTGCGTCCACCACGCATGTTCGGTTGGCGGTGCCAATTCCTTTCACTTCAGCTGAGTTGTTTCCCACATAGATCCACTTAGTTCCAGTTGGTACTCGTCGGAATTCCACGAAGGATCCTCTATCCTTCGCTACATGGTCCGTCGCTCCTGAATCCACAGTCCACAAAGGATTAGACTCAGTCAAGAACACAGAACTTGACACAAGAGTAAAGTTCTGAAAAGTACAAGGGGTGCATACCTTCTTTGGCTCACGACAGTCGCGAGCATAGTGACCCTTCTTGTCACAGTTGTAGCATTTCACCCTTGCCGGCTTCTTCATGCGAGGACGCTTTCCTCGATCATGTTGGTTAAACTTGGGTTTCTTCCCCGAAGGACCAGCTTCTTCCTTGCCTTTCCCCTTATCAAACCGGGTAGGGCGCTTGCGCTTGGAGCCCGAAGCTCCACTTGAGCTAGAACTAGCATGGTATAGTTCACATCGGCTTAGACGCCAAGAGGCGGTCCTCTTCCAGCTCAAGATGACGCATTGCATCCTCGAAGGTTTTGATGGACTCATTATGGGTCGGAGTGCACCTTCATATGCTCCCAACTCGAGGCAAGGAACGGATCACTTTGCTTGCACTCTTTGCTCATCTCGTGAGGACATGGCCAGCATCTTTCGGCTCGTTATCATGTTTGACATCTTTCTAAGATGTTGCTTCATGGTCGACCATGAGGCTTCTTATAAGAGTCAAACCGATAGTGAGCCGCCTCGCCTAGTCACCCGAAGTATGACCAAATCTTGCTGCAATGCCTCCCACATTTCCTTAGCATTGTCGAAACGCCTAAACTCCCGCATGACATCATTTTCCATGCTTTGCTCAAAGCAACGTGATGCGAGCGAGAGAGTTCTTTCGTTTCCAAGCGGCAAAAGCTTCTTTATCTCTTTTGTCTTTGCTGCGCAAAGATTTCCCTCTTCGGGTTCAACCATGGTTAGGTTAAGAGCTTCAAGTGCCTCTTGCTCTTCCAAAGACATATTGGATTTTTATGTGCCATATCTCATAGTTGTCACCATTGAGCTTTTCACCTTTGTTCAGCTCGGCAACTATGCTCTTTGTGGTCAAGCCATTGATCTGAACACATCGAGACAAATATGCACGAATTATTAATGCCTATCATTTATGCATCCCTATTTGCATAGACCCATCATATTAATGAATAATTTCAAGTAAGGTTTCGAATCAAAAGGTCACTACGTTTCCAATCATCCTCCAAAAATCCTAACTTAAAATTATCATTAATATAATTGTCATATGCAAAATCAATTTTATGAAGCTACAAAAAACTTCTAAAACTACCCACAGCTAATTACCCACAGCAACCAGCAGTCATTGAAAGCAATTGATAATACATCAAATAAAAACAATAATGCTTTCAATTAATACAAACAATACATATAATTTGTTACAACAACAATCGGTAGTCAATCATTACATAATGTGTCCACAAAGCACACTAAACAAACAAATCAATATAACTAACACCTAATCGGACACGAACCGGGAAAGATCCTCTTTTGTTTAATATCTTGATCTTTTCCCTTGAAACAATACAATAATATTTATTGACAAAATCCATGACAATTTTCTTATAGGAAGCAGCTCCGTTGACATCCCATATGCAATTCAACACGTCTTGCCACTCAGGCGGAAGAGTGCTTATGAAAAATCGCACCATCTCTCGATCGTGACATGGGACGACCATTCCATATGACCTATTGAATTTTCCCGTTGACTTCAGGACGTGATCAATTAAGTCACCTCTCTCCCATCGATGATCGATCACTCGGCTATCAACTTAGAACAGCTTTTTCCTTTTGTTCATCCAGAATCGCGCGAATAGGTGTGCGCAACCTCAGGGGAGGCATTGTTCCTGCAACAAATGCAGAACAAAAATAAGGGATTACTTCTAATCCACATATAGACTTAATTGAAAAAAGAAACACATTCTTTTCCTCCTTTTTTTTTTTTTTTTTTTTGGGTCAACGGTCAACGGTCAACGGTCAACTGTCAACGGTCAACGGTCGGTCAACGGTCAACGGTCGCCGGACGTCGGACCGGTCGAACCGGTCAGCCGGTCGAACCGCGTCGGTCGAACCGACGCACGTGCTGTGCGCGTGCCTCGATGACGTCACGCGGGACGTCGGCGGCACGTGCCTCGCGCGTGCCATCGCCGCGGTCGGGTCGCGGGTCGGGTCGCCGGCCGGTGACCGACGCCAACCGACGCCGCCGACGTCATCGATGACGTCACCGCAGCGCCGATTCCGACCGTTGGTGACGTCGGCGTCGCGTCGGTCCGTGGGCCGGCCGCGCGCCGTTCCGCCGGCGGCGGCACGCACACGCCGGTCCGTCAGCGGCGCGTGTGCCGCACGCGCTGGCGACCGAGCGTCTCGGCGCGTCGCGCCCACGCACACCACTTCGGCCGCGCGTGTGGGCGCGTGCGGCGTCTCCGGCGGCGTTCGAGGTATCGCGGAATCGTCTCGACGTCGCCTTTCTTCCTATCCCATTAGATTTTGATTTCAAGTTACGAAAACTCGGAAAAAAGGCCGTAAAGCGCTCGGGTGTCGGGATTTCTGCCCGATCCGTACGGCCGAAACTCCTTTTGCGAAATTCAATCAAAAACAGACGAAAGGGATCGGAAAACATGAAAGCGGGCTCGATACCAATGAAGGGAATAATCGATTCCCGATAACGAGTTTGACACTTGAATCAAACCCCTAAAACTATGCGGAAGCGAGGCCCGGAAATCGAACATGCATCACCGATCCTAAAGCACACCACAGATTCGAGCGTACCTTTCAGCCACAGATTAAACACCGATGTTGATGGAGGAAGAGAAACCGAGCAATTCGATCCGAGGAAGCAAAAATCCTTCGAGCGATTCACTGTTCGTACTTTGAAGAATAATGGGAGAGAGAGAGAGTGCGTTGAGAGAAAGAACGTACGTCGTTTTCTCTTTTAGCAAAACGGTGTGTTTTTCTCTCTCTCTCCTCCCTTTTAAGGGTCCCAGAGGGTGAACAGTCGATGGTCGCGGACCTATCTTAGGCAAAGATCTGGAGGATCGCAGATGATTGCATGAGGCTCATAGATTGTTTGCCAAGGAAGGTTGTGCAAGGGTAGCCATGTTCGGAGCCCACCTAGACTTGCGTGGTCATACAACCTCGACAGGAATCGCTGGGGGTGGGTCACGCAACATCAACGGCCCTCGTGTCAAGTCATGCCGATGCTCAAAGGACTACATCCGACTCATTTACGATTACGCGATTTTTATGTCACTTCACATGAGATCGAACGACTTTAGTGATAAGCTATCTCTTGAGCTTTCAGTTTTGTTGTTCTAAAGTCCTTCATGAGTTTTGTACAATTTAAAACTTTCTGATCTAAAGTAATTTGCCTATACGTGATAGTTTTCTTCAAATGCTCTCCTAAATGCGCCATAAGGACTTGGGTTGGCTTCAAGTGCCAATCGATCAGATCAATTGGCTTTTTTTTCTCCGTTTTTGCCCAAGCAGACGTGATCGACTAAAGGCACTAGAACGAATCCATCCCTTCTCCTCCAGAGCGAGAGCCAAAATGCAAGAGGTGTCGGCAGATCCACTTATTGGCATTTTCAGGCGTCATGTTGATTGCGGGTCTTCTTTTGGATCCCTCTCCATTCCATTTCCACCTAGCACACCCTCAACTAGCTGGAGGTGAGTGGCAAGACTGTAGCGTTGGCCCCAAAACAATAATGAGGACCCCTTCCCTTTTCCTTCTTCTAGGACGTCCATCCCCACTAGCTCTCGTTTTAATTTAACGGATGATTAAAAATTTGTGATCTGTTTCCTACTAAACAAAAGTAAAACAATACGTTTTTCCCTTTTTCGTAAAATTTAAAATATTATTTATGAATTTCCTAGCAATCATTTTGGGCTCATCGAGTGGCCTTTTACTTCTTGTATTTTACATTTTTGTTTGTGTTAAATTTTGTGACACACGTCTTGTTTCTTTATCACCCTCATATCAAATCCGAAACTTTTATAACCATCCACCGCATTCGGGCCCTCTCCCCTTCACAAAGAGAAGGGGTTCGAATCCCAGAGGTGTCGTGTTCACGCGACTCAAACGCGGTTGGGTCTGTGGTGGTGGCTCAATCCACCCCGGGTTTACGTCTAGACTGCCGATTGACGGCAGTTCCCAGGTCATCAAAAAAAAAATCTGAAACTTTTATAATATACCAATTTTGACATGTAAATCATAGTAGGTTTGTGTATCGAAAATAAAGCATACGATGAGGCGACTTATGAAAAGTCGGCAAGTATGCTAATATCTAAAAAGATATCATATCCTCATATATAGTATTAAATGACAACCAAAAATGATTTTGCCTCATCTGTTTCACGATGATTTTCTACTAAAATTGATTTGCTCAGATTGTTGACAGAAATAACAGATTTTTCTTTCATGATTTAAAAGGATATTTAAATATATATTATTATTGATATTGAAAATATTTTTCATAAATTAATTATTACGAGCAATATGAACCGAGACTTTTGCAAAAGTTTTTCAAATTAATCAATTTCCCCTCCAAAGAAAATCCATTTCTGAAAAATTATTTTCAAACCTTCTGGTGTTTTGATGACAAAAAGCTAACCGATTGGTGAAGACGTTGGCTTGAGGCAAAACAATTTTCCCTTCTAATAAGGATAGAAATTGCTTTTCCCATTTTTCTTAAAACTAAATTTCTTCGAAAAACAAATCATTAACATGACTTTTTATAAAAAGTGACTGATTTAAAAAATATTTACAAAAAAAAAAAGACTTATATCACTTACAAAAATGAAGGAGATATTTTTGTCAAGATAATGTTTAGATACAAATTATTATCGAAAATGAAAAAAATTTCACTCATTAATCAGTACATAAATTATTATTTTTAAAATTGACAATTTAATTGAAAAAGAGAAAAGAACAAAAAAAAATTGTCAATTTAACATTGATTTATTTATTTTTCCGGCTGGCCGTGCTATTTCGTTTCGAGGTTCACGTGAACTGTGAAGTAAAGTAAAAGTTTTGTCAAACACCCATTCGAGGTTGAACCGGTCTCTTTCGATAGGTAAAAGATTATTATGGATGATAAATAAAAAGAGATATCAACCAGCCATAAAACTCGTTGCGCAAATTCCAATTTAAAATCCCCAATCAGAGGCGCTTCGAATAGTCACCGACGCTGAATTTGGTATGCGTATCTGCCAAACATCATTTCCTCGCTACTTTCTCGTCATTTCCGAAAAGAACAAAGAAAAAGAGAAGGCTAGAGGAGAAATTCCTCCTTTCATCTATGTTTTCTAGCTGCTACATATATTTTCCCTCTTTACAAATAAATAAATTCAAAAACTAAAAAAGGAGAGTTAATTTATACAAATCAGCGTCCGCTGCCGCCCCACGAACCGCGTTCCGATCGCCGGCCCCCTATAGCGCCGGCATGGTCTCCCCTCGCCGCCACAGGATGCCCGACTGATCGGACCCATCGAAGCCCTCGTCGGAGTAGTCGAACAGCCGGTCGAACGCCACGTACTGGCCCTCCTCGTCATCCCCTCCGCCGTACGCCCCTCCTCCTCCGGCGGCAGCTCCGAACTGGTACGGGTCGGGGTAGCTCGGGATCCCGTCCTCGAACTCCCAGAACTCGCCGATCCCGGACGCCTCGGACGCGGCGCGGACCAGCTCCGCCTCGCACCAGCTCGCCGCCACCGCCGCCGCCGCCTCCTCGCCGCTGGAAGGGGTGGTCGAGGGCGGGAGGCCGAGCTCGTCGTCCGAGGCCCCCAGGAGGAACCCGAGCTCCGACCTCGAGTCGCCGCCGGAGGACTCCGCCGTGAGGTCGACCACCTCCACCACCTCCGCCGGCGCCGGTGCCGACGACGACGCAGCGGCGATCTCGTCCTGGAAGCTCCGCATGAGGGAGTCCAGGTCCGGGGCACCCGGGTCGGGTTCGGAGTCGTCGAGGAAGTCGAGGAGGTCATCCCTGAGCCTCTTCACCTCGGCCAACTCCAGCAGCTCGTCCTGCCTGTCGTCCCTGAGCCGCTTCCTGCTGCTGCTCTGATCTTCCATCGAATGACTGACAAGCAAGCAAACAAAACGCGAACCTTGCGCTAGGGTTTTGGGTTGCAAAGAAGAAATGGATTTGCTTTCGCTTCGGTGCTGCGGGAATCGACGACTGGATTCAAGAAGGTTTTATAGTGGGGAGACAAGGGAGAGAGAAGACGAGACAAAAGGCTGTTCCGGAGAGAGAGAGAGAGAGATGGAGGGAGGGAGGGAGGGAGATGGTGGGTGGGTCGATGGGAACGTGCAGGCGCGTGGGGATGTGAACTTGCTTAGGGCGTCACGGACCCCTTGCCGTCTCCCCTTTTTCTTTTTTCTTTTTTTTTTAATAATTATTTTATTGTTTTTATTTTTTTGCGTTTAGTGCGTGTCCGGCGTTCCCATGTTTCGGAATTAAATCGGGCTTTGAATTCCGTCCTGCGTATACGGTCGGGATAGCCGGTGGGCCCCGCGCCCCGGCATAGTCAATCACGGCCGCGCGCGGGCTTTAGCCTTTTTCTACTTTTGTCTTTCTCTTCTCTCCCCCGCCTCTGGCTTTTTCTCCGCCGCTGCGCTCGGCTCGGCTCGGCTCGGCTCGGCTTCACCAGCAATAATCTCATGACCACGTCCCTGCTGACTCGGCGGCACCTGTCGAGAATCGAAAAAATCCAGGGGGGGGAAGCAGGAAGGAAAAAGAAAAAAACGCCAAATCGTGTTGGAGCATCCGATCAAGTCTACCTCGAAATAAGTCATGCCCGTTGAAGATAAAGACCGCATAATTAATCGATTGCTTTCTAACCGCAGAATCGACCAATGCGACTCGGTTCGAGGAAGGCGACCCCCTCTTTGAATATAATTATGAGGGTCTCGCCTCCGTTATAAAATTTTTAAATCAAGCCGTCATTATTTTATACTAATATGCAGCCCTTAAGTCGTCCATGAATAATTACGCTAGTGATTAGATAAAATTGCGTTGCATCCGAATTGGCTGACTTCACGGATTACACAATGTAATGAAAAAGATCGACTTTTTGATCTGTCGTAGAATTAATTACGAGAGAGTCGAGGGGGCTTTCCTGAAATTTCCCTCGTGGAGATAGTGGGGGAATATTAGGGAGTCCTGGTCAATTGGCTGGCCGGAGCTTTTGAAACGGCATACTCGATTTGATTTGATCAAATCTTATGGAGTAGACTTTGGACAAGGGCAACGAGTATTTGACCGGTGCGATGGGGACTCTAGAAAAATCAAATAAAATTATTGGACGGGTTAGGAAAGGTGGCAGGGCTCATTTGCAGCTAGCTAGCTAGCTTAGCCTATTAGGTGTCGGACCGCCACGATTTCTTCCACGTTTTATTAGCTTTTTTCTTGTCACTAGCGACGATAGCTGACCGGCACCCCCCCACTCGGAGAAAACAATAGATCGCGCAATAAAAAATTCATAAAGTGGGGCGGTACAAGGGGGAAAACCACATTCGAGATTTTGTAATCGTGGTCTCGTCGAATATCCAAATTTTCCTCGTGTCTCCGCACGTTGGAGGGGAATCAATCAACCCTAATGGCGCCGCATCTAGAAGGGGCGGGAGACATAATCCAAGTAATGGTCCGCGTCGTACGTTCTCGATGGTTGCGAAGATTATGTCACGAGAAGGCGTCAAAAAGAGCACAAAGACAGATACGGGCGGCCTCGGATTCTGACTGGTAGACGACGGGCTCGAGAGGGAGAGGGAAAGGATTCGATTTCGGAGCAAGTTTGTCTTGTCTTTCGGCCGAAGGAAACCGGATAAAGTTGAGTAAAATAAGACGGGAGTTGGAGGGAGATCCCGAGTCAATTACCCGGCAAATTGGCGATTTCTCGGGGTTTTAGGTAAGTGTGAAATTAGTTAGGTAGGAGAAGCTGGTGGATTCAAATTGGAGGCCAGTTTCCAGCTTTTTGGTAGGCAGATTAGGGCCGAATTAGTACGTATTTTAGTATTTTACCACCCTACCTCGCCATAGCAAGAAAAGTCTAAACATCGAAACGATGAAGGTTTGGTGAGAAATTACCCTAAATCCGTACGCTTGCAAATCGGTCCTCCGATAGGCTCAACCACTGCCGCAAAAGCTATGCCTTTTTTTGGTGACGTCGTGTCCCAATCCCCGCTCCATGATTGGCTTCCGCCACTGCAATTTCTCTCCCTCTGCAACCTCGAAGCATGCTGTAGACGGTCGATGGGGGTCGTTCTCAGATCTTGGTGAAGCTAGCAGCCTAGCACGCATAGAAGTGTAGGTGGTGAGTGGCCGCCTCATCATCAAGCGTCGGAGTTGATTTTGTCGCGTGTATTTCTTCTAGGGATCTTGTTGAAGAATGTCCTTATCAATTTAGTCAAGTATCCGAATAGAGGAACTTTATGGTTTTCAATTTACATCACTTTATCTTTGTAGTGTCTGCAATCCTACCTTTTTTTTCGGTCGGTTTGGTAATCCTACCTTTTTTTTTGGGGGGGTCAAACAGTCCTACTCTAAAAATTGAAATTCTTGCGTATAGGATTAGCAAGTGTCGTTTTTCAAATATCGAAGCATTAACACAACTTTTTTTAGTACAACCGAAAAGTTATGCCAGTTTAAGTACTAAAGACCGAACAAATGGGGTTGATATTGATTGCCTTTCGCCTTTTACTTTTATTTCAATTAAAATTAGCACTGTTGGATGTTAAAGTTTTAATCTGAGATGCTCGGAGCTTTTACAAAATGCAAATATTGTTTTTTTAGGTATAATTTTTTTGATAATATTTTGATTTCTTATTCAAATTTTGAGGAGAAAGCAAAGAAACACACATATTATTCTTATATCTGAAAGAGACATGCCTAAATCAACACAAGTTCAGCTTGGAAAAGATGATCGAGATGGCAACAAGACACAAGAAATAAGGGAATTGGGGAGGGAAAATTTGAGGAATTTTTAAAACTAGCGTGATAAAAAGATTTTGTCATTTTCGAAACACCATTTTTCTCTATAATAATTATGATTAATCTATATTGTTAGAACATTCATTAACAAAACCCGAATTTAAAAGAGACCATATAAAAATTTTAAAAACTAACATGTAAATTCTCACTTTGTTTGATACAAAAATTGTAATGAAGGTAATTTAGCAAATAGTATTGTTACGAGTTATAAAGAAGTGTTGCTTAGTACTAGTGTTTCGCATAAATTGCTTCCGCGATAAAAATATGTTTCACTAAAAGTCATCATTCAGCTTTTATTAAAGGGGATAAAGATTTTGCGCCAACTTTGGATAGAGGATATCTCATGCAATAATAAATTCAACTTATTTGATCCAAACAACACTATCTAATCTTTAGCTAAGTTGGAATTTAATCGATGACGAGGTCTCACAAGTTACAATATCAGTCTCAAATTATGTTGAAATTTGATTGACAACATAACAAGACGATATAATACAGTGTCAAAATATAATAATATAGTATAGAAAGATACAATGTCATAATTTAATAAATGATAATGCACCCGGATAAAGAAAGACGCTAAAATTTAACTGATAATGGGAATCTGGGAAGTATGGCAAAGTGCAACATGAGAAAAGTAAAGATGAAAAAATAACATGTTGATTGACTTGTCAGGGAGCTTTATTTATAGAGAAAATTCGATTACTGTTCGGTAATTGTGTTTTCTCGGATAACTGTCCATAGCTCTGTCCAATCTCTTTGTATCGTAGATCACTCTACCCATGTTCGGCAACCGTCTTGGTCATGTTATGGGGATTGTGCAGTTATTGATGACTATTCCATGATTAGTCCTTCAAATAGCAATCACTCTTTCACAATGCACACCTCTAATGCTTACCATCCCGACACCTTCAGTAATATTTAAAGTGTCTTTTATTGGAAAGTTTGTCGCCAAGGACCATACGAGTGGCTGCCAACAATCCATCGCCGTACTTCAACAACCGGACACGTGATATTTCCTCATCTCGTCATCGATTATTGAATATTTACCTTTATGCCCGTCGACGAAAAAGCATGTATCAAATATCACCAAGTGTTACGCACGTGATTGTGACCCATTTCTGTCTAAATGTTACATTTTTCTCTTATGACGAGCATGTGACAATCAGTCGATTTTGGGTGTCAAAATAAAAAAGATTTCTTAAGCAAAACAAGTTGTTGTGGTAACGTGTGAGGTAGCGTGGTGTCCACGATTTTTTCATTTTTCTGGGGGGAGGTTGGGGGGTAGAGAGAGAGAGAGAGAGAGAGAGCTGAGGATGGTGTTGGTGATGGTGGTTTGGACAGGCGGCGATGGATTGAGTGTTGGTGATGGTGTTTTCCACAAGCGATGGTGGATTGAGTAAATGCCGAGGTTTCAATAAATCGGAGGTTTGGAATACGATTTGTATAAAGTGATAATTAAACCTTCCTCAATTTATCAATCTTTACATATATATATATATATCAAGACATCGTATAAACGACAGGTATGTCTAATTATGAATTCAAACAGGATGGACCCATCGTAATAGTAATCACATGGATCATGCGCGATTCCAAGTGTACATTCACGCAATCGCTTGGGGTCAAGTACTTTTTTCCTGGAGCAGGATGCGCGGTTGCACTATCTTGGCGGGGGTGGAATAGGAATAGTACGCGAGAAGCGTACCAATGCGTTCCGGAAAAAGAATCGGTACGACCATAGCATTACCTTGGAGCTCATGTCACGCAAATAGACGTGACTCCGACACATGACATGACAAATCCTCTCGGTGGGCGACAGCCTAATCGAGTTTACTTGAATTTCCCGTCGTGCATCCTTCCACCCCCCCGCCTTTCACGTTCACACCAACATAACGTTGGAAATAAACACTGTTCCAACTACTTAGGGACAACGTAGGAGAAACACTTCCTAGTTGATCGTGCGACAGCGATGAGATGGAGAGGGCCGGTCTCCACTAGCGATTGATTCATCGGAGAACCGATATTAACGTGGTTCGTTGGGACGTGAAGTATTTTTTCAATTAGAGAATTGAAAGTTATTTATTCAAATCTCATAAATTAGATGTAAATTAGTTTGGTACGGGATCACTTGCGTACCTCAACCGTCTAGACTTAATTGATTTAATGGGCTTGTTGGAGTGTTTCATAAAACTGAAGGGTCATTTGGTAATATTTATGTTTTTTTTTTCTATTTATTTTGTTCTTTAAAACCTAAAAAATGCCAGAAATTCATTTAGTCACGTTAGCTAATTTTTCGATTCTCTATAATATATTACTAGTCAGGGAATATATTTAGAATAAAAATAATAAGTTTTTATTTTCAAAAAACAAAAAGAGAAATAAGGTTATTTAAAAAAAAAAGCTCAACATGACCTAATTCTTGTCTTCACACTATCAACACAAGATCCGGTCTCCCGACCCAATTTGAGTGCCCATTTTTCGAAATAAAAATTGAAAAAAAAAAAGAATAAAAATCCATAAATTTAGAAATTGAATTTTGAGTAATTTGACTAGATTTTAATGTTAATTATAGTTTATGGTCATTTAGGATAAAAAAAATGCGAAAATATTTTGATTAAAATTGGATTCAAAATTGAATAAGCTTTTAAGGTTTTACTATATAGATTTTTGAATGCCGTTTTTTTTTTAGAGACGATGTTATATCATGAAAGTTTAGTGACTCCAAGCAATGTTTGCTCTTATTCTCAAGAGATCTATACACGTGTTTATCATAATGCCTAAAGATTTACTATTAACCTTCTCACATTGTGAGTTACAAACTAACATGACTCTTTATTGCCATTTCAAACATCCATCCTCAATTAATTATTAGGGTTAATACCTTGAAAAACCCTCAAATGGTACACCCGTGATAAATTTACCCCAAACTATTTTTTTGACCACCAAAAACCCCAAACTGGTATACCTTTGACAAATTTACTCTAAACTGGTACACTTGTGACAAATTTATCCTATGTTGATTTTAGTTAAATTTTCTTGTTAAATTATAAAGTTAAATAACACGTGACAATTGACCGATATATCAATTTGGGATTTTACACTCTGTTTATCACGGTTTATAATTTTTGCGATTTTTTGTGTATTAATCTAATTTTTCGGAGGGTATATTAAGACGATTTCTTTATGCCCATTAAAGGACCTCGAGATGCTAATCCACGAAAAACGATACGAGAAATTCGAAAGAACTCATATATGGAACGAGGGCGCCCCGTGGAAATACATCGGTTTCTTACTCGTGCAAAGGAACTATTTCTTGGCAACTTGGACAACTTATAACGATGTTTGTCCCGCATATCACTAGGAAGATCGGGATCAGCAAATAACATCTTTCTAGCCTGCATATTCGTGGAATTCAATCTCATTTAGAGAGCAGATTTCAGAATGGTTGAGAAATTCAAAGGAGAAATAGAAACATTTGATAGGATTCGATTTATTTAAATTTACCAGTTTAGGGTTTTTTTGTGGTCGAATAAATTATTTTGGGGTAAATTTGTCATAAATGTCTTAGGTTTATGGTTTTTTATAGTTAGTTGGGGTAAATTTGTCATAAGTGTACCAGTTTAGGGTTTTTCATGGTCAAAAAAATAGTTTTGGGTAAATTTGTCATAAGTGTACCAGTTTAGGAGTTTTTAATGTATTAATCATAATTATTATGTTGGATTTTCTTAGGTCATTTTAGAATATATTGATTAATAAAATCATTACAAAAGTCCAGTTTTATAATTAAATAAAAAATGGGAATATAAATTTTTAAGATTGTATCAAACGTATTTTTGTTGTTTTTCTATTATGAGAATAAAATTTTCATATAGTTACCGAATACGTTTTTCTGCTTATAGACTAGAATAAATATAGAAAAAACTATTTATAAATAAAAATTGTTGGAAACAAAAACGTCACAAAACGCACCATAATTGGCTGCATTTGCACTCGTGCACTTGATTTAAAAAAAAAAGGAAGATTGTTTGGCTTGGTGACCCTGGGCACACGTGTTTGTAATGCTATAGTACAAGTTGTGTTGTAATCAAACCATGCCCCCACCATATTTAGCCGATGTGTGTGGATTGGATGGTTTTACGCTCATCCATGTGATCTAATCAATTTGAGAAGTTTATGTTATAAAATTAAGCGGGGGACTTTTTAAAAGCCATCATCACTTTTTATTATATATTAATTTGAAAAACCTATAACTTATTAGGACTGTGACTTGTGTTGGAAAAATCCTACATCGGATGATTGATGCAGTATAGAGTTGCTAATATAATTTAATTAGCTCATAACTCATTAAACATAAATTTTTAAGTGAAAGTGTATTGAGGGGTTGGGATTTATGCCTCATCTCGATGATCTCCCTAAGCCAAAGTATTGAAATTCTGCTGCATAAGCTTTTAACAACATGATTTACCGAGCAAGAAGTTGATGCAATATTGGATTTATGCTGCGCTCTAGCCTCACGCAATAGCATAATTTCAAAATATATATTGCGGTGAACCATAAGAAGCCGATGCGGAAGGAATGCTTGAATTAACAGGTAGCGATGGCACCGCCGAGTCGGAGAAGGGCCGAGAAGGGGAACCGAAAGGAGAACGGCAAATTCGTGGATAGAGCCAAACGTTAGGCGCAATTTAGAATGGAATGGCGAATGCGAGGATGCTAATTGTAAATCTGTACGATTGGGAAACGCAAGTTGACGTGTGAACTCGACCGCGATTCCTGAGAATTTTCCGAGTAAAACTTAACACGATTAGACGCGGTTGTACTATGGGAACCGTCATACGAGAAGTCATGATGTGCCTCGCCGCAACGGGAACACGGGAACACGGAGACCGAGGGGGGGGGTGGTGCGCGCTAGGACTAGCCGATGACTCAAGCGGCGCGCCGCTTCGAGAAGCCACGTCCGGGGCCCCAAAAAATTGAATAACGTACGCCTGCGCCGCTTGTATTGGTCGCGGTGAGTCGTCGTTCCCCACTCCCGCGGTCTAAAATCGTAGCCGTCGCGTCGGCTTCGTCGTAGCCGCTCATAGGCACAATCCCGCCACACCCCGCCGTCCTATTAATGGTCAACTTGCAATTTCCCCACTGCCCACGAAAGCAAAACCTCAAGACCAAAAAGAAAAAAAGAAAAGAAAAGAAAAGAAAGAAAAGCAAAACCTGTTCCGACCCCCCCCAAAAAAAAAAAAAAAAACAATAACAAAGACAGAAGAAAGCAAAACCTGCAATTGCAAGACGTGGCGCGCTGCCCTAGCTGTACTTCTAGACCCCAATTGAAGTCTTTTCAATTCATTGTTTACCTTTCCCTTTTGTCAGTTCACCTTTTTTTTTTTTGGGTCAGAGTCCGTTCGCCTTCACGAGCCAAACTTACTGTACTCGTCAACTATTTTCAACGACCGACAAAAAAAAAAAAAAAACTATTTTCAACGACTAAAAAATTGGATTTCTCATTATAACTCTGACACAAAATTTTGATTTTTGGTATTTTTTTAACGTCGTTTTTACGACAGATTATGACTTTCCTTTGTTCAACGACTCAGCATGTGTTGTCACTGGGACAATTATGCCTTTTATTTTTTTGTTTTTTTGGGTGGAGTGTTAATGGGATGAGGACAGGATCTGGAAAAAGAGGATACGCTCTTGCAGAAGGGGGGGTGGGGCCCAGCGTGTTGGGTGGTGGTGGAGGAGGAGTGTTTCATAAAGGCGGATCACGTGATGCAGGCGGGGGGGGACGGGGATGCGATTGAGATGTTAATGGCGTGGTACTCACATTTCACGAGGTCTGCTGTGCTCGTCTGTTCGCGCGGGGGGATTCGCGCGCCTGCATCGTCGCCCACGGGAGCGCGCACGGGAGCGCGGGGCATCCAACGGTCAGGATACGCGTGGACGGCGCATCATCGGGTGCTCGCTCGGAAGGAGCCCCCACGTCGAGCCCGCGATGACGGGCACGATGCGTGTCGATTCGGATCCGTCGCCAAGTAGTTCCGTCTATGATTTGATTTGCCTTTGCTCCTTTGATAATCCTTTGCTAAAAGATGATTTCGGTGCGAACGAACTTTTTGATTTACGAGAAGATCCGGATCGAAACAATTAAACGCGTTATTGTTCACTACAAAATTAAAGCTAATTACTCGTTAATTTATTTATTTTCAATTAAGCATACCTTATGATGGTATCGTTGTATCTAAATTTATATTGTCGTGCTATTTTCCAATGAGAGATTTGAATAGATGTTTTTAACGAACTCTTTTACCCTTTTCCATCTCATGCTCTGCGTCCCGATGCATTGTACCCTCCTTGACTTGAATACTATAATCCCATGAATAGGATGAAGATACTCTCCCACCGATTAATGATGCTTTCTCTTGATTCGTACCATTCAAATATTCATAATCAAGAAGTACTGTATTCTCCAAAGTCCTCTAGTGCTGTATTCAAATTTACAGATCAATACATCATTAGTCGGGATCTGCTGGAGACACTTAAAAAAGACATCATGCGTGATAGACGGCCTTCGTCCCCACGATGGTGCGCACCGCACTCCCACTGAAGGAAAATGTGAAGAAAATATTGTACAAACTCAATTTAGGGACGATGTCGCGCGTACACGGTATGGAGACAAGAATTTGTGTTTTGGCGAGACCGAATCCGAGTACTTCGTATTGTTGGCAAACTTTATGCCGCGAGTACACATGGCTGTCATTCACCCGCGGCCCTTGTCGTCTAATGGACCAACTTGTTCGGCAATGAAAATCCTAAAATTACCTTTGCTTCCTTTTCTTTCATTTTTTTTTTTATTTTTCCTTTTATCTCTTCTATATCCTCTCCCTTCTCTCTATTGGTTCATTATAGAACCCAACCATGTCGGCCGATAACGAGGCTTGCCGTAGCTATCATTCGGAGTCGACGTTCATCGCACTGGTCGTCCGTTCATGCTAATCATATTGTCCTTGTTTTTCATTGTTATTGACATTCATCTACCTAAAGTCGGCACCTAAAGTCGGGAGAAGTACATCGCAAATATCATAACTTAATTGCCACATTAGAGTGAAATTGATCATTTGAATGCAATTTTCGACAAATTATTTAATGTGAATTTATTTTTATTGTTTATTTTTTTCCTTCTTTTTAGGGCTCGTGAGGGTCACTCATCAACCCATAAGAAAAGGGGAAAAGAAAATAACAATTAGGGCATGGTGGAGCTAGATTATCTAGCTTTGTCACCTTTGAAAGAACCAGATTTAGCTGGGTTAAAAGTCGTTGAACCAAATTTGACTAATAAGTTGGGTTGGCCATAATGGAGCTAAATCTAGCTCAAGTGTGTCGATGGAGCTAAGTTGACTTAGAAAACTAAACTTTTACTCATCTTTCTCCTCTAACGTCAAATCACGTGGAAAATGTATGAAAATCGGTCGACGATTCGAAATTTATTTAGAGGTTTGGAATGAGTCATTGATAAATTCAAAAGATACGTATTTAAGATGTGTGATGATCAATAACCGGGACCCCCTGAGTTTGTCCAAAAGTAAACAGATGTCTTTGCTTAGGTCTTCATCTCCTATCTCTTGTCCAATCGACAATGTTCTCCTTTGGATAATACCCTAGTGCTAAAGCGCTGACAAGTAGAGAGGAGGGAACTTAATGCAAATTTATAGAAATGCTTGATCGACACGTTCGAATTTACTCCACGTTTTGCACAACGCGTGCTTAATTTTCTAAACAGGAAGTCGCTTTCAGAATATTGGGCCTACCATTACACGAAGTTGTCCAATAGCATTTTCACTAAGCACGTGCAAAAGCCAACAAATTTGATCATGTGGCCGGAACAAAGCTATCGTGCATTACCTCAGCTATTACGACTGTCCATATATTCCAACCAAAAGTCACTAAGGAATCGATGATGGCCAAAATACCCTAAAAAAGGGGAAGAAGAAGAAAGGTATGACAGAAATTTCCTATAATCCCACTGTATAAAGATCAAGCAGACTTTAATGGAAAATGATGAAGCCCTCGTGTTGGTACAACCGTTGCCAAAAATATAAAATTGGGATGCATTTTAATGCCTTTGCTCTCAAAAGCGATTGGACATGGATGTATAATTCTATCCACGAGAAATTAATAAGTATTGATTGCAATGGAAATCCCGAGCTTTACAATTAGATCTTGGGCTGCGTTCGGCAGTCGAGATAATATATGATTTATCTTATTTTACGTTCGGTGCTCGCTCAGTACAGGATAAAGTCGGATATAAAGGGAAATAGGTAGGACAAAAGTATCTCATGGGAGATGTGAGATAAAGGTGGATAGAATTTTTAAAGTTCATAATAGGAAAATTATTTTTATCGAATAACGAACTTATTAATTTAATAAGATTGAAATTATATTTCAATATAAATAATATTTGAATTCTAATTTAAGAAATTTAAAATAAAAAAAAATTATTTTTAATTAATCTTATTTTAATTTATATATTCAACTTTGATTATATCTTATAATAAACATTCAATCTATGAATTAAATATTCATAATTATTATATATTTTAGGTATTTTTGTATTTTAGGTTTGTTAGTATAGTTTACTATTTGATAAATTTTTATTAAAGAATGATGAAAGGGGAAAAAAGAAATAATAAAGAAAATAATATAAAAAATATGAAAATTAATTAATTAATAGTGTTACGAGAGATTTTCATCATCTCAATTTATGAACATTTAGGTTAATTTATATACTTTTATAATGATATGTCGTTTATATTAAAAAAATGTTCATGATATGATGTGAATATATCTTACTTTAATACTGCAATTCATCAAACAATTGACAAGATATAAAAAAATATCAGGATTTCATATCCTATCTTATCCAATTATATCCCAATTAGAAATTCGAATGACCAAACGTAGTTTTGAGTGCTCCATTTTGGTTGATTGAGTCCTTTTTATTTTGCACTTTGTGAAATAAATCAAATCAATCAAGTGCGGTGGCAACATTTGATTGGCGGAATAACTATTCTCTTCAGATTTTCTTGAAATCAAGGAGGCGATGGTCGTTAAAACGAAGTTTTATCGGAATGATCTATGCAGTGGACATGGGTTACACAAATTAATCGAGAAGTAAAGGACTCCTGGTCCAGTCTTGCATTCTTCATTGGGCTAAGAGCCCTTCCGAAGTAAGCCCAACTGCTTTCCACGTAGCTCCGAAGATCTTAAGAAATTACGCAGACAATTAAAATCGGGTAATTGCGACCAAAGAAATAAAAATAAAGTAATTTTTTTTTTTGGCAGTTCAGAGGCTTTGAGAAATACGAAGCAGATGACCACTAAAATTGAGAAATTTGCAAGTATAGAGGGTAATCAATTTGGATCGGTCGGCTAATTGCTAATCTGTTGCTGTCAATGCGGAAGAAAATTTTCCTTTCCTCTTATTCTTCGTTCACTTGGGTCAGGTCGTCCTCAACTCGTATCGGTATTTTACTTCCTTGTGTCATCCATTCAATATTTAGGATGCACTTGTTTAGTGAAAAAAAAAAAAAAGAATGACTTTGACAACATTTTCCTAAATTATAACCGTTTGTACCAATTAGAAAAATGAATAGATGAAGAAAATTTCATCTTTCGTGATAGTATTTAGATATAACGACGTCGATAACAAAAAGTGTTTTTGCGACTAATAATTTCAGGTGATACAAACGATCATTTAAAAAAAATTAGAAATCATTCATTTTCCACATATTTAAACAAAGCCTTATCTTTCTTTTCTTCTCTTATTTTGGCCGCTCCTTCATCTTCCTCTTTATTTTAGCGCACCAAACTAAGCTCCCTATAATTTGGCCTCCTCGCCCCTATGCTCCAACAATCTAAACTTGAATTTGCGCTAATAGAAGCATGCATATACGGGACTTGAGAAACCATTGCCTGTTACCATATTTAAGATAGCTTATCCACGCCGTGTCGAGAGGATTTATAATAAATATTTCTTGTGGACTCGAAAACTTATATTGGACAAGAATAATAATCGGATTTTCATACTTGCCAAGTTAGAAGTAGCGTCCTTTAACCCACTAAAGGTCTGCTTGGTAATGATTTTGTTTCGGGCAATAATTTCATTTCATAAATAATGTTTTCTATTTTTATTCATAAAAACAATTTTTTAATAAAAGAACGCGTTTTGTAAATATATAAAATTTGTATTATTGGAATAAAAAAAGAATATAAATGTGCTTGGTATGATTCGGAATGTATAATTTCTTTTTAATTTTTTTTTATTCTTCTTTATCATCGCCATCGCCAATCATCGCTGCTCGCCGCAAAATGTGTCGTCGCTGACCATTGCCACTTGTCGCCGATTGTTGCTGTCGCCGATTGTCGCCGCCAGCCACTGATGATTGCCAATGACAATCGTCACTTGTTGCCACCCATTGCTTTGTGGTAGACTATCGATCAGGGTTGATCGGTTGGTTAGTTGGCCAACCGACGAGTGGCGGTGTCAACCGTTCGTCATTGGTGGTGGGTGCGATAGTCGGCAATGATGGCGGCCGGTGGTGGTGATGGTGGCCGATTGTTGGCTAGTCGGTGAGTGATGGCCTTAATGGTCATTGATAATGGGTTGTGGCAAGTGTCAGCGGTGGTGACGGCGGCCGACCGGCGATCGATCGGTGGGCGAGTAGCGAGAGGCAATCAATTGACAAGTGACGGGAGGTAGGCGGTGGCTGTTAGTTAGCGCCGCGGCCGGCCAACAAGGGTAATGGCAAAGGGAAGGGGCATCAAGGAATAAGAAAATAAAATAAAATAAAATAAAAAAATAACTTATTTTTATAAATTTTTTATGGGAACAATAAGCTATTTTTTTTTTACTTCTTGTTTCTTTTCTAAATATATTCCCCAACTACTTTTCTATTTCAAAGAATTGAAAAATCAATTGACATTACCAAACGAATATTATATTATATATATATATATTTGTTTTGGGAAATAAAAGAATAGAAATTGAGAGGAATATAAATGTTACCAAACATGGCCTAAATAACCGGTATAAGAAAAGATTGGAATTTCGGAGCTCTACTCTACTCTAGGAAGAATTTGGAAGCTAAAGGGGCTAGGTAGAGTCTTGCATCCAACGTCACATTGTACCAAAGGCGAATAAAGAAAGACCTGACGAGACGTGGACGACGGTTCCTCTGTCTATGCCCGTCTATGGTGGGATCTTCTAGTTTTTGACCATATGACCAATTGACTAGCAGAGTTAGTGATGGAGTGCCATTTCCCATACGGCAATTCATAATTTAAGTCATTATGGTACTAGACTGCCGGTATGTGTCGGTCTTTGTTTGAAAGTTTAACAAAAACAAAAAAAATAAAATTAAGTCAACAAATGAAGAATGATTATGTGTATATTAAGAGCATATAAAATTCTATTGTCACTAGATGTGGAGTTCACTATTAGGGATAGACTCACACGCAAAGGGACATAATATGAGTTCGATGCCATATTAAAAAGTCAAATCTAAAAATTTAAACTAATAAGTGAATAAAGACCATATTTATATGAAAGAGTATATAAATGCCATTATCAAACGATATAGATATTTTGACAGTTTTCGAGTGATCTATTTGTTCTTAATTTATGATCCCCTCTTGATGGCGCTTGATGAATATTTTGGATGATCACATCCAGTTTATACATCATCTCACTCTCAATTCTTTCTCTTTTTTGTTCACTTTCACACATGGTTTTTCATGGTAGAATATTTTTAATATTAATTCACATCAAGTTTTTAATTTTTAGAATAAATAATAATGGCTCCACAAAATTTTTAACATATATCGAAGCAGAAAATTCCGAAATCAAATTTCTCGACGCCCTTTATTTGTCTTTCTAGCCAAAAATTCCTTTCACTTTTAAAACAACTGATGTCCACCTCGCAGAATCCCTAACTAGGATCAAGACAAATAATCGTTTATGCATAAATTTGCTTACATATACCTTCTATTCATGAAGCCGAGTCATCGATCTTCGCGATCAAGCCAAGTCCCGCTTTTCTACGTTCTTATTCTTTTTGAACAAAAGCACACAAGATTAGGAAATATTAAAAGAAGAAATAATTCAGCGAGCAACCTCGAAATTTCCACGAACGTGGCAGGCCTACCAAACCTAGCTACTCATCTCATGGACCCCCCCGATCGCCCCCCGACAGAAGCCCAAGACATCGTCGACAGACTCGACACCCGTCCCCTCGCGGACACGTGTCGCGCTGTCCCTTCGGTTTGGGGGGGCCGGGGAGAGTCGGTAATTTGGCGGGAAAGGAGGGGCCGTTATTCACACGCCGGCGTCAATTGGCGGGAAACCGAAGCGATCCGTTCATTGGTCCCCGACCGCCCACCCCCACCCCGACACGCACGACCGTCTCGGGTCGTCATCATCATCCTCGCCGGTCAACATGCACGTGCGCTCACTGTTTCCCCCCCTTTTCCCTGTTCATGTTTTCTTTTTCTTACTTTTACATCACGACATGCATGCATGTATGTATGGATGCATGTATGGATGCCATGTATGTTTTTGGGTACATTGGAAGTGGAAGGAAATTGGAAGATCTGTCGTTTTGCATGCAGATAATAAGTAAATCGAACCGATGGCTACATATACCTGCAATGATGCATGGCGGATTAAAGCCCATTTAAATAATAGAGACACGAAGGATCCAAGAAGGCAACGACTGAAAGAACACTCTCTCGGCTCTATTCTCCGAAATCTTGAGGTCACGATCAGGGGTCTGCTAAAAAGAAATGGAAGAAGAAGAGTCGTGGCGAATTGGCAACACCCGCCCCACCACGTGGTCATACTTTTGAACGGCGCAAAATTAAGGTCAAGGCCAGGAGTCCTTGTCCTTAGGTCTTGTTTTGCATCACTTCAGTCAGACTTGGGTATTAGGTTGGAGATGAAAAATAGGTCCTAATCGATATGAAAGTGGATGTTGTGAGGAGATATTTTTATGTAAGATTTACAGTCTGATTACTTCGCAGATGATGCCACAACCCCTTTTCCTATGCAGGCTTTCACCTCACTCTTCTGAGATGGGTTTTACCTATAAAAAATAAAATTTGCCAGGACGGGAAAAATAGCAAAAGGGCAAAAACACAATCGGATTCGGCTCACTTCCGGAGCGGTGGTGGGGTTCGTGGCATCAGGATAGGCATGATGCAATTAGGTAAGGTGTCATGCGCCATGAATGGGGATGGCTCCCCAAAGGGAGGTCATGACCGTACGTAGGGCCTCAGCGAGTATTTAATTCCAGATTCTTTCCTCTCTCTCCTTTTATATTTTATAATTTTCGAAACTATATCTTCGCGATTTCTTTACTCTTTTGTTCTCAATCTTTACACGCCCCGTCTTTAATGGCCTTTTGACCGCTTAGAAAAAGGTGCGGCGAGCAGCTATGAACTAGCAGCAGCAGCAGCAGCAGCAGAGGCCAGAACTGGGAAGCGAGCTCCGAGACATCATCACAGCTTCATCAGCACCGAGGGAGGCTGCGTTAGACCACGTCGGCCTAGTTCTTGACCGGTAAGTTGAGAGGTTTCTTGTTTTCCCCTCTCTTCTTTCCCGCTTGAAGCGTTTTTGTTTGGTTCTGTTTTTCACCGTTCGAGTTAAGATCTGCGAGGATTCGGTGTGTCGTAACCTCTTAGGAATATGGTTTTACTCTGTTTCTGCGAAGGAAGAGGATAACATAACGCCGGGAGACTCTTTTTTGTCTCGTTCTAGAGAGATAAAAACATCGTCTTGGCCATAGATATCTGATCCTGTAAGGATCGGTTGATCTCTTTGTTCCTGCTGCTATAGCCTATATCTATCACGATCTGATGCGACCCTTATTTCCGCCTACTGCTTTGTGTCTTAACAGCTAGAGCATTGGAGAGGTTGAACCGGGAAAAGGGTGGTTGAGTTTTGGGATTTATGTCGGCTGGTTTTGAGTTGGGATCTACCGGGGCCCTACTTCAGCACTCTCTTTCCTCATCGACACCTTCTTGTTCGGCCTATGATCTGTTTGTAACCGCTGCTTGCTGCACCCTCTGCTGCTTCTGGCAGAGGTTGAATCTGGTCTCGTCTTCTGTTTCCATGCGGTTGAGACCAAAAAGGTATGTGGGTTCTTGTTATCTTTGTTTGTGAATTTATGCAAGTTTCATGTTGTAGTTTTGTTGATTATTGTTGACTTTTGGTTTTAATCTGAAGTTGGGTTTTGGGTGGGTTTTTGCAGGAGTTGTTCTGGAGAGGAGTGTTTTGGGGGGTTTCACATAAAGCCATTTTCCAATTCAGACTTGTTCTTGATGGTCATTCCTACATAAACAATTAGACGCCTCTGTCATCTTGAGAGAACCACCTGCTTCCCTGTTTTTTAAATCGAAAATTTTGCTTGTGTGAATACTCGAGGGGTTTTTGTTGAGGGTTTTAGCGTTTTCCTCTGCAAATGTCTGGCCCCTGTCAACCGTTTGACAAACGTTCTTCCCTCAAGAAAGTGAGAGATTCCAGAATGGTGAGAAAGATCCGGGTGTTCTGTAGAGATCCTGATGCCACCGATCTGTCGTCAAGTGAGGACGAATCGGATCAAATTGATGAGAAGCTCTTTGTTCGCCTCATCGGTCTTCCGCTTCCTGTTGTGCACCCCCATGTTATTGACACCGAATGTTCATCTCTAGATACCATTAGTGATGTCAAGAACCGTCATAAGAAGAGAAAGCTTAGTCAGAAAGGTGATCTAATCTCAAAGAGAAGGCCGGCAAATTTGCGGTACAAGGGGGTTAGGCAAAGGAAATGGGGCAAATGGGCTGCGGAGATCAGGGACCCATTTCACCGGGGAACTCGAATTTGGTTGGGCACTTACAATACTCCCGAGGAGGCTGCTAAGGCTTACGAGGCTAAGAGGCTTGAGTTTGAAGCTTCAGTCAAGGCCTCCTCTGATGAGAAGAAGACCAAAACCCCCTCTTCAGAGACCTCTCTGTCCATGAACAAGCCTATGGCTTCAGGAAATTCGGAGAGTGCATCCTCACGCACCTCCCCATCATCCCTCCTCGACTCAGGCACGTCAGCCTCAAATGCCTCTGAAAGCTGTGATGTTTCGACTGAGAGAAGCAACGAGCAGCAAACGCCCGCCCAAATTGCATGTGTGGAGGAGATACTGATGCCCGGTGAAGCTGTGCAGGACTTTAGCTTGGGAAACGACTTTGATATGCTGTTCATGGATGACTTCGGGCGGCTCGTGGATGATTTTTGTGGAACAGATGACTTCCAAATGTTCGGATTTGGAAATGAGACGAGTGAGCTGCCTGATTTTGACTTTGACATTGGAAACGACGATCTCGGTCATTGGATGGAAGAACGACCTATTAATATTGCCTGCACCTCAGTTTTGTAGCTAGGAATCGGTATTATGGATGTGTTTTAGAATATGCTTGGAACTCTAATTTGAGCTCTCGAGAGGAGTGTTTATTTTTATTCTTTCCCCTGTTAATGAGTTTAGTTTAATTTGTTTGTGGAGTCTTGGAGGGAGAGAGGGAGAGAGAGAGAGAGAGAGATGAGAAGGATGAAAGCAATTTTGTAATGTGAGGATCCTTTGGGTTTTCTTGTGCCATGAGAGCCGTCCAAAGGTTAATTCAAAGTTTCTAAGACGATGTTGTTGCTCTTTGTCCTGGCAGTGTCTTGTTTGCTGTACTGTGATGCCCTTGTCGTAATGAAGAAGGGTTTTTGTGCTTTTCCTTAGTGAATATTGAGATAAGTGTGTTTTAAGGATCCTAGAGAAAGGGATTGCAATCTCTTGTCCGAAAAGATAAAGCAAATCTCGTCCGTTAAGGTAAAGCTTTTAAGGATTTGTGTGTAGCCAGTGTAATGATAAGATTAAATCAAGGAGTTTCGACTTGTTACGATCTTGAGGATCCATTTCTCGATGGACAATATAACTACAGATGGTCTTTGCTTTGTTTTAATGTTTTTGTGATAATTGAGGGATATGAGATGATCTTTGTTATTTCCCTCGTTAGAAGTGCTATTAAATTCACAGATTGACAATCTAGAAGATGGGTGGTGCATCTGGTTCTGGCACTTTCAATGGGGGGATATTTGGTAGTTGGGCAATGAAAACGACAAGTTCCTAATTCCTTGGATGCCGCTGTATAATGCCCAACCTGTTCTGCTTGGTTGCTACCGAAATCTGTAGCGAGGCCGAGTCAAACGGAGAAGGTGGATCAGTAGTATGGCGACCTGGTGCTGTAGCGCTGACGCTGGTGCGGTGCTGGGCTAGTGCTTTGACTTTTACCTGACGAAAAATCTCAAAAACTGGGGTTTCAACTTTCGACAGCCACTGGTCATGCCTCGTCACTCTGCATTCCCATCCCACATATTCCAACTGGCAACCTAGATTGCCGTGTTAATGCTCCTCTTCTTTTGACCAAAATGCAAGTTTGAAGAGCGAAGTCAACAGTCATAGATCCTCCGGAGACCATGCATTCACACGCATTTTTGAAGATGAGACGCAACCTCCATTGATATGTCCAGCAAGTCTGAGTGGACAAGCATTTCGGCGCATTTTTGGAGCAACTTTACTCTTCTCTTTTGCATTTACCATCCGAATTGGCTCTCATTCAATACCGAGCCCCACATTCGACCAAAAAAGAGAAAAAAATATGGAGCGCCTAAAATTTTGCAAATGATAAACAGTTTCCTCAATGAAAAGATACAGTTACTTATTCAGTGAAAATATATATATATATATATATTTTTTTTTTTTTTTTTTTCGGTTTGGCAATCGACTGACTATACTTAGATAGAGGAAAATAGTGGAGAGTGGCGATTGATGGCGGTTCTCGCTTTTAAATATCGAGTGACGAAAGTAGTCTGTGGATACATTTGACATTAGTTTTGAGTCATTGTCATGACTAGATATCGAGGTGGTTTAGTTTGAGAGACCAAATGGGGAACTTCTTCCTTAAAGAATAATGTAGAAATTATAGAAGTTATCGATATTGAGCTTTTTGGGCTGATCCTTCATACTTGTTGGGCCTGTGACCTGTCCAATGAGGCCCATACATGTTACACACCCATGACTTGTTGGGTTTTAGGGCTCTCCATGGGCCCAACCATCCATCTTGATGTCATTCGGCCCAGATTATTCATCTTCATTACTAATTGCATTGGCTTCGAAGCCAGTTTTAGCAGCATGGGACTCACTAAGCAAAGATAAAATCTTCAATGTCAAGATAAAAATTCCGTGGGCAACATTGATACGGCGTCAACCTTTTGATCATAGAAAGTAAAGTGTTATCATCCATCGTGATTTTCAGGATTATATTATTGAGAATATCTTATTGGATGGCGACACCACGTCATCACGTCACGTGACATAAACGTTACACACTAAATTTTATTTGAGAGAAATAGCCTTTATATGGTATGATGAAATAAATTCTTTTGGTTAGCACTATCTTTCGTGAAACTAGGCTAGGTAGAAGGCTTGAACTCCAAAGTTTGTAGCTCTCGGGCAATATTTAAATTACAAAAGGGGACGGGACTTCCACATTTCACCACCATTCAGCAAATATGGATTTAGACATTGCACGTTGCATCTATTATGACTTAGACATTGACAAAGCTCTCTCCCTCTCGCTAGTTTAATTGCATTGACTAAGTTAAAATTGGGACAATAGGAAAAGAACAACTTTGTCCTAGAGAAATGCACAGAGAAGGTATGTCTTAACTGCTGCAGACTGTCTGTCGTCTGTTTTGGATTGGAACTAAGGTTAGCTTTAACTTATAAAAATCTGGGAAAACAATCTATCCTAAAAGTCAACATCTGAGGATGACCAAATGTCCTATGATCAGACGTCATATGGGTTGCCCAGTCACTAACCATTAGAACCCATGCACAGTAGTCTCACAGCCTGGAGACCTGATCAGTTGGCACGTCACGATTTGCAGGACATGAATTTAAGCCCTACGTTGGAAATGTTTCATTTTGAATCGCAATTCCATACCGTATATTCACTTTGGAAGGAAATCTCACTACTGAAGAGGGCTCTCTTCATCTATGTGAATGAAAAAAACAAAAGATTAGTGGACGACTCTAATTAATCAACATGAATCTTGGAAAGCTTACGAAACTGACCGGTTTCGATGCCACTTTGTCGCAAATCGGACTTGGTGAGTCTGAGATCCATACAAGAATTTTCACTTCAAATGATGACCATTAATGATATCATAACCCTTTTAGCTCTTCCTAATCTTGTGTTTAGGTGTTCGATTCTCCGCGTCATATCTGTTCGATTCCGGGACTCGCGCTTGAAGGATGTTGCGACAAGATTTGCAAGAGAACCTGACCAGCTGAAGTTCAATCCCTCTTCGTCACGAGGAGATCACCAAGAGTGAGTGTAAATGCGAATTCAAACTTATTAATGTATAAAGCTAGCTAGTCGGGTCCTTGTTTCACTAGTTAAAAGTTAAACAATTGAGATGTAAGCGAATAATTTAAAGGTTCTTCAATATTTGATTATTTGACATTACACTTTCTTACACTAACCTTAGCACTCAGAAACAAAACTAAAAGATTGTATTTGCACTCTCTGGTGGTCTTGATTGGAGGTTAGATAAGTGCTGAAATGCAAGCGCAGGCGACAGATACAACGGAAAAACCTACGTGTTTATTTTTTGAACGTAAGAAAGTAATGGACTTAATAGTCCTAATGTCGTCCATATTTTAATCTTCTTAGTCATCTTTCCTATCTTCAATTTCCGACCTCCTTACTACCATATTTTATCATCATTCCCCTCCGTATCTTTCTGTGTTTGTGAAAAAAACCATAAATGAATGAGAGGTAAATGATAATCCTGCTAAATTAAAAGTCAACTTGGATGAAGGAGATGATTCTTATGACCTAATTAGTGCAGTTATTTCCCAAGTTGATATTGTCACCAATATGAAATAATGGGAGGTAGACTCAATTGCTCCCAAACATATATGTACAAAAAAATGTTTTATCCTCTTACACTCTAGTAGGGAAAAGAAAAGAAAATATTTGTCTTGATGATTCGAGAATTGCTCAGGCTCTTGGGAGAAGGACGAAACCGACACCTTCCATGTCTATGCATTGTGATTACCTAGCCATCGTAAAGAATGGAATTTTCAATGGTAAAAAGAGACATCTAGTTGAGATGTGACGTGGTATACAATTGCTTAAAGATGGTATTATGTCCATTGATTATGTGAATCAAAAGTGAATTTGGCCAATTCTTTAACTAAACCTTTGGGAAGAAAATTAATGATATATCAAGGGGAATGAAACTTAAGCTTGTTTAGGAAAATCAATAGTGATGGATAACTTAGCCTATGTGATTGGCGATATCATGAATTAGGTTTATATGGCTAATAACAAGTCACTTGTTGATCTCGTGATGCACCATTAATTTTTTTTGTCCTTTCTAAGGTGAGAATAGTGCAATATTAAATTAAAAGAAAGGTTGAGTTCAACTCTTAATGAATCTCATAGCCATTATCGAGGTTGTTCAAACAGCAGAGTGTACTTGATGAAATCACTTATATAAGTGTGAAGTGGGGGCCTCCTACGAGGCTTTTGGTAAGATCTCTTGAATATTTATGAATAAACCAAGGACACACATGGCCTATTAGCACAAAATCATGTTGAACAACAAAATATGTGGGGTATAATGTGATTGATGAATATTATAATTCGTAAAAGAAATTCTTGATTTATAAAAGTTTTAAATTTCAATTATAATTTTGTGAATTATATTTCATTCTTTTTAGGTCTAGTTCATAACCCAATAGGTACCAGTTCATGTTCCCTCTATTATTCTATGCAGAGTAAATAGGAAGATTTGTTGTAATGTGGGAGGATATCTGTTAAAGCCGGTCGCTCCAAGTTTTGCACTTTAAGGGGTGGAGTTATCCTTAAAATAGCGCTTACACACCTTAGATAATTAATCCCATTTTTAAAAAATCTTTTCCAACAATTTTTTCAAACAACATGATGTGCTAATTAGATATATTTAGTGGCATTTTTTGAACATATTAAAATTAATGGAGAGTGTCCTTTATATGCATTATGTCTAGTGTGTCCAGCGACTCCTCACTCGTGTTTATGTTTTCATCGAAAGTTATTCTTCAATTTTATTGGAGAAGACGAGTTCTATGGCATTTCGGATAGGAAATATTACTTGTGAATAAGGCAATCGATAACTTCACTTCAAATGGAATTGAACGTACATAAATTGTGTTAGAATTTAATCGACAACCAGCCTAAGATTGTAAAGATGTAATGGTAGAATTTAATCTATGACGAGGCACCCACAAATTACAGCAAAGATATATTGCCGATGTGAATCTGGAAACTAGAACCACAGTGTATGAATTTAAAGATAACATATTTGTTTGTGTGTGGAGGAGGGGAGAGGGGGGCTCTAGTGGCCGAGCAATGGTATTTATAGTGTCTATGACCCCTTGAGAGTAGTCCTTTTGCCGTTTTAGTCATGTTTCCTTATTTCCAAGAATCACGATCGCATGTTTTCATGATGCTACAATCTTATTTTCATGTGGTTACTTCTTTAAAATGGGAAAATTGTCCAAAAAGTCTTAAACCTTTTAACTTTGTCAATTGAGTCCTAAACCTTTTCACTTCTTGCTGATTCAGTCCATCCGGCCAATTTTGGTCGGAAAATGTTGATGTGGATGCCAGCGGTGCCACGTAGGACTGTTGGCGCTGACGTGGATAATTTTAAATAATATTTAATATTTTTTGATTTTTTTTTCTTTTTTTTTCTTTTTTTGGCCTTTTTCTTTTTTTTGCTTTCCACCGGCCATTTCCGGTGGCCGGCCACCGGCCATAGCTAGCAAGCTAGCCTCGCCCGCCACAGGGGAGGCCCGGCTGGGCGAGGAGGAGCCTTGGTGAGGGGAGCCCTCGCCTAGGCCAGGGTGGCCTCGCCTACCACAGGCGAGGCCCAGTCGGGTGAGGAGGAGCCCCGGTGAGGGGAGCCCTCGCCTAGGCCAGGGTGGCCTCGCCAGGCGTCGGTCGGGTGAGGGCCGGCCTCACCCTCGCCCAGGCAAGCGTTAGCCTCACCCCTGGCCGGGCGACGAGTGAGAGCGGGAATCATCGACAAGCGACGATGATGATTTTGCATTGAGTAGGCAGTGACATAGGGCTGGGGATCGAGAAGTTATTGATAAGGAGGGCAATGGCACCAATCACGAATGACGAGGAGAAGAAGAAGACAACAGGAAAAGGAGAGCCAGGAACAATCGGAGTAATATGGATAGATTCTCACTCTTCCTTGTCGCTCGGCCAAGGGTGAGGGCTGGCCTCTCCAGATTTGGTTTGGGCGAGGCCGACGCTTGCTTGGTGAGGGCGAGCCTTGGTTAGGGCTCCCTTCACCGATCTGCGAGGCCGCCCTTGCCCGGTGTTGCCATCGCCACCCGGCCGATGCCCGGCAAGGCCACCCTGTCTTGGGCAAGGGTCGGCCTCGCCCAGGCACGGCCCGACTCGCCCAAGCGACCCTTGTCGGGCCGTGCCTGGGCGAGGGCTCCCCTCGCCGAGGCTCCTCCTTGCCCGGCTAGGCCTTGCGTATGGCGGGTGAGGCCACCACCAAAAAAAGGCCAAGAAAGCAAAAAAAAAAAAAAAAAAAAAGCCAAAAAAAAAAAAAAAAAAAAAGGGAAAAATAAAAAATAATAAAAAAATAAAAAATTCAAAAAATATTAAAAATTATTTAAAATTGTCCGCATCAGTACCGACAATCCTACGTGGCACCGCCGGCGTTCCCATATCAAAGATTTTCCGTCCAAAATTGGCCGGATGGACTGAATCAGTAAGAAGTGAAAATGTTTAGGACTCAATTGGCAAAGTTAAAAGGTTTAAGACTAAATTGGCAAAGTTAAAAGGTCTAAGACTAAATTGGCAAAAAGTATAATAGGTTTAGGACTTTTTGGACAATTTTCCCTCTTTAAAATTGTGCCCTCATCTTTGGCACTCATTGAGTTAGTTTTATTCCTTCTCCACAAATTGTTGCTCTTTCTACGGGTGATTCAAATGAAAAGTTTTATGTTTTTATGTGTTTCTTGACGTCTCCCAAACATCCGGTTCTTATTTGGTATCTCAATCGGTAATATATCGTTCCTTTTTATCAGTATTATTTGCAGTTAGTTTTGCTATGACAATTGTGAACCATACGCCATCATATATCAACAGCTAATTTATAATCATCGATGTATCACTCTTTCGGTCGTCGATAGCGGCTCACGTATTAGCGTCAATAACCATTCATCTTTTAGCCACGAGTCTACTCGTGTGGAAGACCTGGTTAAATTTTGCTGGCAACACTTTTCCAATTCCGGACATCTCTCCTCCAAGACCACGAGTCTACTCGTGTGGAAGACCTGGTTAAATTTTGCTGGCAACACTTTTCCAATTCCGGACATCTCTCCTCCAAGAAATGTTGGAGTCTGTAAAAAAGTGTCTGCGAGTGAACCTGCAGTTGCAGCAAGAGACCTCAGAAGTTCCCAAATCTCAAGGTTGATGTCCACATTGCATGGACAGCAAGTGTCCTATACACTGCTCCACCGCATGCTTTCTTCTAAGTGTAGCCCAAGCCCGCTGCCACACCACGCCCTGAATCAGACGTATCACGACAGGTTCTTGAGATGAAGCGAACTGGTGTCAGATGACAAGCAGTAATGGACCATTTGAGTTTCCGTGGAATCGATGTGCCTAAGTAAATCCCCATTTTTCTGGGGACAATAATCACAGCATTACAGGAAGAAAATGTTGAAAAAAGAAAAGAATTTCTTCGGCTGGCAGGTGATGCTTATTCTGTACCCTCTCGGTCAAGTTCTAGCTATTAAGAATATGTTTCAAACTGACGATGAAATGAGGTAAAAAACACTCCAAGTGTTAAAATTTGGCACGACACATAAGTGCTAAAACTTTCAAAAGATAACTTAAGTGCCAAAATCGGATAAAAAATGAATACTTAAGTGCCAACGATGAGAATTTTCGGCCAAATAGTTGGCATACCATTTTCAAGGAAGATTTTTTAATGATGTGTATCCACATGGTGCCAACGTAACTTTTTTTTGTTTTTGGTTGGTTCGCCGATGTAACTAGATAAGCCAAAAACGATGTTATTTTGGTCCAAATTTGATTTTTAATATGAAATATTAATTAAATTAAATCAGAAAACTAAATTTAAAAAATGAAAAATCATTGAGGGACTCTTTAGCCCTTGCCGCCCCCATCCCACCATCGTTGGAAAAGGGGTTGGCGACAGTGGGGCAAGGATTGGCTAGGATTGTCAAGCCTTGCCTAGTGGTTGGCGACCTTGACCGATCGTAGGTGAGGGCATGCATGCCCTCACCTAGATTTAGGGTAAGGGATTGCAGCCTCCCCTAGTTGGCCAGGAGCACTGGCCACATCCCACTGTTGTCGGCCCTTTCTAGTGGTGGTGGGGCGGCGGCGACGGCGAGGACCTTGGAGGCCCTTGCTGATTTTTTTCAAATTAAATTAAATTTATTTAATATTTATATTAAAAATCAAATTTTAGAGTAAAATAGCGCCATTTTGAAATAATGATTGCTGAGTAGACAGCTATGTGACGGTTTTATTAATAAAATAACATCATATTGAATTTCCGGATAATCTTATTGGAATTGACAATTAAGTATCTAATTTTCAAAAAATGTGATATTAAGTGTAGTTTTTGGAAATTTTGGCATTTTGTTTGTCCATTCATATCAAGTTTTGATATTTAGGGGTTTTCTTCTTCTCGATGAAACATGTATGTAAATGTCACTCACTAATCATGTCACATAATGATGTTACCTCTGCTCGGTGTCTCTGTCTCATTCATATATCATAAGCTGTATGTACACATCGAAATCTGTCACCTCACCACAAACATCAAAGCATCGGAACAATCGGAATTGCGAAACTGAAACTCGATGACGAATTGAACTGAAAATGACGACAAAAGGATAAGGCGGAAAGAAGAAAAAGATGCATGAGCAAATGACTCCGAATCTATACCCAGACGGAAATGCTGAGGAGGTCTCAAAATTGCTTTATCTCTCGTCCGACTACCCACCACTCTGATCAATGCCGACCGAAGTCGGGCTCGCTTGGATGTGACGACGGTTTGACGCCCAGACCCAGCTCTAACTGGAGTGGACTCTCCGGACTCTCCTCCGCCGGCCAGTCGAATTTCAGCATCCGGTTCGGCTTCCCCAGGTTTGCCAGTGAAGCCTCCACGGTCTCCACCGAGAAGATGCTCTCGGCCTCCGCGCTCTCCCGGTTCGCGGCCGCCCCCGCCCGGAGTCGTGGCTCGTCTCCTCGTAGATGGGGCCCGGGTAGATCCACTTTCTCCCTTCACGGCCGAACACCTCGTCGGGCTCCGTGCCCAGCTTGTCCCGATTCGATGACGACCGCTTGAACTGAGTCCTGGTCCTGATCTTGCGGAGGCCGCCGGAGCCGGACGTCTTCCGGACGTGGCGGATGTCGCAGGGCTTGAGGCGGGGCCCCGTGGAGTCGAGCGAAGGCGATCGCAAGAACTGGGAGGAGCCCTGGAGCACCGCATCGACGGCCGACTGGCACCGGGCCAGTTGCCCGACCAGAGCAGCCCGACCGAGCCGTAGATCGGGTTGACGATCCGCCCGCAGGCCTCGTACAGCAACGACCTGAAAATGGCTGTCCAAAAAGAAGGAAGAGGCTCTCAGCAACCCTCGGCAGTGGCAACGCGAACGGATTTTAACGAGAACGCATCTCCATTCCCTTCGTATGATGACTCAAACTCGAATCGTTTCCCTGTTTCACAGAAGTAGATGGATGTTGATACCTGGGCGGAGGTGGGAGGGGCCAGCATTGATGAGGTTGATGAGGCCGGCGCGGCCGTAGAACTTGGCGAGGAACGTGGTGGCGTTGGCCTGCGACTCGGGGGATTGGATCCACTGGAGGCAAGGCCTGATGGCGCAATCTTCGCTGCAGGCTTTCCGGAGGACTCTACACCCGTTGCAGCTCATTCCCATTCCCCTTTTCGAAGTCCCTCTGTGTGAGAGAGAGAGAGAGAGAGAGAGAGAGAGAGAGAGAACGGGGATGTATGCGATGAAGGAAAAGAAGAAGAACAGGGGGCTTATTTATTGGCAAGGTGGGGTTTTGGGGAAAAAGATGGGAAGGAGGGTGTAGCTGGTTTCATTCACATTTGACAAAGAAAAAAAAAACCAGAAGGAAGAATATGCTATTACTCATACATTTACCAAAAAATACTATCCGCTTTTACTTTATAATACTGCATTTTTGGGATGTAAATACATCTTTTTTCTTTCAATTTTGCCCTCCATCAACTTCCTAATTTTGGAAATGTCTTCGAAAACCCTAATTTTACCTTAGCAATCGGTGTGCTGCCAGTGAGCAATAAAAGGTGTTAAGTATTGAATATAGGATGTGCATTAAATAATTACTTACAATTTGATGCATGGTTTTGTAAATTAATCTCCATCTACTTTCTTCTTGAAAGAAATGATTAAATACATCGAAATATGTCTGGACCGTGCTCTTTTTTGTTAAGTGAGTTGGTTCCTTCCAACCAAGTTTCCTTATGCGACCCTTTGGGGCGCGAAAATTCGGGCGATAAACGCGCTAATCTCTCATGTCCTTTTTACCTATTTATTTGAAGCTTTGACCATCAATAATACTAGAGATGCAAAGAATAATAAATGATGGTATCCGATTTTCTTGATTGATATTTACTTAAGAATTCACTTTCTATCGTCTCCTTTTTTCTTTGATTGATTAATAAAACTTTTAGAATTGTATAAAGGCCAGTAAGCAATGGGTGCATTTGGTGCAGCATTTGCAAAGCCTTTTGGGGCCTTAAAGCCCTTTTGGCAAATGCAAATGCCTTTTGACAACAATTTTGAGTTGCTTTGTAAAGATGCAATTGTAAGCTCTTTAAAGCCCTTTAGCTTAGGACATGTCAGAAAAAATTTGGAATATTGCATTTCCGAAATGCAAATAGATTTTTTTCCTTTTCATCGATGAGTGACTGATGAGCCACTGCCACCCTAGCTTGAGGGACTGAGGTTGCCTGACTTGAGGTGAGGTTGGCCGGCAATAGTTGAGTTCTAGCCATAAATAGTTTGATATTTTTTATATTAAAAAAATTAGCAAAAGTACTTTACAAATTGTAGTTTTACCAAATGACATTTTTTTGTTAAAGTCGTTTTCTAATGTGTTTTTTTAAATACATTTTATCAAATATTATTTGCATTTCAAAAAATCCTTCGAGCCCAATGACCTTTATATTTTCCTAAAGATGTTTCCCCAAAATCAAATTTTAACGTCTCAAATTTTTAATGAGCGCTTAAACATGATATACTTATATAAATATTGTGGGTACTAATCTCACTATATTCAGCATTATTCTTTATAAAAAAAATGAGTTACTTCTTGATAATAAAATATCTGGAGTGCACTCATCACTCATGAATTGTCGCATGACACTTGTAAATATTATCGACATTACATAAACGACAACATTGGCTTCTAAATTTATTACTTGACGAATTAAAAATTGTAATTGGCATGTCCGAAATTTATTACTTGAGCTACCCTGCATGCACAGCTATATTCACGATTCCACCAAAATGTCGTTTTGGTTGCGAGCCAAGAAGACAAATCATGTACGACATGCATGGCATCTTATATGAGTCGGTACTTGAATTTCGTATATGTACGACATGCATGGCATCGTATATGAATCGGTACTTGAATTTCGCATTCTTATGTTATAGATTTTAATCGATTTTGTCCATCACACAGGACCGACAATTCGTATGCATGTGTTATGACTGGATTTTCTAATCATGTCAAGTCATGTAATTGAGAAACACTATGCCATAATTGATTATGTTATAGAACTTATGTATATTAAATTCATGTCAATCCGTGTCCCTTCAACTTTGCATATACTCGTCTATAAACATGGTGGTTCATATTGCAAAATTGCCACCTTATCACATGAATTACTTAAAATCATAAATGACCCCTTTTGTTAATTAGGAAAAAAAAAACAAATGAAGGGCTAAAGAGCATTGTCTTGCATTTAGTGTTACCTTAAATGAGGTTATCATCTTTCTAATGGAAGCCACATGGTATACCAATTCAAGAGTTTCATATGCTTAAAAGTCTTCGTATGTACAATGGTCAAAGTTAAACCCTAGAAGGACAATAGTTTTCTCATCCTTGATCGGAGGAAATTCCCACCTGTCTGATTGGTCGGCTATGGATATGAACATTACCTACATATTTGTTACATATATTCCTTATTGTCAATCAAAAGCTCCACTCGGGGATGGAAGAGAATCCACCCTAACTCACAATGACCATGTCAAACAACACCAATTTCTTCCACAAATTCCTCAAGTATTCGCATGTTTGAGATACCAACATCATTTTCTTGAGCGGTGAGATCTTATGGATCAGCTTCATTTTAAGTAGTCAATTTCTACTCAATTTGACTTTTAGAAAAAGCCGAGTGAACTATAATCAGGACAAGAGGGGAAGCACGCAGGGAAGGATACAGGGGAATCTGGTGGGCTCAAATATTTTATTAGAAGGCGCGTGGCCAGCACAAGTTCCTCTATTTTAAAAATACCGTGGGGGGCGCCACATATCTTGGCTTTCTCTCTGTTTTGTCCCTCCTATTTTATTGTGTTCTCTCTTTCTTGAGCACTCGAATCGTAACCCATCGAAATTCCTGATTATAGGAGTCGCTCCCACGCAATCCCAACTCGATAATTAAGGAAATTGCTGAGTTTGCAGAACTGATTTATGCTTCATTTCAATCACATCAATGTTGAAACTACTGAGTGAAAACTCAAAAATCACATAAAAAGAGAGTAAATATCTATTATAATTAATATATGTAGAAACTTCTTGTTCGCAGAAATTTAATTCGGGGCTAGCAGAAAAAATGGAACTCTAAAAACCGCTTACGGCATTCCACTCGTTAGTCTGCGGGCGCCCCTTGTTATGCAGCCTGCTGCTTTCTTTCCTTGTAAGGTTTGTTTACTCCAACTTGCGAGGAACCTTACAAAGACACTTCGCTAAGCCCTTTGCTTTTACCCTTCTCTTTTATCCTTTTTTTTTAAATCTTTTCCCTGTTCTTTATTTTTATCTTCGCCAAATTCTTAGCTCTATTCAATGTACTGATACTTTCCTCATATGCTGAAGGGAATCATGGAGAAAGGGTCAATTTTATATTCGTGCTGACGGATATTAACGCCGTTAATTAGGGCATCTTGAAATTAGGGTTATTATATCGAGTCCGTACATATTTGGTGGGCTGGTATAGCAAAAGAGAATGATCAAGTTTCTCCTGTCGATTGACATTCATGAGTCGGCCATCTAAGTTAATCGTCATGCCACACATCATTTAGTATATTCTATTTAGGAATCTTAACAATTTGATGTACAGATGATGGAGATCGTTTAGCAAGATAGACCCATAATATGGAAAGGGAAAATCTCGGAAGAAATACCGAATAAGTTCTAAACCCCTCATTCAATGTCATTTCAATTTTAAACTTTTCAATTTCATTAATTTAATCCTAAACCTTCATACAAAACTCTAATGTAACATTTCTAGTTAATTTTCATTGAAAATTACTGATATGACAATTCAGTCTCCGGTGGCTATTCTTCATGGCACATTGCCAAGTTGGCGATTTTTCAGCACATGGACCCAAATAATTTAATTGGAATTTCTTGCTAAAGTTTATGATGATAGTGGTCAAATTGACAACTTAAGATTGAATTGGTATTTGTACGATAAATTTAGGACCGATTGAACAATTTCTTGGAAAGAACTCTGTTAGTCTTCCCTGGGATCATTGAGTCCTAATTGACATTGCCTACTAATTTAATATGATCCCAAGTTTCCTCCTCCTATTTTTAGATTCATTTCATAGGTAAACAAAAGTTAAACCTAGCTGTTTCCATCAGTCATTATCTGATTTTGTCACGCCAAGAATAAGGTGAGTTCACTGTAGCCACCAATTCCATCTTGATGGGGTCCTCTCAAAGCTTCAGCACAAACGAATAATTGATTAGCTTTTTTTGTATCTCGAATAGTAAAAGCTGTCCATCATCACCATAGATGAATAAAATTGATTTTTTTTTTTTTTTTTTTTGCAAGCGATGAAAAGCTATATAAAAATGCCCCAAATTAGAATGCTTAAGGTCATAGATCCGTGGCCCAATTGGCCTCCTTAAAAGAGATCTTTTCCGAACCAAGGCTGGACAACTACGTCATAAGATGGATGCTTTCTTGTTGTCGAAGACTGAAAGTCAAAAAAAAAAAAAAAAAAAACGGAAAAGAAAAAAGAAAGGACAAAAATAGTGGTCAGTGAAGAAGACTAAGTAAACTTTTCTAGAAGTTATGATTGTTAATTAATACGACCGCCCCAGTGCTAAACGCAAACGATGATTTTGTAATAGATTAACAGCAGCTCCTCAGGTAAAATTAAGTTGCTTTAAGATAAACAGAACGTCGAACTCTTATTGTGTATTGAGCTTCATTGATGTACATATTCCTATAATTGTTTAGCTCAAGACTAAGGTTGTGTTTGTTTTGCGAAAAAATGAATGCTTGCATCATTTACAAAAATAAATGAACAAAAAGTATTTTCACTGTCTAAAATATTTAGATATAAATAATTATTGATAATAAAAAATATTCTTTATTGACTAATTATATAAATAATTATTTTAAATAAAATATTTTTCTAGCCATTCTTTTTTACGAAGCGTACCGAGCCTCAGCTAAGTTGGACATTTTGTCTAAGGCCAGTCCCTTTTTACATATTATGCACTAATAAATTATTAACACAAGGAAAGACTCGATATGCAACATCACTCTTGTCATTATTTCGCCACGAGTACACCATTTCCTCTCTATTGTCGTTGAACTATTTAGACCCCTGATAGTATTTTATAACATGAAAGTATGCCGACAGACCCTCGGGATGGTTGTTATTTTCTTGCAAAATTAGTGGCATGATTATTTGCAAATGGAATTAATCGCATGCTAACGTCTACTAATTGTCGCTCATCCAATTTGCTGACAGGAAGAGCATTATTACTAAATGATATGCTAGATTCTAGATTGAATGAAAGAACTTTTCCATCCCCAGTTGGCTTCGTACGGCTCCTAAAAATATTTTGATCGATCCATATGAAGAGAATCTTTCTCTAGTTTCACGCAGACAACTACTTTTAAATCAATATAATTGTTAGGTGTTAGATGTTGTACCAAAAACATCTTGAATTTTCTGCTATGTAGCAAGTATCATACAGCTTTGTTTATTGGTGTTGAATACATCGTCCACGGAATATTAAAGGAACATGTATGTTTCTTCGTGAAATAGTCGTTGACGTGATAGCAGAAATACCGATGAGGCATCTGGCCCAATGGTTGAGAAGTTGGGATGGGGATGCCAAAATTCGCGGATCAAACATTTGTTGTAAGACCAAAAAAAAATATGAAACTTATAAATAGAACTGTTGTAGCTAAGCTAATCGAGCTAAAAGATCAGATTTTCAAAACTGATTAATAGTGGATCAAATCGAACAATGAAGCTATATTTATCTTATGACGGCTGCTTCTACCAACAACATAAAGCCGAGACAAGAAAATCTAACTTTTAATACAATGAGGCGAGTGATTTGGAATTAATTTATGCGCGTAATTCATGTATGATATATTTCGAAACGTAATATTTTCATGCGATTAAATATTCTTGCATTTCAACACGCATATTTTCCTCCCGTTTATAATGACCGTGGCCATGGGGAACGGCGGTCAACGTCCAAAGCTTACGTCGTCGAATTCCATTTGCTTTTCCTTTTTTTTTTTCCCAGGGTTTGAAAATTCAAAGGGCTCTCGAGTTTGACTGCGGAACGTGTCCGCCACACGCCAAACCACTTTTTTATTGGCCAGGAATCGATAATTACGAGACGCGTTCAAAGGGTTGGTCCGAGTTGTACTACAGTCCGCGGTCATCATGGAGTGTCGAAGAAGTTGTACTCCGGATGGATGCCCCCTCCCCCAAATAAAAGTAGTACTACACACACGAAGATATAAAAATATTTAAACTCGTTCCATTTCACAAAAATAATTTCTTAAAAGGGGATCGTTTATATCACTTATAGGAATGAAAATCATTTTCATCATTCATGTGCAAATATAAATCGTCATCTATAACGATGACATTTTCTATTAACTAATTATTTTCAAATCATTGTGTTTCGCCTTAAGTGGATTGTCGATGAAATACCTTTCACCAAAATTCATTCTTTAGTTTTTACTAAGATGAGATGAGTTTTGTGATAATTTCATATAAGAGTTGTATCAATGGAAGATAAGGAATAAATACACTTCAATAAAATTTAATCGACGGGGGAACTTGGTGCATAAAATGTTTTGACAGAATTAATTGACGACAAAGTGCGTTGACAAAGGTACAACATCATAATCTAATGGACGATGAAATATTTGAAATTACAATTAGGTACAGGAATTGAAATATATTTAAATTGCAGAAAAGATAAATTGCTGAAAATTAAAAATAAAGAAATTTGCAAGAATGTTGAGTTCTTTCATTGATTTTTTTTGGTCGAATCTTCAGAGCTCAAAAAAGCACACTTAGAGTATTTATAACTCCCTTTAAACAATTACAAAAGGCAATTACTAAATTTGAAAGAATAAATAACTCTTTAATCCTTTCTATGGTTACTGAAAGTACCTCATCAACACTTATCCAAAAAGAAATAACACAAATTCTAAATTAATTGGTATCTACCCAACGATTACCTTCATGACGATTGCTCACCGGCGGTATTGATGACTTTATTAAGAAAATTCAAAGGCTCTTGTCAATAACTTCATGTTGTGTTATTGATGGCTTCACTAGCGAGTTGTAGGTATAATAATTATATTTATTAAATGCACTAAAAGAGGAGGTTAAGGAGGTCTCTTAAACGATAGGGTAAATATAAAAAAAAATCTCAAATTATGCCATAGTGCCATAAATATTTTGAAAAACTTAAATTTAGCCATTATGACACAAATACCCTAACTGTTACGTGACATATATACCCTTTATTACAATTTCATTTGGGTATATTTGTCACAGTGATATAATTTTGGGATTTTTTATGATAAAAAAATTAAAATATTTATGTCACTATGAGCTCATTATTTAGGATTAATATAATATGTCACAGTGAGCATAATTTGAGATTTTTATTATATTAATCCTAAATGTGAGCTCATTATTTAGGATTAATATATTATATTAAGGAACAAATCTTTCGAGGAAGCTCATTTTTGTGGGCCCATGCCGTTGGAGAAAGTTGACAATTCACAGAAATAGAAAACTTCAACATCAAAAGTTGAACTTACGACTTCTTCGTCGCATTAAAATGAATTATAGAAAATCCAGAATTATCGGTTCCCCTGCTGGGCCACAAGAGGGCACCAATCAATGGACCAGCCATTATGAATCATTTTCTCGGCCCAATCACATGTAATGGGCCTCCCAGTTTCGGTCTTAATGTAACCATGGACTGAGGCCCACCAAGGAAAGAACATGTCCACGGATTCGGTGCCACCCGACTTTTGGAGTTGCTTTGCATATGTTGGGCCTTCTACAAGAGCTTCGGCTTAAAATCCCCGAGTTTACTCTCTTAAGCTTCTTGTTTGTATGTCTATTCGATGTGAACGGTCTTAAACCTAATTAAAATGATAACCAAATTTTAAATTATGATTTTATTGATTTGGTCTAGGTTTGGTTGAGATTGCTTTAAACCAAATATTCGGGGTTAAGTTGTGTTGACACCGAAAGTGCCCAAGTCTCCCACCATCAACTTAGATTAGGAAAGATTGAGCAAGACATGACAAAGGTAAAATTTGCTAAGCGTTTGGAGTTCTTAGTCGGCAAAATATATGTGGTCGATAAGTGGGTTTGTTTAGTACTTGCCTGTGAATGCATGTTGCCGAATTTCAGGAGTCACGTAAAATATGTTTGCTTTTATTGTAACCGTTGTTATTTGTTGTATAAATATTTGAATCGTAGTTTCTAGTAAGGGCTCTCAATCAATCAATCAATGAACACCATTAGTTCAATTTCATCTTAATTTTATTATACCATTCTAATACACTTTTACGTGTCTAGCCGTGATTGCCTTTTGTCTCAATACTTTTAATTTTCTCATCAATTCTGTCCAAGAATCAGTCTAGGATCCTTCACATCCTTTGTTGATTTTCATGACCCCTCACATTTCGAAAAGTTTTTCGTCACTAAAATTTCAACAAAAGAGGTTAAAGAACTTTTTGCAAAATCGAACAATTAATGCCCTCAGCATACGGAACTGAAACAGTTCCTTACAAGATGTACCTACTCTGGACTTTGAATGAGTGTAAAATTCGAATGTCCAGGTACACCCCCATGTGTACGATAACCTCCAAAATTAAAAGGATACCTTTAGGCGGAGTTAGGCGAATGGAGGCGGTAGCCAATAAGGAAAGGACGAAAGTATAGTTAAACGCAAGGGATATTGCATTCACCAGGTTAAATTAGATGCCAAATTCCCTCGAAAAAACACTAACTTCTGGTCCAAACTTTTCTTCATCTCATTAAAAAAAATCAATCTTTATTCGGTATCAAAATATGGCATTCATCAAGTTTTTGTTCATGCCGTCAAATGAAAGATATATAGAAACTTGACAGGTGTGGGATTTTGGCATCAATAATTGATACTTTTTTATGAGATAAAAAAAATTTAAGATGAGATTTGCGAAACAACTTCAGATGGTAAAATAATATATTCTATGGTGCCCTTTTTACGTGGCAAAGACCCACAGTGGAGGAAATCTCATTATTATCGTAATTATTGTGGTTAGAATAATTTAGGTAGGAGCGCATGGATCGGAGAGCTAACTTGTCTTGATGTCCAAAGAACCAACTAAGGGTGGGGAGTCGGTCAATTTGATTCCCATTCCAAGCCACAAGCGGACAAACCTCCACGGCTCCGAACTCAGTCGCAGCTTTTTTCTCTCCCGCTCAAACCATTTCTCCTTTAAAAAAAGAAGGCTCCGTTCCGCTGCACAGTACGTGGCTGTCTCTCCCTCTCTATCGTTGCGGGGTTCCTCGGCAAAACTCTGTTGCAAAATTTAGACAAACGTCAAATGAACTGGTATTAAAAACGCTTTGTCTTCTACCTCGTCTTCTTCTCGATGGTGCCTTTGTCCTCACTCCACCCCCATTCCATAACGGGACGATAAGTTCGCTGCAAGAAACAATGCGGAAGATACACGGGTTTCTTTAATACCCTCTGATCGGTCCATACGCTAAACTCCATCCGACTTTCAACCCCCATCATGTCTTTCAACAGCGTTGGGGTTTTCTGGTCTCCAGTACGTTTAGATTGCGCCCAAAGTCGTATCCTAGTATTTAACTCATCGATCTTTGATTTTTATGCGGAGTATGCACTGAAGCTGAGTATGGATCTGTATAATTATTTTGTAAGGAGGATGCGTTTGGCAATGCTTTATAAAGCGGTTTTTGAGCCCAGAAAAATTTTGGAAGAAATTTATGATAGGGCCTTTTTGTTTTAGAGTTCTTGTATAGGGCTATCTTTGTTTTAGAGTTCTTTACATATCAAATTGACTTTGGAAAGATTGAAAGTTCAAAGTAAGATTAGTTTTCTAAAGAGAGATAATTCCAACCTGCTTATAGACGGCGATCGTCACTCTCTAAGTGCATATGACTACCTATATACATGCTATGGACTCATCTTGATCGCTCATTCTTCTTAATACTTCTTCCAAACCCTCCCTAATTGCGCTTGTAATAGATAGTAAGTCGACAGATTCCGACATCGGCCTGAAGCTTCTTCTAGCTAGAAAGTAAAAAGTGCCTGAATCATGCTCGTTATTTCTGTCACATTTTCATTATGCTACAGAATTTTGCTGTCTTCCTTGTGGTAAAAGGGCTGCAGGCCACGCTGTAATGAACCAGCCTTTGACCCTCGCAGTTATAGGAGCTATGTAGCTCCTACCCACTTGGCGAAGTACAATTTATGATAATGAAATCATAAATGCACGCATGTATATAATATATTTGTGTAAAAACCGATAAAACTTGCGTGAAATTAAGTCACGCGGCACTCACTTATTCTTTGATATTATTATCATTTAGAGTGCAATGAAGAAACTAAAGAAAACTGCAAACATAAGATTTTGTTCGTGGTTTTGATACACATGGCACATATTCATAGTGACATATAAATATGAGTAAATACTAACAAGATATAAATCTTATCGAAAATTACCGTTTATAAGAGCAACTATATTTAAAATAAGTTTTAAAATCGTGAAATTTATTTGCATTGATTGGACTTTGAAAGACAACTATCTCATTTGATTTTTCTAGAGGCAAGAGATTGTACTCTTCCTGGGCATCTCCCCAATCCAATTCAAAGATTGTGTGACTTGAGATTTTTTAGCCCGGACACCGAGTTGTTAGGTAACTTCTGTGACCTGTCCAAGCCAGGTGATATTTTTCCATCACTTAGCTGTCCAGGAGTATATTCCATCTCCCTCGTGCACTGTGTAAACCAACCAAGGCCATAGTATAGTCAATCTCATAGTATACAAAGTTGGATCCTACACTACAGCATCAGTGAGCTTGCTGGTCAATGCTAGAGAAATCAGATCAGACTGCTGTATATTCCAGAATCGCGAATGAGTCCATCACATTCAACAGCTACTTCAGCATAGGGTTCAATCCAATAGGGACACACAACACCCCTCATCAAGCATTGACATTTCACGAAATGGGGCAATCAATTTCCTTCTATCTTTTTCTTTTTTTCTTTTGAATAATCCTCGAGGACGTCTGAACGAATCACACTTTTACTTCTTCTGGGAAGATATAGGGCAACACTCTCCTCTAGGAGGGCCAACGAGTACTCCAGACTAATGCAATAAACACCAAACGATGCGTCGAAAGGATTTTAGCCCCCCAAAAAAACAAAAAAAAAAGATGCATCGAAATTACAAGCCACTTCAAAACAAAACCCAAGCTGAAAAACTCAAAAAGGGGAAAAGAGTATACTGAATTGAGCCAGAAATTGCCTTTTTCTTCTTCTTTATTTTTCACTTTATCTACTCCAGAGGAAAAAGTTTCCTGGAAAGAAATCCAAGTAAAAGATGGGTTGAAAAGATGGCAGGTTTTCTTTTCTGATGAATAGAAGATTGCAATCTTCCTTGACAACACTCTGTGCAGCCAAGTACAGGTCGCGCACAGTGAAATCGCCTCCGGTTCCAAGCTTTTGATTTTTTTAGGACACTATTCTTTCGTTCCATCTTTCGCTGCCCGGCACGGGCCGATAGCATTTCGACCTGAGCTTTAGCTCGTTATTGCGTTTCTGCCCTTCTTCCACCACCAGAAGGGACAGATATGTGAAAAATCTAAAGACGCAAGCATGAAGTGAGCCGGGAGATCTCGTACGTACAATGGAAAAATTGAGTGGCCATGTAAGTTGCACTGTGGAAATTGATCAATTCTCGAACATCTCTCTCTGTACACATCAGGATCCTCTCTCCAGATATTTGCGGATCCTCTCTCAGTCGAGAAAACGAACCCAAAAAGGGTTTTCGAAATGCCAAAATACCCCCGGTTTTCCCTCCATTGACATACCAGGAAGGAATCCAGCTTTCAGATGAGAAAATCGTGGGTATTTTGGGTACTCGAGAACATAATTCAAGAAACTAATGAACAGAGAAAAAAAAAGAGAAAACAGATTGAAAGAGAGAGAGAGAAGGAACACTTGGGGATCAATTGTGGAGAGGATCTGGGCAACTGGGCACTGTTCTCTTGCTCTCTTCAAGAACCGACGATGAGTCGGCCGGAGCCGTGTCGCGTCTTCCGTCGAAGTACTTGTGCAACAACTCTTCCTTGGTCTTCCTGTGCGAGGCCACCACTTGCGATTGGCCCGTCGTCACCTTCTCCGTCACGATCAAGACGCCGCCGCCGCCGCCGCCGTCGCCGCCGCCGATTCTTCCGGGCACCACGCGTATGGCGTCGGCTCTACAATCGCGAAGGACGCATACTTGGAGCAGGAGGAGGATCGTCAGCTGAAGCAGCACCGGTCGTCTCTTGGTGCGAACGGGAGGCATCGTTTCGGCGCTCTCATAAAGTCAACAAGCCCGAGCCGAAGCCGAAGCCGGTCGCTGGAGCTCGCCTTTCGGACGATGGTGAGCTGAAAGAAAGCGAGAGAAAGAAGGACGGCAAGATTCAAGCTTTGCGGATCTTACGGCGCCGTTGAACCGAGATCGCGATGCTCCTCTTCCTTCTCTCTGATTTTCTTGGCAAGACGCAGAATGCCAGAAACTCACACGCACACTCTCTCTCTCTCTCTCTCTCTCTCTCTCTGCGTCTGTGTCCAGGCGATAATGTATCACTTGTCGACGAAGAATTGACGGCTATTTTGCGAGAGAAAGAGAGAGAGACAGACAGGGACAGGGAGGGAGGGAGGATCAGTTGTCCCATGGATTACGGGGACCCACGTGATGAAAACATAGAAAGCAGCAGTACCAGCGGGCCTTCTAGGGAGAGAAAAATTGAAAATGAAGGATTAATGTTAAAAGCATATCTTTGGAGCGCTTAGCAAAACAGTAAGATAATGCAAAATTTTTGTCACTTTTCTCTATCCAACAACTCTTTTTCTTCGCAATTGATATTCCGAGGATTCAGTATTCTGCATTGAATATGTTCAATGAGTACCCTCGCAACACCAGTTCACACGACCGAATTATTGTGCTCAAAATGTCAAGAAGGCATGCACCATTGCCCACTTTTGTACTGCATTTTTTTGAATATTTTAAGCTCGCTTTTTCTCGGGTAGGAAGTTCACAAACGCTTTACAGCCGAATTTCCAAATTGTATTACAATAATAATATGATTGCCCTTCGGGGCATTAAAAATAAGAGTTCTGAGCCCCAAAAAGCAAACTTTGTTTGTCTTTGGCATCAATTTGCAGCCACAAACCGCGAACTGCGTGACATTTTAAGCACGCCCGCGGCACATCAGACAGACCTTCAAACTTTAGATGTCGGCGATGTTATAGCGAGATGTCTGTCCTTAACTCTCACGCTTACCTTGTCTCTGTTACATATAATTAATTATTTTTTAGGAGGGGATATAATAAGTATGGTACATTGTGAAATTGTCCTCCATTATTTCGAAACCCGTCTCATCCATTATCGACATTTCCGCGAGCTCCTGTCATATATAACACCACATTGTAGAATTATTAGAGGCATCGACGACTTTTGTTACCAAAATATTCTCTCAATGTCCACGTCTCTTGAATTAATCACCCATTAAAAAAGGAAGTGTGTTTTATTTGGATTTATTCTTGGCACGAGTTAAGGATTATTTTGTTAGCGCCAATTATGTGGGTGATGTACTATTGGTATGATGGTAACGTCACTAAAAGAAATTCGCTTGATTAGTTATCAACTGCTACGCATATCTTAGCATCGATCAAGAGACAATTTGATAGAGGTTGGGACTAACTTCCTCTTATGAATCGAATAGAGAACTAAGCCGTGCATTTTTAAGTTTTGGACAACTATGTTGTGACGAAAATAATCTAAACAGTCCTAAACTTATTTTATAGTGGTCAATTCAATTATAAACTTTTTAATTATGTTAATTTAGTTCTAAACCTTTTAATGATTTGTCAAACTGATCTTAAGTCTTTTTAACAAATTGTCAATTTAGTCATGTTAGCTAAGTTTAGTTGGATGTCGCTAACGTAGTGGTCCAATTAGTGTTAACCGTACTACATGGTATGACCATTGCTAACATTGACATTTTTTTAAAATTTTCCAAATTTTTTATTTAATTTTTTCATTCCTCTCATTTCTTTTTTTCACTTTTTACACAGAGTCGCATAGGGTTGTTGCCCAATGACTAAGTGCCAACGTCCTTTGTCGGTCACTAGGTGAGGCTCGACAACCCCTACTGATTGAGGGTGAGGGAGTTGCCAAAACTCGCCTAGGCCCTCACTAGCAGGCAAGGATGGTGATGGCTTGGGCGAGGGATCGTGATGCCCTTGCCTTGCTAAATCTAGCAAGGGTATACGGCCCTCGTCAAACATGGTGAGGGAGTCACAAGCCCTCACCTAAGGGTTGGCAAGGGTCACAAACCCCCAACCAAGGGCTTGCAGGATTGCCAACCCTTGTTAAGTGCTCAATGCAGATCACTGGTGCTAATTGGACCATTATGTCGGAGACATCCAATAAAAAAATAACCGAAATGGTTAGATTGACAATTCATTAAGTTGTTAGAAGGTTTAGGACTAAATTGATACAATTAAAAGATTTAGAACTAAATTAGCAGGTTGTTAAAATATTTAGGATTAATTTGATATAATTGAAAAATTTATGATTGAATTGACCGTCGTACAATAAGTTTAAGATTTTTTGCACACTTTCCCTCTATCTTGTGGGCAAAAGAATAAAATTGAAGCTATCTATAAACATGCTCCATACAAGTAGGAAGACATACACATACTTCTTAAGATGAAAAATATCTATGAGCATATCCCGAATCAAGCAATCAAGGTGGTTGAAAACGATGTTGCATAACGTACATCCATATCGGACCATCAGTATGATTTGAGTAAGGCATAAGTCTGTATTGGCAAGAATTGACATATGTCCGCTAACAAACACTCCCTTGTAATCCCAAGCCAAAGGCTCAAGAATCTCGTGCAATCTAAGCTTCATTTCGTTGTCGAAACCCTAGACTAGACATCATACGTATGAACATGGTCCATACTCTTTATTATAGTTCCCTTTCTTGTACGCCACCAACAAATCAAAATTATAAATGGGACCCTTCTTCTTTTCAATAGACCAAGTCTTCCCAAAAAATTTCCCCCAAAATATGATTAAAAAAAGAAAAAAAGAAAACATCAAGAGCCCATCGATCTTTGTCACTTTTGTGAGCATTTTCAATAACGTACACGTCGCACGCGCCTATGATCTGTCCTAGAAATTAATTTCTGTCCCCCCCCCCTTATTTATGTCTATTTAATTTTCGGTACAACGTCCCTGTTCTTATTTATTAATCAATTAATCGTCATTAAGTTATTGAATAAGAGCATGCAATTAGACAGGGGTTGTGCGAGAAAGGTCGGAGGAGGAGGAGGTGGTGGCCCGGGAATCCCGGCACGGTGCTTGACACCCTCCTCGCCTGCCTGTCGACGTATGCGGTGCGAGCTGCATAACAAGGGGCAGAAATAATAAAAAGGGTTCGTACTAAGGTTTCACCAAGTTTTGATGCGATCTTGTGATCTCCCCCTCGTTGAGAGAGAACCGAATCGTCCTTGTAATGACGACCATTTGGGGATTTTCTATGATTTCTTCCCTCGGACTTTCAAATTGCTAAAAGTGGGTTTGACCCAGCTCGTGTCCGAAATCTTTGGTTTTGACTTATGTGAGTATCTTAGCTTTTATTCGGAGGACGTTGGTCGATTAAAAGATTGTTAGCTCGACCCCGACAGAAGGCGCCGGTGAAAAAGTACGGCCGGAATAAATTAGGCTGGACTCGATTTTGCTGAGTCCCACTTAATTAAATGGTGATTTGATTTTACATTATAGGAGTTGGAGGTGGATGGTGCACGACCTACTTCAACTGTGCCAATAATTATAGAGTCTCGTGAAATGATTGGATAGATAAAAGAATCCCGTGGAGCATCGTGGAGTCGAGGTTTCAGTTTTTCTCGGATCGAATTCAATGCGCACCAAATTGAATAGACCTTTAGTGGTCTCTGAATCTTAGACTTTAAGAATTGGTTGAGTGGACAAGCGTTTGTATTTTTAATGCACTAGACCCGTGCTTAAATTGCAACGTTTCTCGCTAGAGGAACTTTGGGACCGCTTCATCAGAATTTTAGCTAGAGTCTCATGTGATGCACGTTGATAGTACGATCAGAAGTGTCCTGAAGCGCATGATAGGCAGTTACATTATATGTGATTGTGGTCATGACACATCAAATCAAATATCATGAATTTGGGAACTAATCCAACCGACAAGTAAGGCCAATAAAGGCCGGTGAAAGCCGGTATGTGCCATGCATTTTCACTTAGATTTTGGATCGACGGCTAGCTGGGGGGCCCTGGGACAGAGGTACAATCTCACATGTCTATGGGGGTTTGTGCAGTAGCATCACATGCAAAGCACCCAGGGAATCCCAATGACTTAAGCTAGCTGAAAGTTAGAGATTTAAGACCGTACCTTGTCATGTGCAACTTCCCCAAATTGCCACGCAAGTACCTTATTAGTCTCTGTCATTAACGATTGTTGACTGGATGATGGCGCTATTATATGCCAGGGGAGAAAGCTAATTAGAAGCTAGATTTTTCTTTCTTAGAATATGCTCAAAATTTGTTAAAAAGAGTTAATACAAAAAGGAAGAACTACACAAATGATTTTTGAACTTTAACCCGATGAGTAATGTGAATACACACTGTTGTTCCTGAACTTTTAATTTGTTTAATATTGTTCTCGAACTTTCTAGGTCCATAAACTATGTCCATGAATTATATTAAATATGTACCAAGCACATTGAACGAATAAAAAATTCAGAGATTATATTGCGTATTGAGTTAAACTTTAGAGATCACGTTGAATAGATTAAAAATTCAGATTAAGGATCAATTGCATCATCACTCCTAAAAAAATGGAGTGATGAACTAGCCCTACTAAAATCTGGGTCTTGCATTTTGAAGTGTTCATAGTTGCTTTAGCCGGCCATTCACGTTGAGGATGGACTCTGTGGTCCCGGATAAGGTGTTGGGAAGATGGCAGGTTGATAATGAGAACTGAGGTTAAGGAAAAGTCATTTCTTTGCGTGGATTGACGAGACGTGGGTTGGGAATTACAGGCAATTTACTGAAGAGAGATCTATGGCTACGCCTACACGCCCGGCCATTACCAGTTTACCACCAGACCAAGAACTGCACTCTGCAGGACATTGAATGTCTTTGACCCCTTCTCTTGAGCTGTACCTTCGATTTTATTTCACCGCACGGCACGATCGTTTTTGACTTTTCTTTTCCCCGCACTCCAGAGGAGAATATGGGGAGAACCCATCTTCGGAGGCACGTGAGATGAAGAAATGACCGCAGGGGGATTGAAGCAGAAGGAGGAGCTTTTAAACTCGAGGGTTGTCCCGAGGAAAAAGGTTGGAAAGGGAGTGGCCCAACATATTAAATTTGCTTTTGGGCGGGTGTGCGCGTGTTGCAAAAAAGGCAAACCTAATCTAGTCTCCTCCAGCAAAACACAGATACAACGAGATAAAAACAAGGCCGAATGATTGTGGCGTGTGAAATGGGAGGGATGGTACTCTCTGAATTCAATGCAAAGGTTGTCAACCCCCCCGACTGATCTCTCACTTTGGCTGACTTAAATGCCGTCTTTGATTGCGTCTTGCCCTTTTCTCGTCGACCCTTTTCCACTGTCATCCCGTCCCTCTGTCCCTTTGCGTTTGCCTTCTTCTCCTTGCCCTTTTCCTCTCTCTCTCTCTCTCTCTCTCAAAAAGAAAAAGATATAAGAAAAGGACCATTAAAGAAGGACCGAATCTGCTTTATGCATGGCGTGGTCATTACAATGAGACGCATTATTTGAAGTGGAGTTGGATCGGATGATTGTAATCGAAATAGAGAATTTCAACCTGCCCTAGGGTGAATATTTGGTGCGCTTTGCTAGATGCATCTGGCTTTTGGTATAAGTCCAATGCTGATGCCACTAATGGTTTCTCAAGTTCCAATTTTGCTGGGTATGAGCACTGCGGTTATGCGATAATATTTCTCCTAATACTCATCTAAGCTAGCTGGTAAAGTATGCTTGATTCATGCAAATCCAGCGATCCTGACCCGAGTCTAAGAAGAGGGACTTCTTTGAGATGATGGAGAGGCCCAAACAGGGAGGTATTGCTGGAGTATTGAATAATGAAATCCTGGCAGCTAAATTGATACTTAGAGAGTTCGAATATTTGACAACTGAATTATATGAATTCAGTCATTGTATCTAAAACAGAGTCTTCATTTAATCCCATGACATCAAGATATTCGTTGTCGGCAGGGGCAAATGAACCTAGAAAGAAATCCCCCTGACATCAGATGGCACAAATGCACGACGCACAATGGGCCCAACTGCTTAAATTACCGGCAACAGGCATGAGGAAGATATGCAGCAAACATTAGGCATTGATTTATATGTTCCTGAAAGCCGGTTGGCACGTCTGTTCTTAGAAAGGCATTGAGATTGACTCATCTCACGTGGTCGCTATAACCTGCTTGGTATGCTCAAATTCGAATCTTAGGTTGATGTGCTGTTTGAAAGCCTTAACTCTTGCTTTGGTCACGTCCTATAATCTTGAAAATGCAAGATTCCACGATGAATTGGTGATCACAACACCATACAGCAGCGCTAGATGGATGGAAAACTTACAGCTATTTGGACCCTGAGCGAGCTGATTATATGCACATCCAGTCATCCCAACATCTGAGGTTGATCAAGTTGCATTATGATTCGCTGGATTTTTTGCAGCCTTCTTGAAAGTACATATAGCAGTAGATATTGATAAATCATCGATGTCGCTACAATAAGAACAACCACCGCTTCGGTGACAAGAACACCTCTTCAGAGCGTCCCCCAGAAGATGTTTTGGGCACTTATCAATCCCCTATACTTGGTTTGACAAACGTTTTCCTTTTGCTGCTAGAGCAATATGCTTCCGCTATTGGAGAAGTGGCTCTGCACACATTTTAATGCTAAAACATCGAATTGTTCATTCTTGTCGTCTTATGCCGCTAAACTGTTCAACAAGTCGGCGGGAGTTTGCAGTGACCATTTTCAAGAGTTGGGATCCAGGATGTATTTTCTCTTGAGTTTGACAATGAATAAGAAGACGGACTAAAGGTAGGGATTGCCTATTTTTGACTGGCAACAGCTACTAAATTGGGCTAGAAGTCGCCTACTAGTTAGATTTGCAGATACTTCTCCTTGGTTTCTCAGGATAAAATGACTAGAAGAGATCATGCTATCGCATATTTGAACAAGATTAAAAAATATGCACCCCAAGGACATCATAATTCTAGTGCATTCTTATGTTCAAACTTAGTTGACTTCTTCCGGTCAAACGTAAACTATTGTGTCTGAATAGTTAACATGTGCTGCTAAGTCCATGAAATGAAATAGGCAGCTCAGGACTTTCGTTGTGATTTATGGCACCAATCTTCTTGTGCTGCCTTTTTCTAAATAAAGAGAAAAAGGAGAAAGAGGGTGATCAAATAAGAGAACTCTCTAGGGACAAAGCTATTCCAAGCAGTCATCACTTGTAGTTCGCTTGAAAGAGAACAAGAAAGCCTCTCTCCATATCCCACCAATCTCGTAGTTATGGACACTATATGTAGCATTTGTGCGCTCATCTTCAACTATCATTCCCTGTGTGCAAGAAAAGGGATCTGTATATGGTAGACACCAGCTCGACTGGTTTTATCAATCTAATTTGGCAAGGCCGATTTATAGATCAAATAATGATGTTAAACAGATATCTAACATACCATCTCTCACAATTGCAGCGAGAAGTCAGACACTAATGACTCATCCACGAGAAGGGAAACACAAAGTCATACCCATTCCGCATGCGTAGAGCACTGAGACAGAACAGAAGGATTATCATCTAGCAGTTGTTGATCCCAATATCTGGATTCACTTTTGGCTGGTGTGGAGAAACGCAATGGAGCATAGTGTCATCACTTCTATCCACAGAAACAACCAACGTTGCCGGCCTCAATCCACAAATTTTACTGCTTCCCCTTAGATATCATCAGTTATACTCCTGTCTGAAGAAGTCATTGAGATTGCCTCCCGTGATCTTGGTCAGCACCGTGCTGCAAAACTCACAGCAAATTTTGTGTCTCTACAGTCCTATTGGGGTGACAAAACAAAGAAGCAATTTTCTGGAGCATTGTTATTGGATTTATGGTAATCATCTCATCGTTCATTGACAAGTCCAGTTACCAAGTAGTTATTGCTCCATTAGGACAGATATGACGCAGGGTGATCATCTTGTGGTTAATCCACGCTGCCCCTCCTACCATGTTGCAGCAAGACAGATGATCTGTTTAGAAGGGTGTAAATTATGCCGTCATCAAGGAGAAATCTGCAGGTTGGATTCAACAGGAAAAAAGGGATCGGCTTGATTGTTCAGACTTTACTTTTTTTAAATCGCTCTTGGAAATCAGACAACATTTGCGGATTCCATAACGCATCAATCTGACAACACAGCATTTTGAGTTTCATTAAGTTGAAGAAAGTAGTAAATACCGTTTCACATTGAAACACTAGGGGACCAAGGAACAACTTTTACTTCTTAGGAATCTCCTGCCTTCTCGTCCTTCAAATATCGGAAGGAAAGGAACAGAGTACTCCCTAAGTTAGAAAAGTTGTTGCCGTAATCTGCCTTTCATTTCGAGCTACCTTTGGAGCACTGAGATGAGATGGGAAGAAAGCGATTGATGCTGAATTCAGGGAATCATGTGAAAATGGAGATTCTAGCTTGATAACTAATTCGAATGTTGGTGCGCTGAGAACGTCTTTGTGATAGAAGTAGAATGCAGTCCTTTGTCTTCTTCTAGGTCGTAAGCAGCTGATTGGGTTGTTTGGGTGGTCTGTTGGTAGTCTTATTTGGCCTAATGTGGACGTGCTTGACGAATTGGTTGCGACCTTGGCTTGTCAGGGGCTTAGCCACCCCTCTCTAGGTTGAGCAGTAAGATTTAATAGCTTATCCTAGAAATAGCACCAACTATTGCTCCGAGGCAAGATAGTCTTGCATGACCGCGTTTAAGGCAACTCGGAGACCTTAAGTTAAATGGTTCTTTTGAAATGCAATAGCATTTTGTAAAGGGTAATGGGAAAGTATCTTTGGGAATCAATTTATTTGGAAAAATACTACACTTATAAAGAATTGTAGTCATATATTTTAAATAATAGTAAATAACTAAAAAAAAAAAGTGAATTGCCGGCGAGCTAGATCTAGCATAGGCGGCCCTTGCTTGAGTTTTCATGACCTTAGACGGGAATTGGGAAAAGTACCAAAAAGTCCTCAACCTATTGTATTAGTATCAATTATGTTCTAAACTTTTCAATTAAACCGATTTAATTCTAAACATTTTCATATTGGTATAAATTCAGTCAATTCGATCAATTTTGGTTGGCTGGCGCTAATGTGGACACTGGCTGATGGTCGAACGTTGACGTGAAACCGGCCGGTGGTTGGACGCTGACGTGGCAATTTTCAATAATAATAATTTTTTAATTTTTTTTTTCGAATTTTTTTTATTAATTTTTTCTTTTCTCCCTTCTTCTTCCTCCTCAGACTACCCTCTCGATTGCTGCAAAGCCCTCGCTGGTCGCTAGCGAGGGTCACGACCCTCTCCCAGGGCTACGGGCGAGGTGACTTTGTCCAAATTTGGGCAGGGCTAGCCTTGTCACGGGCAAAGGCGGCCTCACTCACGGCTCTCGCCTAGTGGCCGGTGGCAGCCGGCGAGGGTTTCTTGGGCCGCCGATGGGAGGCTTGCCAACCACTGTGAAGACAGACCAAGGAGGAAGAAGGGAGAAAAGAAAAGGAAAAAAATTAAAAATTGCCACGTTAGCATCCGGTTACCGACCGGCATCCACGTCAACGCCGACCGGCCAAAATAAGTAGAATGGACTGAATTGGTACCAATGTAAAAATGTTTAGGATTAAATTGATTTAATTGAAAAGTTTATTACTAAATATTTACCAATGCAATAAATTTATGACTTTTTTGGTATTTTTCTCAACGAAAACCACTTCTAGTTGTGCGACTTGGGTGCGCCGACTTCAGTGAGTCACATCTTGTCAAAATGTTGAGTCTTGAACTCCACTACATTAGGGCTTGAAATTGAGCGCAAGCATCATGCAACCCTTGGCCGGTGTTGCAAAAGTGTCGCGTGTGCCTTGGCAACACTCGACCCTCAACGATTGTTAGCGTTGCCCTACTTCAAAGAGAGACGATGAGCACCGGGAGAGATGAATAGTGTGCCGTTCAGGGGTAAAAGAGGAATATAAAAAATTGATGAGGGTAAAACTGGAATAATATTTTTTTTTTTTAAAAACAAATTTGGGCCAACATTCCAAAAATGATGAACGCCCAGTGCTGATGGGTGATGGCCTTGAGATAAAGGCCTTTGGAAGACTTCCAAATGGGCCCCAAAAATGGCTATCAAACAGTTTTAGCATCTACTTAAGAGCCTTTGAAGGTCCAAAGGACTCCGGAAACATCTCAGCATTCAACGCTTTGTCTTCCGGTTGCCGTGTAGAAGATTGAACCTCGGTAGGAAGTTGTATTTCCCTATCCTGCAGCATTCCTACAAAAGTAGTTCATACAAAGAAAAATATCTCAGCGAGTACTTTGCAAGTGCAAGGAGCACACTAATCATGCAACACTAAAAACTCCTCACTCCAAACATAATAAGCAAATGGAGGAGTTCCAAGGAAGGTCTATCGAAATCACCCTTAAAACTCTTTTCATTCCGAGTAGCTAAGAGCCTAAGAGCACTCAGGGTGCATTTGATTAGACTTTTGAGAAAAGTCTATAGAGAAATGCAAAGAGCTTTAAGTTAAAGGGACTTTTCAAAATGCAAATTGCATTTGGTAAATTGTAATTTAAAAGTCCATTATAAAATACTTTTGAGCAAAATAGTATTTTGAGGACTTATATTTACAAAAGACATTTATTTTTATTTTTAAAAAAAGTTGGCCGATGAAGGGTAGTGGTTGCCGTTTGAGGTCGCTAGACCTCAGATAGCCTCTGGAGACCACTGGCAAGGGTTGCGTGATCTCACTGGGCGTCGCTTGACCCTAGGCGGCTCTCACCAAGGCATCATGACCTCAGGCGCGCCAAAGGTTGCGGCAACCCAAATCGCGTGGCCTCTCACGGAGGTCGTCATGACCTAGATGGCATGGAGGTTGCTGCGACCCCCCAGCAATAGTCGCTTGGGTCGCCGTGACCGTCACTGGCGTCCCTCTAGCCCGTCGCCGGCCTCTTGTAACCTTGCGCAACCCCGTTGGCCCTCCTCAACAAAGAAGATGAACAATCAATATTTGCATGCCTAGAAGAGTGAAAGCCCAAGGCACCCCAAGACCAGCTGTTGACACCTAAATTTTGGCGACCCGTTTATTCATTTATTGCATTTAAAAATTAGGGATTAATTTTAACCCCTAAAAAAATAGTTAATTAATTAATTGCATAGCATATAGTTTTAGGTGCATTTGCATTTTTTGCGTTTGTTTATTGGACCGGTGTCGGATAAGTTCGAATTGGTGGTTCTGAGCTTTAAATTAACAAGCTGGATTAAGCCCACAAAGGGAGCAAATTGGCCCAAGCTTTTTTTTTTTTTTTTTGATCGAAAATTGTCTCGTGAAAAATAGAGATTTGAACTTTTTCCGGGATATGTTGGGGGATTTTTCAATAGTTCGGATAGGGCAAGTGCGACAAAATGTTGCGAGCTCGTCTTTAAAATATTCAGAATCCGAGAAAATTTCGTTACGATCCCGAACTTTTGGTAATGTTCGATCAATTGTGAGTTGGTATTTGGAAAGAAAAGAATTATTTTTGTTGATCTTGTGATTATAAATGTGCAGACAAAAACATCAAAAAGGGCAAGAAGGATTAGCATTATTAAAATATATATTCAATGAGGATATATGGATCCACAACGCATACAAAGGAAATATAAACCCTCACAAAAGAGGGAAGTCAGGTGCGTGGACTTCTTTCCTATATTCAAATTTCCCTTTTTGAAGTTCATATTCGGCCAGTATAAAAAGTGTAATGTTCGAGGAAAAAAGGAGAGGGGCCACGCACATTGGATATACGGCCGAAGGAGGCTTCTTCTCGGATTTTCTAGGGTTTTTCTTTGGATCATTAGGCAAAATAGGTTTCCTTTCTTTCTTTAAAAAAAACACACAAAATACAAAGGAAAAAGCTTTGGAGGAAAGGCTGGTTTTGCTGAAAAGGTTCTGCAGAAAAGTGAAAGAGCAGAGAAGAGTCAACAGATAGAGGGGAGGTGGGAAGCGACGTGCAGCAGAAGAAGAAAAAAAAAAAAAAAAAACAGAGGAAAAAAAAAAAGAAAAAGAAAAAACAAGCACTGGTCATCTTCTTCCCCCATCCACATCTGCCGTTCGCGAGCCAACCACCGCCGCTCAGGCGTTCGAGGCTTCTACCCGCCGGACACCTCCGCCTCGCCGCTCCACCCGACGACTCGCGACTAGCTGCTGCCGGCGCTCGTACGTGCTTCCCTACGCCTGAGTGTTGGACGCAAATTGCACAACCCCAAGATCTCCATAACCAGAACAAGAACATGCATAATTGAGTAGAAAGATTAACGCACCTGTTTTGGGATCCATCGAATATAAAGCGAAAGCAAAATAAGGATTACCCACATATATCAAGGGGATCCACGCATCAAGTCATTCTCCTCTATTGCCCTCCGTATCACTGGCTCAATGAGGCGGCCCCCTCACGTGCAGCGTTAGGTAAACGCCCCTTAGGTGAGGATACATGTGAGAAATTAGGGTTAGAGGAGAGACTTGAGCACTATTTATAGAGTTTCCAGCCAGTCCCCTTCATTACGAGCCAGGCTCAACTCGGCCCACACTAGCCAGCCCATATTAGACTAATTAAGAAACATTTTATCTCACCTTAGACTAACCCTGTTTTACGGTAGCCGTAAAAACAGTAAATTACAATATCAATTAATTTAGTCCATATCAGGAAAAACTCTTACATTCTCCCACTTGGACTATATTAATTGAAATCGTATCTTGTATGTGCGCACATTTGGTCCGAGATAATTCTTAATAGTCAATCCTATCCCATAAAGTCTTAAACACCAAATCATGGCGGTAACTGCATGTATATACACAGAGCCTTCCATGGTCACGAATGTTCTCAACTTTATTGATATGGATTCAATATGATAGTGTGGCAAATGGATAACATCTCTCATAGAAAGATCCCATTTGTCAGTCACCATTCTCTTAACTTTAGGCGACACAAAAAACTTGTGCCATTAGAGAATGCTTTATGGTTCCAATGAACCCACATATGTCTTGTCCTTATGGTTAACCTTTCTTTATGTATCACAAGACATATGCACAAGGCTAATAACCGGATGCCCGGATGCCCCTAGCCTTCACTCAAGGTTTATACAATCCCTTGAGACTTTATCAATATGTATTCAACATAATAACAACACATTCAAAATATTTTATTGAATGCAAAAGTTGATACATATCAAACCGTTACAAAGTGTAATGAACCACGATGTGAACTTTATCGGAGTAAAGCCAAAATAGCTCCCACTAAACAACAGTATCCGAAGATACTCCTAGCCCCATGCTAATGACATGTCACTCAAATACACATGGGCGTAGGCCTTTAGTTAGTGGATCTGCAACCACATCATCTGTGAAAATATGTTATATTATAAGTCACATTTCTGTACCGTTTTTTTTATGGTCAAAAAATTTTGACCACCATATATTTAGACCCCTTGAGACCTCTGTAGTAAATAAATAATACTACAAATCTGTTATCTCAATTAAACTGTATGGGTCTATCCATCAAGTTAAAACGATCAACTCCGTCATGAGGTTCTAGAGCATAATAGCCCAAGTAACAGTATAAAAAAAAATGTTACTAACACTGCTTACATAGTAGAAGATAACATAGAACTTCATTTACTGCATTTACTGCTAACATAAATATGTATTCTGTTTTTGATTACATGTCATCAGAACAGCCAGCAAAGTTTACATCTAAATACCTTACTAACTGTAAGAATTGAACATGTCTATAAATTAGCATATAATATCTTGTCTTCTTTAAGTACCTTTAGATCTTATTGGCAGCAACACAGTGATCGCATCCTGGATTTGATCGATATCTGCCTAGAAGTCCCGTCACAAAGACAACATTTAGTCTAGTGCAAATTCGAGCATACATTATACTTTTAAGTGCACTGACACAAGGTACACCATTTAATTAGATTTTCTCAATATCTAAATAAGGACAATGTGATAGATTTAGTCAATCACCCTTAACAACGGAGCAATTCTGGCTTGCAATGATGTATATTGAATATTTCCAATATACAATCAGCAAATGTCCTCCGAGAAAATCTAATATAATATGGCAAAAACAATCCTTACAGACCTCAGTATAAATGATATAAGATGTCTCAAGGTCGCAACTTGTAAGCAAAACATCATGTACATAAAGTATGAGAAAAAATAAATTTCCTCCCACCGACCTTGCGGTATATTGAATTACCTTGTTCCTAATTGAACAAAATAATAATACTATGAAACTTTAATAATATTGTCCGAAACTTGCTTAAGACCATGAATTAGAACTTTTCAGTCTACATACAAGTTTACTTGAATTTGCTGCAAAATCATCCAGGTTGCACTATATAGATTTTGTATCTATTTAGCGTAACTCCATATCAAAATAAATTATTAATGCCACATTCACTCGAAAGAATCTTTAAAAATACTAGAAAGAAATATTTATTTCTTTACTATTAACTATCCACCCCTCTTTCAGAGTAAAAACTTTAGCTACCAATTTGGCTTTAAACTTCATAGTTTTTCTTTGAAATCCTTTTAATTTTGTACGCCAATTTGCAACTAATGAACTTGTAATCTTTAGGCAAGTAAATTAGTTTCCAAACACTATGATGTTTCATAGATTGTATATCGTCTTTTATGGCATCTAATCACATACTTGATTGAGAATAAGAAACGACATTTATAAATATGTCATTACATCAACCATATAGTGGATATTGTCATCATGCTCTCACAAATAGACTATATAGTCTAATGGTATAACTGATCGTTTTTCCTTAACAAATCTCCTTAATAAAGCTGTAACCACTTCATTCTGCACTTGAGAGGTTTAAAAAATTTCATTATAAACTATATCAAGAATAGTACATTGAACCTCAACAAGTTTAGTCTATGGTACAGGAGATTCCACAATTGTTTGTACCACAATTGTTTATATAGGCAAAGACAAAGATACAGTAACATCCATCATACTATTATCTTTAATAGTCTGAGAACAACTATCCTCGTCAAACTGTAGAAACTTTACAGTATGTGATACCATAATTCTTGTATCTTCTTTAGGGTCTTAAAATCAATACCCTTTTGAACAATCTAGGTAAGATACAAAATAATTCCGAGTGAATCTAAATTCCAACGCCTCTAATATTGGATTAGATAATCTCACTTCTATATAACACCTCTAAATTTAATATGATTCAAATAATCTATGTCCAGTGTATAACTCAAAAGAAGTTTATGAAACAACTTTAATAAGAGACACATTTTATATGTGAAAATAGTTACTTTCATAATATCAACCCACAGGAAACCGGATAAATTGGTCTTACTAATCATACTTATCACCATGTTTAATATGGTGCATTTATGCCTTTCGGCAAAATCTTTTTGTCAGAATTTTCAGGTATAGTAATTAAATTACCACCCCAGAATCTATCAAGTATTTGACAAATGACCATTTAAGCAATTTCGCATTGTTATACTTGCCAAAATACTCACGGCCACTGTTAAGCCTGACAACCTTTTAAGACCTTTATATCGGTCATTAGGACTTAAACACAATCTTTGCAGATGTGTCCTAATTTCAATATCAAACAAGACATAATTTCAAGCAACTAAGGCTTCCATCATCTTATAGCAGTGCAATATACAGACAAACCTCTTTTCAAGTGTTCCAGAATAGAACGCTTCATGGACAGTAAACAAATTCAATTGCTCTTTTCTCAAGCAACAAATCATATGTCCACAACTTAAAATTTGAAGTAGTAAAAACATCAATAATAGTGGAGTTATTAATCACAAAAAAGGTGACTGAAAACCAAGCAATGTATATAATTAGCATCATGTGAGTACCGTGTAACTTGACGTACAAGTACACACACAGAGAGTTACATGCAAAATCACATAATCACCTTTGGGCAGAATACATGACATGCAATTGTACACTCCCCACATGATAAGGGTTATGAGAATATTATTCCAATCTTCGTGAATTCATCACCTTTGGGCATATGAACCATTAGGATCGGTCACTCCTCCACCACACTATCATGTATCCCTCCATGAACTAATACACAATCACCTCCTTTGGGAGTATGACCACGCATTAAATCGGAGACATCCCAATCATCATACGAGACCGAAATTTCTCAAACCCAATCAAGCGTGCCACTTTGGCGGTCACTACTCAATTGAATTATTGAAATTCTCTCATACCAGGGATATAAACTTTACTTCTCACATACACCATATACATGTGATTTTGACTTTAGTGATAGGGGCATCATATCACCAAAATTACATATCATGCTAATTACATTGCTTTATTCATTATATATATATAACGAACCTGAAAGATAGATTCCAATGAGATCAACGATCACAGCAACACGAGAAACTTCTCATAACATAGAAGCAATCATCTTTTGTGCACTCCGATTACTGATTATTATAACAACATCAAAAGAATGCCGATCCAAATGATCCCTCACAAATTAATATCAATAGTAATACAGGTACTCATTGACAAGCTTGTTGCTCATGAATTTCATATGGCAAAACATGACTCCAAGGCCAACAACCGATTTATTAGCCAATTTTTAAATAACAAATTATCATTGTAATCAACCAAAGGCCTATTAATTGAGTCAAATCATAGAACCAAATATCTAAAAATTCAACAATAGATACTATTGCTCTGCATAAATATTGCCATACTCCCTTCCCATAAAAAAAAAACTATTTAACTCGATAGACATTACCAAGTGACCAGATGAGTTCATGTACAATATGCAGTAACTTAATTGACATGCATTATCCACATTCAGCAGATGTGTTAATCAGTACAATCAGTTTGGTCACGAGTCCTTAAGTTATCCATCATTCAAAGATTACTAGTGTGTAAAGGAGTAAACTTGAGTAACAAAAGTTTCATAATCTTTATTGTTTCTCATCACCAATACATAACTCAAATACAATTTCATATGAATTGTATCGCATTAAGCCAGCTTCGATTCACAATAAAGTTTGATTTTTGTTGATGAATCACACCTTTTATTATGTGATAACATACTAGTAACTCATCACTTGTATTTCCAAAATCACAGAAAATACAAGAAAAATACGCAAAAATACAAAAAAAAAAATTAACGTATTTAGGATTCCATATGTATTTTCACATCCATAAAATCATCAAACATATACAATAAATATACCACGAGATAGGAAATTACCATACGAGTCCAACGCCGCCAACCACGCGCCGATCGGAGCCTCCACGCGCCCACATGCGCTGCCTGCGTGCGAGGCGCGTGGAGCTCACGCGCGGCGCGCGTTCGACGCCCAGGCGGCGCGTGGCCGCGCGTGGGGGCACGTGCGGCCTCCTCCGGCGACGCGCCGCCTACCCTCTTGCTCGCCTCGTCGAGCCCAGTCCGAATTTGTGATTTAATTTAATTTTTATTGAATAAAAAATCTCGAAAATCACAAATTAGGGCAAAAACTTTATGTGTTCAAGTTCTAGGGTTACGGTTGCTCTGATACCACATGTTGGACGCAAATTACACAACCCGAAGATCTCCATAACCAGAACAAGAACATGCATAATTGAGTAGAAAGATTAACGCACCTGTTTTGGGATCCATCGAATATAAAGCGGAAGCAGAATAAGGATTACCCACATATATCAAGGGGATCCACGCATCAAGTCCTTCTCCTCTATTGTCCTCCGTATCACTGGCTCAATGAGGCGGCCCCCCTCACGTGCAGCGTTAGGTAAACGCCCCTTAGGTGAGGATACATGTGAGAAATTAGGGTTAGAGGAGAGACTTAAGCACTATTTATAGAGTTTCCAGCCAGTCCCCCTCATTACGGGCCAGGCTTAACTCGGCCCACACTAGCCAGCCCATATTAGACTAATTAAGAAACATTCTATCTCACCTTAGACCAACCTTGTTTTACGGTAGCCGTAAAAACAGTAAATTACAATATCAATTAATTTAGTCCATATCAGGAAAAACTCTTACACTGAGCTCTCCCGGCCTCTGCTCCGACTCGACGCCAGCAACACCGTCGCCCTGCCGCACCTCCACGTCTGTTCCGCCGTGCCTCCGCTTGTTCTCGAAGCCCCGCATCAACGATCAGAGCAGACCACCGCCATCAGCGACGACGGCAGCCGAACCACCGCCGCCGGCCACGAGCACCACCGCTTGACTCCTCGCCGCGACGCCGCTGCCCTCGGTTCTGTCCGCGCCTCCTCCGACGCCTGGATCGACCCCGCACGTTGTTCCGACGCCCAGCAGATCTGCTCCGAGCCTCACCTGCAACCCGGGAGACTGGCGAAGCCGTGGCTGCCCCTACTCTGTCCCGGGCTCCCCTGTTGCTCGATCCCTTCGCCGCTGGTCTCTGCGCCTCTTCGGAGCTCCGAACCTGTGAACCCCTTTCGCCGGCCACCTCTGTCACCGACGCCATAGAAGCTTGTCCCGTTTGCCGTCGCCGCTCCCGATTGCACTCGCGCGCCTCCGTTTTTGCTCCGACGACCCGGCGTTACTCCTGCCCTGTTCGTTGCTGCCGAGTCCCGAGCGACCCACCATCGCCAGCTTGCTGCCCCTTTCCGAGTATCTCCGCCTTGCTCGTTGCTGGTCCGTCTGACGCCGGTCCTCACGGAACTCCGGTGACCCACCAAGCCGTCGTTCGTTAACCTAGTTTAGGAGCTAAGATCCCAATTAGGTAGATTTATCATTTTATTTTATTCTTTCGTTATCATTATCATAATTTATTTTGTTTCCTTGGTTGAAATACCTATCTATGCATAATTGGAAATCCCAATACATTACCCGATTCGCAACCGCGCGCCAGGGTTTTTTATTTCATCTATCAGGCTTTAGATGAAATAATTAATCAAGCGGGAGTAAAATTGATAATTTGATATTTAAGGCTTAAGATCAATTTATCGATTTTATTAGCGAAATATTATCTCTTGATCCGAATGATGTGCAATTTTTGATGATTTTGAATGAATTGTCTCGTTTTAATTGCCTTGTTTATCTCGAGATATATTTGAGTTAGAATATTGCATGTTTTAGGGTTTACATGTTTAGAATAGGAATTTTATTTCAAATTTAAGAAAAAAAATCAAAAAAATCCAAATTCAAATAAATCAATTTAGGTTGCTAGATTTTAATTGCATGCTTAATTACTTGGCAATTATTAATTTCGAAATTTAAAAAAAAGAAGAAGAAAGAAAACAAAAACACAATAAAAAATCATCATACACTTGTCATGTAGAATTAGGGCATATTTTGCATGTCATTGCATATTAGGGTTAAGTGGCACTTAGTTTAATTTTAATCATTTTTTAATTAGTTTAGGCATTTTTAGATATATTGCATTTTAGGATTATTTAGGTTAAGATAATATTTTAGTTTAAATTAGGATATGGCTCAACCTAATTCCTAATATAAATGAAATAGGATCTTAATCTAATTAGGTAATTTTCACATTTCACCAAATTTCGAATTTCATGAAAAATACAAAAAATGTCATAAGTTAAATTAGTTTTATTATTTAGGATAAAATGCATTCTTTTAGGGAAAGGAAAAATATCATATGCACGTCATTAGGGTTAGATTCATTGAAATGCATGTCATTTGGTATTTTTGCTTGATGCATTTAATTAGAAATTGCCCGTCATTAGAATTAGGTCATTAGATTAATTTAGATTGCATATTTAAGTGTTGCATTTCTTTAATTTCGAATCTCATGGAAAATACAAAAAAATATTTTTTAGAATAAATCCATCTCATGCTTCAGGATAGACTACATGCTTATTTATGTCATATCGCTTATGTCATATAGCTAAGTCATGTTACCATGTCATATCATTTCATGTTAAATTAGTGACATGCATTGCATAAAGCACGATTCTCATTAATTAAGTGAAAACAAAAAAGAAAAAAAAGAAATTGCGTGTTAATTAGAAATCATATCTAGGGTTGTTGATGTGAATTCTGATCTAACGACGCAGATGCTTTCGTTGCTTTGAGCTAAGTCCATGAATTTATTCATTGCTTTCCTTCGATGTTAAATTGGTGGATTGCGCATCCGCATGATCACCTCACATGTTAGGGAAATAGATTTAAAATCAATCCAAACTGCTTGCCAAACATTTTTCAAAATAGAAAGAAAGGTACCGAAAGGGCGTTAGAGAAATTTAGCGTAACCAAGTCCCCGTACCTAAATCTCTGGTTCGTAAGAATAAAGTAAATCTCCCGTTACTTTATTTGGGTTTCTAATCGACCCACCAAAAAATAGATTAGTAGCGACTCCTGATTGAAAATCATTTGTATGTTAAGAACTTGAACCTAAAGTCGCGAATTGGTATGGGCTTGGGAGAGCCCGAGTTAAGTTTAGGCTTAACAATCCATTAGCCAAACCCTAGGTGGTTCACACCCAAAAAATTTGGTCGCGACACCAGCCTTGGGTTTTCAGCTTTGAGAATGCTAACTTTTGCCTCATGGGGTTTGTAAAATTTTTCCTAAACACTCAATATTTGGCCAAAAGGCTTTGGGTGTCTAAGGCCCATTCCCAAAGCTATTCCCAAATGCATCCTCATTAGACCAAGCTTGAGCTAGCCAGGCACATTATGTTGGAAAAAATATGGCTTCGAAATGGGTTGAACTATGAAATCGGATCGAGTAAAACAACTCGGATTTTGAGGCGTGATATCACTATCTTTAAGGATTTATTTGTCCCACAATGTTGCTAATGGTCACGGCAAAAATTCTCCAGGATACAACAAAGTCTCGAATGAGAATACTAGATAGCAATTCTAGTATTCTCCAGGATCTCTCTAGGAAACAATCGAAAAATTGGTTTTTCAGAAAGAATACTCGAAAAAGACCACTCTTATCTTTCCGAAAAATGACAAGTATATATATGAAACAGTCTTGCAACTCTTCGTGAAAATTGCCAAAGAATGAACAAACGAGTCATTTAGAAAATTGTTCGGATAAACAAATGCGACTCTTCAGAAGAAGTCGAAAACCGAACAATTGCAACCCTTCGGAAAAAGTTGCAAAACCGAATAAGTAATTTTTCCAAAGGTTGTCTTAAAAAGACACAAACAAAATTCGGAATAATAGTTTTTTTAATTAAATAGAATTTCGAATTTTCATTTTATATTTCATTTCCGAAAATTCTCAAATTAAAAAGCAACCTTTGAATTAAAAAAATAAAAATAAAAATAAAAATAAATAACAAGGGATTAGTGCTAATTAAGTAATGTATGCGAATTTTTAAATATAATTTTGAAAATAATGCTAAGAAATCAAATACATTTATATAATTTTTTAAAAAAGGACCAAAACCTTCGTTAGAATTTTTTAACTTTTATTTGTTCAAAATTGAAAAAAAAAATGATGTATACAACTTTTTAAATATAATTTTTGACAATAAAACTAAAAAAAGATCAAATATATATGCATAAAAAAATCAAATATATAAATAATTTTTAAAAAAGACAAAATATATTTAATTTTTTTGGCATTTATATATATTTAATTTTTTTAGTATTATTTTGGCATTTAAAAATAATAATAACGAGGGAAAAATAAAAAATTTGAAAAATGAGTGAAAATAGTTTTGGAATAAAAAAATGAGTTTCAGTATTTGGCCAAATCTTTGAAAGTTTAAAGCTAGTCCCTTGGCATTGGGCTTTCATCTTCCCAATATTGACTTTCACTTGAAAGTTACTTCAAAATAGTTATCAAACAGTCTAGTATTTTTCCAAGGGACTTTGGAGGCTGAAAGCCCCCTGGGAATGTTAAACCAAACGCACTCTACATTGGTTTTGATACTCAATGAAGTCAAATTTATCAGAGATATGTCATGTGAGCATCTCTAATTTCTTGCACACTTACATCAGCATGACAATTGAATTTCGAGCTGCTTGTTACTAACAGCACAATAGGTGTCCTTGTCCTTGACATTTGAAAATTCCTCCACCAAATATATATTTCCCACCCACAGAGCAAATCTTGAAGACGATAGCCCATGTTGTAACTTGATTAGTTCCACGGATCAGTTCATTCTAAATAATAGACAAAAGGGTAAATGAAAATCCAACTAACAAGCAAGAGATATAGAAATATTTGACACGCCTTCTCATCAAGAAGAACCATATCAATATTTACTAGTTTCCTATCTTCTGCTATTAACTACATTCAGCATGGAAAATCATACTCTAATCCTTGATTCATCTGAATCAACCATTAAGTTTTCTAATAGGTGATTCTTCTTCTTCTTCTTCTTTTTCAATCTTTATTGACCAAACGATACCTATCTGAAATGGCTTTTCTAATTAGAAGTTCAAATGGTATATCTGTTTGACACTCGCCACTCAAATGTGAAGCCTGGCAAATCATTTGGTGATAGTTTGCAAGGAGGCGTTTGATAATCTGTGAACACGCCCCACAACTCTTCTTCCTGTCTTTCCCAAAGAGTAAAAGGGGAAGAAAGGAGAAATTGCATTTCTGGAAAATCCCCTGATACCAATATAATCTCTCTCCTCCTTTTCACTATCTCTAGTCTACTATCCTAAGCAAACGCCACTCAAGACACCTTTGATCCTATGCTCGAAGTTTAACGGGTGAGCTCTTTCCATCGAAAAGCAAAAAATTACATCCGACCAATGAGCTCTATTTCAATCCAATGGCGAAAGATTGTAGTAGCATTGTGCCTTTGGGTACTATAGCTTGAACCTTTCAACCCCATCTGTAGTATGCCGACGGAGTTGGTAAACTCGTGCCATTTGAGGCCGAAAGAAGATGAAAACGACGGGGCTGGCGGTGATCGTCATTCCGAGCAGAAGAAGAGCAGGAGCCATAAATCTTGAACGAATTCTCTAGACTCTGAAGAAGAAGGGAACATCATAAAAATATCGATGAGGAAGTCCTTGCCTCTCGTTTCAAGACACTCCATAACCACAGATTCAACGGTCGATCTCCATCGTCCAAGAAAAGAAGCAGCACCGAGAGTGAGACCCCATCATCGAATTCAATGAAATGCAGTGCGCCACAAAAAAATGATATTTTTCAAGTTAAGCAAAGTTTGAGAGAGAGAGAGAATCCCGTATGTAAATGATAGAACATGACTGAATCAGCTTGGAGCACCTAATTTCTTGACAAGACGGCGAATTCCCATCAGCCCCCCTCCTCCCCCGGCGGTAGTATAAAGAAGACTACCTAAAAAAATCTTAAACCTATCATATGAATATTAATTCTTTTTTTTTTTTTTGTCGAAAACAGATGCCGGTTTATTCTCAAACTTTTTTAATTTGATCGCTATAGTCAAAGTAGTTCTTCTAATCAATTTTGTTTGAAATTTGTTGACGTGGAGCCTCAGCCGTCCTATGCCTGTTATGTTATATGCCATAATTGAACATAACTAGTTTTGACTTGGGCAAGTTGTGCAATTTTCATGAAATTTTCTCAATTTTTTTGTTGTGGTTCTTTTTATTTCCCTTTTCTTTTCATTAGAATTGACGAAGACTTTCAAGCCCTCACTAGATCTAGGCAAGAGTTACTTTATTTGTGCTCGTCGGTTGAGATGAAAAGAAAAGGAATTTATAAAAGATTTAAATTTCTTTTTTCAAATTTGTTCACGTTAGTGTCGTTATGTAACATAAGTGTCCACATTAGGATTTTTAAATAAAATTTGTTAGAAGGACTAAATTGGTAAATCGTCATAGGGTTTGAGACTAAATTGACCAAATGGAAAAGTTTAGAACTGAATCGGTATCCGTATAATAGGCTTAATTAGTTTTTGATAATTATCTTGTCATATCAATCCCCTAATAACTTAAGACAATTAAGGCTTTACTCACCAAGATCAAAGATAACCGAGGTTTTTAGAATAGGAAAATTGTTCAAAAAACCATAAATTATTGTGCAGTGGTCAATTTAATTCTAAATATTTTAATTTTGCAATATAATCTTAAAATTTTGACGACATATTAATTCAATCATAAATTTTTTGATTGTGCCAATTTAATTATAAATTTTTTAACGAATTGCCAATTTAGACATTTCGGCTAATTTTGGCTAGATATTGTTGATGTGGTGGCCCAGTCAATGCTAACCGTCCTACGTAACGTGGTTAGCATTGATGTGGACATTAATTTTTAAAAAAAAAAACTGAATTTTTCTATTAATTTTTTTTTATATTTTCTTTTTCCACTTTTTTAGAGGGCTAGTGGAGCTACTAGCCATTGAGGAAGGGTAGCTAAGCCCTTGCTAGTGGTGGGTGAGGGCCACGACCTCGCCATCCCTTGTTGTGGCGGCGATAGCCTAGGTGAGGGCTTGTGGCACCCTTGCTAGCCATAGTGAGGGCTTACGAGCCCTTGCTAGACCTAGCCAGCCACGATGCCTTCACTAGATTTAGCAAGGGCAGTGACCCCGTGGCTAGTGAAGGCTTTGCAGCCCTTGCCTAGGGCCCAATAGGGGTTGTTGGTTCTTGGCTAGTGACCCTCTGTAAAAAGAGGGGAAAAATTAATAAAAAAATTTGGAGACTTTTTTAAAAAGTAAAAATTATCCATGTCAAGGAGGTCCAATTAATTGGAAGGACTAAATAGACAATTTGTTAAAGGATTTAGGACTTATTTGGCAAATTATTAAAATTTTAGGATAAAATTGGCATAATTAAATGGGTTAGTACTGGATTAGTGAATTGTTTAAAAAATTTTAAGATTAAATTGATAAAATTTAAAAGGTCTAAAATTAAACTGATTGTCACATAATAAATTTATGATTTTCTGGATATTTTTTCCCTTTCAGACCCATAAAGCGTGGTCACAAATTTTGAACTTTTTGCAATCGATGTCGATCCAACTCGGATCCGTTTAAAACCGACGCAGGTCGGACGACTGAGTACTGAAAGCATTGGCCCATCCGTCCTCATTGAACCAAACAATCAACTGATGGGTCGGGCCGCTACGAGATTAAGACTATTTGTCAGAGAATTTTTCCCAATTGGTGGTCCATTTTCGTCCGTTCTCTTATTCAAATGGAAGTCTCGAGAAATTCATGTAAAATCAACGAAAAGTAATTTTCTAAAATGAAAAGAAACAAGAGAAAAATTTTGTGTGCCATATAAGCAGACGGGCCCCCTGTCGCATTCAAAAACACAAGATGACAAACTCTTCTTGATTAGCACCCATTCTTTAGAGGCGTTTTTGTGTCCACCGCGTCTCTTATCCGGATAAAATGGCCCGACTGCTTAATCCGTCCAAGCCCACAAATTTTTGTTCCCATTTTCTCATTTAATTTACAAATTTTTTCCTTTTTTTTTTTTCTAATTCTTGTGGAATTTACATTTTAGAATTTAGAGGTCGAGTGGAGCTATAAATAGAGGGGCACGGTTTGCAATGTACCCTCAAGCAACTAGAAGAAAGTGATAAGCCTTGTGAGGTGTTGAAGACAGCTTTGCCCCAAGGGGAGATCAGTGATGGCCTCAGCCTCAATGCTCTCATCTCCAGCCGTCCGGGCTACCCCGGCTCAGGCCACCATGGTCGCCCCATTCGCCGGCCTCAAGTCCACCTCGGCTTTCCCGGTCACCCGCAAGTCGAGCGAGGACATCACCTCTCTTTCCAGCAATGGCGGAAGAGTCCAATGCATGCAGGTACTAAAAGACTAGATTACAATCGTTTGGAAGACTTTACCCCCATCGCTCTCAGATAAATGTGGACCCTAGGATATATATAGATCCAATTGCATCTATATGTCTTGCGCCTAATTAAAATTGCACGAACTCAATTTCACTATACTTAAACTCGACTCGGCTACAAAATGTCGTGCTTGGTGCGACACTCGGACTTAATCGATTTCTACGTACTCGAGCTCTACGGCAAAAATTCTAAAGAGTGGAACATAGCACTGAGACGACTTTAATGGCGACCGTCAGGTGTGGCCTCCGATTGGCAAGAAGAAGTTCGAGACGCTGTCCTACCTCCCTCCCCTCTCTCCCGAGTCCTTGGCCAAGGAAGTCGACTACCTTCTTCGCAGCGGATGGGTTCCCTGCCTCGAATTCGAGCTCGAGGTGACGTTTTCCTCTCCATCCTCTCTATAATACTCGACCGGACGTCTCTAAACAGCGCTCGTTTAGGAACGCGTCTTCGAGATCTGATGTTGCGTTCGTGATCTCGACATTGCGCAGCACGGGTTCGTATACCGCGAGCACCACAGCTCCCCCGGGTACTACGACGGGCGCTACTGGACAATGTGGAAGCTCCCCATGTTCGGGTGCACCGACTCGGCCCAGGTGTTGAAAGAGCTGGAGGAGGCCAAGAAGGCTTATCCCACGGCGTTCATCCGGATCATCGGGTTCGACAACAAGCGCCAAGTGCAGTGCATCAGCTTCATCGCCTACAAGCCCCCGGGCATCTAATTCCGCTTTACCTGCTTGTGCTGTTGTGAACTTTTCTTTGGAGCTCTTTGGAGATCGCTTTTGCTTTCGCTATTGCCTGTTGCAGTTGTTGTGTTTTTTCCCTTGTGGTGTCTTTGTGATGAATCTGGACCACCCGGAATGATAGAAGGGCCTCGATGTACATAAATGAGTAAATCTAATGTCAGATCAAGTCCTTTTATCACAATAAATTGCATCTTTGATTCTCTCCCTCTCTCCTCTATATCAATTATTATTTTTCTGCACTTTTATTCTGCTAAATCAAGCTAATCACACGTCAAGAAACATTGGAACCCAAAACTTTCGATCCTGCAAAAAAGAGGATACTAGTTTTTCTTTGCCTTTTCCCACTGTTGTGATCGATTCCGACCGCAATATACATTCACAAACGAGTCCGGTTTCCAGCTATAAGCTTATCAAGGGAGAACATGTCTTGACTTGTTATTTGATTAGATGGATAGACTCAACCTTCAAACGATGACCTCATACTGGGGAAACTAATTACACATTACTATTTGTGTATAGTTGTGCGGCTTGAGCTCTGTAAAGATCAAGCCAAGCATGATACTTTCCCCAGAGAAATTGCATGAAATTCAAAAACCGGGACACAACATTCTATCAACTTCGTTTTCACATATTTACTTATTTATCCTTGTCCTGGAATTTTGCGGGAAAAATGCATTCGGCGCTGCCATGTTTGAACGACCCCTTTGAGTGGCTTCAATCATTCATCTGATCGGAACGGCCATCGGCATTACTTTTTATGGGACCTCTGAGAATTCAGACCTGACATCTGTGTTGACTGAGACTACTGATGACGCGCCGCCGTGCTGGGCCGGCATGGCCTTGCGATTTTATCGGCCGTGCAGGTCGTGCTGCCGGCCAGCGCCTCTCCTAGGGGCTGATGGTCCGTGTGGAGCCATTCGAGAATAAATTTGTGATTTTTAAGGACGTACATAATATTCATTTTATTTTTTGCTCAGATATATTTTTTCTATTTTCGATAATAATTTTTTAAATAGAAATTCATTTGATAATGTAATTTTTTTTTCTAAATAAATTTTTAGTATAAAATTAGGTTTGCAACAAAAATGAGAACTAAAAATTTTCTGCGGATGAACCATATAGCGAAGAGAAACCATGAACCATAATAGAAGAGCTTGCCCCACCCATGATTAAATATTTCATACTATTTCTATGATAGAATTAAGAAATAAATACTATTCTCATCACTTATCCTCATTAGTAACTGGGTGCCCACTTGCTGCCGCCTGCTACTATCCTCCACTATCCTTCTCCACTCGGGAGGGAAAATTTTTATGTCATTATCAAATTTATATTTTTGCTTATAAACTCATTTAGATAATAGAATTAAAAAAAAAATTAGCCAAAAATTATGTCCATAAATAGAGTAGTTATCTTTCACATCCTAAATGACTTTTAAATAATAAAGCTACATTTGGTAATCTGGATTTGAGCTCGAATGACTTATCCTATCCAGTGTACAAGGACATCTTTCAAATCGGATTAGCCCGCATACGTCCAAATAAATTGTTGGACAAGAGATCTGAAGGAGGAGATGGACAAAGCCGGATTGAATGAGAAAAAAAAATTAAAAAATTAAAAAAATTAAAATCGTTATTTATTTTATCAGCAATCACTAATCAATCACAATCTTTTCAAACCATAGTGACTCATGAATACCTTCTATGAAAATTTGTGCAGTTGTGCAAAGGAGACACTAGTGGTGGAGGTCTTCGGTTGTGGCCACCATGGCAGAATCTCCCTTATTTATTTTATTTATTTATTTTTTTTTTTTTTCGGGTCATTGGAATTTCCCTTACTTATAGAAAATGTAGGGAGCGTGAGAGTGCTTAAGATATCACACTTGTAGTGAGAATAAGGAATGCTTGAACTTAAGGTATTTATAAGAGTTAAGTACAAAATGTGAAAAGTTTAATTCACGAGCCATCGTTTTTCTCTGTCCATATAGGTCATGTAATCGGATGAGACATTGTTAGGCCATGTTTAGCACAACCCTTTAATGTCTTATCCTTACCATGCTTGGCTTGGCTCCTAAAGCATCAATCAAGGCTTTCAAGCGGGTAGCCTAGCCGTCACTAAGCTAGTCTACTAACTCTTTGTTGGTCAAGTCTAATTTTTTGTCATAGATATTATCACGATTAACTAGAATTAATATTTCAAGTTCACTTTTTTTTTTTTTTGGGGGCGGTTATTTCAAGTTCACTTGACGAGTAAAATTACGGCGCTTTTCTCAGAACGTTATTTCAATTGCTTCTTCGATTATAAAAGTGAAGAGAAGAGAAGGACAAATGCACAAGTGGGCGAAACTCTTGGGATATTGCAATTGAAGCGAATGGAGTCCCGTGACCTTCCGACCCTTTGAGGGCCGAGAGTAGTCTTTCTAAGAAATGGCCCAACCTCAGTAGGTACAACGGACTTCCCTTTTCCAATTAAGGCAAAGCAAACGTACAATCATAATTGAAGTAATGGGGTAGCACTCACCCTTTCATTTCCTCGCTGTCGTTGATTGCGACGTCCTAAATCTGTTCGTATTTCCAAAACAATGAGGTTCTTCCCTGTCTCAACCACCTTTCCAAATCTCCAATTAATAATTTGATGTACCTTAGGCAAATTAAAAAACAAATTCAGGATTTCAGATACTTGATTTCAGGAGCGGGGCATTATTTTATTTGTTTCTCTCTAGCTAACTTTTCTTTTCAGATTTGAGCAGCGGGCCATCGACCTTTGACCTGAGGAATATAGAGCTTTCGTGGGTAGAGCAATTCCCGAGGGTCGAATGGATGTCGGATTCTCCTCTGATGTAAAAAGTTGGATTGCAAGAAAGTAATGTCACGTGTGTCTAGCATTTCTACCTTTGTCGATGGAGCTATTGCTAGGAACAGATGGCACATACGAAAAACGTGAACTGGATTTAATACTTAGTTGGCAAGCGACAGCAATTATTGCCTTCGAATTAGCAATTACTTGGCAAGGGAAAAGGACAAGAGGATTATGCAAATCCATCGTCGTTAGCCTTCACTGCAAGGAAGCTATCGGGAAAGCAGATCTGTGCACCGAAGCAGAAGCCACGAAATGTCCAATCATTTTTCTTAGATTGGGGGAGGAAAATAGGGAAGGTAAAGCTCGTATTTACAGACGCGAGTCAAATCGACCACGTTTTCCTCGATCCGACCGCGTTGACCGTTATTCCAGGACACGACACAACCCAACCGCCGGCGAAGCAGAGGACCCCACTCGACTCGCGACTCGTGCAACTCAGTCGTCAGAATCGCTCAGCCCTCGACTCGCTCGCCAGCTCGTCGGAGACGACGACCGCGTCGGCGTCCCACCACGTCTCCGCGTCGGGCTCCGTCACCCTCTTCAGCGGCGAGCTGACCTTCCTCATGTCTCCGAGCACCAGCTCCCCGCCCGCTTCCAGGAACAGCTTCTCCACGCCGCCGCAGTTGACCCGCTCGACGTTGCCCGCCGTCCGGGGGGCCCACTCGGCGATTATCGCCGGGGCCCGGCGACCCGCGCGCGTGTCCCACACCCTCAGCGCCATGTTCCCCGAGGCGCTCGCTCCGGCGGACACGATCGCCGCCGGCGACCGCAGCGGCGCGGCGGAGAGCGCCGGGATCCCGGACGTGCCGGATGAGAACGAGCTCAGTCTCTGTCCCGTGTTCAAGTCGGTGATCGAGATCGCGTCCCCGAACGAAGCCGGAGATTCTCCTTCGGGGTCTACTCCGATCTCGAGCCCCAGATTCCAGAGCTGGACGATGTTCGTCCGGTCGCAGAAGCCCGATAAGTGGTCGCAGAAGAAGCTCCGCCGGCGCCGGAGATTCGAGCTCACGCCATCGCGTTGCGGACACGCCGAGCCCTTGACGACGAAAACTCCGTGGTCTCGCGATGGGTCTTCGAGAGCCGACCTCGTGAGCTCGATTTCGTCTTCCTCTGTTTCCGAAGAAGGAGCAGAGCAGGACGAGGAGGAGCAGGCATCGTCTTCCTCGCTACCGTCTAGGCAGCTCCTGAGAAAAGGCTGGGACTGAGACGGCGACACCGAGACGAGGTTGTTCTGGTACTTGATGATGAGGAATCTGATTCGGTTGATTAGGGTGCCGAAAGAAGCGACGAGGGCGAGGATCAGAGCACCCCATTTCCAGAAACTGTAGGCCTGCGAAATCGTCCTGACGGAGAACGAGAGGAACTGAGAGAGAAAAGACGGGTCTTGGAGAGAGCTTATGCCCGCTTCGAAATCGCCTATTCTGTTTAGGACTGGCATCTCCATGATGGCGTCTCTCTTCGATTGCAAAGCCAGAGAAAAAGGGTCGGATGGGAGAGAATCGTTTAGCAAGTGGAGGTGCTTCGATGGCGATAATTCGAGAACTGAGAAGGAACAGAGCAATTCCTTGCGGAGCTCCAAACGAAAGAGAAAAGCGAAAGGGAGAGGAGGTTCCCTAACCCCACCCCCGGTCAGTTTATAAGGGCAAAGCGCGAGGAAAGGAGGCCCGCACAAGAAAGGTCATTTGCACTTTTCATTAAAGCCACCGAATAGGTTTTTCAGTGCCCATTTAATAATGTCGATCTTTTTTAATCATGTTTCACTTGGCAATACTAGGTAAAAGAAATAAGTCAATTGTAAATTAAATTTATTAATTCTCTTTCTAATCTTACTCTCTTTCTCTCTCCCTCTCTCTCTTTTCTCAGACTTATTTCTAATTTTTCTTTCACTTTCACTTTTGCTTTGCTTTTTTACAAAGTGCGGGAATCGAACCGCGCACCTATGATACCTGCGTCCCCACCTACTAATTCTTTTACCAGCAATAGGGATGGGCATAGTTCTAAGATAAAACTTGAAATTGGATAACTAGACTTAATTTGGTTCCACATTCCTAAATATGTAGGGTAGGTTCTGGATTTTAAGTAAATGGAATTTAGAACCTGAAACAAATTTTTATATTTTATTTATTTATTTATGTTTTTGTGCAATCTTACGGTATTTCACGACATTAATTGTAAGTGAGTAATCTAAAACTACTAATATAAGCTTCTATTTTATAACTGAGACTTTCAATTTATTATTATTTTATTTTTTTTGTCTAAATATAAGTCGTGGTTAATGGATTGTATACGTAAATTATGGTTATTAAAGATGATGATTCACTGTAATCATAAGTAGAACCTGAGTAAACTCTAAAACTGACCTTGAAATCAATGATAGAGTAGTTTCGGATTCTAAGAAATGCATGATAGGTTCCAAGTTCCTTAAAAAAAAATGAGTAACTTTTTTGAGAGAGTAGATTTCAAGTTTTAGACAAAATATGTACAAAACCTAAAACTATTGACCCTTAACCAATAGGGCCGCATACCAATTTGCCATTTAATCTTACTTATGTAAAGGAAAATAAATTATTTTTACATGATTTAATGGCTATTAAACTCGAGAGAAACGACTTTTCCTCGCAACTTTAGGAGCCCACCCTGCGATGTATGTACACATCATAAAACATTAGTCAGACACAGGAACATGGGCAAACAGAAGTTAAGAGGAAGGACCCGGTCTGTGGTGTATGACGTGGAAGACGATAATTGGTCATGCGGCGAGGGATTTTCCTTCCACGTCAAAAAAGGGGCGGGTCCTTTTCTTTTAACAATTTCTAGATATGGATGGCTGAGCAAGCAAGATTCCAAAATGTGGGGCAACGTCATGGGTGAGTCACATATGATGAGTCTAAAGGGGTGACCAAAATCTGACCCCCTCTCTAATTTCGGCGTCAGCACTCAGCGGGACGGAGCCAATTTGTGTGGCTTTCAGGTCGTGGGCGACTCCCACCATCTAGACGTCGGCACGTGGCGGCAGATGGTTGGTTGCCCGTACTCCCAAGTGCTGAGCAAATCGTCAAATTTTGAATAATTGCACCGCATGTGATTCGGGTCTTTTTGAACCATACCTTGGTGTAAACCCCCTCGTGACTTGCCAAAGTTAAATTTCTTATCGAAAAGAAGGATCGAGAAACACGATATTCACCAGCTCCGCATATCAAAGCCTTTAGAGTCTCACTTCGGCATTCATTGAACGCAATGTAATCCTCAGGACTAGTCTCTCATAATATACTTAGTAAAGATATCATGATGAGTTGCTGCCGCCATAAAAGGTTAATATCACATATCGGTTTTGGTCAACCTTTTTGAAAGAGAAATAAACTTAATTGTGCTCGAAGCCGTACCAAAAGCTTTTTCTTTTCTTCTCTTTGAAAGTCAGCCACTCATTGCAAATGATTTTTTCTTTTGGTAAGAAAAGAGGCCAAGCCCAATTATTACATTAACATTTGCCTAACAAAGCTTAAACCATAGCGATATCCTATCAATAGGAGAATTAAATCTATTGATGACCTATCTAATGTAGGAGTGACATTTATATTGTAGGAGAACTAAATCTATTAGTGGCCTCTCTAATGAAGGAGTGACAATTACATTGTAGGACTGAATAGCCCAATTTGCTAATAAATCTGCACACGAATTTCTTTCTTTATGAAGAATTCTAACTTGTTGGAAGTACTTCAATAATTTCCGAATTCAAAAGATGACAGCAAGAGATAATTAAGTTTCTGAAGTAGTGCAATTGCTGCTCGCGAGTCAACTTCCACAAAAATTCTGGAAAAGCCAGAGAGATTGCCAATTTGAGGGCCGTAAGAATTCTGCGAAGTTCAGGTTTTAACGAAGAGCATACTCCAATATGTTGGGCAAGACCTGCAAGCCGGTTGCCTCGCCCGACGCATCGCAGAGAAGTCCACCTACCGAAGGGAAAAAAAAAATGCTAAGACCTGAGTTGCCTTTAGAGACCCTGTCGGTGTTGAGCTTGATCCAACCATAGGAAGCGGCTGTCTAATCCACGTCTCTTTTTTATTTCTCTGGAGAGACAATCTCTTTTTCGCCGTTCGAGCCATTGCATATAATTTATCTACAAAAGCACAATATCAAGAAGAAAAAAAAGAGAGAGGGAGAAACCTTATCCGAAAAGGAATAATCTGTTCAGGTTTGGCATATATATGTATCCTCAACAAGAGCCATCAACAACAACTCACATTCCGCTCCCAAAAAAGAAAAAAAAAAAAAGAACATCTCTAATAAAATGAGCAAAAATGCACCTAATCCAATTCTCAGAATGATGCTTTTGCTAAGTGCTCATTTCTGGGGTCCCTACCTCATTGATTGATTTTGAGCTGGTCTTCTCGTATCGGTTATTAAAACCCTACATCGACATCTACATCTACATCTACTCATTTCTGGGGTCCTGACTTCCGGGACTTATCTGGTGCAGTCGTGATGCCCCTGCTGCACCCTGGCGAGGGAGGCGGCGAGACGGTGCGAACTTTCTCTCAGGCCATAAAAGAATAGGTTTTGCTCTTGATATTTCGTTAAGAGCAGCCAACGACATAAAGATGGTGGTCCTAAAAGAGAGAGTTTAATTTCACGACGGCTTTGTCGAGACACATTTGGGATGTCCCCTCGCCGGGGGGGCGGCGCTTTTGCATCAAAGAAAGAATCAAAAGTATGTAGAAACATGCTTTTGAAGATCGCCATCTCCAGGGTTTGTCCCGCTGCCACACAGGGCCCGTGAGGTTGGTCCATGCATTGGCAAGTGTGCTCGTTCTTTTTATTTAAAATTCGGGTTCAAATCACTGCATTTGTCGACGATCGAGTGTAATTATGCTAGAGGGAGGATTGTATAGGTAGATAAATGATTGCGCCTTTAATGTACCGTGAGAAAAATAATCTATTTTGAATTATAAAATATTAAATAATAAAAAATATAAATTATTGTGGGATCCACTTCTTTAAAAATTTATAATTTACAATAGACTATTATTTTCATAATACCCTAAATATTGTTATGCTAATAAAACCCCTTACTCAATGGTTTATATGCAACACATATGCATTAGAGGCTTTGGACACGTACACCTGCAAAATTGTTCATCGATGAAGATATCTTAACCTATCATTAAGCCAAGCTACGATAGCTATAAGGGGTGAGCATTAGTTCCAATCTAACTTGGAAATTGGACATAATTAGGCAATTCTCAGTAATACTTGTAGGAATTGATCCCATTCTCGGTTCCCAAAATTTGGAATCGAGAATAATTCTCGTTGCAGGTTGCTCATGTGAAACCAAACTGACTAGACCGGATTGGTATACCTTTTTTTTTATCTTTTTTTTTTCCCTGTAATTTTGTTTCCCTTCCAACTAAAGAGTACAGCAACAATTCATTGTTGTAGAAGCACATAGGCACTGGACGACTGCAAGAGGCTGGCACTAGCAGTGATGTCACTGCATGCGCATGTAACTTCAATGATGGCTGTTCTCGCTGGAGAGTAATTGTGTTCATCTATGGAGCACATAGAACTTCAAATGAACGGAGGCACTTCTCGGTACTCTATTTGGGTATATGCACAATCGGCTCCGGTCTAACCCACGAACTAGACCGACTAGTTGGACAAGGTCGGTTCCGATTTCACAAATAGAAAAATGCATGGTTTCTAGTTTCAGAGTGATAATCAATCTACCATGAAACCGATCAACTTTAATGGTTATGAAAACCGCCCCTTGTATTCTATAGCGATTATGAGTATTTAGGTCGGCTGTTGGAGTCAACACCTAACATAATAATGAAAGTCCCATTATGCATGAAGTGCACGTAAGCCGCCGGAGAAGAAAGTACAAGGGCACACATTAAAATATTATAGTTGCTGCTGAAGACTCCAAGAGCACGAGGGAAAGGAAGGAAAGCAACTTGGGGATGGCAATATTTTATTCTCACTGAGACAGCAAGAAGAGGAGAATTCGCAGCCCACGTTTTTTTTGACTGCCAAGAAGAAAAGTTCAACTTCAACTCTTGCACGTTGAAGATAATGGCGGAGGAGTTACACAGTGAAGATGCTTATAAATATAGGTTATGTTAGTTTATTTAGAGTAGGGAGAGAGACAGTGAGAGAGTGAGATATTAGAGAGAGTTTTAAGCTTAGCAAAGCTTGTGTGTGTACTCCATTAAGCCTTTACAAGGCATATTGTGTAATATAATCTCTCTTTGTGTGTTTACACTCTCTCCCTCCAAGTCTTTTTGATTCCAACAATTGGTATCAGAGCTAGTCGGCCAGGGACCGGGTTAGAGCTAGCGGTCAGGGATCGTGAATCCAAAGCAGGCCAAGGATTGGAGTGTCAGAGCCTAGGAGGTCAGGAACCGGAGTATCAAAACCAGTGGCCGGAGACCGAGAACCTAGAGCAGTCGATCAAGGATCGTGAACTCAAAGCTAGCAATGGCTTCCACCAACTCTGTTCAACTGCTACTCCCAAAGTTGAACGGAAAGAATTACAACAACTGGTCCGTCAGATGAAGGTTCTTTTCAAATCCCAAGATTTGTGGAACCTGGTGGAGAACGGCTACATCGAAGTGGCCGATGCCGAAGCATTCGATGCTTTAAGAAAGACGGAGAAAGATTTATTGGTGGAAACTCGGAAGAAAGATCGAAAAGCATTATTTACGATCTTTCAAGCCGTGGAGGAGACGATATTTGAGAAAATATCGAGCGGAGATTGCGAAAGAAGCGTGGGATATATTGCAAAAATCCTACAAAGGCGATGATCGTGTCAGGCGGGTGCGGCTCCAAACACTTCGAGGAGATTTTGAGTCTTTACGCATGAATGACTCTGAATCTATCTCGGCTTACTTTGATCGTGTACAAACCATTGTTAACCAACTGAGGGTTAATGGTGAAGAACTCCAAGATGTACGAGTCGTAGAAAAAATCTTGAGGTCTTTGACTGAAAGATTTGACTACGTGGTTGCGGCGATCGAAGAAGGCCAAGATATATCAACCATGACGTTAGAACGGTTGATGGGTTCATTATGCTCGCATGAGCAAAGAATGAATCAAAAGTCCATCGGTTCGTATCCCGAGCAACTATTGCAAAGTCGGGTTGTTCAATCAAATCAAGGAGATTATCAAGGTGGACAAGGTCATGGAGGTACCCGAGGTAGGGGTGGAAATTCAAATTTCACCAGAAGATATAAAACACGTGACAAATCAAAAGTCAGGTGTTTCAAGTGCAATAAATTCGGACATTACAAATCCGAATGTCAAGAAGAGGTGACGGGACATGCACATATCGTTAATGATGACGAAGATGTGGTGCTAGCATGTACCGTGGATGATGTGTGTACTCTCTCTAGAAATAAAAGAGGTTTCAAGAGCCAATGGAGAAATGATGTCGGCATTAGGAATGGCAAACGATGGAAAAGTCATAGTGAATGGCAAAGGCGACCAATAGCGAGAAGCACTCAACCAGTGAGAGCACACCGAGATTGTGACAAAGATAACAAAAGGCATAGCAAGCGGTGCTACATTTGTGGCAAAGTAGGCCACTTTGCTAGAGTCTGTTGGTTCAAGCAGGTAAAACGAGGTGCTACAACCTTTACCAAGAAGAAGAACCATAGTAAAGAAGAATGGAGTCTCCAAGCGATTGTTACAGCAAAGGAGCAAGAAGAGCCTGTAGCCACCGGTATCATCAAGGCAGATGATGTGATAGCCATTGAGACATCCCCAAAGAAGAGCAAGCCATGGGCAAGCTCGAAGAAGCAAGAAGCAGCTTCAACAAGCAGTGAGAAGGAACTGCAAGAGATGCGGGAGATGTTGAAAGAGAAGGATGAAATGCTGAAGCAAAAGGACAAGGAGCTCAAGCTCAAAGAAAGGGAGCAGGAGAAGCTCCGGTACGAGCTCAAGAAATTGCAAAGGCTCAATAAATGTTGCCCAGAGAAAAAGATCCCTCGGGGCAAAAACAAATGGATGATTGTAGAGAAGAAGCTCCTTGAGAAGGAAAAAGAAATTGATACGCAAAGTGAAATGGCATTGATGAAATCTGAGCTTCGCAAAGCTCAGTTGAAGTCACAGTTGCCGAAGCAACTGAAGAAGATGAATATCAAATGCTATAGAAGAAGAGTATTAGGTGTTGAGGGAGAGTGTTGGAGTCAACACCTAACATAATAATGAAAGTCCCATTATGCATGAAGTGCACGTAAGCCGCCGGAGAAGAAAGTACAAGGGCACACATTAAAATATTATAGTTGCTGCTGAAGACTCCAAGAGCACGAGGGAAAGGAAGGAAAGCAACTTGGGGATGGCAATATTTTATTCTCACTGAGACAGCAAGAAGAGGAGAATTCGCAGCCCACGTTTTTTTTTTTTGACTGCCAAGAAGAAAAGTTCAACTTCACTAAGATAGTCATAAAACTTATATTAATTTTAAGCTTAGCAAAGCATTTAAGACAAGGCATAAATATAATCTCTCTTTGTGTGTTTACACTCTACTCTACCGGAAGAAGCGCAAATTAAGAAGAAGTAAAGAAAAGGTCCAAAATAATAATAAAAAATCGTGGACTATGTCACCAAGCGAGAAAATGATTAGTGCTGTCCACCGGTTGGCTTCGTATTTGGTAGGAGGTCATGGAAAATAAGATTTGACGTCCCCATCAAGCCAATAATCAAAGGCTTGCTCTTTCCTTTCATTAATAATTCGCATTATGCGCACTAAATTGTATAACTTCTTTATCTCTTGATTTATTTGGCATCATAATGGAGTCCCATAAAGTAAGTGCTAGGAATACATAAATGAAAAGAAAGTTATAATGATCAACAACCACTCCTCTCAAAATGGCGAAATTAATGCTAGCCTTTTTAGCTTTTTATTGCTTGGCTTCCTATCTTATGAAGATAGAGATGAAGTAGATGGAGATATGCCCGTGCACTGACATGATTATGAAGATGCGCTAATGTATCGTACTGTCATGGTGCTTGGACTTTAGATGACCAAGCGTCCTAATGTTGTGAATTACTTTTAGGACTTTTTATGACCTTTTCTGTACTTAGTTACAGCTTCACATCATAATGTTCTAGTGTACATTAGCCCTTATGTGCGTGCTATCATGGTTTCGTCCATCCCTAATTAAAGGAAATTTTCTCCAATTAGTTTCTTGATTGGTGGATTGCATGAATTGACATTGCCTACATTTAGTTCTAGTCGAATTTGCGTATGGGTGATAATAATAATAATATAATTTGTAACTCATAAATTAGAAGCAAGATTAGAGAAAGTTTCAAGAAAATATAGCCCAATGTTTTTCACAACTAAAACATTTTAGCTAATATGCTTTTGGGTCCAAATACTTGTCATATCTATTTTTAGTTTTTCACACCTGACATATAAAAAGTACAGGGTAATTATGCTTTTGATCCTTCAATTTACTTTACTTTTACAATTGAATTATTTATATGTCGCATCCTGCAACTTATAGAATATAATCAAGCATTTGGAATCGGTAAATATAATAAAACTGCCATGACCTTGTTTTTTTTTTTTTTTTTTGACAAATGCCATGACGTTGCTTGTGAAGGGGAAAATTTTCAGTCTAATGATTGAGTCTAATAAAAAGACGGTAAGAGAAGTAATTAAAAGTATTTCAAATTGAAATAAAAAAAGAAAACTATTGACAATTACCTACGACAAACCAACGGCTCATGCCGATCCCGGGCAAAGTCGGGCCTGTCCTAGGCACGACCCGTCAATTTTCTTTCTTAGGTAAATTAAGCATCTTTCTTGACGAGTTTTCTTGTTATTAATATTTATGTCCACATCCCCATTTTAATATGTTAGCTTTTACTCCTACATGATCTATGTTTAATTATCTATGTCTCTAATATATATCTCTTTTTTCAATTCTTTTGTCAAAGTTTGAAGAATAGCCCAAGAATGAGAGAACGACTTGTAATTTTTGTATATTTAGTCGTGTATGCTCACACAGTATAAGCTTTATTTATAATATAAGGAATGTCTAACTAAGGAAAATAAATAGAAGATATATCAAATCAAATCTAATCAGGATTGATGTAATTTATCAATTATAATCTCCTATAATCTTGGATTGATCAATCATAATCTTTGGTCCGATACTTGCATATCTCCAACATCTTTAGATTTCTATTAAGTAAATGAACTAAGTTTTAGCATCCTAAACTCGTGTTGGAAATTAAAAAGGGGTGAGCAATCCTAAATTTGAGCGAGTCCACCCCTAAATCTTGAAACCCACTAACATAGAATCGATTCCCAAATTTTGGAATCTAGAACTCACCCCGATCTAGTTCCAGGGTTGGTCAAGGAATCAGCCAACTCTTTTTTTTTTTTCATTTTTTTGTATTATTTGAAAAGACAAACTTACTCTTTTGAAGTATATATCCAACAACACAAAATATTTAGAACTGCAATTTTTAGCAATAAAAGGAAAAAAAAAAAAAACACAGGTAAAAGCTAAACAGAAATTTGAAATAACAGGGAATTATCCAACTCATCCCTTAGTCAAGGACAATGAAAACTGAAGTAATGGAATGATTACACAAATGGTCTTTGAATTTTGTTCAATGTGTAATATCATTCCTGAATTTTTAATGATTTCAATGTATTATCTAAATTTTTGGTAAATGCGCAATCTAGTTCCTATAACCTTTCATTGATTCAAGTTAACGAAATTAATGGAATTGGTTGATTTGACTTCCAATTTGGTAAGTTTGAATAGTGAACAAAAAAAAAAAAAAACCTTTACACATGTATTATTCATGTAAGATATTCAACTCAAACCAAACTATAATAATTCAATGAATAATATGGATGACCACTTTTTCAAATTGAACAAATTAAAAATATTATTACATCTTAATATGAGTTGAATATCTTATGTGAATAATCTACATGTAATATATTTTAGTTAACCGTTCAAACATACTAGATTGGAAGAAAAATCGGTGAATTTCATGAACTTGAATTAATGAAAGGATATCAATGAATATTTTTATATACTCTAGGGATTGAAATCATATATGTAACAAAAGTTCACAAACCACATCGAACAAATTAAAAGTTCAGTGATAACGTAATATATTGAGCTAAAGTTTGAGTACCAAATTGAACAAATTAATAATTTAATGACAACATTGCAGATGAGTTAAATTTCAGGAATCATTTATGTTATTTTTCTCTAAAGCACAACAATGTCCTCTTGCTAACAACAACAACCCACAAAAAGTGAACAACTAAAATAAAATAAACAATAAAAAGTTCAAAACACATAACATTAAACATGAATTGTAGAACTTCATTCTTCATTCATCCATAGAAGGTTACTCCAAATTTCAAACAGCTGAAAACAAAACAAATAACAAATATAGTTAAAATGGGTTCGGTTGAGAGTTAGTTCGCTGATCTGGTGCCAGGGTTTACCATGGATCATGGATCAGTGTTCAGCCCTTAAAATTCCACCTTGTGTTACTCTATCCATTTGTACTTTTTTTTTTATCATTTCTAAAAATTTTTTTACCACTTTTCAAACAAAAAAGTATTGAGATTTTCGCACAGTTTCGTTTTCTTCATTTCAACATAAAAATGACCATGTCAGCGACGATGTGATTGTATAAGTGTATTGATGACAGAGAATTCGATTGCACAAATTGCACTATTTAAAAGATTCAGTCGCACAAGTTTGATTACATTTGCGCACTAAGTTGAAGGAGACAAAGCCGAATGATACGACGCAACTGACGGCACTGTAATTTGCCGTGCCAGGCCTGACCCGTTTTCTGAGCGGGCCGTGTTTAGGCGCGAGGGGCACGAACCATCTCGTGTCCATGGGCCAGCACGTTCCGAGACTTGTTGGGCCAAACCCCATGTTTTGATGTTTGGAATTTCAAAACGCAATATTGCAATCTTTCACATCGGACAAACGATTTGAACCAAAAAAAAAAAAAAAAAAAGAAATAGAAAAAGAAAAAACATCGGACGAACGAGATAGCCTCGTGCAAAATTTTTGTTCAAAGATATCATGCACCAGTTGAGATGAGTACAACAAATTTTGCGAAATCAGACTACTTTAATTTCTGGATTATTTGACATTTTAGGATTGGATCAAAATGAAATTATTTCTTTCATGAAGTGCGAATGGTAACGTTTACATTCTTTTTTTTGTTCAAAGGAACAAAAATAAAAAAAAAAAAAAATGTTTACTTAAAGGGAACGGTTTTTGAACAAAAGAACACGTTTGGTAACGTTTGTTCCGAGAATAAAAAATGAATGGAAACACGTTTGGTAAATTTTATTTTATTTTATTTCTTTTAATTTTTTAATATTTTTATTTTATTTTTCATTTTTTTTATTTTTTTTTTTTCTTCTTTTGGCCAATCCCCGGCCTCCGGCCGGCCGAGGGCCGCCTCGGCGTGGTTGGGCGAGGCTCGGCCTCGCCCGGGGCCGCGGACGCTCTGGTGAGGTCGCCAACCCTCGACGGCGTCGCGCCCTCGACCATGGCCGCCATGGCCGAGGCCGGCAACCACCAAAGGAAAAGAAGAAAAAAAGAAGAAGAAAAGAAGAAGAAAAGAGAAGAGAGAAGATGTGTTTCTTTAAAATTGTTTCCAAGAACAAGTAACTTTTTGTGTTTCTTTTTTTTTCTCAATTATGTTAAGGAACAAAAAAACAAAAAAGAATAGAAACGCAACCAAACGCGTTTTCTGTTCTTTTTTTGTTTCCGGGAACAGAAAAACAAAAAATCTGTTCTAGGAACAATTTTCAGGAACATTACCATGCAGGGCCTAAACTTTCCCAGTCTTGACGTGAATGACCCACTTTCAATCAAAATGAAATTATTTATTCATTAACCTTTCCCGGTCTTGACGTGAATGACCCACTTTCAAAATATTTGAAGGGATAGATTCAGCCTTAGGGCATGGAAACTAAGAACAAGACTTGGAAAAGGGAAAGAAATGGAAATCCTATTGCTTTGATTTCTTTACTTTTCCAGTTTCAAATTGCCATTTTCTCCACGCATGCACCTTTCCCTTTTTAAGACCATGAAGATCTTCGTAATCAAATCAAAGTTCATGAGGACAGAATCCCTTCCCCGAAGAAACTTCCTCCGCATCATCCGTCGTTTTAGGAGTCCACGGCTCAAATCCGACACTTCAACGCGACACCTTACCTTCCCAACCACGTAATCAAATCCATTCTCGTGAGCTATAATCCGTAAGCGCAACGGCGCAAATCGATCCTTTTCGGAAAACCGGCGAGGTCATGCCTCCCATCTTATCTCATTCATTAGGTCGACGTAATATCTGGACGGGCCCGGATTTGTTTACTTATGGGGACATATGATATGAGAAGATCCCTTGCGATATTCGTTTTGGTGCGGCATGTATGAAAGTGGACAGCATCGATGTCTGAATCAAGACATATAAAGGGGGCACGCAGCAGCAATCCAGGAGATTGATCAGTCGTGCAGTTCACACCAGCAGCAGCGACCGGAACCGTTAAAGGAGGGTCTCTCTCCTTTTCACCTTTCCTCTTCTTTTCCTCAGTTCCCACAGACACGGCAACACCGAGTCACAGCTGTAACAGTATATAGGGCCGTTCAGTCATGAGCACCACATTGCCTTTTGCTCCACAGGGAAAGAAAATGGAGCGTCACAGAGCTCAAATTACGGCTTTTGTGCTGGCACTTACGATTTTTCATGTCGCTCATGGTTGGGGGTCTGAAGGGCACTATACCATTTGCAAGATTGCTCAGGTGAGTTCGTCTGTAACCAGGCAAATAGGCTCCCTCTGCGCGTTGTGCTTCATGGTTATAGTTCTAGTCTGTATGATGGGATTCGTGATCTTGTCGTGGACAGTCCCGGTTGACCGGAGCAGCAGCGGATGCGGTGAAGCAGCTGCTGCCGAAATGGGCAGAGGACTTGTCGAGCGTGTGTTTGTGGGCGGACCAAGTGAAGTTCCGTTATCGCTGGTCCTCTGAGCTTCACTATCTCAATACGCCGGACAACCTCTGCAAATACCAGTACGCCAGTATGTCATCACTACCATAGCTCCCCTGTTTTGGCTCTGCCCTTGTTCGTGGTTGGCTTGTTTTCCCTCACCAGACCACTCCTAGAATTTCTTTTTGATGTTGTAGAAAGAGTAGAAACACATGGATGAAACGAAAGATCCATCTTCGGTATCTTTACATGACAGAAAGTCGACAAGCTTAAATTTAAGTCGCAGCAACAGTTTGCCTTGATTAAGTTGAGGTCACAAATGACAGTCTCCCTTGTAAAAGAGGAGTCATTACACGAGTGTAGTGAATGTACTAAACTGACCCGACCAGATCCGACGGGGAATCCACCAAATTAGACAGCCCAGATTCAGTTTAGTACATTCTCCCTTAAAAAAGCAGACTACTTCCGTCAGAACTGTTAGCATATAGTTCTTTAGCCAGGATATGCTCAAGATATGTCACAAAAGAAACTACACCCTGATTTTGTCATCTATCTCTCTCTCGAATGAATGTAGTTACGGTAGTACCAGAAAGGTGAGTGGTCTAAGAATGGTCAAGAGCCTGAGAATCGGCTTTACGCGTGCAGGGGACTGCAAGGATGATAATGGAGAGAAGGGAAGGTGTGTTGCGGGAGCAATCAACAATTACACCTCCCAGCTTCTTGGTTATAAAAGCAATGCTTTACGAGCTGCATGTAAGATCTGCTTAATCATTGTTCCCGAAGTATTTTTCTCGTATCTTATGTGATCAATTTCACCGAGCAACTCCTCCTTTGAACTTGCAATAGATAATCTTACAGAAGCGCTCATGTTTCTCTCTCATTTCATTGGAGACATTCATCAGGTACTCAGCTTCCTAAAACGAAATGTGGTGATGTATGGACATAGATGCATGTATTCCACATCATTAAACACGCTATCATCTAAGGTTATTGTTATGTGATGTTATGTGCAGCCTTTGCATGTAGGCTTCACTACAGACAGAGGGGCCAACGAAATTGGGGTCCGCTGGTACACCCGGAAACAAAACCTTCACCATGTATGTAAACTCAGCCTATGCTAAAGTTTAATGCTAGGGAAAAATTGTGACAAAACCTGTGGATTGTGCAGGTTTGGGATAGTGATATAATTGAGACCGCTGAAGAGAGATATTACAGCTCAGACACGGACGGCCTTGTTGATGCTATTCAGCAGAACATCACGGTCTCTGATATATGCAACTTTGCAGATCTATCTAATAAACTTTATTATTTTGTTCGAGAGTTTAATGCACGTGATGGTCATTTCTTTTCTTGCTTTGTGATATTCAACAACAGAATGATTGGGCAGAAGAAATTAAAGGCTGGGAGACCTGCGGTTCTACCAAGCCACCTTGCCCAGACATGTACGTTTCATAACCACACTAGAGAGAAAAAACACTCAAGGATTTGAGATTTTGCAGTCTATTGAGGAATTGTCTATTTTTCATCAATCATCATCAACTATCACATGTTTCATTAATTTCTTCCAAGTCACCAAACTTTATCTATCATACACTGGATGAGGTTATATGAATGTCACAGATATGCATCCGAAAGTATCACCGCGGCCTGTCAGTCGGCATACAAAGGTGTCAGTGAAGGTTCGGTATTAAAAGGTACGTGATTCTACTGCCATAGTTGGAAGATTCTTCAGACAGTCTTCATAGCATATGTCTAACAACAAGCATGCTATTATCTCGCAGATCCATATTTCCTGTCCCGTTTACCTACTGTTAATCTTCGGTTAGCTAAAGGGGGAGTTCGACTTGCAGCCACTCTAAACCGCATTTTCATGTGAGTGGCTTCAAGTTCTGGTTGAAAATATGGGACTAAAAGGAGGACAAGGTGAAGATTTAAGGCATATTGGAGTGACATAGAGCTACTCACAGACTACAATTGCAGTTCATGCTTGTATAGGTAGTCATATGTTCATACCCTACTGCTTTCCATCTTCTTGAATTGCCCAACTGTTCAGTCCATTGTCACTAAATAAAGACATTCTGTCTATTAATATGTTTATCAAGAAAGAAGACGATACACCAAAGAGATATAAATTCACAGATACAAAGTGAGGTGCCAAATATAAAGGAGTGGAACAATATCCTTCAGCTTCTGATTGACAGTTATAGATGAAATTACGTGCATAGATTGTTTGTCCCATTGCATCCGATACAGACACGGAGAAGGAATGGATTCATAACATATTCCACACTTCACATATTTTCAACAGCCAAATATTTACAGACGCAAACTGTCAAATAGATTTTTACACACAAACATGTACCGACTTTCCTATCTTCAGTGCGCCTTCTTCACAACAAGAACAGGACACTTGGCATACTGAACACAGTAATTACTCACGCTCCCAAGAATAGCCCTGTAAATTAGAAAAAGATCAAACATCACTCCAACACATTCTGATAGAACGAGAAAGATCCTTGATTAAGATCCTCGATTAATTCATATAGTCAGAGGAAAAACAATGACATCTCCTCTCCCTTTATTAATATAGTTATGAGACTAACTGTTTGATTTTTCCAAGTCCGTGGTCGCCTAAAATGAGAAGCGTGACATTGTTCTTTTCCACTGCATCACATATTGCTACTTTCGGATCACCAACTTCAGTAATAGTCTCTGCACTAACCTGCAATTTCACAGCAATTGCCGATTCAAATTCTCCACATACAACAAGCTCATTCCAATGACTCCAAGCATGTCCTATCCCAATCGTAACGTTTGTTCCAACATGAAAAAGAATCAAAGGGAATTGAACGAATTACCCCTCGAGCAGCGCAAATCTCCTTGGCCTTCTCCAAGAGAGCCAGCGTGAGCTTCCTGTGTTGCTCTTTGACAGAATTAACAAAGTCTGGAGCTGTAATTGCAAACGCAACATCCAACTAATCCTTCACATATTGTAATATAACAAAAAAAACCCTTTAATTTTTCAATGCAACCTCATAAGGAAAACTTCCTTTTTCTTTAGTCGAAACCAAATACATGTTTAACCTGCACGCCGCCACGAGTCATAAGTTCACCGGACAATGAACGATATTACTAGAGATAGAGATGAGTTTTGGGGTTTAACGGCAGCAACAGAGGAGCACATGCGAGTAGGGACGAGATCAGCAGCTAAGGGAGAGAGAGAGAAGAGTTTGTGAGGTTTACCTGCAGAAACAGGGCAGTACATGCGAGCAAGGCCGAGATTAGCAGCGAACGAGAGGTTCTGCTGAGAAGGGGGCTGAGCCATAAAGACGACGAGCGGCGAGTTCACCAGCGAGTCCTTGAGGTTGTCGAGGGCCCACACGAGAGCGTGGTGGCTGCACTCGCTCTCGTCAATCGCCACCATCACCTTCCTCTTGTCCCCGCCATTAATCGCCACTACCTCCGCCATGTCTCCAGGGCTTAACCAACTAGAACCTCAGCAACCAAGAAGACAAAGGAAGACGATGCCCACCGAAAAGAGAGAACTTCCTGATAGAAACAGCAGCTTTCTTCGTCGCGTGTGGACGTGCCAAAGGGTCGAAGAAAGACGGTGCCTCGCTGGTTTTCGAGGTTGCCGAGATGTGAAGTGATTGGTCCGTTATGGTAGTTGGGAAACAGGAGGCGGTAGGGGGTTTTTTCTTTTTTCTTCGCAGGTCAGAACGACCAGTCAAACTTCGGAGTTTCGCCGCCTACGGGGATGAAATTTAATTCAAAAATAGGGACGAAATGGAGGATAAGGTCCCCTCTCTAGTGCTTTTTCTTCGCTCCTGCATCATTTCTTATCCTTTAGTTTACTCTCGCCACGTGGTTCGTCTGCAAAAACGCCACGACCACCGACCATGTCCTTCCTTCAGCGCGTAAACTTCGGAGCGAAGCAAGGGAAATCTAGGGATGAAAATCCGTGGAAGGATGGGAAAAATCGGCAATTTGGATCCTTCAAGATCGTCTCCTATGTGGGTTTGCCCCATAAAAGTCACCTTCGTGTCGCTCTGGGCACTTCACTTTGGTAAGCTCGGGTCGATATGTTGTAGGTACACTTCTGGCATTAACTATACCGATAATTTAGGTGATGTGGGACTTTGCTCTCCTTTTGTACGCCGTTCCCTTTGAAGCGATTGAATTCCGACAACAAAAATGAAAGAAGCGTTAGTGACCACGAGGATTTTGAGATGAAATTGATGCAGATTGTAAGAAGGGTAAGTGGTGAACTGAAACAAAGGGAAACTTTAGGGGCAAATGTGAAGCTGGGTGCAAGTTTCAGGGAAGAAACAGAGCCGTCCCCCTTCGGTTATGCGTCATATTTTCTTATACCCCACTTGACGCGTATTAAATGAACATTTCGCCGTGGATACATTCAGACTATGTTGACAGCGAACACGGATCGATTCTCTTTGTATTAAAAGGAGCGATGTCAGAGTTAGGGATGTGACATTTATCCATCTCGGTTTCCAGTTCTTTCTACTAGGTCATTGGTGTCTAGAATAATGAATCATTTGTTCAATCAACTTCAACGCCACCGGAACACGTAACGGTAAGCGACCTTGTTTTGTATATCTAGTCCAGTCATTAAGTGATTCCTAAGCTTGCCTTTGTGTCGAAATATGATGAAATATGTCTTCACTATTAATTTGAAGTTTCACTAGTGTCATATTTCGAATCTCATAGAAATATGGGTAATAACACGGTCATCCTTCCACTAAAAGAACGCAATCTTAAATTATACCAAAAGGTCTAGCTCCCAAAAGCCCCCATCGATACCGCTTTTACTCTATTGGCCGCTAACCAGGGAACTTGAAAAAATTTGGAAGGAATAGGATAAGCAATTACAGCTTAGTGAATAGTGCATATCTTTTTTAAGTAGATGAAGCAACCACTATACATATATACAACAATACTAGAAACTTGTAATTCAAAGTCATCATGTAATATACATATCAAATCAAATATGTATGGTTACATTTCAACAAATTTTTTATTTAATTGAAAATACTTATTTAAATTCGCCATTTCAATATAAATATCACTAGTTAAATTCATTGATCAATCTCAAATAACATGTTAATGATCCATCCATGGACCAATTTATTACTCAATATCCTATTATAGTCACGACATAACGTCCGGTAACAAGACGACCAAGATTCTCCCTTGACAATGTATAGTGTATCCACCTACAAAACTAGTGGCTCAGTAAAGATATCATAAACTAGTATACATACACAAGCTCTTCAATGGGATTACAATGATATTGAGCACTAACACAAATCCACAATAGTATCATTCGCAATTCACAAGTCAATTCATAATCAATATCACAAAACGGTTTCACAAAGCAAAATATATAATCTTTTCCCCTATTCAACAAATGGAATACATTTCTCAAACCAACACATAACTAGGGGTGAGCATGGTCCGGGTTGGTCCGAGCCACCCCCTAACCCTAGGACCAACCCGTACAGTGTCGGTCCTCGATTTTTAGGACCGAGGACCGACCCTATTGAACCTGGGACCAAGGACCGGACTAACCCAATGGGTTCGGTCCGGTTCCAAGGTCAACCCGAGACCGATCGATAATTTTTTTCGTCTTTTTTTTTATACTCCCTAAAAAAGAAAACCTACAAATTCAAATTACACATCCATCGACAATGCGACATTGTGCAACTAAACTATAAATACAAATACATATTTAGCAAATTTAAGATGACACAATAATAGAAATTTCGTACATGCTAACCGCTCATCGAGATATGGGACAAGATGGAAAATTCTTGTAATCATCTATCTTTAATATTCATAACATCATATGCAAAAGCGTTTTCCTACATTTGATCACGTAGAGTCCACTCAACTAAAAAATGAGCTTCACACCACTTGACTAGCATTTGATCATGTAGAGTCCACTCAACCAAAAAATGAGCTTCACACCACTTGACTAGCAAATCACCGTAGCAACTGCAGTACTACTTTACTCTTCAAAAACTTCTACCATTTGACACAAATTGAAAAGAAAATTGCAGCTAAAATTCATTAGTAAAATACAATTAAACTATAAAAAGTTCAAAATATTTAATATAAATTATGAATATATAACTTCACATCTTGTTAATTCACTTGAATTTCTGTACACCTAAAAACAAAACAAACGACATATAATTAATACTCAACATATGTTTTAAATTGAAATTACTATTAGTGCTATTGATAGAACATTTCAATATAATATAATATAACAAACATTTTACTTAGGTTTGAATATATAAAAGAATTATAAATAATATAATATAATATATAGGGTTGGTCCAGGGGTTGGACCGACCCAAAACTCTTAGGGCCGAGGACCAACCCGCACAGTGTGTTGGTCATGGAATTCAGGGACCAAGCAGCCGACCCGCCCCTTGGGAACCGGACCGGGACCAGCGGGGTTGGGCCGGTCCAAGGTCGGTCCAGTCGACCCTAGACCACTGCTCACCCCTACACATAACCTTTCACAACTCAATTCATTTGCTAGAAATGCTTTTCATGCAACCTTGAAATTATTTCTAAACTCATTATATAAATCGGAATACATTTTAAAAACAATTCAAAATCCATTTCATAAATCAGAATATATTCCACAAATCATTTTAGAATAAATTTCATGAACTAGGTTCACAATTTAGTATATATAAAATTTCGCAACACATTTTCTAAAACATCCTAAACCATTTTGAAATATCAAAACGTAATAAATACCCATTCTAGATTTTTATGCTATAACTGGTACGATACTCAAATATTTATCACTTTCACATAAATTTACAAATTCATAGAAGAAATAGTATCATTTACTTGAGCATATCTATGAAACAAAAAAGATTACTTGAACCATTGAATTTGCAATCATATCAAATCAGTGAGAAACAACTTTGAAATTGAGTAAAACGGTACCTCAACTATAAAAATTACACCCAAAAGTTGCTGGATGTGTACTATTCATCATCGTAGGAAACTTTGAAAATTTGTTTTTGATAAAATATAAACTAAAATACTATAACTCCACGACATCTTAAAATTATATGTATGTAGTCTAATAAGTTCTTAATTGAACCTCAAATTTGACCTAATCTTGAATTTGTGCCCAAACTTTGAATATTACCTTAGTTAGATGAATGAAGAGATCATTTAGGTGTTGTTTGTTTGTGTTCTTTGTGTCTGTTCATGAACACAATTTCTGTTCTTTTGTTCCGGGGAACAAAAAAAGAACAAAAACGCATTTATTTGAGTTTTTGTTCTAAATCTATTTTTTTTCGAGAACAAATTTGGAACAGAAACAAGAAACAAGAAAAACTTGTTTTTTGTTCCTAGAACACTTCCGAGAAACAAATTTTCTCTCTCATATTTTTTTCCTCTTTCTTTTCTTCTTCTTTTTTCTTTGGCCGGTCACCGGCCTCGGCCATGGCCGATGACGAGCCGGCCCCGGGGAGGCCTAGCATCGCCGACCCCTGGCGAGGCTCGGCCTCACCTTGGCTGGGCAAGCTCGAGCTTGCCTAGATCCGGCGAGGCCAAGCCTTCCCGTGGCTAGATGAGGCCACCGGCCAAAAGGAAGAAAAAATAAGGAAAAAGGAAAAATAAAAATATTAAAAAATTAAAATAAACAAAAAAAATTATACAAGTTTACTAAACATGATTTTGTTTTTTTTTTTTTTTTTTTTTTAAATTTCAGGAACAAAAATTATACAAGTTTACCAACGTGTTCTTCTTTAAAAAATTATTTCCAGAAATAGAAATAGATATTTCTGTTCACACTTTACCAAAAAAAAAAGATATTTCTGTACGCACCGTTAGTAGACCTTATAATATGTAGTTGAATTGGCTCGGAGAGATCTCTGAAACGAAATCATTTTCCCCCTTCTTCTTTCTTTTATTTTTTCGTTTTCCTTCGTACGCGTGCGGTCGGCCACTTTTATTAACCGAGTGGTCCACTTCACTAATGATACTGCTCTGACTCTACAGCTTTTCACTTTTTTTTTTTTTTTTTTTTTTGCTTTTCCCCTTTTCGACTAGGTTAATACCCAAATATTACAATTGGTTACATTAGCATCGGCAAATCTCGCTCAAAAAATGTATTACGCAAGTGGTACTTGCGTTTTACACTCGATAAAAGCCGCTCTATTTCTGATAGTAAACATGACCACATTTAGCTCTAAGTTATGTTCCTCTTTCCTTTTCTCTGTCGTCACACGATCAATGTTGCTTAACGCATTGGATCGGATGGCTAAGGAAAAGGATAGATTCAAGCTCCTCCCAACTCTTTTTCATGTGCGTTCATCTTTTCGCACGAACCACTATACTGCGTGGACTATTCTTAAAACCATCAAATTGGCAAAAACAGTGCTCTCTGCTTTTCTTTGCAGGAGCCACTAATATGCTCCTTTTCAATCTGATCAACTGAAGAAGCAAATCAGGCTTGCTTAAAGCTTTTCGAGTGTCATCTTATTCTCTTCTTACAACTGCAAATGCAGAGTCGAGTCCTAACCAAGAAACCGTGTTGTCTTGCTGGTGTCCGCAAGAGATTTTATAAACTAGAGAAAGATACTCTTCTGCATAGAGCATGACAATACAATCAATGTTGAGAACACTCTTTATCGGAGCAATGTCTGTTGAAAAGGCCAAAAAAAAATTGTAAGTGAAAACATTTCTTTTTCATTAATAAAATAGACGGAGCAACAGACCATGGTGACAGCAGCTGAGGTAATCCCCCCTGGATTCTTGTGAACAGTGATTAGTTATAGACAGCTCTAAATATGAATTTACAGACCTGACAGATTTAGCTCAGATGAGATAATCTGCCAACTCGTACACAGTGAGGACTTTAGTACATTCACTTCGGTGGTCATATAGCTAACATAAACCGATAGAAGCAGTTTTGCAACGCTTATTCTGGTGCCTTCACCACAAGTACCGGGCACTTCACATTATCCAAGCAGTGATCGCTCAGAGTCCCCAAGAAAGCCCTGCAACGAACAACTAACTTCATCATTCTCACAAAACAGAACCGAGTTTTAAGCTTTGATCTTTGATCTAGCACTACGCTGTCAATTGTCATTAGCAATAGGATGGGAAAAATCAGCTAAACATTATGAGAAGAAAATGATGGAGAAACGAAACGCTGGAGTAACGATATGGAGTTGAAAGAGAGGATATGGCACGAATGCACTGACTTTTCAGGACTTAAATAGAAAAGGAATCTAACCTCTTGAGGATTCCATGAGATTCGTGCCCCAGGACAAGAAGATCGACGTTGTTCTTGAGTGCTGCATTGCATATGGTCACTTTAGGATCTCCAGCCTCCGTGAGTGTCTCCACTTTCACCTGTCAAAACAATGAAATTCACTTCTCGAAATGCAAGCCCAGAAAAGAATTTAGATTGTGATGTCCATGGGCATGACTCAAATACAAGTTTTGAAAGACTCTGCAATCGGAATGTTCTCTTCAAAAGGAGCTAGAAGGAGCTAGATCTTGAATTTGCAGTTGAACTTGAACAGAATTTTTGTCTGAAGTAGCAGCCACATGTTTTGAGCCTAAACAGAAGATCCATGGACATCGGTTTCCAATCTGCGGATGCAATAAGACTGATAGGATTCACCCCGATAACACAGGATTTGAAGTTTGCCGGTAGATACTGTGATACCCCATATTTTACTAGGCTAAAGCCCTTGCATTAGGATGTTTTTGAAAGGTTAGAGGCTGAGGCCTCCTAAAATTTAGTTTGTAGGGAAGTATCGATCACCAGAACTTTTTCTCCTTTTTTATGCCATTAAGTTTATTGAGCGATAAGCATGAACTTGCCATCTCGTGAGACTGTCTAAATATTGATCATAAAACCACGAGTAAAAAGATCGAGAATAATGAAGATCGTGAAGAGAAATATCCACTTTCAGTACCCCTCGACTCGCACAGATGCCTTCGGCTTTCTTCGAGATTCCCAAGCGAATCTTCTTACTTTGTTCTTGTGCCCGGTTAAAAACCTCCAGCTCTGTCCCATGTTCCAAAACAAAGCAAAAGATTTTCATCAGATAAAGCAATAGTTTATTAACTTCAACAGCTCAGTAACTTCGGGAACACAAGGCAAGAACTTCAATTTTTCAAGGCATATAGTGATTGGAAACCGCCGACAGCCTCCCCACATACACAATCTCTCAACAGAACAGTTGAAACTACTTGAACAGGAGTATATCTGAAAAACGAACAATGGACAAAGAGGAAATGAAGCAACCAATGTTGGTACCCGACCTGCTACGCCTTGAAAATATAGGCTAGCCAAACCAAACGGAGCTGCGAATGCAAAACCACGGTGCGGAGGTGGCTGCGTGGCGAAAAGAACTAGCGAAGAACTTCCGATCGATTCCTTGAGATTGTTGAGCACCCACATGAGGGCATAGTAACTGGAATCACTCTCATCTATGACCACCATCACCTTCTTGCTCTCCCCTTTCCCTCCTCCATCCATTTCTCTACAAGTTTTTCACCTCAAAAGCCACAGCTTTGGTCTTTGGAACTCGCTTCTGATGTTCAAAATTGCATCTGTCATCAAAATGCACGCGACCTCTTAAAAGAAGGGAAAAGGAAAAGGGACCATAGGAGGCAAACTTTATTGCCTCATTTGCAAGTACAATTAAGAGCCTTGTTTCGAATTCCGGGACTTCTGCTTAAGCTGTCACTAAAATGCTAAAGCAATTTAAGCCCACCATTTGTCAGAGGTCATCACATGTGAATATTAAGCAAAACCATGACAAAAAAAAATTATTAGGCAAAGCTCATGGGTCATTTTTTTGCACACTGAATTGAATAAAGCTGTTGACTTTATCATATGATGCACCTTGCAAAATAGCAATTAAAGGTCTTGTTACAGTTGACAAGGTTCATAAAACTAAGGCTCCGTTCATTTCGCGAAAACTGTGGTGTTTTCAGTTCACAAAATCATCTTATAAGAAAATAACCATATTTTCTAGTGTTAAACTAAAATTTGAAAATAAAATAGAAAATATTTTCTACCGTTCAATAAGGAAAATCTTTTCGGGCATCCACTCATTTGCAATAATTTTTTATTATTTTATATTGTCGGCCTGTGGTGAGGCATCTAGCGAAATTAAGCTAGCCCAAGGTTGGCAAGCTTGAGCCTCGCCCTTGCCTAAGGTTGCTAGAGCACTCTAGTTAGCAATGGCGGAGCCCCGCCAACTTGTGGCAAGGCTCAAGTTGGCCTGTAGCCGGCGACTGATCAAGGCCGAAAAAGAAGAGAAGGAAAGAAAGAAAAGAAAAAAATAACAAAAGAAATTAAAATTTTAATTTTTAAGAGAAAAGAAAAAAATGAAATGAAAATGTGTTTGAGGAAAAGAAATGAGATAGAAGAAGTTATAAAAAAAAAAAAAAAAATTTCAAGAGTGAAAAATATTTTTTCCATTTTTGGAGGTATTCTTTTCAATAGTGAAAAATGTTTTTCTTTATCAGTTCATTTTTCATAAAATAAATATAAGTAAATTTAAAAAAGATTTTTTTGAAAATTATTTTTCGTCAATGAACGGATCCTAAAGCGAAAGGTGCACAGACTCCAAGGGACTTCCACCAGGACAAGTTCGGCCGGCTGATTGCAAGGGCGCCCTGTTGGTTCATCAGAATCTTTTCGAGGCTGCGGAGAATAATTCAGATAAGCCAAACCAGGGGCACTATAGACATGTGCGTCCCTTGGGACAAGTGGTCGGCAGGCTGATTGCAAGGTGACCTTTTTTGTTCATCAAAATCTTTTCGAGGCTAAGGAGAGTAATTCAAATATGTCAAACCAGGGTCACTATAGACGTGCCTGAATGGTGCTTTTTGCTGTCTTTATGGTGCTTTATGCTGTCTTCTCTTGGGAATGTGATGAAGCTGTGTAGCCAAACATCAACCTAGATTAGCCCCACGCTATAGTAGCCAAACATCAACCTAGATTAGCCCCACCCTATATACTTTTTTGATGTTCCCTTTCGAGCTCTAGCCATGATATGTTTCCACGTATCCACAAGATTGGTCAGTGAATTTTGGATTTGTAATATGCTTCATGAGATATCTCAATGTCCTCACACCCCAACTCAGCCCATCTCACATGTTCACTCATTTGAGGTTTGGCTACTTTATTATTGAAAACTATGAATAATTTCATACAGCATATCATGAGATCAATCGTATTTATGGAAAGCAAATCTTTAACCACCGGAGGAGCTAATGAAACTCCTGTAGAGTAGAAGCTTGCACGGAACTACTCTTACCATAATCATATTAAAACTTTCTTTCACAAGATTTTGTAACAACAAACATAGTAATGAAAAGCTTTCAAGGTTTTTGTTGAGTGACTTCCTATTCTCAAACGACCTATCATTAAATCATCCGAAGCAACATTTGAAAATCGAAATATTCTTTCTCTCAACCCGGGACATATAACTAATTACATGTGAGTCATGAGATCATATGAATTTCATATGAGATTCACAAATTTAACAACTTACGTGAAGTGGGTTTTACATGCATCGAGTAATAATTTTTTTGCAAAAATCAACCGATAGTTGAAGTGCTCAGATTTTTTACTAAATGTTGCATCATTCAAATAGTCTCTCTCTCTCCCCACTAAAGTAAGTACAGGGAACTTGGAAAAGAAATTGGACTGCATGGAAAGTGATTAACCCGAGTCGCTGATAAATCATGATCCAACGGCATCCGCGCCTTCTTTCCTAGGAATGCAATGCGATTTTTCAAAGCCATCAATTTCAACAGATTCCTAAAATGAGATGATGGGTGCTTTTAATATCAATTTCGGATCTGGCGCATGAAGTGACGTTTTTGGGGATCTCTGAGGTCATCGGCTGAGCGGTTTTGCTTACTTTCGGTGCCTCACGGATCGAGTAGAAAACAATTCTCTCACATCATAAAAAAGCTTCTTTTTTTTCTTTTTCTTTTTTACTGTTGTTAGCCCACCTCGCCAATGAAAGTCATGTCCCGATGATTCCTGAACCAGCAAAAGGTGCTACTTTACCATTCAGAAAAGGATAATGTTCGTCATCTTCAACATTATAGAGCTGAACAGAGGAAAAGGGTCCTGGGAGACAAAAGTAAAATCTACAGAAACTCGAGGGATCATTAGTGAGCGATGAGTGATGAGATTGATTGATGAAACGTTATCTCAAACACCGTCGTTAAACATCTACTTGCGATACCAAGAGTCGCCACAGAGTAAGAGCTAGAATGACACTGTATGTGCGAGATTGGAGAACGTACAAAGCGTGAAGATTTGAGGGGTGATCACCAAGAATATTACACGTCTTAAACATATATCACATTGGAAGACATCAACATTTGACGTTCTGCTGAACTTTCTTGACTTTAAACTTGAGACAGGAGAGGTAGATGCCGATAGGTCAAGCCGGCTTCTTCACCACAAGGACAGGGCCCTTTGCATTTTGAACACAATAATTGCTGACGCTACCCAGAAACGCCCTGTCACAATTGTAGCATTGATAAGCATACGGGAGACGGTCTGACGGACGGGCCCAAAACGAGAAACAAGAAAAAAAATTCAACTAGGTCCACAATAATTCTCAAGCATATCGCTTTCACATATGAAACACGGGATATAGACATATAGCTTTAAGGATCCTAATAGTAAGGTGACTAATATTATGCTATCATTTGAGCAGCTAACCAAGTCTAAACATGTTAGTCATTTGTAGGTTAAATTATGCAAAATGAAGTTGACAGAGCACGACTGTAACAGAACATTATCATTGGTAAAAGACGTGGTTAGAATGGACGATACGTGTGACTTAGTTTTCCAGAGACATATCATGGCGCCATCTCATCACAAACTAAGTTATAAGAATAGGCTCAATCCTACTAGGTTTGGACTTTCGTGGCCAAACTGAAGGACCATCTAGACTTAGAAAATTACAGACCAAACTTATTTATTAAAAGGGTCTGGAACCAAACTTTAATCATATTGAATAGGCTAGTCCAGTTCAGTTCCAACCAAACTGAATTAAATCTCTCTCTTTTCTTTATTAATCCTTCTCTTTTCCAAAATATTAGCATATTAAGAGGTGGCCTAGAACAATAGCTAAATATTAAACATCAAACCAGCGCTACACAGACTAAAGAATCGGTGAAAATTTGTAATAGTTGTTGGGAAAAGGCTAGAACTATGAATGTTTTGCAACCAGAAAACCTGTCATGGGATTGCCTATTGAATTTCAATTGATTTAATCACTTTAGAAGCTTTTTGACAACTATCTCCATATCCAAGAAAAGTGAAAAGGAAAAAAAAAAGAAAAAAAAAAAAGAGGAAAACTTCACTTTGGTTCTGCCGTTCAGTATTATTAGAGAGAAGTTCAGACCGAACTGAACCGCCATGACACAGTTCAGTTCTTGTTAATGGGATATAGGAAGCACACTCCCGGCCGAACCAAACTGGAAAAGTAAGTTCGGTTCGCTTCGGCACTTGGCAGTTCAAACAAACTTGAGGTCAGCCCTATAAGACACAGAAAGTGACCAACCTTTTGATTGCTCCACGACTATGGCTGCCCAACACAAGCAACTGGATGTTGAGTTTATCAACTGCCTTGCAAATTTCCTCTTTGGGATCCCCAATTTCTGTCATCGTCTCTGCATTGACCTATTTTAAAAATCCGTTTATCACATTAGACAGATGTTTGAATTAGTATAGTTCCACGAACCATATCCAGAATAAAATCCACAGAATTAAAGCATCCAAATCGTTATTGAAGGCGGGAGCTCTGGATTCCTGATCTCAGATAATTTGTTCAAAACAAAATGCTGCTTTCATGGAAGTGAACTGCTCATCTTGCTCCACAAACTAAACTTCCATGTTCTTCCAAAATGGACAGTTCAATCATCTAATGAGGAGCTTATGATTAATCTTGATGGAACAAATCATAACCGCATATTTACCACCATGAAATTAATGCATTGGCATCATTCACTTTGGAAGGAACGTTTGCTTTTTCTCTGCTCAGACAAATTGCACATGCATTTTTACTTAGGCAATGGATGATGTCAACGAACCTCTTACGTGTTGACTTTTGCACTCCCCCTCAACACCTGCTATCTTCCTATATATCATATCCCCCGACTCTCAAAATTCACAAACTCGAAACTTCAATTTGATACCCTACTAGCAATTTGCTCTTATGTTGTAATTCATCTCTTTATCAGAGGAAGATTCTCTAGTGGATGAAGTGATAGTGCAATTGAAGTTCAACACGCTTCGCTATACTAGTGAAAGACCAAGCTATCAGCTAAGCAGATCATCAGTTGGTTTCAACACTGTGCAACAGCAATGAACTTGGTCAACTTAGTGGTGCAAATCCTTTAACAACTGCACTAATCAACAATGATCTATCTTAACAAATGACAATGGATTAGACTAAAAAGAGAAAGCTGTCGATCTATTATTCTTCAACTGTTCCACAGTTAACATGGACAAGCTGTTTATGTAGCCAGTCATTGATCAGTGAAGTATATGTACTCAGGCTGTGAATAGGAGAGTTGAAAGATGATAAGGGCTTCATTGTTGAATCTCTGGGATTGGTAAGATGGCCACGTTATTGTCAGATTCATGCTTGGGAATCTCTGTTTATCTTTTTTTGTTGCAGCGCCTCATCCTTGGCTTGCTATTTAGCCATTACATAAAGTGCTTTGGTAGCTTTAACTTTCATCTCTTGGGCCTCTTAACATCATAGATTTTATTTTAAAAAGCTGCTATTCTTTTAAGACTTTAAGTACTTCACAAGCTGGACATACCACTCTAGGGTCATACTACAACTTATGCTTGTTCTGACTCTGCCTCTTGGAGATAACTCATTTCCCACCCACTCAGCTATTTGTTTAACAGTTCACTTGCTTCCATTTCCTTTGTTCTTCTATTATGTCCTCTCCTGCTGCACCTTTTAATGTATAGATAAAATAGATCAAATTCACTAAGCAACCTTCAACTGCAGAAGCATATGTTAGACGCCATTGGGGAACATTTCAAGAGAACAGAGATGCCTTCCAGCCAAACAAGAGACGGGAAATAAAGTTCTCTCTAGGCTTTGGTTAATGCCTTTAGTTAGGATGGATAAGTATTTGACTAGTGCAAGTGTCGAAGAGCTTTTACCAAACAAATCGATGGTAACATTATACAATTGCTAAAGATAATCAACCAGTGACTTGCCCAGCCAAGAACCCAGTAATTCCTAGTTTGTGTAGACATTGAGATGATATGCTGTCACCAAAGATGAATAAATTGCCAATATGTATTCACTCGTAAACTCTGCTTCGAGCGATAAATCTTGAAAATGGATGTGGATGAATGATCACTAGAAGAAGAGAGTAAGCGGCAATGAGGAGCATGAAAGTCAACACCAATATAAGATGTGTTAACCCGATTCAAAACTTAGATTCAAATGTGAGAGAGAGAGTTGATATGGAGACTTTGCCTGCTGGAGGAATAAGCAAACTTCCTTCTCCACAGACTTGCAGATTCATGACAACTAACATTCATCTCACAAGTCCTCTGTCTTCCCTGCCTTCGAACTTCTAACCTAATGACCTGGGTTTACTTTAGGAGATGCCAAAGTGTGAAGTTGATAAATTAGGAATTGATGCAAGCATAGGAACGCTCAGCGCGTTGTGTACAAGTGCTCAAAGTAAAACGAATCATCCTGTGTACCAGGTTAAAGTGTTTTGAGTGAAGTCTTCTGTTACCAGGACCATAATATTTGTAACTCCTGATTAATTCATTTCTCATGATTTCTTTCTCCATGTCACGCTCGCGTTAATGTGTTAAACAAAAACATGGATGCGGACTCGTATTATGATTTTTACAAACTATTTCGAATCAAATTGTGGTCCTCTTGCTTACCCCATGCTGAGAGCAGATTTCCTTAGCCTTTTCTAGTAGGCCTAAAGTGAGCTTCTTGCGATTTTCGTCGAGGCTTCTGATCAAATCAACAGCTGCACAGCAGAAAGAATTATTTAAAAACCATAAGCATATCCTCGGCTAAAGACGAATTAAGTTAGAAGAAGACAAGGAGCACAGAGTATCCAGATGGTCTACACAAGGTTCAGCAAGTGAAATTTGACCAACTGCGCTACAAAATGGGACAAAGAAAGGCAGATATATAGCAAGCGAGCCACAAAAATTCTAGCATAAAATAGGGAAAAGATAATACAGGAGCCAAGTCAACCGAGGCAAATTGATGCAAGGAATTCTTAACCGACCGCGCTGATCAAAAGATAATCTCAACATGACAACAATCCACTACGATCGCGAGAGATTTAACAGCTTTCGAAACCTCAGCCGGTGGTTTTGATGGATCCACTCAAACTCAGTTTTGATCACAGTACAAATTCAAGAGAGAAGAGTCTCACGGGCAGCTCCATAAGAAGCAGCATAAACGGAGCCGTAGTTAGATGAAGGCTGGACGGAGAAGACGATGAGCTCGGAGCCGGCGATGCTGTGGTCCAAGTTGTCGAGAGCCCATTGCAGAGCATACTGGCTGCACTCGCTGTCGTCGATCGCCACCATGATCTTCTTCTTCGCGTTTCCCTCCTCCATTTTCGCTCACACCCTCGAATGATCAGCGCCCTCCTGCGGTCGAGATCCCTTCTGTCCCCCCCTCCCCGTTCGATCAAAGCTATATTATATGGTAGAATCCGACACTCAAGAAACTGCTGCGGGTCGTGGTCCTTATCCTTGCAAGGTGGCTGCATCACCTACTCGTCCAAGCGAAATCCAGAGTCCATTCCAAGGTTGATCAGGTGGTTTCCTGAATCACCGTGGATTGTGTAGACCGGGATGGAGACAGCCAATCAGAGGCCAGGGCGTGGAAAAGGATAACGTGCTGATGTCTCGATCCAAAGCCATTCTCCCTAAACTACCGATCAAAGCTCCGCGTGTAATTTTGTGGCGGGGTCATTCAAAAGTTAGTTGGTTCAATGATTGAAGAGAGGAAGCCATACCGCTTGCGCACACGGCAATCTGAGCAAGGAGAATTGTTCAAAAAATCATAGACTTATTATCCTTTTGTCAATTTAATTTTTAACCTTTTAATTATGTCAATTGAGTTTTAAATTTTTTTATGTTTTATCAATTAAGTTAATCTGGTCAATTTTAATCATAATTCGCTAACATGGACGATAACCATCTTATGTAGTACGACCAACGTTGAGTGAACAAGTTTTAATAGTATTTTAATTTTAATTTTTTTTCTTTTCTTTTCCTTTTTACTTTTTTTTCTTTTTTTTTTTTTTTTTCTTCTTTTTTTCTTTTTTTTTCCTCCACAAGGCCTCGTCAATGGGCAATGGATTGCCACTCTTGCCAGCCTCGAGTGAGAGCCGCCCTCGCTAGCCCTTGGCGAGGGTCGCCATCACCTAGGCATGCATGAGCTACCCTCACCCTGGATTGAACTAGGGCAACCCTCGCTCTTGACCAATTTGGTGAACAGCTATGAGGGCGACAAGGAGGGCTACTATTATTAAAGGTCAGTGATCTTCGTCACCCATCGATGAGGACTGTTGGCCTACGAGGAGAAAAAGAAAAAAGAAAAAAAGATGAAAGGGAAAAAAAGTAAAATGGAAATAAAAAATAAAATAAAATTAAACATCGAAAATAAAAATAATAATATTATTAAAAATTATTTATGTAAACGTTATTTATGTCACATAAGATGACCAGCATCTACATCAATAATTTTCTATCAAAATCGATCGGATATATCCAATTGACAAAAATACCATAAATTTAGGATTTTTTAGGCAATGTGCTCTAAATTAACACCCAAACTTTTTTTTTTTTTCACCACCCACCGTTGCAGGCGTAGAGGGGGTAGAACTTGTGTTCTCCACCAAAGAGAACCAGGTTCGAAGCCCCCGCGGCTTGAAAGGGAAGCTGCCGTGCTCTGGATTAACACCCAAACTTTTCAATTAATAGATAAAAAAAAAAAAAAAACACCCAAACTTTTCAATTAATAGATACGCACTTTGATCCATCCATCTTCTTTTGTTCTTTGAACTCTGACGGTGAAAAATGCCCCGCGCAGTTTCCCATATAGTGACGGTGAAACCTACATTAAGATTTCTCGGGTAAAGGTACGATGTCACAAGCCATGTGCTGTCATTATGGAAGGACGTTGTAAACTTCACGCCACTTTCCATGTTCCACATGGAGTGATACCCACGAGAAATACCTACTTCTGCTTTCCGTATTAGGTTCATGCAGAGGCATCTGAAGAAAGTCATCACGTTACCAGCCACCAAAGATAAACGCGTGCAGCAATTGCGACATCCAGGATGGCCCTCTAGCACCAACTTTCCTGTAGGCTTCGGTACCCAACGGCAGAAAATTTGAAAGTTTTCAAATGGTCTAATCAGCTCGTAGTGAACTTTTGGACCCTTCCTGTGATTTGAGCGGGAGAGGAGAAGAAATCGGACAGTGATAGTAGTCACTGCATACTGTCGACATAATTTTTGACTATGCTGATGCTTGCACGAAGATGCTCATGAACTTGCACAATATTCTCTCCATATCATTGTGGACCTATAGAAATGGAACTTCACATTCATTAGAAATGGTTACTAAGTGACCACTAACTAGACCGACATTCTGGAAGATCCATTCGGAGAAAAAGAAGCTGAGAAAATGCAATATTTGCTAAGCAGCTTCTTCAGCATCTTCAGCACCGAGAGTAACCAAAGAGAGCAACTGCATAATCAAATTGATAAAAATTTGCAATTTGCTAAGCTTTTAAATCAATGGCAGTCGATGTATGCATTACAAAAGAAAAATGATTTGACTTCCCAATCAATAGAGACTGAAGCTCACACATTCAAACCCCAAATTCGCTAGTATGACATCCAATCAAGTCTTTCCCCAGGCAAAGAAGCCCTAGATGGACTTAATTCAAATCGTGTGGGATATCGTCACGGTAAGAATCATTCCCATTTTTCTGGGTTTACCAATATGCAGGACCGCTTAATCCGATATTACCTGTTGTGGAAAAAGTGGAACTGCTATCTACATCTCTAGGCACATGTACCCACAATCATGCATGAGTACACAAAAAAACACCATCTCCTTTCCTCTAGTCAAATACCTATCGAAACGGATCCAAGTACACACTTTGAACAACAGTCTTTGGAATTAGACAAAAGAAAGGTTTCATACTCTCCCATTTGGTCAATGTTGAATTGAGCAAGCACACATATTTCTCCAAAAGGTGCTTAACTGCCTCAGTGCACATAAGATAAGTGTTCAGCATAGAAGTGTTATCATCATGTCAGAGCTTGTGTTTGGACGTGACAAGACACCACTGAAGATAAGTAGGGATGCATGTGCCAGGACATTTTCCATGTATATTAATCAGTAATATCTACAGGCGGTGCATAGCAAACAGTTAGATATTCCCTCATGTGTCATTTAATGAACAGATACCGTTTACAGTTGCAGAGACCTATTTCACAGTTAATTGGTTGATTCCTACAGATGCCCAAATACAGGAGTTCAGAATGATGGACTAGATCATACGCTCCAAAATAATTGAATTCTATGAGCTGCTTGTGTGGAAGGAAAGAGCTCAATTGACATGTGCAAGGATTCTTCGTGGATGTCTATCCTAGAAGTAATTCTAGTAGCTTTTCTCTTTCCTCTTCTGTGTCTGTCTTCATAATTTACGCTCAAACAAGGGGACTCAGCAATAGGGAGGGTCTTACACCAAGTATTCTATCGCCAACTTCCTCTGCACATCAGTTGGCCTCCTCATTACGAACGAATTGGACAAACTTAGATCTAATTTCTGGTGGAATACGGATAGGACGATAGTTCTTGTCAAGCCAAACAGCCGTAGCCTTTGCTTCCAAAATAGGCTGTGGAACATGTAACAAAAATGTCTCAGCGCCAAGACAAGATCTAGTATGATATAGAGAGATGTAGTTGATAAACAGACCTCATTGTTTGGCAGCCTGAAAATGAAGTGATCAAAGTATAAGCGAGCGGCTGATGAGTTAGAGACCCTCACCTTTACAACGAACCTGTCCCCACTCTGGTTGCCCAAGAAAGGACAACAAAACAACTAGTTAATGAATATTGAATGACATTACAATCACAAGCAAGCACTTCTGCACATATTTGTATAGTCGTATATAGTGTTAAAGACAATGGTTTTTCAGAGTAAAATGTTCTGTTGTGTCTATTTGCCTACGAGGGAGCCGGAGCATTTGAGTTTCTTACTGCCATCAGACAGCATACGTAGGTTCATCTATCTCCCTAACAACATCAACAATCACCGACCTTTTTCCATTCACTCAGTGTACACATACAGGTTCTTCTATGCGATTGTGTCCTCTCTGGGACTATATCCCTCATCTGCTCCTTAGACATCCCCTTGGATTTCCCTCTCTTTTTCTCATAGCCCTAACCAAAAAGTGATACTAGCTACTGTCACATTTTAAGAGACTACTTCTACTTTTGAATGAATATGCTAGAATCACTAGTCAAGAGCAGAGGCACCCAGTATATGCTCTTTAATATTTTAAAAAAATTTCTCAGGAAAATAATTGAAAATAACAAAATGAAATGAAAGGCAAGAGGAGAAAGAAAACAAGGACAAACTCTGAAGGACCTTAATTATCTCAATCTATCTATTGTCTTGTCATTGTTGCCACTATATTGAACTCTATATAGGTGTTAAATGTATATCTAGGATAGCTTTGGACCAACATAAGGAATTAGTGAACATTTTATAGGGCGAATACCAGCTCTGATTTGGCTCAAAAGCGTGTGAAGTCTTCATAAATCAATTTAAAGTTGAGGAGGACCCCAACGAAAGCAAGGCAAGGCATACCACGATTCATGACCAGATATCATTAAATTAATCTTGAAGTATCATCTTTGCAAGAAATTACAAATGAAAAACGTACTTTTAGAGGAGCGAGAAATTTGAGTGACAACTCTGATAATGCCAATGCATTACCAGTTCTGGCCACATCATCAGCACTTACACCAATCATTTCCAGAAGCTCATGTCGACCTGATTGAAGACCAAAATAGTTAGTTCTGCTCTTGAATCGTGTGCAGACTTGTTAATTTTAGTCTAATAAAAGAAACTATTCAAGCTGCACAAAATGACAAATCATCAGAAGAACAACCTTCACCTCTCAGTTTCCAACCACAAAGCAGGGTGCCAAAACAATGCCTTTTGAGACAAGTCATTATTATCGTATGATTAGCATATTTCCATCCAAGGAAAGAAGCTCAACTAAAAAGAGAAGCAGGAAGATTTGTGGAAGTATGAGATTTCGGCTATTACTAACCCTAGCAGAATTTTATAAATTGGACTGGAGTTCTCCTCTCTATCACTAGAAAGTCAAGACCACTCCCAAAGCTCTATGCGGGATGTTGCATACAAATATTACCTGGTTTTGACATATGCATCCCCAGAAAAAGGAGGGAACCACCAGATCACAAAAGGTATAGCAGCTCAGCGGACAAACTAACGTTATGGAGATTTGAGAAGACTGTTATCTAGCCAGACTAATACCTTCCAAGCCCTTTTGTTCCGTTTTCGTGAAAACCTCTAACCTTTGTCCCTAGACACTTGCAAACCACAAATTTTAACATTAGTCCCCTATGTTATTCTTATTACCACTATTTGAAGAGAACCAACTCTGTAGTCACATTATTCTTACTACCCTTTGCCAGATGCTACTCGAACGAGGTGACATGACTAGGAGACTGAATCTATCCCCCTCCTATTAAAACCTTTCTCAGAAAGAATCTCGACCACGCAAGGAGGCCGGACCGGAAGTGGGAAATGCATTTGCTTCATAAAAATGTCGTCAACAGGGAAAATGCACTAAAGAAAAATTCGTGCATAACTTAGAAACTACGAGGCTCACCATGTTGACAGTAGCTCGCGTAGACTGCATTGTTCACCACGCCATATTGATCCAATTCATAGTCACGGACCTTGAGCTCCACATCAATGAACCCACTCATTCTGCGAAGAACGACAAAAGATTGCGAACCTCATCAGTCATCATCACAAACCCAATTGACGCAAGCAAAAGGCTCATCATCGCAGTGCCCAGATGGATGCATTTGACAAGAGCGGCGAGTACCCTGTGCCACCTTTGAGATCAAGCAATGCCGACGGCGCGCGCCGGCCCCTCGCGGTGGACAGCGGCCGGAGGGGCGTCGGCGTCGGCCGGGAGACGGGGAAGGCAGGCGGCGGACGGCGAAGAGGGATCGAGGCGGCGCCGGCACGGGACAGATGGATGGTCCCGTGCGCGGGCGAGGCCGAGGCGAGCGCTTGCAGCATCTTGGACGGCGGCGGTCCGATCCGGGACATCGCGAGGGACGGATTGTCCGAACGAATGGCCCTTCTTCGCATTTTAATTTTTAATTCGAAGGAGGGCGATGTCGATACGATTCATGCAGACGAAAGTCTTAGGTGGATAATCCGCTCCGACATCCTCAAATCCCACCGGTTCAATACAACGAAAGGCGTGGTGGACAGGTACAGCTCCTGAATCGAACCCGGCTAGTGGGCGACTCGGTTTTGGTCTTGGGCCAACCCCAAACCTGATATAGGTCCAGTACTAATGGGCCACCAGTTGGGCCCAACGGGGCTGCTTCTGATATTAAGGACGACGGCTGGTCAGATTTACTCGTGTTCTTGACCCGCCCAATCTCTTGGGTTACGTTTGGTAGCAAGGATAAAATTCAGAATAAAATAAAATTTATTATATCTTACATTTAATACTTACTTAAGATAGGATAAAGGCATATATAAATGGGATATAGATCGGATAAAATTATTTTATCGAAGAGATGGGATTAAGGTAAGCAGGATTTTTCTTTTTTTTGGTGGAACAAGTAAACAGGATTTCTAATATCCATAATACAAAATGTTATTTTTTTTCGAATATTTTTTTTTTAAATTAACCAAATTAAAATTATATTTCAATATCAATAATATTTGAATTCTAATATAAAAAATTCAAAATAGCAAATATAACCATTTAGTTATTTTTATTTTTATTTATATATTCAAATTTAATTCTATTTTATGATATAAATTCATATTTATATTTATTACATGTTTTAGGTATTTTAGTATCTTAAGTATATTGGCGCAGTTTACTATTTAATAGTTTTTTATTAGATAATGAATGGAAGGGGAAAATATAAAAAAAGAAATTAATTAAAAAGGAAAATAATAAATGAAAAGAAAATAAAAATAAAGTAGGTAAGAATGTTGCAAGAGATTTTTACCATATCCATTTATAAGATTTTTGGTCCATTTATACTAATATGCCGTTTAAACTAAACATTGTACATGATATGATGTAAATATATCTGACTTTATTATTATAATCACCAAAGAGTTGATAAGATATAGCAAAATCCTTGGATTTGATAACCTATCCTATTTAGTTCTATACTGATTAGAAATTCGGACGATCAAATGCAATTTTAGTGACATACGAAATCGGTGTGTGGGGACGAGCATCACATTAACTCAAGAAGTGCCGCTTTGGTTTTCCTCACAACTACTTTTCTACTAATTGACGTGTTGTTTGATAAGTCTCCTTCCTTCAGCTTCAATAGTAATTGCAAGAGCTCTAATGCCTTGCTGACGAAGATCTACTCTTTTAAATGTTAGATTTATGTTTGTTTAACTTGTTGCAATTATAAGTTAATGACTCAACATAACTCTTCGGTTCATGTCCTTTAAGTTTTCTGCTATGGCTTTTTTGTCCTTAATAATATTGTTGTAATCATGGAACAATGGCTCTACAAATATGAGCATAATCGACACGACTCTTTAGTTCATGTCCATTCAATTTTTTGTTAGTAGTTTTGTTTTCTTTGCCTTTAAAAAGACGTGTCCTTCAGTTCATTAGTAGTTGCTCTCTAGGTGTGCCAATTCGAGAAAAAGTTTGCTTAAACTCTATTTGCGTTGTTTTATTTAGTAGGCATGGTTCATAAATTTACAAAGCACCGTTAGTAGAATTAATCGCTTTAAAAAAGTTCTATAATTCGTACCTCACCTTCTGTCTAATTTGGTTTCAATTTTATAGCAATTTTATAAGTCCATATTTGGTTTGTAATTCACTCCCCTCCTTAAATTAGTTATCACTTTCTTAGAGTTAAATTTTCAATAATTTCCCTTGTTACAATAAATATTATTGTTTTGGAAACAACACAACCTATTTTTGTTGTCTCCATACAACGATGTTGTAGAGAAAGCAAAACTTAAATGCTCACTGCCAACTAGTAAAATCATAGTTACTAGAAAAGGAATTTCCAATGTTTATTTGTTCAGTGATTGGTTGTCAATTATTTTATTAGACATATCCATTCTTATAAAATAAGTGTGTGCTTAACTTTGATGGTACTCTGTTGACCCTCCTATTTTCTGGCTTTAGCTTTGTAGTATTTTGGTTTTGCTCTAATTCAATTTGCTTTACCACGAAGTGTATACTTTTTATATATATTTTTAAGCAATCAATACAATCTTTTTATAATTAAAAAGAAAAGAAAAGCCAAAGTGTTCCGTCCAAGTCGATATTCACGTGTTCACTATTATTCTTTTTCGTTAAAAGAAAATAAGAGAATTCATGATACTTGACGTGAAGTGGTCGGTTCTTCAAATAGTTGGAATATGGTAATTGACGCTAATTTTCCCCATCGAGCACATAAAATTACATCATGGACCAAGAAACACATGAATTTACATCTAAAATTAAAAGATTCCAATCCATCTCTCAAAAAAAAAAAAAAGATTCCAATCCAAGCAGCAATTACTTGGACGAAAAAAAAAAAAAAAAAAAATGTCAATCAGCCTCCACGCATGTCCATGTCATTGAAAATTCAGAGTCATAACTTTTTAGTCACGAGTTGATGGTTTAGATAGACATAAACAACAAGGTTCATGCATCATTGGGTCACCCATCAAACTTGGGAATATGATTACTTGAGAGTTGTGATCATATAGATGAAAAAGTAATACTATGTAGGATTTCGAATGAAGAGTCCGTGAGCCTAAATATGTAATACAATCGATGAGAATCAATAGAGGAAAATATATAGAATCTCCTAAATATATCTCTAACACGATTGGTCGATGAACATAGAGGCATCCAAAACGGAAGGCTCCAAGTGACCAGTAGCTTTCCCTCCCCTTTCACTGAGCAATGCTTGTCGTCTCTCACGTCCGACCCCCACCCCACGCGTACGCACACATTACATATGTCACATGTTATCCTCACACGCACGCACGACTTCTATCGCGAATTATTATTGTACGAGAAACGGGGTGGTCCCTTGGCTTTGCTTTCACATGACATATTGGCAACCATCTCCTCCAACTGCACAAATTTGGATAAAGGACAAAACCCCTCTCCTTTCTCTCTCTCTCTCTCTCTCTCTCTCTCTCTCTCGATCTCGATATCGATCTCGATTGAAAACTTGGGGAGTATGAAAGGCGAGCAACCCCAGCCAGCCATGAGCACAATTATTGGCCGTCACGGAGTGGACCTGCCCTTCGATTTTAAGTCCACGTTATGCAGTGAATCGAGCCCCCCACCACGCCTTGAAGATGGCAAATTCTTCACACCCCACCAGATCACGCGCGCGCGCACAACACGACACTCGAATGGAGGGGGGGTCCTCGGATGGATTTTAGATCTTGTTCGCGTCGAAACTGTGTCGGCAACTCGTGGTCGGTTCTTTGGATTTCATTAGTAGACCTCAGTCTATTGTGAGCTCACGCGAGTGTACACATCGTTTGGACACGAATGGCCTTGGACTACAGTTAACCTGTTTGGTTTTCTTTTTTTCTTTTTTGGATTGGAAAGAAAATTTCCATTTCGTATGAAAGAGAAATGCATAATTTCAAGATAAAAATGGAAATCCCGCAAAACATGTAAATCTGAAAAGTGAATTAACTTGGTACATCGTGCAGATACTATTTCCACAAAAATAAATCTTTCATAACACAAAAGCACAATCATCTCGCATTATTGCCAATGATGAGCACACATTGGAAAAATTCCTCTCCAATAACTACGGCTTTACTAAAAGGCGGTGCGAGCTTAAGCAAGCTTAAGTTTAGTATTCTGAGCACCATCACAGTATAGAGACCACAACAACACCTAAAGGTTCTTAGAGTATCGAAACGCCTTCTAAATCTCATATTTATATCTAAATTGAGATAAAAGAACACCCAAATCTAGATCTAGCTCTAGATCTGTGGAAGATGTCGACCACATCGTCCACAAAATCAACAAAAAAATCTAAAAGCGAGAGAGAGAGAGAGAGGTTCTTTATCTTCCTTAGGGCAGTCAGTTTTGGACCTTTAACCTGTTTGGTTTTCAGAAAGTATTTCAAGATTTAGGTGTGTATATATCACAAAAATGAATAATTTGAATAATATTATATTTTTTTAAATGATCGTTTATATTATTTACAAATATGAACAAAAGAAAATATTTTCATCATCTACAAGACGATAATGAAAAAAAAATCATTGATTAATTACCTCATGCAATACAATAACAATTTTTAGGGAAATATTTTTTAAATCGTTTATTTTCCAAATAAATAAACGAAGCCTTAAGGATGCTTATGGATGTTTTGTGGCTTTTGCCATCACAAGAAAGTCGAGTATAGCATCATTCGTTATGACAGCGCTAGAAGATTAGAACTCCAAGGAACTTTTACGAAAATTGTCATTAGATGTTTGATCGTACACGAGGTAGGTGAACCTCACCAAGATGCTAGGAAGTCTCTCTCCACACGAGGTGCGTGGAAGCTAAGCAACTTAGCACGAGCCATCCGGAGTAAGTCCATTCCACGGTAGATAATTGACCCCGGACCCCCGACTCCCATATCCCTTTACCATTGCGCTAATCACAGTGATGGCGACAGCCTCTAATTGGGCTGACATTATCACCTTGGCAAAGCCGACAAAAGAAAAGTCAAAACAATCAGAACTGAACCATTTGGGTCATCCATCTAACTTAAATTGGATGCTCAAATCAATACCCAAAAAGATATTTAAAAACTGGATGCTCGAATGGTTTCTCATTTTCAAGGTACTGTTGTTGCACAAGGGAAGTTGGTGACTTTATCTCGATAGGCCAAGAGGAGCCCCCCCCATAATCTCTCTCACGCGGTCAAATTTAGCTGCCACAAATTGGAAAGATGGAAATCCGAAATTCCATGTTCGGACCAGGTTCTGCCCTTTTACCATCCCATCCGAGATTCGTCTACCGACTGGATTTTAAATTTTAATGCTGAAAATACCCGTCTGGAGAAAAACCCTTCTCCTGCTTGACGTGACCTGCATACGTGGAAGAAATTTTCAGCTTCTCTTTCTTGCTTTTCCAAGTATTCCAAGGTGTTAGCTTACTGCCGCCCCTATTGTGCATACCCTACAGTTCCACGTTTACTCATTATATTATTATTTTCGCGACCGATTTATATCTTTGTTCGGTCAACCACGTTTCTCACCAAGAATCTAGAAGCACTAGATGGGAAAATGGAATAAATCATACCTCAGAAGAAACACCCAAGAACCCATCCATCCATCCCCGAACGGTTCTTTTCACCAAGAAGACCCACCAAGGTCTCAGTCTCGTCCCCTGCTCCAGCCCCCCCTCCTTCTCTCTCTGCGGCCCTTCATTTTGAGTTCATGATGACGCTTCACTTCATCGAAAGCACATGCATCAGAATCGAACTGAGAGCTCGCGATATGATAGCACAAATTCGATTTAACTGCTGTTGGCATGTGATATGTGAGCTTCACGCGGAAGAGTTTGATCAACCACTTTTTCAAGAGAGATAAAAGTTTCATTTATATTATTGAACCTACCACGTGAAGCAGAAAAGTTGTCATATGAATATAGTACATATACTGAACTGAACTGAACTGTGATTGATATTTATAATTTCGTATGGATGTTATGTGGGTCTCACTATTTCTGACCATTCACATTAAGATTGATAAATCACTTCTTCAAAAGGAAGTAAAGTTTTACATATATTATTGGATCTACCATGTGAAATGGAAAAGTTATCATATAAACTAAATTATGATTGATAACGATGATCCTATGTGCATATCATGTGGATCTCACCGTATCTAACCTTTCATATTAAATTTGATAGAAATACCAAAAAGAGCGAATGTTTCCACCACAACGAGGCAAGAGTGTGTATGTATAATTTCATGGGTGCAATCCCTTAGCCCATCGGTATGAACCTCATTAAAATAGGACCCATAACGAGATATGGTACCGTGTAACTAAAGCTCTACCAATAAAATTTTCTTGAAACCATGAAATATTCCACAATCCTTGTAACAGGCATTTCTAAAGAAAAAAGTTACCAAAGTTACATGAAAATATTCATTCCTGCCCTCAATGAACACAAGAATAAAGGGTCTATACATCGTTTTCCAAATTTGCCGCCTCCTAGGGGGTAAGAACTTGTTGGCCAGATACATGCTCTGACCCCAAAGAAAAATTATGTTCCGCATGACTTTGTATATAAAGGCAACGAACATGTGGAAAAAGCTCAAAAAAACAAGGGTTTACTTTACTATTCTAAGTCCTCTACTTCTAGTTTGGAATCACTAATTTCTTGGTCTCACTTTCGCTTGGCCTATCACCCGAGAGTTCTCTGCAGAAACCTCACAGCCGTCCTCTGCTCTTTCACCAACCATTGTATGCCTGGTTTTACTAGGGCTAGGAGGATGAGCATGTCCGGAGAAGAAGAGGGCGACCTGCGAAGGGGGCCATGGACTCGTGAAGAAGACAATTTGCTCATTCGCTCGATCACATGCCACGGCGAGGGACGCTGGAATATGTTGGCGAAGAGCGCAGGTAAAAGAGACTAACCAGAGTGTGATAATTTGACAGTCATTTTTTGTTGGCAATTAGAACGTCTAGATGTTGCAGAAAAGAAAGGCATGATGTAAAGAGGATGAATCTGTCGTTCCTGGTTTCAGGATTGAAGAGAACTGGCAAAAGCTGCAGATTAAGGTGGCTGAATTACCTGAGACCCGACATCAAGCGCGGGAATCTCACCCCGCAGGAACAGCTCATGATCCTTGAACTTCACCACAAATGGGGCAACAGGTCAACATTCAATTGATACTTTCCTCATATAATTTCGTCACATAGGTCGTAAAAGAAAGTTTGTTCTTTCCTACGCTCCTTACTAATAATATGTCGCATGTATTTTTCTGTATCCATCTGTTTAAATTCAATGATGACATATCAGTGTTCAGGTAATTTCATTGCTCATCACATGTGATAATAATTTGATCATTGGGCGGATTTGCAGGTGGTCGAAAATCGCGCAGTATCTCCCAGGAAGGACAGATAACGAGATCAAGAACTACTGGAGGACGCGGGTGCAGAAGCAAGCGCGCCAGCTCAACATCGAATCCGACAGCGAGAGGTTTCTCGATGCGGTCCGCCATATCTGGATGCCCCGGCTGCTCCAGAAAATGGAGCAAGCTTCGTCCTCTGATCAAACAACCAGGACTTCTGATATGAGCATGAATTGTTCTGTTTCTGCCTCTCCAGTACATTATCCTCCCTCCACATCCTCACCCAGCAAATTGACCCAGAACTCGAATTCTTCGATGGAAGTCTCGAGTTATCCGATGGCTGATGCAGATATTTCTCCGAATTTCCTGATAACAGGACAGACACCTGAAATTCCTGAAGCATTCTCAAATGCAGATGTAGTAGGCTTTGGCAACAGTACTGTGTACAACCCTTTGCTTGCGGATGACGGTTACTTCGGGGACGGCACCGGCTATGATGTGAACGACTATGCCACCATGTCAGCACTGAGCGCTTGCAACGGGTTTCCATTGCAGGGCCACGTGGAAGGAGGCAATTGGGCGGTCGATGACGTGGCAGATGCATGTTGGACAGTCGATGACATATGGAAGTTTAGAGACTAATGCAGCGCTGGAGGATAGTCTAGTTATTTATGCGTAGACCAATCCCAAGATCTTTTCAATTGGGTCTTAAATTTTTACTTATTGATTCGTCATAAGCTTCTTCTGTGACACCCTAGAAGTGGGTTCGATTTTAAATGCAGATGATGTTAATAGTTCTCATCTTTTGAAAATTATTGACATGACGTTAGCACTTATCCAAGCAGTGCCCTAACAAAGGGGTTTTGTTACAATTTTGTTGACCAGCCAAAAGTGGTAGATAATTGTTCTTATATCATATCACAATGTGTCATGTCTTACCATCTTTTGCGTAAATTAATTAATTCATCCCAAATATCATATATTATGATTTTGACAGGTGAAAAGAGTATTGAAGACCTCGATATTCTATATATTACGATCGCCCCCAAAATTCATTCAACTTCATTTCGCTCCCCACATAGTCTAATATCCCCTCAAACCCTCCATCACCAATGTGTTTTGGGCAAATTGGTACTGTTACAAGTAAGAGTAGGCAAAGTATACCATTGACACTGTCCAAAGATCGGCCCCTGTTTGGTCAACACGCCGGCCAACAACATTCTTCTCCGGATAAGTCGGTCCAAGGGAACTTCATCAATTATTGATTTGCTGACCGACTGGATGAGATCAGAGGTCATGTCTTTTCGAGGAAATTATGGAGAGGAATTTCGATTTCTTCGGCCAACGCACGTTGAGCCGAGGTGGAGTCACATCGACGGTAGGGTTAGGGAATGCCTAGGCCAATGCATGTGTGTTGTTCGATCGTGCATCTTATGTTGTGGTAAGAGCACTTAATGCCAGACCCACACCTGCACACGTTGCACGAGTCGTGAAAGAGATCGATTGTAACATGGCATGGCATGGCATCCTCTCGTCTTGTTTTTTTTTTTTTTTTTTTTTCCTTTTGTCTTTCTTTTCATGTAGTTTGAGGTTGGAAAAGTCGAGTCTATGGCAATGTGAGCCAATTTCAAGTGGGCCAAACTACTTTCGATTGGTAAATGACTCAACTTATCTCGGGTGAATCGAGTCTAAATGAGGAATACTTAATTAGCTGCACCACACAACCACCATTTGAGAAAATCTTACTTATGAATCAACTAAGAATACCTTTCTCAGTCAATGTAAATATATTTCTAACGTAGTCACTTACAAGTGATAATTTGAAATTAGTGATGATGCATATTTATATTCAACTTCACAGGATGTGCTCCACTTAATAATAAATCACACAACGTAAATCGAACTTCCCAATAACCCCCAATGTCAAGAACAATGATAGACATCGAAGCCATCATCATCATTGATAAACAGCTGTTGTTTCAAGTCATAAAAAATAAGTAATTAAAAAAGGTCTTTAATCTTAGATCCTATATCGCCCACGGCTAAATTTCTAATTCAATCTGTCAAATCAAGGGTGTCGTGAAGCATGTTTTTGTTACCATCGGGAGTATGATTTGATCTCAAGACGGGGGGCCATGATTTCAAATTCACCACCAATTATAAGTGCATCTAGGTAGCTTGTACTTGCTTATATTGATGGGTCCGATCCTACGATGTTGCACCGAACAGTTTTCGCATCCTCACGTTCTAATGAGATAAACACTGAACGAAATGTCTATGTCATGATCCTTGTGTCCAATCAATCAAAGTCGCATGAAGTCCAGCAAAAGCTAAGCTCCAAAAAGAGGTTCCCCTCTTCGTTGTGAAGTTGAAATTTTCGCGTGTGTTGCGTAGAGTTTGCTCCTCTCGTGCTGGCTGTCATTCACCCTCTCCCCACCCCCCGTGATGAGCAGATCAACCACTGGACTTAAATGCTGAGGATTTCGCCAATTCACGAATTTGATAGCGCAGCCGAGAAAGTTCAAAGCAATCACAGAACGTCCACATCCAAAAACAAAAGCATCGTTTCGGCTGCTCGTCCAGTTCTGAGCGTCTGCTAGTGTGCGCTTGACTGCAGCCTGGAATAATGGTCAGGTTGGACAAAATCACAAGCAACTCGTCCAATTCCATCGACTGTTGATGCTTCTCTTAGCGACAATCAAGCCAAAAACTACAATCCAACGACTAGCATATTTGACTTTGGCTTCAAGTTAATCTCGAATGATTTGAATTCCCACCCGAAATTACGCTGTATGGAAACTCGAACCATATTAGGCAAGTCAAAATTTGACTATTGCCGACAAGAGCGCGAGCGGTGTAGAGCAGGAATTTAATTTCTCGCTGTGATTTGTGATTTTTTTTCTTTGTTGAAGTTGAAGTTTGTATTGACTTTCGAGAAAGGCTTGGTCTTTTGCATAAACAAATAAATATATATACATATGAAGTTGTAAAGTTCGATCTCTAACGCATGTAGGGAATATGCTATATATGTGTGAAAATTCCCTAGGGACACAATGAGAACGAGAATTGTCATCAAAGTCGAGAATTTGGGATAATTCCTTTCTTGTGATTGATTCTTGTGAATTCGAGTTTGACATGGGATTGGGAAATCCTTACAAGTAAGTGAATTGAGCGAGTTTGACATGGGAAACCATGGGAAAAAATAAATTTCTTATTCAAATCATCTGTCCATCCGTGCGTCTGCGTCGGTCACGGCACATGTAATTTAGAAACCAACGTCGAAAGTCGTCTGCAATTTGAACACATCTTGCCTCAGTTGCCAAAAAGAATAAACCCAAAAAAAAAAAAAAAACAGAAGAAAAAGAAAGAAGAATAAAACGAGGGCTCTAAGGTACTTCCTTCCAGAAGAGAGACAGAAAAGGAGAGTAGAACAAGGAGTCTTAGTAGGAGAATCGACTATAACAAGAAACATAATCACCAGGGGTTTTGCAGGAGCATAGAATAATATGTCATACGATGCATTGGCAACGAAATTAAGAAAAAGCATGAAAAGGACAGACTTAGCAAGAGAGATGGCTCGTGCTTATTTTTAAAGTAATGATTCTGCTAAATACAATTCATTTTCTCTTGTCTCTATTTTGCGAAATAATACGGTGGAATCGAAGCTTTGATTGGTTATCGAGAAAGAATGTAACAATGAAGAGATGATAGAATTAGAAGAAGAAGAAGAAAAAGACGTGATTTTCCCATGTTGAGAATATTTTGTTAGATCATACTTTAGCATCGTTTGACCCGACTTTGTAATGTCATTATGTAGAGACAAGCTAAACACTCAAATCATTAATTATAAGCTATGAGCATTGAGAATTTGGATCTTCTATAGTTACCATGTATCCGATTCTCTAGATGTTAAACTTAGGAGTTAAGAAAATCGTGAGAATTTGGTGGACAACTACTAACTATTCTAAAAGTTTAAGTTATTAGGGAATGTGTTATTTATTATTTAAATATTCTAACACTCTTCATCATACTTAGTATAATATTTTGCCTAGTACTAAGTGTGGAAATTTAATTGGGAGACAAATGAAGCTAGAAATATTCAAACTTAAAACCTTCAAATTTTGAATCATGTGAGAATATGATAGGATCGTTGTGAACTGTTCTAAAAATTTAAATTGTTAGATAAATACGTGATTTATTATTTAAATATTTAAAAAAAATCATCATCAAAGTTGATGGACGTGTTTACTCCTTGATCTTTCTAATCAAATAGAGGGCAAGATTTCTTTAAGAAATTTATTTTTTAAAAAAGAAACAAGAATGAGCGAGTTTAGACTCCATTTTCTTTGAAGAATAGTATTATCGGAGAAATTTTACATCTTAAATTTACCCTCTTGAGAGGAAGACGCATCAACACATTAAAATATTGAAAGTGACTAACACTCCTTCTTTTATTTGCGTGTTCCTTTTTCTTTTCTTTTTTCTTTTTTTCCAATCTTCCCACAATTGGGTTTTGAAATTTCCAAAAGCACATTTGAGTAAAGTTTGGGTATTTTCCGTGGCACGACTTAATCTAAACCTTTAGTTGAGCTATCGATATCGCTCATCAAATTAAGGGGGTAATTTAATAAGCAAATCAAACCCCTTTAAATGTAGAGGATCTCAATACCATTCTTTTACAAATTAAAAAAAAAAAAACCTTTTAATCCTCGCTCGACCTATCACAACGGATCTCAAATCAACAAATTGTTAATTACGATTGCTGGCCATATTTTGCCATTTAACTTTGATGAGCAAAGACGATATGCGAAACTCCTTTCCTTAATCAAAACCACTGTAGATTTCCCTGGTTGCTTACGCTGCTGTCATGCGATTTGCAATCAAAATATATCACACGAGGAACCCAGACAGATTCCAACGTTGGCCGGTAGGAAAACACATCATCAAAGTGATGGGAACAAACCTCGGGGCGATGCTTCTCTGACCAGCACATGGCACAGGATAGTAGTCAGCCTGAATATCGAAAGGTGCTCTGCTCTCCCCACTATTTCGATGGTCCTTTTTATGTTGGTGTGCGCCCAAGTCAGATCAGTTAGCCCCATTGGATTCCATGTATTCGAGCATGTGACCAACTGATGAGACTAAATTATATTTGATTTTGTGTTTAGAAGCTTGGAGGCAAGTCTCGATCATGTTTCTCATCACCATCTTTTTCAAGATTTTCGATCAAATCAAAAGCTCTCTCTCTCTCTCTCTCCCCCCTGTGTCAAAGATAATAGCGTGAAGAAACTGAACTCTCTTTTTTTTTTTATGGAAACAGCTTTATTGGTTTTATCAATTGGGCGCTTTTAGCGCCAGGGAGTCTAGGGCCTGATTTGAACGACGGCGACGTTCCAAATGATGATCACGATCACGAATCGTTTCCTATGGCGAGAGGGAGGGCAACGAGTTACCTGACATAACTTTAGTAAATCACGGGTCATCATATTAGAGATTCTGCAAGTCACGATAAATTTTGTTCGTGTAAAACATGTTCTTTCGGAGAAATTGCATTCGATTTAAAGGACTTGCCGTTTTCAGAACAGCTCACATTAAAAACTTGTTACACGGACGATGTATTAGTTCGAGTACTATGTGTGGACAATGTGATTGGCAAGCAATCGATGGGAGCGCGAATCCAGCTTTCGACTCATTGAAAAGTCATCTACATTGCGCGTAGGACACGATCGATGGGGCCCGATCCAAGTCGGTATATGCTGTCCATGACAAAGTTTATGAAACGACATAGGAACTTATTCGAGCTTTCCAATTTCAGCTGGTACACGTTTTGCTTTCTTGTTTTAGACCTTTATAAATTTGAGGGAATCTAAACTTAGTTGCGTGTGAAAGCATGAAATATAGTTCTTCATTTCCATTGGACTCCTCCCTCGAGTCCCGACTTATGAATCTTCAAAGCAATTTAATTCCTATTCTTCATGCCAATTATATATCTATTCGATAAGGTAGAATTCTAAAATTTGCAAGTTCTTAGAGGAATAATTACAATATATATATATATATATATAATATAAACCTATTTAGTCCCAAATATTTCAATTTAGCCAATTTAATCCTAAATCTTTTGGTAATTTATTAATTTAATTTATTCGGTCAATTTTAACTAAAAATCGCCAACATGAATATGAATCATCTTACGTGAAACTAACATGGACAATTTTTATTTATTTTTCGTTTCTTTTTTTAACAATAAAGCTCTTATCAGCCACCGGCAAGAGTTGCAACCCTTGCTTGAAATAGTAGGCATGGCCAACCTTGCCATGGCCTCACTGGACTTGGACAAAGGCAACCTCACCCAAACCATTGCGGCCGTGGGCAAGGGCAAGGCAACCTCACCCTTGACCATGATGGTCTTGCCAATGGTTGAGGAGGGCTTCATAGCCCTTGTGAGAGCTCGCCAACCATAATGAAATGAAAAAGAAAAAGAAAACAAGAAAATGAAAAAAAAAATTCAAAAAAAAAAATTTATTCACATTAGCACTAACTGTGTCACGTAGAACGGCCAATACCATGTCAATGATTTTTTTATTAAAATTGATAAGATGAACTGAATTGACAAAATATCAAAAGGATTGAGACTTTTATGGTCAAATTAAAATGGTTATGATTAAATTAGCATAGGTTCAATAGGTTTATAACTTGGCTCAGACCAATAATTACACACGACAATGTTCAGAATGATTTTAAATCAATCCACCATCTACAACCAGAAGCCTTCATCCCTCAACCACAGTTCACAGGAACCAATGTCATGGTCGATCGTAGGACACGTGACGGTGTCTTGGAATGTCATTGAGTCAATGTAAAGATCTCTCCAATCAATGTCCCGTAGTAGCACGCCTGAGAAAGGTGTCTTTCACAACGCATGCTAATTGCTCACCGAGTCGAGCTTGGTGGGACACGCAGTTACAAGTGACATTACACAGCACAACGTCTCATCCGTTAACGTGTACACGGGTTTCACATGGAAAACGAACACCTAGCTCAATCAACTAATTGTTCTGACATCGAACGGTAGAAATCTGTCTAAAGTTCTCAAGTCATTCAAATAATTGCAACCGTAGTTCACAAGTTTGAAAGGGGCTTGCAGTAAGATTATTCTCAAGAGTTTACTTATCAATCACCGACGAAGAAAACCAAGAACGTAGCCTGCATGTAACATCACTCGAATGGACCAGTGATACAACAGGCGAACAAGCTTGGTCTGTTTGATATTATGGTCAGACTACTATCCACAACACACAAGCCATTCGCGTGAACTATGCAATTGCAATGCCCGAGCACTACCCCTTTCCTTAGTGACATATAGGGGGTGCACCAAAACAAGAGGAGTAAATGAGCACGACATTGAACATTCTCAGCTCTCCGTAGGACATTACATCAGAATCAGATCGAATGATGCATGATTTATGGGGCCTAAGAATAGGAATTTCCGGTATTAGTGCTGAGAGAAAGGACGTTAAGTTGGCTGGCCATAGTGATTCTTTGGACTTTCTCGCAGCAAAAAGCATACTCCGGAATTACTCGTGTTTAGTTGAAGAGGTTGTGCTGGTGATGCTAATTCACAATCTCGGGGGCAGCAGCAATCATGGCAGTCTTCACAAAGATCATGCACGGCTGCGCTGGTGGAGCAGAGGTGGCGGTGAAGGTAAGCATGCCTCAGAGGAACCCATGGCTGACAAACCCGGAGGTCAAATTGGGTGATTGTGGGAAGCGGCAGGAGATTAGAGATTAGTGGAGCTAACACTAAAAATGGTGGCTGTGGAAGTAGGTAATGGATTGAAGAAGTGGAGGAGACCAAAAAGTAGAGATGAAGGTGACCAGATGCAAGCTTATACCAATTGAACAATGCTTCTCATGAACTTTAAAGCAATATTTCTCCTTCAAACCCATGCACCCAAAACTTAAATGAAGTAATAGAAACCAAATACTCTTTCTTCTCAGTCTCACCCCTTAGAACCCATGCACACAGTTTTCTTTCTTCCCCAAATATAGAGCAGATTAACTAATTGAAGAGGGAAAGAAGTATTCCATTTTTTTATGATACAAATGACAATCACATGTAACACTAACTTCCCCAACTGTTTTGCTTCCACAAGCAAAGCAGCAGTCACCAGAACTTTCATCTGAAGACACGACAGATTTTGATCAAAAAATGAACAAAATAGGTACATCGTGATTAATTCAAAGATATACGTAGTAGTCCTGTTAATAATGATTAATAGCCTGTGGTTAATAATCAGGGCAAATGTTTATACATCTGTAGAGTATTCAAAACCTGTGCATCTCTAGTTGCATCTCGAGACCTCGCTAGTGTTATATCATGACAACCTACTTTCCACCTTTACCGTAGCTATCTCGTAGTGTAACGGTCCGGTTGAAGACAAGTTTCTCAGATGTAGAGTCCTCGTCAACCACGAAATACCCTGCAATTTCAGATTGTCAATACAACGATGATCAGACAATATATTAACAGATTCCAGCCCTATTGAACAAGGTAAACATCCTCCAAAAGGTATATGAGCAGAATATTATGCCAATTAAATGTAATACATTTACATAGCTTATAGATGAATGCCACGAGGCAGTCAGACTAATCTAGAAAAGAAAAGACAGGAAGTTTTCATTTTTTATTAGAGAACAACCTAACCTCCGTACTAGATCACTCATGGGGAATCCTGACCAATTTGTAAATAAGTGCTTCATGATTGTTCTTCATTATAAAAGCAATTCAAAGATTTTATTCTTGCCTAATGCTTCTTTGATTAAACTTTTCAGAAGTACATCATCTATGCAACAGCTGTCTGAGTGGATGTAAAGCGCAAAACAGAAGAGAAATCAACCTTACCAAGAACTTTAAGACACAGAATCCTATCAAAATGGCAGAAAAGAAGGATGTCACCGAAGGCTAGTACAGCAGAAGCCAGCACAAAGGACAAAATTTGATAAACTTGTGGCCCCACTTTGCTAGATTGGGAAGAGATATAATGACAAAACAAATGTGGAAAGACACATGGGCTCTTAGGAAGCTGGATTATGACTCTTGATCCATCATGAAGCTATTTTATGTACCATTTTAGCGATCTCTACATAACCTATCATAAGACTTGCAACTGCTCTACCAGCACCTAACCAATCACTAGAAGCAATGTACTTGGATGAGCCCAAAAAAAAAAAAGAGGAGTTTCCAATCTTCAAAGCTGTGCTGCTTCTAAAGGAAATTTAAGAAGAATAGATGAAATAGATAATCATATCAATGGATTGCGATAGAGATTGCAGTATCTCCTCAGAAAAGCATTATTCCCAGCTTCAAATGCATAATTCACATCCTTCACTGATGCTAAATAGCCATATGCCAGTATATTAATGCCACTAATAAGTCCCAGTACATACCAAGCCTTTCAAACTGAAATCTATCTCCCACTTTAGCTTCTCCAAGTGAGGGTACAGCATATGCAGAAGGGACCACGATTTTTGAATGCAGGTTGAGATCATCAAGCCAATCTTTACCAAGCTCAGCCGGATTCTAATTTAGCAACAAATATCAATAAATATTAATTATTCACATAAACCAGATAATGCAAGAAGAAGAATACACAAAATTTCTGACGTTAATTTCCAACCTCTGACAAAAATAGCTTGTCAAACAATCTGACTTCCACCTGAAGTGGGTCAACACCATAGGAAGTTTCAGCAACCCAGTGAAGCACCCCCTTGAGATACATTTTGGGAGAGAAAAAAGAGAATTAAGTGTCAGCACTACAAAGTACCAACAATAACAGTTTGCTCAAAGCAATTTAAAAGTAACAGGAAATGAACATGAGACATATGAACCTTAGGTTTTGTTTTCTTGGAGGGATCATACTCAGCGTGAATCTCAACGATTGTTTCCTTATCATCAGCTAGGATAACATTGGTGCACTTTATGGGGAATGCATACCTACCATCACAAAAAAAAAAAAATTAAATTTAAATTTAAATTTAAAATAAATAAATAAAAAAAAGCATCAAGCACGCATTTGATAAAGTTGAAACTTCAAAGGAAGCAATCTAATAGGTCCATACCTTAGCATCACTGTTTTACCAGGAGCGAGACCATAGTAATCTTTTGAATCCTTCATCCGAAAATCTGACTGTTCTATATACACCGTCTTCGAAAAGGGGACCTGGGGAAAATATTAAACAGTAAATTCGCTTCACAAAATCCATCTGAAAGCAATTTTAGTAAAATTATGGATGTATACATATATCAAACAGATTACCCAGTTCAAATGTTCAAAAGAAGTCCTAAAGACCTGACTTATATACTTTTCGAGCAATCAAACAACATAAGTTAGACCAGAATATCCAGGGATATTTTACCTCATCAAAGCCTATGGCTGCATTTAATGTTATTTACAAATTCCCATGTAGTTGACATGTAAAAAAGTTCAGATTTAATAATGAAAAGTATTAAAGCATCTATGCCTAGTATGGTGCGGCCATTACCTGGTAGATGGCAGCTGCATCTGTTTGAGCGTCAGGCCATTTCTTTGCTTCAAGATCCATCACACTGCCAGCATCCAAGTTGGTAATAACAACCTTAATAGAAAAATAATAATCAGTTAATGAAACAGCGAAAACAATTATTGGTCCACATAAAGAACAAATCCAGCACACACCTTAAGTGGATATAGAACAACCATGGTTCGAGGCGCTGTTTTGTTCAGTTCTTCTCTAATGTGATACTCAAGGCGATCCAACCGTATCGTGCTACCATCACTGTTGAGAATATAGAAACTTTAAAGTAAGGGACTACCAATTTGATATTCTTTTATGTTTTTCACGTTAGCTCCATATTTAACAAACTCAACCTTCTAGTGATTCCGATTCCTCGAACAAAAGCATTGATTGAAGTTGAAGTTACACCTCTTCTTCTCAAACCAGCTAGGGTCATCAAACGTGGGTCATCCCAACCATCAACAAATTTCTTGGTCACCAATAAATTTAACTGCAAACATAACAAGAACATACTTCATACATGAAAAGGGATCGACAATTTTATGCTAATCAAAAACTGCTCAAGGTTCAAATTTCTGCCTCACCTTCCGCTTTGACATTATGGTATTAGTGACATTGAGCCGTGAGTACTCCCATACATATGGTTGGTATAGGTCTAGAGCATGCAATAGCCAGTAGTAGGAAGCACGCCGTGTTTCAAATTCAAGAGTACAGAGCTGTTGACAACCCCAGTCAGAAGACAAAAAAAAACAAAAGAAAAATTAAAAGGCACAAAGGCCAGAGGGAAAGACAAACCTAAATGACCAAAGACCACATTAGCGAAAGAAAATCATTCACATATTATTACTGCTTTGAGCATCATGAAAATGTGCATTCTGTCCAAGTCTAGCAACCAACATACAAATATAAAAAGCATGAATAAATCTAGTAACGACCCTTGAGGACATTGACATAATATATTTCTCATACGACAGAGTCATGATTGTCCAAAAAAAGCAAATTGAAAATGTATATCTACAAGGCTAAAACGGATAGATCTATTGCATACTTTAAGGCCATTAAGCGAAAACCTACGTCAAGAACATCTGGAAGATGCCATTTTCAAAACAAGCAAGGATGGTTTACTCCCTAGATGGAGTTCCAGCAACTACAAAGCATATGTTCGAACAAGGGATGTTGACAGATTTAAGTCATTGAATGAAGAGCCTCAGAGGTGAGCCTTCAGTCAAGAAAGACGCCACTTGCCCTTAATATAAAAGATATTGTGCCTTATCTCAAATCTGAATATAGATAAAATCAGTAGCTTTAGCCTCAAACATAATGATAAAAATCCAATTTAACTATGTTGACTCTACAGGCCTGTTCCTCATCCATTCATAGTTATATCCAATTAGAATAGTTCATGCTATTGAAATGTCTCCACATAGTTGTTCATTAATTAGCTGAATCAAGCAAAGAGAAGAAAAAGCATCTAACATGCCACAAAATCCAGAGCCAAATCCCATATCCATAGTTCATTTGCTTATAACTTCTAATGCTACCTTAAATAGGCATTAGTGCACAACGTCAACTTAGTTGGTATTCACATGAAATTCTACATTTTACTTAAGCAGGGCACAGGAGGTTTTCATCAATCCGTATTATGCATTTCATTATCATCAGATAGAAGAGCGAAGGAAATACAATTAACATAATGAAAGTGCCCCTAACCAGAGCCTTGGCTTCACATCAACTATCAAACTTAGGTCCTCTTTATGGCTGCCCATCCTTACCTTCCTATCTCATTAATATATTTAAGGACATGAGACAAAAAGTACGCACACCCATCACTACCTTAAAAACTCAAACAACCAAACTAATTGCTGACCTTTACACTTAGAATAATGCCAGTTTCCCTTCACCATCCTAACTCCATATGGAGTCTATCCCCAAAACACATGCCTCTATTATTCTATCATCAACGGTAGTACTAACATTTGTTCAGGAATCATCCAGCAAATGAGAACACCATAGAATTGATGCACTGAAGAGATGCAATAAAAAAGAAACAGAAAGAGACATACCGAATGGGTGATATTTTCAAGGGAATCAACAATGCAATGAGCGTAATCATAGCTTGGATAGACACACCATTTATCTCCGGCATGAGGATGAGGAGTAAACTAGAGACAGTAAAACCAAAATGTGAATCACCAAGAACAAACATAAGAGCAAGCTGTTAGAGCGAAATTAATTAAGAAGGCATACCTTTATACGATATGCAATGAGATCATACATATTAAAGTTATCACTCTGCATATCCTGCTTCATTCTAAGTGTTGCTTTGCCTTCCTCGATCAAACCCCTTCTCATATCCTCAAAGAGTTTTAATGACTCTGCAATAGGTCTGTCCCTCCATGGACTATTCATCTTCTTTTCCCTATACTCCTTTATTTCATCCGGTGTCTACCAAAATAATCAAGCAATGAAAGAAACTGAGATTAAATCAAGAATGGATAAAGCACAATGAGAAGTGGGCAACACAAGAAGATTCTCCAACATAAATAAAAACTTCTAGATGAAGAAATTCCTCAACATCTTTGTAGGAAGAAAGTTTAGCAACTGTTGCATAAAATCAAGAAGTGCGACTGTCGTACAAAATGAAGAATTGCTAGTATGATTGCATCCATGTGGCAAAATATCTAACTTGCCTGCTTCCAAAAGCTATGTTAGACTGAGGATCGAGCAAACGCTAGTGAGAAAATATAACTAAAATGCAGGGAAAAGCATATGTTGGGCAACATATTAGCAGAGCTACAATAGAAATAGAACCTCCAAAGTTTTCTTCCAAAGCTTCCTATTCTACAAGGGCTCAGCCTAAAGCAGCAACAATTTTAGTTGGGAGGAAGAATGCATCACAAAGAGAAATGTGTACGCTAGAAATTACCTTAGTCATAACCAATTCACAGCTATAAGAGCCATGTCGTTTACTTTCTGTTAAGTATTTGACACTCATTGCACATGGTTTCACTCTTAGTAAGGGGGGAAATAGAATCACTTCTACCCAGAGCAGCAAGAAGATTTTAGCTATTAGCCAAAGGGAAATCCAACAGCTCACCTGATGATCAACATAAGCATGACCCCTTTTTATAAGCTCCACCGCCAGATCATACAACTCTTGGAAGTAATCACTGGCATAAGTGATCTACCAAAATACAAGTTATATCAGATCTTTCTCCCAGTAAAAGGCTCAAAGAACAAACCAAGTCAATGAATGAAAAAAAAAAAAATCACCTTGAAAGGTTTCCAACCCATCCAATCAACAATTTCTTTGATATGATCGATGTACTCTTTCTTTTCAGCTTCCGGGTTTGTGTCATCAAACCTACAAGTGCCATTAGAACATAATGAAGGCTAACAAACAGGAAACCCTTTCCAGAAGAATACAAGGGAACGATTACATAATCCATAAAAGAGTCTAGGGGGAAATCAAACTCGAACACCAGCACAACACACTAGTAACTATTAAAATGCATTCTAAGCTACAGTTTAAAGAATTCACGGAGTATAAATAGACAGCTATAACTTCACTAGACGACCAAAAGGCAGTATGGACCCTTCCTATTGGAAGCCATATATGTAAATGGCGGGTCATGCAGAAAACAGAACATCAATGCCCTAAGAATCACAAAGAGTGCTGCTCGTGTGTGTTTTAGGATAACACTTACCGCACAATTCAAATGTTAGATGTTATTTCCTCTGTAGTTACTTCTTTTCCATACAAGTATTTTAACACTAAAATCCTTTCTCCTATCCAAGAAGACCATCTTCAATCTCCAAAAGAATTTCACCTACATTAGATAGAGCTGAGAACACTGGGTCAAGCAAACGCTATAACTTCTTGAGCCCACATAAACTATTGACTCGGAGAAATTAGTAAGAAAGTCTCCAGTGCATCAACTTGAGCCTTCAATCTTCAAAAGGGTATCTCTTACAGTATATCGAGTAGACAGCATTAGGGGAAGCAAAGGCTATTAACTAAGCCCAAAGAAAATAAATTAAGTCGGATAAGTTAGTTAAAAGGCCTTGTTTGGTAACAGATCAATTCTTGGCTATTTTTGTTCTTTTGTTCCGGGGAACCAATTAAAAAAAAAAAAAAAAACCATTTGGCAACATCAGCTAATTTTTCAACTCCCAGGAACAGATTTGTTTCCGAGACTAAATTTGGAACAAAATCAAGAAGTACAATAAAGCTACTTCTTTGTTCCTGGAAATAATTATAGAATCAAGCCATTTTCTTTTTTTCTCTTTTCTTTTCTTCTTTTTTTTTTCTTCTTCCTCCTCTAGCCAATCGCCAGCCCAATAATCAGCTAGAGGAAGAAGAAGAGAAAGGAAAAAAAAATCTCTTAAAATTATTTAAAAATTAAAAGAAATTCTATGTCACAGATAAATTTGAGAGCCATACCAAACGCATTCTTGTTCTATTCCAAGAATAGAAATTTTGTAAAGTTACCAAATGCGTTCGAATGCTCGAAACCGTCTAGGGAACATAATAATAATAATAATAATAATAATAAAAAATAAATAAATAAATAAATAAGCTATTTTTGAGCAGAAATTAATTCCAGGAATTAAATAGTTGCCAAACACACCCTAAGTATACCTTCAGCTCAAGTCTCCAAAACTTGAATTAAGAATTTAGTTTCCTCAAGTGGCTACGAATGGCTTTCACTATTTTGGAGCTAGACCACTCTCAATTATCATCAAAAGGTGACACATTTTGATTGCCATAAGATAGAAAAACATGACCATTATATGCCAAAACCTCATTTTTTTTAGCAGTTAGCCTACCTCCCTTATTTCCTACGAAGAAAGATTTGGATATAGAATCAAAATAAGCACAATCTAAGCATATCTAAACTCACTCCACCAAGCAATAAGATTTGACGATCCAAGGAATTAGAGCTGCAGCAATTGTGAAACACTAAGTAAACAAATCTCCCCCAAAGTTGCTCAAGGAGCTTATTGCTCATTAAAATGTTCAACAATTTATAGGAATTTTACTTTACTTCAATGAAAATGTACTGATTATTTAAGATGAATATCCACCTTTTTCGCTGTTAAAGCCTGATAAGCTAATTTATTGAGTGTTAAACGAACATGTATAAAGCAGCCAATGCTTAGACTGAACTATTTGTTATTTGTCATTCAAAGGACTGGAAATGGAATACTTTTCACATGTTAGGTATTCTAAAAATCAAACTCACATGGATGGTCTAAAAAGATCCATGCGTGTTACATATATATAGGGGGAGGGAAGAACAAATGAATTTTTTCCTACCTCAAATAGCAGCACCCAGATCTCTCTTTAGCCAGACCAAAGCTAACAAACATGGCCTGAAGTCATTAAGGTCACAAATGGCAGCCATAAGCAAAACAAATAGCGAACGCAAGTATGATTTAACAATTATTCAGTATTACCTTTGCATGACCAATATGCAGATACCCATTTGGTTCGGGAGGAAATCTTGTGAAAACTTTTCCGCCTGTTACTGCTAAGTGCTTATTAAGCATTTCTCTTGAATTGCAGCATCTCAACACACGATCGTCACTGAAAAATATCTCAGTATGCACCTGATAATTGGAGGCATACAATGTATTAAGCACATATTTGTCTGATCAGACTATACCAAAGAATGGAAAAGCAATTAAGAATATGCTTGCACATAATTTAATTGGAGAGCAAGCTTCCAAATATGCCCAGTACTCAAAATAAGTCTATTGAGAGAAAGGAAAATAGAGGGAAAAGGAAAAATCTTACCTTGAAATTATCCTCTGGCTGTGGAAAATCCTTAAACGGATTAAGTTCTTCCTCAGAAGGCTGTGGTGCAGCAACCACAGCAACTTTCTTCTCCTACAACTCAACAACAGAGAGAGAATAAAAATAATGACCTCTAATTAAAAAACAAAAAGCAAACTCTACATCCTGGTGTAAACCCACCTCAACTTTCACAGGCTTTTCCTTCTTCTTTGCAGGCTTTTCATTATCTGCAGCAGTCCTTTCACCCAGCAATTCATACATTTTTGTATCTATGATTTGCTATAAGAAGAAAAGGGTACATCAAGAATGAGAAATATAGCAGTGTGGAGAGGAAAAAAGGGAAAAAGAATAACATCATAAGTTTGAACAATTGGGAAATCCAAAGTTCAAGATGGCACCTTAACAATCTTTTGGTCAGCCCATGGCAGCATTTTTCGTACATGTCCAAATAATTCACCCACTAAAGACAAAGGAGAAACAATTAGATACTGTAATCCAAGAAGTGTATTTTCTTGCCATGATTAATAACTGAAATGGGCAACACTGCTAATAGATAAGGATATGCCACGAACTATACCACGTGTGAAACTGCACAAGAGGTTAGTTAACAAGCTGAAAGGTGCAACAAGAATAATCCCAGCATTTGAATTCCATATAAATTTTACTAGCTAATAGGACCTATAGAGCCACCCATCAATTCTATTTCTGGGAGACCCCACCGCACCCCTTGAGAGGAAGTTGACAATAATGGACCTTTCTGCAACCGATGCATAAATATGTGATGCTTAGCTCTTAAAAAGTAGTCAGGGCTAGGAAATGCTTGTGAAGGGATAAAAAAGCACATCAGATACTTTAGGACAATGTTTTACAACAAGAAATCAGAAGATCGAAATCGAAGTGCTGAGTCATCAAAGTAAGACAGAATTCAGCCTTTTGATAATAGTAATAATAGATTATCTCTCACCATTTGTTCGATAACGCTGCTCCAAGATTGAGCTCTTTCTCTCTTCAAAAATCCCACTAACAGTCTGTTTGATATCTTCCACAGACACCTCCACTCCTGCTTGCACAAAATCAGCTATATGGTGAAACAATGCACAAGAGAACCATCATAAAGGTGAAAATAGTTTTACATAAACATAAGCATAATCATGCGAGGGCAGCACAGTGCTTTGCAGCCTGAATTAAACTGCCAAAACACGCAGACACCACAACATGCATGCCAAAACAGCATATGAACAAATTGGAAATCTTAATATTCAATTGGAATTCGTTACGGATAGCAGTGCTTTGCATACCGACACCACAAGCTTCTTCAAACTCGTGAATCTTAAAGCTCTCTGAACCAGTGTGGGAGAAAAATGAAAATGCAGCATCTAGTTGTGCTGTGGTTTTAATCTGCAGACAATCAAGCAGCATGAACAAGAGGTCAATTATTTATCTGACATTATGCCAAGTTCACAATCATTTATCTAACATCGTGCCAATTAATCATGGTTGAAACAGGAGAAGAATCCGATACGTGCAAAAATGGTTGAAATAATACTCACAGACTCAACCGCAAAGTTTTATATTTTGTCCTCACCTTTGACGACACGATGTACTCGAGAAATGTGGGACGGTGCACGAGAGCATTGGCAGGATACTTCGTAGCAACCTGCAGCAAATCCATCGCAGACAAAAGCAACGATTAAGTTCGTAAACCACTTCCCACCCGCTAAACACCAGAATCAACTAATTTGCGATCGAATTCTCTCGAAACAAACGCATCATTTCCACAAACTGTTCCCCCGATGAACTTAAAATTTGTCACGAGCTGAATCCACGAAATGCAAACTCACCGAGTAGAGAAGATTCCCGATGCTCTTGTCGCATCCATCCGTCACAGAAGCCTTAAGACCAAAAAAGAAACAGAGGACAACAACAAAAGTTCAGCGGATCGATCGATTCACAGCTAAAGTTTCGCAAACTCCACGAACTCGCGGATCATCTTTCAGTCATCCGCCAACTCACGCATCTCCGATTCCCCAACATGCAAACCGAAGCGCGACGAGATTCGAGCTCACGGCGGTAGGTACCTCGTGGATGACGGCCGTCAGGTTCGCGGTGACCTTGTTGTTGGCGACGGTGTTCTTGGCGGTGCGCTCGTCGAGGCCGATCTTCAGGAACAGCTCCAGCGCCTTGTCTTTGGCCTCGTCCTCCTTCACCATGTTCGACGTCGGCGACGACGGCGGCGGCGGCGGCGGCGTGGGGTGGCGGAGCAGGAGGCCGATTCGAGCTCCGGCGGCTTGTTCCCTTCGCCGGAGAAGTTATTCCTGCGTCCGGTGGAGGCTTATGGATGGCGGTGACGGAAGGAGGAGCAGCGGAAAAGTATGCGATAAGCCCTCCAGAAACCTAGCAAAAACGGAGGAGGGCTGGGAGTAATTAGAGAGAATCTGGAGGGGCGATTTGGGAAAAGGGAGATTAGATGAAAGATTCAGATTCCTCCTCTTCGTTCCCGTTAAGATTTTTCAGGGAAGAATGGTCGTCGGTTTGGTCGTATGCTTTTCCAAGGACCCGTGGGCCTCAAGCGAAAAAAGCGAATGGTATCCGAAACCACTGGCTTGAATCGTGACCCCCACGCCCAGCGTTTTGGTTAGGTCCGATTAATGAATCTTCCGCATTTTCGGCAATTGATGCCACGTTATTAATAGTATCCTGATGTAAAATGACGTCATATGTCAATGGCTTCTAACTAAGCACCGTCTCGACATAAGTAGAAAAAAAAATAGAAGGGAATCCGATAATTAAAAAAAAAAAAATGAAAGGTAGAAATAGGACCAAAGGGTTGAAACTAGCACGGAGTCAAGAACTCTTCATCATCGACACAAAGATCACGTGACCCTCTAAAATAATTGCAAAACATATCATTTATTGTAATTAAGTAGGACTATCGCATCTCTCCACAACAGTGATTGAGAGTCGCGCAATCATTTGCTTTTGACTTACGAATGATCATGTCATCGTATTCACCCGCCCGCGGTGAAAGCGTTAGAGGCGTAGGGGAAGGGTTCGAGCACCCTCCGGAAGCGATGCTTGATAACGCGCGTCTTACTGCGCGGGGGTCGGCGGTGGGGGCCCCTCCGACTTACGAATGATCACCAAAAAAAAAAAAAATGATCATGTCATGTTGTTTTAAGTAGAGGATTGCATGACGCTCGGTTGTCATTATAAATGGCAACGAGGTCCTTTACATCTCACAACCCCCTTTTTCAATTTTTTTAACTTCTTTATTTTCTAATTTTTTTGAGGAAATATCTATGGATGGCATAGTATCTAATCAAACATTAGCTTCTCACCATGTGGCTGTTTGTGTTAGTACATAGCTAAAAAAATTAAGAAATAAATACGTCGAATTTTTAAATTTTATCTCTGAAATAAGTTGAATTATAAAACATTAAAAAAGTGTAACTGAGTTTTAAAATTTATCAAATTGATGCCATGAAGTTTCTATAACAATTCGGTCATATCCACGTGATTTTTGTATTATTCTCTCAAGACACATGATGCTGATGCGTCAATTTTAATTATATTTCTTTTTTCAAGAGACAGGAGTTGATGTGACATCTTCTTCTTCTTCTTTGCTTGGCATATTTTTTTCAGCAAAAACGAATAATTCTGAACAAGAAATTCAATATCCACGTAACGATCAACTTGAACCGTACCCGAGAGCTGGATTTGGTTCCTTCGAAGAAGAATCGACAAGGTGTCGTCGGATCACAACGTGGGCCGACGCATCCAAAGTTCTTGCACATCTTCCGTCTTTCTTTGCCCGATGAACTGGTCCCCTGGGAAGGCGGCCAACAGAAATATTTCACGTTCTCATCTTTGGGCGACGACGACAAGATGCTTTGTAGTCGTACCGTCTCTGCGCGAAAACTATATAACAGCGGTCCTTTATTGCCGGATTTTACATATTTATAATGGCAAAGGTGCTTTTTATTCGACCCTTTGCTCTAAGAATTTTAGGGCCGATTCACCTGGCTCGGTAACATAAGCTCGTGATGGAATTATAGCGCCGAAGTTTGTGAATTCTCGTTTTCTATTCACGTATTCGACCGGACGATGGACCAAGTCCTTTGCCAAAAACTCTAATGCCGATTCTTTTTTCCCACTTGTGCATGCCGCGATTTGACTGGACGAGAACGTCCCTGGCGCTTGACTCGGTCGTCGGCCTGGCAGCCTACCGGCCCGCCAGGATCGGCCCGGGATAAATGGGCTAGAAGGCTTTTTAGAAGGGTTTGGACCGAAGTCGTTTAGGCGTCGTCGGATACGGAATTTGGGCCCAGCCCAATTCGGGCCTACTCGGCGATCGCCTCTGGAATCTCTCCACGAAAGACCGTTAAAGGATTCGGGGTTTTCTCAATTTTCTCACCCCGGTATCCATGGCTATTCCGTGGCTTAAAATACTTAAGAAACAAGTGATGAAAATTTTGCACTGTCATCCCAAGTTTATTCCTTGCACGATGTTTATTTAATGTTCATTTTTTGGCCATATGATGTTATTATTCCTTTCCGTTCAGAGATTTTACTAATTTATATAAAATACAACGGATTACGTGGTAGTATGGTGCAACATTTGTTTAATCTCAAACTTTTACTTGAAATTTTCCATGAAAACCTTATGCATAATATTTCATTGTATGATCATGACTTTTTTTTTGTATAATTTTTGCAATCTATATTTAATTAGATAAGTAGTCTTGTAATTTAATAAAAATCTCATGTTTCTTTCTCGTTGAAAATATTGTCATTTCTCTTTTCTGAGACAAATGAAGATTCTCTATCAGTTGTGTGCTTATATTTGGAGCTTATCCATTTGCTAAAACAATAATATAAGTGCTGAAATTTTTAAGTATTGAACATTATGTGCTAGAGTATTTATACCTAGAAAATAAGGCCGTTTGGTAACAAATGAAAGAAGTTATCATCATGGTTTTTTACTTAAACCCACCAATTAAGTTGCGTTTGGTCGATGATTATCAAATCACTTAACCACAATAAATACTAAAATTTCAGCACGTAATGAGGTTATCGAACACACTTCTAAAGCAAAAAAAAAAAAAAAAACTTCTCAACCATTAATTCATCGAGTGATAAATTTAAAGAGAGCTTCTTTCATGTTGATCAACGATTGAAATGATTGAATCGCTTAACCTAACTACCAACTAAGTAGAAGATCTATGTCCCTTCCAAGACTATCTTCATCGTCTTTTTTTCAACACCCACCAACATCGACAACATCCTAATCTTAATCCATAACTTCACCACCACGGCATCCTCCCATCGCAGTTCTCGAGCCACTCACCATCGGGAATGGACCCTGATATAGACACACGTGGGTGGCTTAAGGTCATGGCTTTTTGACTTTCATTCGAGAAAGGGTATATTTAACAACTTTGATCATGCATAGTGGATTTAAAGACGTAAAGCGATAGTTAAAAAAAAGTTGGACAATGCACATCAATAAAAGCGTAACCCTTTTTCATATTTAATTCGAAACACTTCTCTTCCTAAAATGCGTTCTTTATTATTGTGTCGTTGATGTTATGATAAAAGGATTAAAAAAAGACTTACAATCGCTCGGACTCGGAGGGTTATCTGGACACCATGAGACTTTGGGAAATTCTCATATCGACGGAGAAGGCTTTCCCGTCGAGCTGACCTAACCTCAACCCAAACGAAAAGAAGAAGATTCCTTCCCCGAGAGGGAGACCGCACGATCGAACGCGTGGACTCCACGAGGGGGAATTGGGAGGGGCTAATGCGGTCGGCATGCTGACCGGGCGGCCCACGTGGCGGCTGCCGATTGGGGGAATAAACTAATGCCCGGGAATGGCGAGAAAATATTGGCTGCAGCTCTGACGCCAACGTGTCTTCCTCCGAGTCCATTCACCGGGCGACACGTGTCGCCCGCAGCCACGCCGGAGTCCGAGCGCGTCCCTTATATTTTTGGTAAAATAATCTTATTTCTCTCTCCTCTAGCGCCCGTACGCTAGCCCTGCGCTCTCTCTCTCCTCTGCAGAATCTGCACGCATTTATTGTATTCTCTTTCCTCTTCCCTCGTTCTTTCCTCCGAGTAGAAGAAAAGCCATTCCAAGCGAGCGAGCTTTCAAATTTTGAATCTCCGGTTTCGCTCTCGTTTGCTACCCCGCGCCGTTGTTCCGCTCCGGCATTGCGTTTGTCAAGCGGCCGTTCCCGCCGTCGCCCGACGCCGCTCGTCCCCCGTCGCTTCCTCCGTCTCTCGCCGGCGCTCGCTCTTTGCTCCGTTGCTCGCTCCATCTCGCTCCGGCGCCGCTTTCCTTCGCATATTAATCTGCTTGGGCGGCGAGATTTGGGAGATCCCATTTCGCAACCACCGGAGCAGCGTCGACGCCTTCCGGCCGGTTACGAGATTTGTGGGATGTGTACACGCAGAGCAAGAGCAGTGATTGCCCAAGTTCGCGGGACGCCTTCCGGACCGATTCGAGTTCTTGACGAGTGACGTGCCGGCGTTCGCGACGTCGCCGTTTCGGAGATCGCGAAGATTTCCCTTCGCTCCTTCACCTTCTCCGATCCTCTCGCTGCTCATTCTCGTCCCCCGGTAACCCATCCTCGCCCTTCAAAACCCCCTTCTTCTATAATGCTTTCGTCGCCGCAGAACTTTTAGTGCTAAGAAGTTGGGCATTTCTTGTGAAATTTTGGGAGTTTGGTCGCCGACTTGTCCTTTCGAGATTGGATGGAAGTCATGAGTTTATGAGGTCTTGGTTCTTGTCATTGAGCCCTCTAAAGGACGTCGTTAGTAGTTTAACCACGTCGAAGGAGCTTCAAAGTACTTTTTCGGGTCGGTGCTCTCGAGAAGCAACATAAACCGACTATAGCCCTCGTCTCGGCCTTAGGAGTCGAGCTCGATCATTCCATCATCCAGGTTGAGCAGTTGATCCATGAAGAGAGGTCTCATTCTCACCAGATTGATTTCCTCATGAAGCATTTCGCAGAAGAAAAGGCGTCTTGGAGAAGAAAGGAGAGGGAACGAATCATGGCAAAAACGCCTAGCAAATGTTGGTCCCAGTGGGAACCTTCTGATTGTTTGTTTCAACTTTTTGGACTCCTGATTATTTGTTCAACTTTTTTGACTTCATGGACTATTGTAAATTCTGATTGCAAGCAACATAGTTCATAAATACTTACTGCTTGATAGTTGAGAAAGCAATGTTATATTTCGGTTGCACAATAAACATGTCTGTATCCTGTGCAGTAGGACTCTTGTAACTAGTCTGTATCTTGGCAATGAAATAAGAACATTAATGACTTTTCTCATGAATTAATTCGATCTTTTCTTTCGGTAGCTCAGTGTCGAGTTTTTTTTTTTTTTGGGGGGGAGGGGGTTGGGGTTTCATTTGTTTCAATATTTTCCAGTTCCATGCACCCGGTCTTATTTCAACAGGCGGTTTATCTTATAACGAATGCTGGCCCTCATGCCGAGAATCTATTTGGCCGCTTGACGACGAAAATGAGTTGTTAAGGAGCACATGGAATGATGAAGAGCATAGGTGGAATTATTCTCTCATGTTGATCATAACTCTCGTGGAAAAGTTTATTTTAAGTTCTTTCGGGCGATGACACCGGTCTTGCAAACCGGGACAAAGAGCAACATCAACATGGTACTTAGTAGCAAGAACTAAAATTGCGAATTGGGATGGTTTTTAACATCAGCACTAGACCAAAGAACACATATACAATTATAGTATCAAAATTATCGAATAGGACTAACGCGAGGACATCGTTTGCTAGCAATTTCTAGTATTCCCTGCCTAATATGGAGATGAGCACAAAAGGAAGAAGGAAAAAAACTCTTTAATCCTGTCTCGCTTCGATTTCGCATTCATTACTCTCCCACAGTCCAACTCTCCATGCCGTGATCTTGCAGAGGCAAGGACCGCTCCATGGCTCGATCGGACTAGCGAAATTCAACAGTGATGGTCCTTTAGGCTGCGAGCGCTCGTTTCTTCCGGTTTCGTCTTCCTTGTTGCTGTCCATTTTAGCTGGCGAGAAGAACTCTATTAGTCTCCCCGTCGAACCCATTCAGGTTGTCATGAGTTCTGCACCGTCATGAAGATTCGCCCCTTTAGAGTTTCCTCTTCTTAAGGAGATGCTCTCCCATTAAATTTTGTTGGATGATCTCATCCCATTGAAGTTGAACTCATTATTTACCAAGACCCATTTCGAGTTCTCTTGATTAGTATCGTCGTGCGCGTAGCTCCGCTTGTAGCTCCTGGTGTTGTTGTCCATGTTCAATTCGATCGAATGAAGATCGCTTTCGGATTCATTTCCTTTGCACTCCTCTCCATCGCTTCTTTATTCTCTCGTAAATAATTCGTTTTCAGCGCATTCAAGATTGATCTTGTCGCTCAAGAACGCCTCGAGCTCCTTGGCTTTCTCTGATTTCGGAGAATTCTCATCTTTACTCATTTTGGATCTCATGTAGGCCTCGAGCTGAGCCCTCAGCTTTTCGAGGGCGGCATTCTTCTCTTCAAAATGGTACTTGGCCTCTGAAAGTTTCGTCTGCACTCTCTCCTTGCCAAAATGGTAATTGGCCTCTGAAAGTTTCGTCGATAATGGGTTACCGCAGGACGAGAATGAGCAACGAGAGGATCGGAGAAGGTGAAGGAGCGAAGGGAAATCTTCGCGATCTCCGAAACGGCGACGTCGCGAACGCCGGCACGTCACTCGTCAAGAACTCGAACCGGTCCGGGAAGGCGTCCCGCCGAACTTGGGCACCCATCGCTCTTGCTCTGCGTGTACACATCCCACAAATCTCGTAACCGGCCCGGAAGGCGCGACGCTGCTCTGCGTGGTTGCGAAAATGGGATCTCCCAAATCTCGGCCGCCCAAGCAGATTAATATGCGAAGGAAAGCGGCGCCGGAGCGAGATGGAGCGAGCAACGGAGCAAAGAGCGAGCGCCGGCGCGGAGACGAAGGAAGCGACAGACGAGCGAGCGTCGGGCGACGGCGGGAACGGCCGCTTGACAAACGCAATGCCGGAGCAGCAACAACGAGCGCGGGGTAGCAAACGAGAGCGAAACCGGAGATTCAAAATTTGAAAGCTCGCTCGCTTGGAATGGCTTTTCTTCTACTCGGAGGAAAGAACGAGGGAAGAGGAAAGAGAATACAATAAATGCGTGCAGATTCTGCAGAGGAGAGAGAGAGCGCAGGGCTAGCGTACAGGCGCTAGAGGAGAGAGAAATAAGATTATTTTACCAAAAATATAAGGGACGCGCTCGGACTCCAGCGTGGCTGCCGGGCGACACGTGTCGCCCGGTGAATGGACTCGGAGGAAGACACGTTGGCGTCAGAGCTGCAGCCAATATTTTCTCGGGAATGGCCGTCAAAGCGTTCTCCTTGCTCCCCCTACAATTCAAAGGTCAAATCATGACGGAGAGTCGCCACCTTACCTTACCCTCCTCCCCTCGAATTCAGAATCGAAGATAGCGCGGACGCAAAAGGTTTCTTTTTCTCTTTGTTTTATCGGGGGTTTCTTTTTCCCTTTTTGGGGGGTTTTTCCGGGAGAAAGCCATGGCTTCCTTTACGCGGCAAGGGCCCAAGGATCATTCCTTGTCGAGAACGTAATCGAATATGGAGGAACGTGAAGATCTCTCGACCGAGAATGTTACGAAGTCTACAGCCAGGGTTCGTAGCATCCGACTTGGTCCCCCAGCAGTCCTGAATCGATGAGTCATTTGTCTTCTTCTTTCGGCTCATATGTATGTGAACTCCACCGCGTGGATTCTCTGGCCGCCGTGTCGAGTTATAGATCAATCGGTGTAGCATACATGAAAAGATCGAAGCTGATTAATGGGCGCGAGTTCATGCGGCGCGAGGCAGAGAAGCAGGCAAAGCAAGCGCTCCACACGCACCATCAAATCACCCACCTTTAGCAGTTCTCTCTGTTATGTATTTATATCAGTCTGACTTTCGCTCGCCAATAAAGAGTTAGACGACAACGGATGAATGAGAAAAAAGGCCATCTTTACTTCACACTTCAAAGTCCATATTAGATTCCTTTAACTGAAATTTGTTATAGCATGGGAAAGTAGAGGGGGAACCTTTTCAAGGAGACAAAAGCAAGATATACAGCGATGCGGCCGCTCAAAGGTTTCAAAATCAGCCGGACGGAGGAGTTACCAAAACGTGCCGGAGTGAACGCCCCAATCAAGTTGATGTTTGCAGCTGAGCCAGAGCATGAGGCCAGAGATTGAATACCCAGGTTCCGACAGAAAAATATGTCGAATGCCCGAAACTGACTCGGAGGCCAAGGGAGCGGAAAATGTAAACGGTTCGATCAAGCTTTTATGAACTGAACCAGCATGAACAGAGAGTTGCCATGAACTGACCAGCTATAACAAGTCAAGACTCATGGCTTGTTGCCATGAAAGAAAGATGAGATGAAAACCAAATTTCCCGGAGTGGAACAAATATTGAGCAAAATCGAACTCCAGTGCATAACGGCTGTCTCGTGAACAAGATGCGGTGTTCCAGTTTTTGCATTCAATTCATACAAACTGAAAAAACGAGAATGATATTCAAACAAAAGCAGCAGTAAACAATATGTAATCATGAAGCTCAGATACCACCTTTCTAAATGATGCTTGCATTTAGTTTCACACCACACCTAGTTACTGGAAAGAGAAATAGAGCCATGCCACTTGATCAGCAACAGTAACAATTCAATTCCCAAAAGTTCTTTCTGGATTAACAACATTCACCGGTGTTCCCACTTTGTAGAAGCTTATTGTGATTAATGGAAAGAAATATAAATAGAACCTACCTACCTTATCAAAATTAGCTATTTCAGCAAGAACAAGAAGGAAAAGGAGAAAAGGAAAAAACTAATCTAAAAAAGCAAGGAAGCTCCACATCTTTTTTACATTTCAAATTCAGAGAGGTAGTCTGAACCATTACGCAGGGAGCCCCCGAATGTCACCAGCAGTCAGCAAGCACGGACCTTTGAACATCAAATTTTCCAATTCGAAAGGTCAACCCTTCACTACCTCTGCAGAGAAAAAGAACCGAACATTGATGTAATTCAAAGCTAACGATCAAAGTACGTGACTAGAGATCAATCACATGATTACGAAGAACAGAAACTGAGAAGGCTAGCGGTGTGTATCGACAAAAGCTACGTGTTTTGGATCCTTGATAAGATCTTTTCGCAGAAACACAGTAATCAGAAGATCCGCTCGCTAATCAAATGAATTGGGACGGGTCGGGGCAATATTACCTTGCCGTTTTCAGGATTCTCGTCGACTTTGTAAGTGTCCGCCGAGATCTCCGTCAACCACAGCCCTGGGAAAAGCAACTGCGAGAAAGCAACGCAAGACAACCGGAGAAGATCAGAACCCAGAAGTCAAACCAACGCGACGCTCGATGATTTTCAAAAGGAAAACACTCGGAGAATTGCGCGTTCACTTACATCCAATTGCTTCTGTACATTTTTGGGACGCTTCTTGAACCGCCGGGGCGGTCGGTGCCCCACCATCTCCATGAAGTCCTCCTCAATTTCCTTTCGCTTCAGCGCCACCGCGAACTTCGCTCTCTCCTCCGTCTTGTGCGTCGCGCCACCGCTGTTACCTCTCAGGACCCTGGGCGACGACTTCGTGTCGTTTCCGCCGCCGCCGGCGGCCTCCTCGGTCCTCAACGGAGAGCTATTAACTCTCCCGCCGCCGGCGCCGGCGCCGCCGACGACGATCGGAGCCTTGCACGCCGCCCTCCTCGTCCTCAGATTCCACGGCTTCGACTCCTCCGCCGCCGCCGCCGCCGCAGCCCCAGACTCAGCCACGGCCTCCTCTGCCGCAGCGGCGGCCGCAGCCGCCGCCACCGATTCCACCTCCTCCCTCAGCAGCTCGTCCTTCATCTTGTCCGTCTCGGCCCGCAGATCAAACATCAGCTTCTGCCTCACCGCCTCGATCCCGCAGTCGCCACCGCCGTCCTCCTCGTCGTCGTCATCGTCCTCCCCGGCGGCGGCGGCACCGACGATGCCGCCGGCCCTCCTCCCCGGGTCCGAATCGCGCGCGAACCACCTCCGCCGCTCGAAACCCGGCTCCCTCCGCTGGAAGGAGGAGTGAGATCTGGCGGGGGATCGGCGATCGGCGGCGGCGGCGGCGGCGGCGGAGGAGGAGTCGGCGGCGGCGGCCACCTTCATACACCGCATGTAGCGCTGGCTGCCCCAGCGGAGGCGCGGGAGCGTGAAATTGTGGAGCGGCTTCGATCTCTCGGGGCCCATCGCCATGGAAGCACGGACTCGTCCTCTCTCGCCGACGAACCCTCCTTCGCTACACACCATCACCGTGCGAGGCCAACTCGCGGGGGAAAAGCCGGAGCGTGCGGGCAGCTCCGATCGGGGTGGCAAATCTCCGGCGCCGGCACGCCCGGGTTTTCTGGGGAAAATCGCGTCTTTTCTCCCTCTCTCGCGACGGAGGGATTAGGTCTCTCTCCTCCTCTCTCTCTCTCTTCGCTCTCTCTCTTTTCTCTTCCGCTCTCGCGTTTTTCAGAGCGTCGCCGGGAAACGGAAGTTTATATACGAAGTGACGAGAAGCGGTTCTAACGTTCGGGTTGGGTGTGTTTCCTCCTCTCTCTCTTTTTTTCTCTTTTTTTTTTTTTTTTTTTTTTCACTTTCCTATTTTTATTTTCTTTTGAATTTCTTCTTCTTCTTTTTCTTTTTCTTTTTTTTTTGTGGTCACTCTGGGTGCGGGCAGGTGCTAAGTTGCGCCTGAGGTGGTGTGGCGCGGGCAGTGTTTGTTGTGTTTGGTTTTCTTTTCTTTTCTTTTAATTTTGGATTTCCCGGGTGATAAAATGTCGCTTTTTTTTAAGAGAAGGTTGGCATAACCACCGTCGGATGGGCGGGCGGAACGTGGAGACGCCCTTTGAGAGCCGTCGAATTCTCATTTAAATATTATTTTCTTTTTCTTTTTTCCACAGAGACTCTCAAACCTTTTCTAGTTTTTCTTCTTCTTCTTTTTTTTTTTTTTTGCCGGCCATCTGTTTAGTCCTTTCCCCCTTCTTCTTTTGGCCAATTTAATTGAGAGGATCCAAAAATAATTTGTGTGACATTGTCACCGTGCCTTTTCGAGTTTCGTTTTTGATCCAAATTCAATCCATAAATTATTGACATGATGGACTAGTGGCTACTTTTATTATACCACATCATTGCCCAATCGGCACATAGGCCCGATGTCAATATTTTCACTAGCAATTGTGAAGGAAAATTCAGTGCATCGAGTGATTAAATCATGATTTGATAACTCAATTGAAGAATAATTAAATTTTAGAGAGCACATATCAAAAATCCACCCAACTTTTCATTAATAGAGCATTTGAATAACATTTTCTAAGTCAACTATATTATTTACTTTTGCCGTCTATTTTTAGGACTTTCTTCTTTCTCAAATCTGAGGATACATATAATTTAACATGAAACTTTTCAAATATTTCAAAACATATGTTATGCAAATTTACATATAATTTATTTTTAAATTTTTTTTAACAATTCCTCTCCTTTCGAAATTCGAAATACACATGCTACACTGCAAGATGTTAAAGTATCCTGGGACGTGTGTTTTTATTACGTCACAATTAGAAGCGACGTCCCAAAAAGTATCAACTTCGAAAAATTAGAAGTGGAATTGGTCAATGGGAAGTTTTAAGGCGAATTGGGCCGTGGATCAAGCCCAAAAAGTCATTGCTTGAGCCGGCGTATTATTTATAAAAATATATATAATTATGAATAAAAAAAATTGAACTAATTTTTTCCATAAAAAGTTCGGCGGCAGGGAATCGGAGTCGGTCAAAAGGATCAGGCTTGAGGTCAAGATGACAGTTTTTAAATCCTTTGTGTGTATGGGCCCCGCCCAAGGAGGCCTTGTTTGCTTGGGCCGATGCGTTTGTTAGAGTTTTTGCCCAAAGCCCATGCATAGATGTAAACAGAGTTTAAACTAAAGCGTTTCTATGAGAAATAATTAGTGTTTAGTGACCACTATTCGATTTTACACTAAAGGGCTTTTCGTAGATTGATTTTTAAATAATTAAAAAAGAAGAATGGATAAGCTCAACCAATGAAGGACGAATCATATGACACTAACTCAGGGATTAGGATTCGACCAAAAAAAAAAAAAAAAAAAAACTAGATTAGGCCACTAAAGTTGTATGACCCCAGATATTAAGGTCAAAAAACTCCAAGCAAGGCAACTCAAGGTTTAGTGACCTCGAGTGAGGGCCGCCAATGTCAAAGGTAAAGATAAAGTGATGCTAGTGTCACCAACTAGAGAAGCGACACAATCCATAAGGTTTTTGAAAGAAGGATCATGATTAATCAATGAACGAGCAAAACTGAAAACGCTTAAATCCTAAAGTTTTATTGAGTATTCTAAAATACTCTCGAGGTGGGTAATACTGTAATTGTATACTATTATGATAAATGTGAATAGTGGCATAGTTGAGGATATGCAATCTCTACCATTAGATTGATGAGAGATGCATAATTACAATTGAGTTTGTACTTGTATATGTAGTGGCCTCCTCCGTTCATTTGTATCAATCTCTCGAATAATACTATCTTCAAAATTTCTCGGAGTTCTTCTTTCTACGATGCTTGTAACCATGGGCACGTTTACTTATGTTTTCTCATATGATTCTCTCATCTCTAGTTAGTGGAGATCCCATTTTCGTACCAACCCTAAATTTGCTTATTGGTTTATATGTATTAACAAGTGGGAGTTATAGAAAAAAAAATCTATTTTTTGGTAATTCCTATAATGATGCAACTAGAGCTTATTGACAAAAAATAATAAATTTAGTCTTTTGTACCTTCGTTAGTGACTAGATCAACGCATTATTGCTTCAAGAAAAGTTCCTATCAAGATTCACTATAAATCTTTGGGTACCTATCATGAAATTTATGGGCACTATCTAATAGCGAGGAGTGTAAAAAAATAAATTATTTATATATACATTCGAACAAATGTTGAATCCTTATGGCTTCTTGCAATGTAATGACTAAGAGAGCTATTGATAATAATGATCCGCATAAAAGATCTGCATAGCCCAAAGTCATCATACTTACATCCATCATCAATCATTGAGATTGGAGAGCACGGTAAAAGGATGATGAGGGTAAATCTAGACCTAAATCTAAATCTAAAAAAGAAGAAGTAAGGACGAGGGTAAAATTGAAATTTTAAATAATTTATTGAGGGTAAGATTGGAAGAAAAAGTTCATTTTAAAAGTAGCACTAAAAAAATGTTGATACCCAATGTGGGGTGGGAGTTGCATTAGGTTAAAGGATTTTGTAAATGCTAACATTTGACTCAAGTGCTGGTTATGTTTGCCAAACACATCAATTTTGGAGTGACCCAAATAACTTTAGAAATGCTCTTTGGGATGCACTCTAATATCATTTCATAGATAAAAAAATCATTTGATATTCTTATAACTGAACTTTAATCGTACTCTCATGTGGATATGCCATGAAGTATTGTGACTTGTATATTTGTAATACATTTATTAGAGTCACGACAACTAAAAGTCAGGTGGGGAAACTTTTGAAAAGCTTATGGAGATTGTTACAGATACGGATACGCTGTCACTGCAAGGCGCTTGCCAAAAACCTCATTAATCGCACATACATTTAAGGCTTTTTACAAAAAAAAACTTATACCAAACAAGCATTTAAATATACTGAATTTCTTCTTTAAATAATTGTGCCTAGATAGGCTGAGGTGGATTAATATGGGCGGGGGCTTGGGCCATGGGATCTGGGAGGGGCCAATCACGCACGTGGACTGCGCTCAAGTCCCTCGAAGAAAATTATTTGCCAGGTTGGCCTAATATATGCTCATGACCTTATTAACTCGAGCCGACTCAAGTGCGATAGAGGTTTGCCATATCGGCTTTATAAGCAAAAGTATCTTGACATTACTAATGCTTAGTTTGTGCGACTGCATGGGTAATTTTGTGGACCTTCTCTCATATATTAGTGAATTTCATGAAGCTAACCTAAACAAACATACCATGGTCAAGTTTTTTTTTTTTTTTTTTTTTTTTTTGATGCCTAGGATTTGTCGAGCTTACGCTGGGCAGTCCACGGCCCGTAGAGTGCGCAGTGCACCGGACCAAGCATCAATACATAGGGGGAAGCTAGCACATGAACCCCACCACCATGAGCCCTCACTTAAGACGTGTTAGCCTGGTTAAGTTTTTTTATTTTATGACCCAGGGAAACCCGTAAGCCGATAGCCGACGGACAAACTCTAGGGCCCACGGAGGAACTAACCACCCCTGTGAAGCAGGTAAGTCAATTTGTGACGTGCTAGGGATTCGAACTTCTCCCTTTCGTGAGGAGGAGAAAGCCCGAAGCTAACATCGCCACTCAGTGCAGTGGTTGGCTTGGTTAAGTTTTTTTTTTTTTTTTTTTTTTGGGGCCTGGTTAAGTTTCGTTCCGCTAAACGGAGAAAAAGAGGATTATTGTAAGGCCCAAGATGGATGAACAAGCAAAAGCCCAAAACAAAAGGCCCAATGTTCCCGGCCCATTTGCTTGCGTACGTTATGGGTTGAGTCTCGCGCTGATTGGACAAGAGGGGCCCGTCCAACCGCGTGCCCAGGACCGCTTCCTAGCCTCAGCAGCAACCTCGCCGAATCTCGCCACGACAACCCGGGCGAATTGATGTCCCTTTTCCGAGTAACGCAGTGATCAGCAAAACCCTAGACACGCTCGAATTCGGCCGTTGCTGGACCGACGATCGGAGCTCCCTGGTTTCCAAGCGACCGGGAATCGGAGAGAGAGAGAGAGAGAGAGAGAGAAGGATTGGGGGGGAGGCGCCCAGCGATGGCCGACAAGAAGGAGCTCAGGGTGTACAACTCGATGACGCAGCAGAAGGAGGCGTTCCGGCCGGCGGCGGAGGGGAAGGTGGGCATGTACGTGTGCGGCGTCACGGCCTACGATTTCAGCCACCTCGGCCACGCCCGCGCCGCCGTCGCCTTCGACGTGTTCTACAGGTAACGACCGGTCTCTCCGATCGGCGGCCAGAGTGTGTAGTATTGTGAGGGTCTCGCATGTCGCGCAATTGATTTGGATTGGATTGGCAGCCATCTCTTGCCATTTGGGGCTCGCCCGGTTATCCTCGTTTGCTAGTTGTGGAATTTTCGAGTAAACGGGTAAGAAGAAGGGGCATTATAAAAGAGAATTTCAGGGGCAGATATTTATGTGTAGCTTGGTCTTTGTTGGTATGTTTTACCCTTTCGTGGCGTGTATTTGGTGAAGATCTTGATTTAAAATTTAGGGTGCGTTTGTCTCGGGGAAAATGATTGGTCTGGAAAATATTTTTCCAAAAATGATCATTTTTTTAGCTTACAAAAATGGATAAATGAATAACATATTCGTTGTATGCAATACATGAATTATTATTGATGATTAAAAATATTTTTTGTTGACATATATCCTAGTCTAATAAAGGGAGAGTTTTTACTAACAAAGTTGTCCCATTCTGGTACATATTTAAGCCTGCTTAATAGTGCGAGGATAGTATGCTTTTGAAAAATCTCGCCTCATTTTGTTATGGGGAACGGGTTGTCTTATTGAGGATTGTGGAGCAGATGAAATAGAAAGTAGGTTTCTTTATAACTGAAGTAAACTCCACCTCGCACATCAGATTGGTTCTGTACAGGCAGAGGTCATACTTGGTTGATTCCTCATAAAATGAAGAATTGCTCACTGAAATAATGACCTAGCAGGTTTATTATGTAGCATTGCATACTGTCTGTAGCAGGGTTTTGTTGAATGTTAACTATGTATTGTTTAAAATGATTTCGTGCAGATACCTCCTACACTTGGGCTATGAAGTTACCTATGTGCGCAATTTTACAGATGTTGATGACAAGGTCCGAATGATTTTCCATATAAATATCAGGAGTAAATTCTTTCATGGCTGTACATTGTGTTTTTGGTTGAATTAGATTCCTCATGCGTGATCTCATGATATGGTACTGTGATTATGCTTAATTTTATTTGTCTTTATGTCGATGTTATTTGATGTGAAAAAGAAAATGTGCAGACATGAATTTTTTGAAGTATTCTCATAAGCTCTGGACTACCCATATTCCATTTGAAATTTGAAAAGTGTGGGAGCTAATTGACTGGTTGCAACAAGAATCCTTATGTAATAAGAAGATGAGGTTATTATCAGAAGATCAAAGGGTTCATTTATACATCCTAAAGTTTTGTCTGCTTGACTTGCATAGCTCTGCACAGCCAAATAAGAGTTGCACGTTGTTCTTGTGAAGAATTGAGAGTTTGATTTGGTTCTTACTGAGAACACATTATATCCTGCATATAGTGTAAAGTGGCAGTCCTGTTCAATGTAAAGGAATAACGTGGTTTGTGAATGTGAAAGTATATGACCTTTAAATATATCAATAGCAGTATTTGACCAACTTCCGAGAATTTACCTGACAAACAAGTCAAGTTACAAATGGACTGGTAGGTGCAAGGGGAAAATCATGATCAGCAATTCAAAAATTATTTTAAAATTTTCATGTTGTGGAATGCATTTTCAACCCCAAAAAATTGGTATTTTGACATTTCTACACATGGACTGGAGAGTAAGTAATTATTAAGTCATATAGAATTAATTAGTTTGGATGCTTTTTAACTCAATAGAACTATTGTTTGTTGTAGTGGTTGCTCTTCGATTATTTCTTTCTCTCCTTCATTTTAGTAGCAACTTATACATTACAAACTGTTTGGTGCATCATCAAATGCTGTTAACAGATTTTATACTGTAAATCCCGTGGTGACTTTGATTTCCTAACGTGCTACATAGTTCTATTGATGGGAGATCTGAAACTGCTATATGAATATCGCAACTTCAATGATGAGATCATTATGAGGAAACTCCACCTGATTAGCTACACTGGACAACTAGCTGAATTCATTTCTTTATTTCTTATACTTCTAAAAACTTATGGTATGAACTATGCACATTTTGAAGGAACATTTGTTGTGCTATTGGCAAGTAGGTCTGATCCTCCAGATTGTTAGTCAAATTTCATTACTAACACTTGCATAATGTTTCGCTATTTGACAACTAAAGGGGATTTACTTCTCTTAAGTTTGACGAGTGGCCACCTGTTGAAGTGTCGGTCGCTGAAAGTAGCTTCTGAAAGATTTTATGTCATCATTTTACTCTGGTAGTGTCCAATAATGAAATTAGCGTTCTTTTATCTTGGAGAGAAGCATTTCCGTTTTACCGAAGTGTAGTGTTCATTACTTAATTTTGTGGTTATCAAGAAATTCTGGCATTTTACTGCTAAAGTTAGACTTTCTGAGTTTTCATGTATTATTTTTGATATTCGGTTATCTTGTGTGGATGACATGGATACCTGGATTATTCTTGATGTTTCTGAAGCAGTTAGTTGGACATTGCTAACATGTGGATATCTGCAGATTATTCGTCGGTCAAATGAGACTGGGGAGAATCCCTTGGATTTAAGTAATCGCTTTTGCCAAGAGTATTTAACTGACATGGCCGATCTGCAGTGCCTCCCCCCTACCCACCAGCCACGCGTTTCTGATCACATGGAACAGATTAAGGACATGATAACCCAGGTTTCTAATTTCAACTCTATATCTGCTGCTTATATTTTAGAGGGGTCCATTAAGAGCATGAATAAACATAGGTTAGAGTATATAGAGAGGAGCTGCTGTTGCTACAGTATGTAGTTTACAGCCTTTCTATATTTTTCTCATAATTTCTCTGATATTTTAGTGCAAATGTCATTAGTTCCTGGTTTATGTCGTGAACTTCGGAGGGTAAAGTTATATCAAATGATTCTTTATCCAATTGTCCTACCAATTTAGCTGCTATTGTTGAGAAAAACTGATGTCACTGAAGAATTCTGAAGTTTAGCTGTACATGTTTGATTTGGAAATTCCGTCTCCCCTTTGTGTTAGAACAAATGTTACCATCTGTCATTTACTCTTATGTATCTTAAGGTATGGCTCGAGTTGAAAATATGTTCCTCCATATGAACGTATGTAAATTTGAGGAGAGATGAATTTGAAATTAAAATAGTGGTTTTTGCTTTATGTTGGTGAAAACAAGGATTTCAGGGCTTTACATTCGGTACGGTATTAGATGCTCTTGTTGTTATTAGGTAAATTGAATCATGAATATGAAGATATGTTACCAATATCCATGAGTTTAATTTCTCTATAATGTTATTATCCTCCACATGGAAAGGATGCACATGTAAAGAGGTATAATTTGAAGTTAAGTACTTCCAAGAGAAAAAGAAGTGGTGTTTGTACAAGTCAAAAGAGAATGATTTCACAAGAATATTCGAAGCTATACTTTTACTAATTAGGAAATTTGAATCAATGATGCACCGGAAGCCGTTAATAATAATAATCTAAATTAGAAACTTAAGGACCGTGTTTTATGGACTAATTTTTTATATAAATTAGAAGAGGAAGCAACTGACATTCCTACATTTGACTTGACTGTGTATTCCCATGTAATGAGGTATTTAGAGGTGATAGCCATATGAAAATGTCTGCCTAAGTTGCTTATATATTTATTTATTCTAAGGTTCTACTTTCACAGGGAGCATCTTCAGCAGTGCGTATTTTAAAGGTTGCTAGGATCAATGGGGAGAGTTTTAACTGATAATATTCCTTATGGCTGCTTGCAGATTATTAACAATGATTGTGCTTATGTAGTGGATGGAGATGTGTTCTTTGCTGTGGATAAGATCTCAAATTATGGCTGCTTGTCCGGGCAGAAGCTAGAAAATCACAGGGCAGGTGAACGTGTTGCGGTGGACTCTAGAAAGCGCAATCCTGCTGATTTTGCCTTGTGGAAGGTGTGCAAATGCATTATAACCAGCGAATTCTTTTTTTTTTTTAATCTGGTATATAACCTGGAAGGTATATGGTTATTGTAGGCTGCAAAGCCTGGCGAGCCAAGTTGGGAGAGCCCGTGGGGTCTTGGCAGACCAGGGTGGCATATAGAATGCAGCGCAATGAGTGCTCATTATCTGTCTTTCAAATTTGATATCCATGGTGGTGGAATTGACTTGATCTTTCCCCATCACGAGAATGAAATTGCCCAGAGTCGTGCTGCATGCCAAGAGAGCTGTGTGAGTTATTGGATGCATAATGGGCATGTGACCAACAACAACGAGAAAATGTCAAAATCACTGGGTAACTTTTTTACGATCCGTCAGGTAGTATTTGCAAATTTGTTCCGTTTTCTTTCTTGATGTGTTAACAACTATCTTGAACTCTCATCATTCCTGGTGTCTAAAAATACTCAATTTGTATTAACTATAGATTACAGAGCGATACTATCCACTGGCTTTGAGACACTTCTTGATAAGTGCACACTATAGATCTCCTCTCAACTATTCAGTCTTACAGTTGGAGGGTGCATCAGAGGCTGTCTATTATATATATCAGGTATAAATTATGTTTTATTAACTGCAAATCACTTCTCATCTTTCTGGCTGCTTTAATTTGGTAACGATTCTTCCTGAGCTGATTACGATCGTAACCGATTCTTTTGATTCATTCCTAACGATTCTAAGTATTTTAAGCCGTTTGGAATCTGTCCAAAATTTTGATTCGAATAAATTGCGTTTGGTGCAGTGTTCATTAATTCCGTTCCAAATCAATTTCTTTTAATTTTTAAATAATTTTTTTACTTTTTTCCTTTGTTTTCTTTTCTTTTTTCATTTTTTCATTTTTTTCTTTTTTTTTTTTTCTTTTCTTTTTCTCATCTTCTTCTTCTTCTTCTTGCCGGTCGCCGGACTGGCAACCGCCGACGAGGGCCGGCGACCCGGCCGACCTCGTCGGGGTTGGGCGAGGCCTGCCAGGCCACCGGCGGGGCTGGGCGAGCCTCGCCGGTGGCCAGGCGAGCCTCGCCTGGCCACCGGTGGGGCTGGGCGAGCGCGAGGCTCGCCCAGCCCCTACCCGGCTCGCGGCGAGGCTCGGCCTCGCGCCCCCTCGGCGAGGCCTCGCCCAGCCCGCGAGGCCCGCCCGGCCACGGCGAGCTCGCCGGACCTCGCCCGGTCCGCGAGCCTCCGGCGGTGGCGGACGGCGGCGGCGGACGGCGGCGGTGGGCGGCGGCGGGCAGCGGACGGTGGCGGGCGGTGGTAGATGGCGGTCGCGAGATGGCCGAAGGAAGAAAAAAAATTCTTGATTTTTGATTCTCAAACTCGTCCCCGGAACAAGAATCAACTTTTTTTTGGTTCTTGATTCTATTCCCAATCTGTTCCCGGGAACAAATTTGTTCCCGGGAACAAAAATTTTACCAAACGCGATTCTAGGCCCAAACTGATTCTGGGAACAAAGAATCAGAATTTGGCCCTGTTTGGATGGTTACCAAACAGGGCCTTACTCATACGATTGTATTTGCTCTCAAACTCATATGTAGCTAATGAAAGGGTGGGCTAGCTTGATTGAACTAATTAGAAGATCCTGTGGGGATTTGATGCTGTTAGAGAAGAAACCATTCCTATTGTCTCTGCAATTACCTGTATGAATTGTTTGGATGGTTTTGGCCTAGTTCTATTGCCAGCAGCCACTGGTCTGAGTCTTTCTGAAATGCTCTTCCTCGATTATGTTGGATGTATTTGTATGAGTGACATGCATGCAAACCTGGACTCTGCTCTCTGATAGAAAATTAACTTGGGAGTCTTTTCAATCTTAGACATTACAAGACTGTGAAGATACTCTGTCATCATTTAGAGAGGCAACTCCCAGTGAGGGTACAGAAGCAAAAGGCAAAACAGTCCGGGTTCTTCCTGATGCCGAGAAATGCATCAAAGGCTTGCGGAAGGATTTTCATGACAAAATGGCTGATGACTTGAACACTTCACATGTGCTGACAGGTGCTTTTCAGGATGCCTTGAAGTTCATAAACAATAATACGAACACCCTCAAGGTAATTAGGTTTAATGTTTCTTTCCCTTAGAAGAAGCTGCACCTTTGCAAACGTTCTCTCTGTTTTGTATCTTTTGTACTTTTCTCTAACTTTTAAAATCGGTTCGTTCTCTAATGTACTCCAGAAGAAGCAACAGAAGCAACGGCAATTGGCAATAATTCAATCCCTTACTGAGATAGAGAAAGAAGTAAAGGGTGTTCTAGATATTCTGGGTTTGCTGCCCCCTATAACTTATTCTGAGGTGATGCAAGTTCTCAGGAATACTTATTGAGTTTTTCTTGGATCAAATTTGATTTAAATGTGAAATTTCTTCAATGTAGATTCTGGAGCAGTTGAAAGGCAAGGCGTTGATACGGGCTGATTTGACAGAAGAGCAAATATCACGTCTGATTGAGGAAAGAATTTTAGCTAGAAAAGAGAAGGATTTTGCAAAAAGCGATCGAATCAGGGCCAACTTAACTGTGAAGGGGATTGCGCTTATGGATGTCGGATCGGAAACTATTTGGAGACCGTGTGTTCCTGTTGAGCAGGAGGAGAAATTGCCCAGCTGATGGAAAACAGCAGCAGATACATTTTCTTTTTTTCTTTCAAAATTTTGCCCGAAGATGTTCCAAAATTCTTTTCATAACCTAAGACCCAAAAATCAAGATGACGGATGTAACATATGGGGCATGCTACTGCATGTGAGCCCCTTTGGAGGCATTATTGCCTCTCAGTTAATAGGAAATTTTTTGACATAATTTGCGCCCGAGTTATTGCCTTAGATTAAAAGGTTCTTGGTATGGAATCCCGTCCATGATGACTTGGTATCGATCGTCCTTCGGATGGCGATGCATTTTCAGAGGAATGCATGGAAAATGGGCGAATCAAGATATCTTCCGAATTCTTTTCACGAAGTAGGAGTGCTTGAACGCAACAGTCAAGGTCAGATCAAGGGTGGCATCGCCGCAGGCCCGTCGTATCCTCCGATGTCTAAAGCCCATTTTGCTCGGTAACGTTTAAGCACATCGTGTGCGAAGTACTAAATTCCTCTTTGATTACTTCATAATAACCAGACGGATTCTGGAAATGCTTCGACCGTAGGAGCTGAGAAGAAGCCCTGTCAATCAACGCACGGCACGATACAATAGTAAATACTCAGCGGCTCCGAAGTCTGTCAGTTCTTTGTACCGGTCTGACTTTACATGGATTACTCCATCATCATAATACTTTGCGGTGTCGACAAGCTGACTCCAAGTCGTAGAATACGAAGGTATGTGAAAAAATCTCAAGTTCTGCACCTGAATTTGCGACCTAGATCGATGCAAATGAGAAATCAATCAAATAGCATGCAGCATCGGATTGTTTCAAGCGACGATTTTAATCGTCCCCTCGTTCTTAACACTCTTCACTCAATTTCTTTTCACCTGTTCAGCTTTGTTCTTCGGGTCAAGTCTCAATCATATCCCGCTTTTCTTTTCTAGCCAAAGATGAGTGGCGCTGCAAATTCACTCGTGACCGTCTGGACTTCGCTTGGACGGACAAGTTGTAAGAATGTAAAGTCTGTTTTACATGCTGCTGAGAGCAGGAGGAAGAAGCGTTCGTAGGGAGACTGATTGTTTACGACCCAAAAATCTTTTCTTGGCATCATACATTTTAACGTTGGCAAATAAAACATTAGACAAAAAATTATGATGGAATTACGAACGTGGCGTTAAATGTCGTACTGACATCCTAAGTGGCAGTTTTAAAGTTAAAAACTTTAAAAACATACTCAAAAAAAGAAAAAAAGAGAGGAGAAATTACATTTTCGATCTTCTGTATTGGGGGAATTCGCTTTTGATCCTTATACTCTGTTTAATTGTAATTCTGATTCTTGTATTATTCAAGTTGACAGTATAAGCTTCTGCTACTAATGCGGGAGTCTTGCTTGTAAAAATCTCTAAATAAATATTACATGTTTAGGCCCTGTGCTTTTTGGAATGATCAAGTTTCGTCCTTCTGCTTTGTTTTATTACCATTTACTGATGAGATTTCCATTCCAAATAAGACTGAAATAACACTGGCTATAATCTAAAGCATGATATATGCGCATCAGGCCTTTTGTGTCAGTAATAAATAAGGTAACTATTTTTTTAAAAGCCACTTAATATTCGAGGGTTGAGATGTACACCTGATATGGTAGCCTCCCGCTACGAGAATGACTTCCTTTCCTACAGTGACATTGATCCGGTGAGGGAGCTAATGGGCTTTACGTCCGAAAAATTCACAAGTTTGATAAGTGGCCAGGTGACAATTTGATTAATTTAATGAATAAGGCTGTCGAAACCTCAAATTTGGCCTATTTGTATGTTGGACTAAACTTTGTCATTAGAAGGTGACTTCTACCACTTAAATAAAGTTGAGAGCTTGCCTAGAAAAACCCACTTCAGCATGAAATTCAGGAGAAAATCACAAAAAAAAATTCTAAATTTATTGTATTTGTGCTAATTTAATTTTAAATCTTACCCCTAAACATTTTCATGTATTGTCAATTATGTCAATTTGGCTAATTTTGATTGGAAAATGTTAATGTGGCAACAATTAGCATCAATAGTTCTATGTGGCAAATTGACGTTAACATGAATAGCTAATTTTTTTTTTTTTTTTAATTTTTTTTTTCTCCTTTTGGTTGCAATTGGTTTTAGGCAATGTTTGGAGAGGTTTGGGTGAGGTTGTCCTAACTCAATTTGGTGTGGGATGCCTTTGTTGAACCACAAGGGTGAGACTCAGGCCTTGTGGATTGGGGGAGGGATGTCCTCATAGCCATAGGCAAGGGCTAGCTTTGCTTGGGCAAAAAATCTGATGAGGTCTACCCTTGTTGATCACTAGCGAGGTTGACCCTTGCTAGATTTGAGCAAAGGTCACCTTGCTTGTGGTCGGCAAGGGTGACCCTTGCACAGAGTTAGCGAAGGTTGTGATGCCCTTGCCTTGGGTGAGAGTTGCCAACACTTGGTAAAAAAAGAAAGTAAAAAAAAGGAAAAAGAAAAAAACCAGAAAAAATTATAAAAATTCAAAATATCATCAAAAAAATGTTAATGTTAGCTCCAGTCTTGCCACATGGGATGGTCGACATTCACGTAAATAATTTCCAGCCAAAATTGGTTGGATCGATTCAATTGGCACTATGTGAAAAATTTTAGGTCTTAATTGATATGATTGAAAGGTTTATAACTAAATTGATATAAATGCGATAAATTCATTAATTTTTTAATAATTTTTCCTTGAATTTCGGTGTAAATGGTTTGCAGCAGTTTAAGCTTAATGTTGAAATCGAACCTTGAATTTATATTGGCGAGGACGAGTTTGATCTTCTTGGTCGCATCATTACCAATTATCATGAGCTTCATTTGACCTAAGTTCGGTCAACAAACAATTCATACAGGTAGTTGCAGAGATACATATACATACGTATACACACACACGTAATCTATATGAGATGGATTTGGCACGGTTCTCCAATGTTTTGAACAAGAATACGGCACCCATGTGCAATTTTGGCTTGTGTATCCATCCATCTTACATCATCGGTTAACGGAGACACGAGGATCTCGGCTTTTCTATAAAATATCCAAGAAAATCAAAATATTATTAGAAAAATCGGGTGCACTTAGTGCTTTTCTAAATCATCGAATCTGATTGGTCAAACATACAACGTGAGCGGACCGTAATAGATTGAATGATTCAGGTGCATTTGAATTTATTCACTTTATCTATACAATAATTTATTACAAAAACTATTGTAAAAATTGTCTTTGAGGACAATGATTGAATAAATTATTTTAGTTCACAGAGTCTTTTTAACGCAGATGACCACCTTTCGGTTGCAGAAAGATCACTCAAAGGCCTTTTTTTCTTTCTTCGGTTTTTGTAATAGGATGGGGAAGGGCAACTGGCACCAGCGACCCCCTAAAAGCCTATTTAAATATATGAAAACGAGTCTGTACAGTGGAAATTTGATGGTCACAATCTAAAAGCCGTTTCTAGATGGAAAACAAGGACAAGTGTTTTCACTTTTATCACTACAAAAATGTGAAAACAAAAAAAAAATTTGAAGTTTCAACTTCAAAAGGAAAACAAGCAAATGGGTTTCTTAAGGTTTTATTAAGGTCTGGAAATTATTTTTATGAACGAAACACGTTCTCAAGAAAACTGAATATAAAATTATGGCCCGTGTTAAATAAATGAAATTACTCAGGATAGTTGGGAATGCTGGGAGTTAGAACGGTTTTTTACAGATATACAGTTAGGAGTTAGAAGATATATTACCAAGAGTTAACGCAGTTCCTTTGGATATATTGTCACGGTGGGCCTTGACACTTGATAAGTGCATACCACGCGCGGATTTCTTGTTCAATGTGTTCCATTCGAGTAGTGCAAGAAAAGCCCTAAGCCGATACTGCAGATGGAGGACATGTATAAAATTTCGATCATACAATAACTCGCTTCTAGTTATGCATTGTCATCCCTACTCGGAAATTCATGTAACGTCGGCAAAATTAACCAATATGGCTAAACGTTCAACATGTCTTTTCAAGAGAATCACTGCTCTTACGAAGAGAATTTTTGCTTCAGAGGGGTGTGTGTACAGAGGGATCCATGAGCAACAACAGATCAAAATGGTACAATTCGTCCGTGACCCTCCGAACCGGGCCGAGCGTCCAAGATCAAGCCGGGTCCAACCGAACCGCCCGCGTGACGTGAGCATCGCCGAGCCGGTGACCGAACACTCTCCCCCTCTGAGCCAGCCAGCCAGCCGCTTTAAAACTTTGAGCCGCCGATCTTCTAAGGCGCGGCTGGCGCGAGGCTCAGGTGCAAGTCCAGGCCCCACCCTTCGTCGAAGCTGGGCCCACCGTCCCCTCTCGAGAACCTACTCGGCGAAGGCCCATCGAACACCGCCCGGCCCGGCACGCCGGGCTGCGCCGCGGGGCCCCCGAGCGGGCTCGCCGCCGCCGCCCCCCCCGGCGGCGCCCTCCCGCCGGGGCCGGCGAAGACGCAGCCGTGCGCGATGTGGATCGGCGAGGCGGCCCTCGACACGTAGACCCACGGCGGGGGCGCGGCGCGCCGGCGGCGACGGAGAGGAGGTGCGGGGGCGGGGCGAAGGCGGAGACGATGGGGTTGTGGGCGTAGACGGTGGCGTGGCGGGCGGCCTGCAGCTGGGCGCGCTTGAGCTGCTGCCGCTCCTTCTTGTGGGCGTTCTGGTGGCCGCCCAGGGCCTGGGAGTTGGCGAATTCCCGGCAGCAGTACTGGCACTCGAACTTCCGGTCGACGGAGGAGGAGGACACGCCGGCGGACTCGTCGGACGGCGAGGGGCTGGTCTTGTTGGACGCGGGGTCTAGCTCAGCTGGTTCGGGTTCTTCTTCGTCTTCGGCGAAGTCGAAGCCGAAGAGCTTGAACCGCGCGGGGTAGTGATTTTCTTTGGCTTTGAGGTGGTCCAGTTCGGCCATGGCAAGAGAGAGAGAGAGAGAGAGAGAGAAGCTGAAGTGTGAAACTGAAGGGAGGCGAGAAGGGCTTTCAGAGAGAGTCGTTGCATGTGAAGCTTATTTATACAAACATCGGGCGAGACAAGACAATTGACTAAGCAGGTTCAGAGAGAAGAGAGAGAGAGAGAGATGGCCACGGAAGTTGAAGGGAGACAGGATAGCCCAAAACCAGGGACTTATCGAGATCATTAGCTTGTTCAACTACCTACGAAATTAACTTATACAATCACAAAAATCTCATCTTTACGAAACCCAATTCATGCATTTTTTATTTTTTTTTTTATCTTTAAATTACGGACTCTGACTTTCAAATAATCGTGTCATTTTTGTCTTATCAAAATGTCAATTCTATGTTATGACTGACATCTGCATAATTAGAATTCATTTTGTGCAGGTTAGTTGCTCAATTTGAATCTTGCGGCATCACTCCATTTAATATCGTCAATAGCAGTCTCTGTTATCATTATTGTGATGAAATATCGTAATTTGGGCTGTCCACATGGAGCGGACTTATCTATTCCATTTTCATGTTTTGTCTATCCACTGCGTGTTAAGTTGTCTCTTTCTTTAGGCAAAAGCTAGGCAAGTACCTCGATTGCACCTTATATTGCAAGCCTTTCCGGCTAATTGGCCGCCTTTCCTTCTTCAAACCTTTCTTTATCAAAGTATAAATATTATATGTAGTGTAATGATCTATATGGTTAGCGTAAAAAGATTCAAATGGACCACTAAATTAGTGGACCAACTCATCATCCATTTCTCAAGAATGGACAACAATTATTTCATTATCTCTCTCTCTGTGTCTGCCTTCATGAACTAATCGATACGCTTCTTGCACTCAGATTGCTGGCTAGAAAGAGAGATTCACAAGGGTTGACAATTCGTGTTGTTGGTTGAGAAAAAAACCGGTATGGAAAGGGAATAGAGTCTTTCTTTTCTTTAAGACGGAATAAGAAATGGTTTATTCTTATGGCTTTACCAAAGTCTGGTCGGAACGATTATACTTGAATTTAAAAAGACTGATTATGATTCCGATTAGGGGTTTCAAATCATCTAGATGACTAGCTTATGTAGACGAAACTTTGAACAAGATGGGAACTAAAGGGTACTGTTGGTCAAGGTCATGCATCACTTACTTTAGAAAGAGAGAGAGGCGGGGGACTTAGGCAGAAGGTGCCGACGCCGATGGTGATAGTCTCGGTGTCGACGATTTATAGGTGGGATAGTGGTGGTTGGCCGTGACGGAGGGTGGTGGGCAAATTTAGTTAGGGTAAGGGTGTCGAGTTTGCCCACTATTTGAAATTAAAGTTTTCCGGAATTCTTTTTAAAGGAGTGCATTTCAGTTATTTGCATTATACAAAGTAGGATCACAAGTGCGGTTGTAGTTTTAGAAGTGGAGAACGCAAGACGTTAAATATGCAAAAGTAGAGAGAAGTTTTGGGTTAATTCAAATCGAATATTAAAAAGTGACAGAGATTTAAAATTGAGCTCGATAGATGACATAAATCTCACCACATGTGTCGTTTGGATTGCACTCTGTGGCCCATTTTTTTTTTTCACAAAGTGAGGGCACACCTAGTTTTCTTTCTCCCAACTTTGATGTGCCATTGCAACTGCTACAGATATTTTCTCTCCGCGTCCGTGCTTAATCCCAGGAGCCGACACCACCAACTACCACCACTCTCTTTCCAAAAAGTCAAAAACATCCATGCATACAAGCACTTCAAGATCGCTCTCAATCTGTGTCCGCACCTTAAACTAGAGCTTTGCTCAGGGCCCGAACTTGTCTGTAACCCACCCGTCATTATCACCCTTACCTTGCAAATCTAGCTTCAGATCCTCCTGTTCCATACAAAAGAAAAGGACCCACAATCTCTATGCCTTTTTCTCTCTATCTCTCTCTCTCTCTCTCTCGCGCACCGATCAAGCATCTGATATGATGGCCCTCCTTTATGACAAAAGTCAACATCGGAAAAGCTTCGGCCAATCTGCTTGCTTAAAGCTTTTGTCTGAAAGGGGGGTCACACATTGCCTGAATGCGAGCCAATCCCCTCGTCAGGTGCTTCCAAATGGTGAATGATTAACGTACGCTTTGCGTGATTGACGTTGAAACATGTAATGGACCCTCAGTTTCAATGCTGGGGGGGTGGTTTCTTTGTAAAAAACAAAGAGACATCCGCCAGAATCTTCTAAATGTGGGTTTGAGTGGGAGTTTGTTTAAATTTTGCGAAACTTCCACTTTAACCAAAGATCACATGATTCATCATTCCAACTGTTGTTAGTCAAATTCGCCCCCAGCAAGAATAACTTTCTTGATGTAAGAAAAATAAAACCCTTTTTTTAATTTTTTTTTTTTATCCAATACATGTCACGACATAGTAAGATTTCTTAAGCACCTAACATTGCATATAGTCGTCCATGTAATAAATGATCACTTTCTTGAAATGCCTATGTACCTTTTTTTAATGAGAAACCTTTTCATAGAACATATAACCTACCGTTTTTCCGAGTGCAAGCTTAGCCTAGCTATACATTTAAAGAATCGCAATATCTTTTATTCAAATTCTTTACGTGCAACAAAACCCTTATGAGAAAACAGTGGGCATGTGCTCAAAACATTTCTTCTTTTGTGAGTCTTAATCCCAGCTCCAAGCCAGGACCCACCATGTCTACCTCCGTCAGTTTCTGGAGGGACTATGCGTTTTGTCGAAAGCCCTCCCACCAATTTTCAAACCCAACGTTTGGATAGAAAAAGCTTATGTCCTTTCTCGACAGTTTGATTCCTCTTAATTAAATCAGCCATCATCATTACTTCCATAACCAGCTGGAGGTTTCTTATCCGTAGACACCTATAATTTGGTAGACTAGACTGCTAACTTGGTCGTGCCAAATGCGCAATCCATTGCGGTTTCTAGATGCAATAAGCATCCGATGATATTCAAGATGCTAGCTAAGGTCGTGATGATAAAATACACAAGTAACGATGTGATCCGATAAGCTGAAACTTCTGGAATAAACGGTTATTTATTGATAATATGGTTAGGGTCTAATATAGTTCCTCCTACTAGACCCTTGATGTGCGATATTTTATCTTGTAATTTCCACGCCAAACTAAGTGTTACGCATCCCTAATAAAGCAACCCTATAATTTCCCTCCCACCACCTATCTTTCTCGCTTAGTTTACATGCCGCGGCCTCTCAGCCCATGGATCCGCCGGCAGCTTCATCTCTGCTGTGATAGGACGTTGTAGCCGCGCCGTTGTCTTCATAGCTTCGCCTCCATCGCCGCCACCACTTGTCATCGCCGTTCTCCGGTCTCTCTGTTTCTGCGTGTTTACGGTAGCCGATGATATATACCTTAGAGCTACTGCATCTGAGAATGGGTTGTGTGAATGGAAACGGGGACCGGGGGGGGTGGGTGGAGATGCAGCAAATTCCGGTGTTAAATGATGCTCAATCAAGGACCAAAGACAGCGGCGGACGGTGGCTACGGGATTGAGGAAGCGACAATCATGGCATGGGCGATATGAGAGAGAGAGAGAGAGAGAGAGAGAGAGAGAGAGAGAGAGATATGTGGACATTCATGTTGGAATAGGATTAATTTTTTTTTTTTTTTATTTTTGTGTGTATTTTTATTTTATTTAAATTTGCACGTGAGTGATACGATTCATGAGGGTAATATCAAGACATGTGATTAAATCCGGAGAAGATTCTCTAATCCATATATGCTACTCTTGATGTCTCGATAAATCTTAATCTTCAATTAAAACTTGATTTTCATAAACTGGCCTTGGAAATTAGGATTATTGGATGGTGGAGTGGATCTACGTGCTTTTCTTAATTCCTTAATTATATTGGGAGGAGAGGACTGGGATTTTTTTTTTTAATCATGTGAATGCACACGTCACAATTCAATTCAATTTCTAACAAACCCTCTTGTACTTAATTTGGTCCATCACTCTTGTTATCTAGTCTTGTCTGCCTAACGTGGTTAAGTCTACCTCCCGCATTTCACATGTGGGGTCTTTCTTATACACGATGAGAATTGTCACTTTACGTGTTGTATCTGCATATATTGTTAGGCCAATTCTCAGAACTTTCAAGGACAATGATTCATCTAACGAGTTCACATTATCTAACATTTACATTCTTAGTGGTTCAAAATGAAATAGACCCTTTCGCGGGGACCATGCTTTGGACTTCTAAACGTGGGCCAAGGAAAGTGCCTTACATGCTGATTCGTTATGCTGATTGAAATTAGGCTTGCAAATCACACTTTATTTCTGGCTCATTAAACCTAACAATCCTTTTGCTTTTATGAGAATCCGATGCCTTTTTTTCAAAGAATATTTGATAAATCTTCATGTTTTCCTCACTCCGGGGAACATTGAAAGCCAGTAGCGACGGTTGAATGGTCCGCTGGTTCCCACCACCATGCTTTACTGATCTCTTTTGCTCACAAAAAGGGAAGAGCTTTTGAAGTTGGTGGCATAATTGGACGAATGCGACGAGCGTTTGTTTGGACTCTTCGAAGCTCAACGAGCTGATTCGCTTCGGGACCAGCAATGCAATCCAATCTCGTACAGTGTCTTTCTTCAATTCGCCTGATGCGAACCTAAAAGTTATGGTTCGTTACAAAAATCAATCCTCAATTTGCGATCGATGAATATTTTGCACTTTTAAGAATGCGACGCATTTCACGCTTCACACATTGGAGTTAAAAAAAAAAAAAGGAATGGCAGTATTGTACACCGTGAAGTTCCAACATGTTATAGAAACATGTACATGTATAACAAAAACTAGAAGATGCTGAGTATAATTAGGGAGGAGAACTGGCAAAATTTATAGCAAATAAACTGTTCTTTCGACTCTTGCATAGAAGGTTGCCCAACAAGGTGAACATAGGCAAGAAAAGAAATGCTTGGACTCCTCTACGTACTGTTTTCTCCTGATCAATCTTGTCATTGTACTCTCTCCAGCATTATTGGTATCCAGAAAGTTCAGCTAGACAGGGCAAGTCGCGGCACTGTGTACGTGGGTTTTGTTAATTGTTTCCCGCAGGCGAGAAGACAGAACGAGGGGTGAAAACATAATGCAGAGACCCACCTAAAGTACTCTTGTACCTTAGCGCCTTGTTCCTTGGATGCCACCCTATGTCATTCAATAGCTTGCTTGATTGATTGACATAGTTGAACACGTACCTCGTTCCTATATCGCACTCAATTTAATGAATTTGTTTGAGGTTGGGAGGCACAACTCAACCTTATGTGTAATTGAAGTACTGTGATGTAGACGGATCAGTGCAACTTCCATCATATCATATCGGTAAGGAAATTAATGTGTATTGTAGGTTTGATGTGGCTAAGGACATCTTTGATGTATAGGGCTTGGGACCAAAGTCTCCATGTACGGCAAGGAGGATCCGAATGAATCGAGCAGCGTTTCAGTGCAAATAATTGTGTCGTGTTTTGTGGTCGACCTTGGTGCACATTTTTGTTTGGAATTTTTTGTGAAGAACGTTTGAGCAGTCTCTTCCAGTAGAAATATGACCGACAAATTGGAATCGGTAAATATTTTTGTATTTCTTATATGTTTTCATTTTAGTTTCATGCAACAACAAGCGAAAAAAATAATCGACAATATTAGGAAATTAACGTGTTACTCATTTTAGATTAACCATAACTAATAGATTGGAAAAGCCCGGCTGAAATGCATATAGGATCTCATATTTTCTTTCACTAAAGTAGATTTTCTTTTCTTTTTTAATTCAACAGATATTATATTATGAAAGTCCATTTTATACTTATGAACTCATCAATACCACCATCTAATTTTAGGGTGAAGCTTACAATTGCCACATGCTACAAATGCACATGTTTGTATATCAATTTCTCACTCAATCTGTTGGACGTTAATCTGGAAACGTAGTCTATATCAAATAATCAATGTTCATCGCATCGAGACGAATACCTATGCTCGCTTCGTAGAATCAACCCCGCCATGCGCCAGTCAAAAGCGCTTTTAGCTGCTAGAATCCTTAGGAAACAATCCAATCAGAGATCATCCGGTAATTGTTGTTAACTCATGAACAACTGTCTTCAGGAAGATTGATTTTCTTTTCCTCATTCGCTTCTTCATAATTTTTTTTTTTTGGCTATTTAATCGTTCTTTTCTTAGGTCATTGATTGAAGGGAGGCCGACATTATTGTATATAAGATCGCCCGAATCCTAAACGTGCCCCCACCATGTTGTTCCAATCAAGGGAATTCGAGCAAATCCAACATTAAAAAATGGCAACATTTTCGCAATTAATTGTTCTCGGGACACCGTATCATTCGAGGACTCCATTATCTTTCAAATCGACTTTCATCGTCAAGTGATGACTTTTTGATTTTTCGAGATTTAAAAAGTTGGTTTTCGAGCAATCCGAAACAAATGTGGATGTGGGTGTGACAAGCAATGCGCCCATTCCAATCATAAGTGTTTTCAAGTGACAATAACCTACTTTTATTAGAATAATATAACATCGATTAAAAAAAAAAAAAGGCGTGGGGGGTTGGGTGGAGTTAGCTTTAAGTCATGTGAAGTGACACTTTCTCTCAACAAATCATTTGATTACATGTCTAAATAATTGGGTTATCCTATGCCTAGGTTGCAGTCTAGAGTGTCCATATCTGAATTTTTTTTAAAAAAGAAAACATGTTGCCCAATGAGATTCCAATCAAGTATTCTTTGAATTTAATCAATGGAGAATCCCATGAAGAAGATGAGGTTCGGAGAGAGACTTTGGTCAATTAGATGAGACAAGAGACACTTGCTTGGGGTTCATGATAAAGGGGGACACTAAGATAGATGGCTACACAAGCAGCCACTCAATTGATCTGTGTTTAACCTAATAAAGCGACATTTAGGTGAGCATGTGACACGACATATGATTGCACTTCTATATTTATTTGAAGCGTCTAGTTTAATAGCACCTATCCTTCCACATGCTTCGTCTTTTGAGCCTATCCAATTTCACTATTTGGGTCGCAATTATTTATATGAAAATTCCCATATGTGTCGCCTCGAGGTAATTACTACGGATATTGTCGTATTTTCTCTTGTATTACTTGATTCGCAGGTGATAGATCATTCATAAATTTACTAGATAAGTCATGGATTTGTGATATATTTGAAGTTTCCCTTCGCGACGAAAAAAAAATCCAAGTCCTTTATGCGAAATTGCGTTGATGGATTGTAGGGTGGATATTGCAGAAAATTAGAAAGTTTTGAATTGGACTTAATATGATATCATAGCATATAGATCCTGACGATTAGCAACGGTGGAACAAATCAAATATGATGAACCATAGGCCGTACATGTGAAATAAACTAGGAAATATTAGAAAATTTAATCAAAAAGCTTAATTTAGCCTGCATGTGAGAGCAAGTATTAGGATGTTCCACATCACTTGCTTACGACCTTGTTTGTTTTAATATACATATGATCTTTTTTCATTATAAGTTTAAGTTTTTGAGTTGAACTTTTTAAGAGCCCAATAAAGATGGTCACCAATTGGTAATTTAACACTTTGGTCGTACTTTGTGGTAACTTCACTTTCAATCCAATCCCTATATTTTTCTCTATGTCATTAGTCCTTGTACAATTTTTGATGACAATCTAGAAAGTCATTCCGATAAATTTTTTTATTAATTCATAAGTGAGAGGGGTTTGCGTAGGTGTCAGCATCAACCCCCTCATTATTGAATGGCTCAAAGCGAAACTTCCTTCGACTTGCAAACAAGAGCTACAGCGGCGTAAGTGTATGATTTTGTATTTGAAGATTATTCAATTAGATATTGCATGTCAAGAACCAATGCCAACTCAATTTTTCCTATCAGATGTCAAAAGGGAAGTTGAAAATAAGTGTACTTGCTATGCTTCTAGTCCCCTCATCTGTAATCAACTACGTATAATTAACGTTAGGAGCATTGACGTGACAGGTTTTTCTTAACTTTTGAATATGATTCTTCCGTCTGAATCCTCGTTTGCAGTCTATCACGTTAATGTTCTGTACCGTTCCTTGACATTATTGGTTCCACGAAATTGCATGGAACCCTAACTCTCGAGATTCAATTACACTATATGTTGAAACAATTGTTACAAAAGTGTTAGATGATCAATCACACTTTTGTAACGATCGTTTCAATATATATAGCGCGTATTGCAATTACTGGAAAATCTGAGTTTATTGCAACATCACATGAAAGGGAAGTTTTATATGTTAAACCCTAGGAACTTCAAACATGAAAAACAGATGAAAAGCACCGGAATAATGGAAGGCATTATAAATGTGTGAAGACTACGCGAGGACAAAAAGTCTTGCTTTGCACCTTCGCTCATAAAACCTAACGTGAGGAATTGGTTCAATGGATTGTCGGGAGAATAATTTCAAGTACTCGACCCCGTCTGTTGCGGAACCTTTTGTACTTGGGATGTTCGTACTTGGGGCATGTGCATGTGAAAGACTCGGCAGAAAAGAAAGAGGACATGTTCGACATCTTTGACCGATTGATCTTAATGGCCGGAATCATTCCACCAAACCCAGCTAATCACATTTTCTAGAAAATCGATAGGATCAACATTGGATCCTATTCCCTTACCAAAAAAAAAAAAAAAAAAAAAAACATTGGATCCTATTCTTATTGAGAAATGCAAATTCAAACGCACATCCTTAATTCTAACTAGTTTCGTCCATTATATAATATCAAATTTGTTTGATCTTTTTTCCCGAGCAACATGTCGAAAGTTTAAGTAAATAGTTTCGTAGTAAAGATCCATGAATTCCGGGAAAAAATTGCCATTTTGCAAGTGTTTAAAGTATGACGAGTTTGACAATCAAAGGTGATTATTCCAATGGGTAAAGGGTTATTTGTCTTTCATGAGATCACGAGTTTGATTTACAACGTGAATAAATCTCTAAATGATTTGTGCTTTTACTCCTTAAAAAGATATTAGCTGCAACATAATCAACAATCGGATCCCATATACAAGTCGATGAAATACGCACTTCGAGTTGGGGAAGCATTTAGTATGGCCAAAATTGCCGAATACCCGTTCGGCTATTCTTTCCGACTCTACCTTTATAATGTATTTGATCTCTTTTGTTTCCTCTTTATGGATACATATGGGATCGAGTATCAGAGGGCTCCCATCATAGTTTGGCCAAGTTGGAGGGAATGATTAAAAAAAAATCATAAATTTATTGTGTTTATTATGTCAATTCAGTCCTAAATCTTTTGACGATTTGCTAATATAGTCCCCCTTGTCAATTTTGATTGGAAAACATTGATGCGGCGGTCCACTTAGTGCTAACTATCTTATGTGGCGTGGCTCATGATGAGATGAATAATATTTTAAAAATTTTCTGAATTTTTTTTCTTCCTTTTCGTGTTTTTTCTTTCCTTTTCATCAGTGGCCGGTTTCAAATGAGGCTTGGTGAGGGTTGCTCTCCTCCAATTTGGTGAGGGCTGCCCTTGCCAGCCACATGCATTGGGCTGGCCCTTGTCAAATCTGGGCAAGGGTCGCCTTGCTCGAGGGAGGGAGGGTTGTGAGCCTTTTTGGCTGTGATAAAGAAAATACAAAAACATCAATAAAATATCAATTTTTTTAATTGCAAAAATGTCCACAATTAGCGTCAATGATGCCAAATAGGATGACTGGCTCAACGTTTGCGATTTTTGGCTAAATAGGATGACCGGATGAACTATATTGATAATTTGTCAAAATGTTTAGGACTTAACTGGTTAAATTAAAAAGTTTAAATTAATTTAGTACAAATACAATAGATTCAAAATTTTTTGATAATTTTTCCCAAATTGGAGCATCAACCAGTGGAATTAGAACTATAGAGAGATTGCTCACGTCGCTGAAAATTCAACAAAGCTGGATTGAGGAGAAGTGCATCAGACGTGGATGTTCTCCCATAACTTTTCAGGCAGGACCAAAACCTAATCGGAGAAAAGACACCACTTGTTTGGCACGTGAGAATTAAACTTCTGGACACCAATTATTGCATGCATTATCAATGCGTGTAGACATGGTCAAGACCATGATGATAGTCATAGAGTTGTTCTCTGTTTTGATTGAAGTGCACCGAAAGAAAGAGATGCAGATGCTGCTGATTCGTCTGGTAACGAATGATGTTCTCCGATTAGGTTGGCAACCTCTGTTGAACTTTCCCTTAGAGAAGAGTGACGTATTCTCATTAGCCCAAACTCCATATATATATAATGAATTTATAAGACTAGAAAAGTGGTAAAAAGAAACTCAAGCGCCTAAGTGCAGAATACTCATGGTTCGAGGGAAAAAAAAAAGGCAGAATTACACCCCAAGTGCTAAAATTTGGCATGGAGGGATATTTAGTGTCTGCATGACAACATTTCTCTTCCTCGAATTTTTTCTTTTGTTCTCCCTGGGAACAAAAAAGAACAAAAACCTGTTTGGTAAAACATTTGTTCCCGGGAACAATTTCTCTACTTTTCTCTTCCCGGGAAGACTTTTGAGAAGTAAAAAAATTGTTTCTTGTTCCCGAAACAATTTCTAGAAATGAGCTGCTTTTCTTTTTAATTTTCTTTTATTTCCTTTTCTTGCCGCAGCCATCGTCAACCGCCCGAGCCACCGCCCACCGCCGCGGGTCTCCGCCGCCGCCGCTGTCGCGGTGGCCGCCGCCGCCGCGCCGCCGCCGGACCGACCGCCGCCAATCGGCCGCCCCCTCCGCGGCGCCGCCGGCGGCCGATGGGCTTCCGGCGGCGGCGGCGGCGGTCAAGGCGGGGCGGCGGGCGGGCCGGGGGCGGCGGGCGGCGGCGGCCATCCGTCACCAAAAATAAAAATGAATAAATACAAAAAGAAATTGTTGCGTTACCAAACGCATTTCTATTCTAAGAAAGTAGAAATTTTTGTGTCGTTATCAAACAGATTTTTTTTGCTCGAGAAATTGTTCCAACAGAAATAGAAAAGAACTATTTCTGAAAAAAACTCTTCCCCAAAAGAAATGTTGTCATGCGCAGCCTTAAGTGCCAAAAGTTAGAAAAGTGACACTTAAGTGCCAAAATTGGAGCAAAATGAATCATTTAAATGCCAATCCGGCCAAAATTCAGTTAAAATGTTGATGTGACCATTTTCTGGCGAAATAAGTGCAAAATGGCATCATTTTACATGCTGACGTGGCTAAGCAATGCAAAAACGACGTTATTTTGGTGCTGACGTGGTAAAAAATTAATATAAAAATTAATTAAATTAAATTTAAAACTAGATTTATTTAAAATATTTAAAATTTTTTAAAAATATTAAAAAATTAAAAATATTTTTTTTTTTTTTTAAAGGGAAGGGAGGTGGCTAAGGGTTGACCCCTCGCTGCTGCCGCCTCCTGCCGCCGAGGGCCCGCGAGCCCTCGCTCGGCCCTCTAGCAGGCGAGGGTCGCGACCCTTGCCCCAAATTGGGGTGAGGGCTTGTGGGCCCTCGCCGCTAGCCCCTGGCCAGGGCTCGGCGACCCTGACTGACCCTCTCCCCTCCGTCGCCGGGCGGGGCGGGGGAGTCGCCTTTAGCCGCCTCCCTCCCTCCCCCTTTATTTTATTTTATTTTTATTTTTATATTTTTATTTGTATTTTTAAATGTTTTATATAAATTTAGTTTTAAATTAAATTTAATTAATTTTTATATTAATTTTTTATCACTTCAGCACCAAAACGACATTGTTTTTGCATTATTTAGCCACATCAGCGTGTAAAACGACACCATTTTGCATTTACTTCTCTGAAAATCGCCATGTCAGCATTTTGGCCGGATTGACAATTAAGTGATCCATTTTGTTTCAATTTTGGCACTTAAGTGTCACTTTTTTTAACTTTTGACACTTAAGTGTCCATTCATACTAAGTTTTGGCACTGCAGGTGTCCGGCACTTGAAAAAAAATTCATGATACGGTTTTCCATTCTTTCCCTTGAATAAATAGAGTTACGTTAACTAATATACAAATGTCATTTGCAAGACTTCTAATGATATGTGATTCTTTTAACAAAGTTGATTCTCACCTGCAAGTACTCTTGAAAGTCTTGCGAGATGAGATTGTCTAATTATTGTTTTTTTGAGGGAAAATGATACAAATGGTCCACAAACTTAAGTTCAATATGTAATATCATCATTGAACCTTTAATATGTTTAATGTGGTACTTGAACTATTAGTAAATGTTCAATCTATTCCTTAAACTATATAAAAATATTCAATATCATTGTTCCGTTAGTTTGAATTAATGGTATTTGCTCATTTGCCTTCAATCATTAAGTTTGGATAGTGGACAGAAAAAAAAAAAATTACAACTCGAATAATCGAAGTAAGACATTCATCTCAAATCACAATATAATAATCCATGTCATTAAATAATGATGGATATATTAATGCCTTAATTTTTCGTTTCATTTTCAAAATTAGATGGATGAAAAGATAGACATGTTGACTCATCCTTTTTAAAGATCCAAGTTAGCTTGTAATGATTTACGTTATCAAATAACGTTTGATTTATCATTTGAGCAAATGGAAGGACTTCATTAAACATTTATAATAGTTCAAGTGCCACAATGAACAAATTTAAAACTTAGGAATTACATTGCTCATTAGACCAATGTTCATGGATTATTTGTGTCATTGCCCTTTTTTTCAGATGGCCTATGGTGCATGCTAAAGGGATCTTAGCTGTCCCACATCGCTTGGGAGAAGCCCTCTAACCTGCTTTATAACTATTGCGGCTCCCCTCACCTCTCAAGACGTCTTTTGATGCTAAGACCCCCCAGATTGGTATCAGAGCTAGGTTAAGGTGGATCCGGGTGCATGCTAAAAGGATCTTAGTTGTCCCACATCGCTTGGGAGAAGCCCTTTGACTTGCTTTATAAACTGTTGCGGCTCCCCTCACCTCTCAAGACATCTTTTGAGGCTTTCTCTTTTCTTCTTATTTGTCGGCTGCCACCCCCCTCTGTCGCTTGATGTTGGCCGACCGTCGTTCTTGCTGGCCGATCGTCATCGCTGCATCCCGTTGCTGCCCACCATTGATGACCATCGACGCCTTCTATTGGCTGGTCGACTGATTGCCATTGCTTGCCGATTGGCCAACCAATTGTTGCCGCCACTCATTGGTTGGCTGATCGACTGTTGCTACCGTCACCACCAATTGCCAACCGTCGGCCACCACCAACCGTAGCCACCCGCTACTTGCTATAGTCAATGTTGCCGGTGCCGGCCTTCGACCCGCGCCGATCGGCAATTGACAACGGCGATTGGTGGCGGCGAGTGGTGTCGTGTGGTGTTGTTGGCGGTTATCGGTGACGGCAGCGGTTGGCGGCGGTAAGGAAGAATAAGAAAAAAGATTAAAAGAAATTCTACATTACAATTTTTTTTTTTGTGAATGATACAAAACGCATTCATATTTATTTTATACTCCGAGAATATAAATTTTGTGTAACGCATTCATATTTATTTTATAAGAAATTGTTCCGAGAAATAGAAAAAGATATTTTGAAATTTTGTTTGTTTGTGTTTCTTTTTGTGTTTTTAAACAATTTTTTTTTGTTTTTTTCTCCTGATCAAACGCATTCTTTTATTAAGAAATTGTTCCGCGAGGCCGAGCTCGCCTAGCGCGGCCGGCGAGGCTCGGCCTCGCCGAGCCACCTCCAGGTCGGCGTCGCCGGCGGGTGGCCCGGAGGCCGAGCCTCGCCGGGCCGCCGAAATAGAAAAAGGAAAAAGAAAAAATAGAAAAATAGAAAAAATGGAAAAAATAAAAGAAATAAAAAAAATTTTGAAAAGAAATTTTTTTTCTAGTAGCTCACTTTACAAATCTTGGGCTTATGGGGCCTTATTTTTCACCCATAGCCCATCGAACCATTTTCGGTGTTAATAGGCCGTTATTCCTATATTAAGATTCAAATGATTATTTAGAAAAGTCGTGTCAATATACCCTATAGATTTATTCCCGTATCCCAACTATTATTTTTCATCTAGCCCAAACCATTTTCTATTAGTTTGCTTTTCCTAATTAAGATTCAAAATTATTTAGAATCATGTTATACCCTATAGATTTATTCCCGTATCAGAACTATATGGGATCTACAAAATACTATTAGTTTGCTTTTAATTTCAAAATTCTTATGAATCATGTTATGGGTAGGATTGTGCCGCCTATCGTACTAGTCTAAAGGGAAAGTATCAAAAAGTCCTAAATCTATTGCATAAGTGTCAATTCGGTCATAAATTTTTCAATTTGATCAATTTAAATCTAAACTTTTTGCATTTCTGCCAATTGAATTCATCCGACCAATTTTAACTAGAAATCGCTAATGTGGATGCCAACCATCCTGTTTGATACGGCCAGTGTTGTGGGGAATTTTAGATAATATTTTGATTTTTTAAATAATTTTTGTAATTTTCTTTTCTTTTTTTTTCTTTACTTTTTTTTTTCAACTTTGGTCGACGAGGGGCGGAGGCCCTCATCCATGTCACACCTTTGTTCTTAGCAAAAAAGGGAGATAACAAGACCAACCTTCCTCCCAAGGATGCAACCAATGACATCAAAATTTCTATAATCCATAAAAAAAAAATACTTCTACCAACTCAATTAAACCAAACAAATATCATCTTAGACATATATATAATTCCTTCAACCATAGTAGTTGTATTAAGGGTTGCTAAGTGCTAATCGCTGAACCTAAAAAGATTGGAAAGGAAGGGGATGAGTAACTATAACTTAGTGAGTATTGCGTATCTCTTCTAAGCAGATTGAGCACCCATTATGAGTAATACCAAAACTCAATAACCCCAAAATTAGTATATAACAAATTTACAAGATCAAAATAAGTAAAATAAGACTTTAACAAAATTATATTCATAACAGAAATACCCATTTTCATCAATAATATCAAACAAATAATTAATGGTCTAATTTATTGATCAATCTCATCAACTCATACACGATCCATTCCAATGACCAATCTCATCAAATTATACGTCATCACATCACATCTTAAGGCCCTAGAGATGGCTTTTATGCAATTCACGTTATCATGTATCACTTAGCTTTCGAGTAGCACGAGGCCTTGGAGGTGACTTGCACTAGAGTTGCATTACCGTGTATCAACACATATCAATTAACTAGTTGCTCCATGATACTCACATTTCCGTGTAGCAACACATATTAATGATACAAAATCCTAAATGTGGCTTCCATGAGACTCATGTCATCATGTGACACTTAACCCTTAGATAGTCCATATCACAATTGGTTTCACAAATCAATTATTTCCACAAAACTAAATCTAGAATTCGTATCATAAATTGGTTCGCAAATCGAAAATCACGTTTCACAGCTTGATTTATCAAAGAGATAAAGTATTTCACAAATCAATACATATAACATTTCATAAACCATACTCAAAGTCAAGAGCCTTTTGTAGCTCTGTGAAAAGGTTTATATATATATATATATATCACAAGACATTTCTCACACCATTTTGTAATCCATTTCATATATCTGTAATATTTTGAAACGTATATTATAGAACGTTTTTCTCAAATTGTCCACAAATAACCAAAATGCAGTAAGTGCCCAATCTAGACTTTTATGCAATAAGCATACTTTATAACTCATACGGCACTCAAATATTTATTACTTTTGAGACATGAGTTTACAAATTCAAAGAAAAAATAATACCACTAACCTTGGATTGCCCACAATCACTATAAGTGCCGACGCTCTCGTAATCTTATTAATTAAATAATAATTGACGTCAAAATAGAGAAAAATAATACAACAACTACCGATTGATTGAATTATGCTTAAAAGCTAACAAAATAAACTCTTATTTCTCAACAAATTGCACTCCCAAAGAGATTATTCAAACTATTCGTAACGTAGAACTTATATGAAAAATCCTAAAATTTTCACTTCGATTAAACCATTACTCTAAATCAACTTTCATCAAACTCCGCGGCTCCATAACGCTATAATCCACCATTAATTTAAAAATCGGATTTTGCAGCTTGAATTTCACAGACTTCAACTTTAAGCCATAATTTGGAAAACTTCTCCAATTGGATTTACAAAGGATATGAGCACTTAGGGGGTGCATGACAAACCATTGTTTCTATTCCAGAAACAATTTTTTTTATTCCAAACTTGTTTCCTAATAGAAATCCGTTTGGTAAAATTATTTTATTTTTCTATTTCTAAAATAGATTATTGTTCAAGAAATAGGTTTTGAATAGAAATCAAAAGTAAAAATTTTCTACTCAAAAAATGAGAAATAAAATTTTTTCTTATTGTTCATCAACTGGTCCTCCATCCTTCGCTACCGACCATTGTTCGTTAGTCGTTGCCACCGTCGTCGTCGCCGCCGATCATCGCCGTCGCCGCCGATCATCGCCGATCGCCACTTGCCGGTCGCCACCGCTGGTCACCGGTTGCCGCTGCGGTTGTTGCCCGCCGATCGCCGGTCACCGTCGTCGGCTGCCATCCGGCTGCCTTTGCCGGTCGTTGATCTACTGCCGTTCGCTGGTCCGCCTCCGTCCGAAAAAAAAAAAATTTGTGTCATTATCAAATGAATTTCTAGAGTAGAAATTTTATATTGTTATCAAACGGTTATTTTTACTTAGAAACTCATCTAGAAATAGAAAAATATATTTCTCTTTAAGAAATCAATTTCTGACCAGAATAGTTACCATTCACTCTATTAGCAAGCGTTGCAAATCTACTTGGCTTGTGCGAGTTCTCTTTTTACCTTCTCGTCTTTTTAGTTTCCTTTTTGTGCTGAGCGTGCCTTTTTCTTTATTTTGTTGACTTTTCAAGATTTCACTCTTTTTTTTGGGGTCCCACATTACAGCTCAGACCTCGCTTGCGGCTGACGAGAGCCGACCGGCGACCTCGCACGAGTTTTGAAGTGCTTCCGTCATTCAGCATTCACGTGAAGTGGGACGTTCCCATGTAGAAAAGAACCGGCATCCATCTAGCTATGATAACCCAGTACCCTCATTAATCTCTCAACCAAAATAAAATGATTAGATCAATCAGAAGAAACAACGCCATATTCATCAAAATTAACAGAAATAAACAAGAAAGCGAGACAAAAAAATCTCACATCGCCTTCTAATACACGGCACGAAATTTGGAACAAAGGTAGCTCGTCCAATGAATAGATCTGATACAATATAAGGACGCAAAAATTCATCACTCCCTCCATCTTCACCTTCCAAAATTTGGCTTAACTAATACAATACACGTTGTGAAACCAGCATTCAAGCTATAGTGAACAAGAAATAGCAAGCCCCTCAAAAGGATGTGAGAATTACACATGCGGGGGGCTCAAAAGGGTGCAATCTGAATACCGAACCCTTTCAGATCATAGTATGCTGTCTAAGTATCTTTTTCACTTAGCTTTTTCTCAGATCCTCTCATGTTGAGATTATACCATCTCTTTCTCGTGGGCTTATCTTTCCCATCGGTGGTTCCATCTTCCCCTGGACTTCCTGCCTTCGAGTCTTCGCTTGAAACTTTCTCGGCAGTGCTTCCGTTATTCATGTGACCAGCGCTCCCGGTACTACTAGATAACCCTCTTGATACGGTGAATGAAGAATGGACACAATCTCGCTGCTTTAGCAGCTCGTCTACCTGCAATGATCAAGCACATTGCTCAGACCAGCCAAATGAACCAGTCCTAAATCCTTTTAATGTTCAAACTCAAAACTCCAAGGAAAAGAAAGGATCGGAGAAGCAGAATCACAGGTGCACTTAGCCCACTGATCTTTACTATAAAGGAGGCTTTTAAAGTTTCGTTTTGTCGATGCTTGTCCAACTCATGAATCAAGTTTGGTAGGGAAAAAGGTGGATTTTCTTGTTTCTTTGCTCTTTTTTTCCTTTCCTTTCCTCTCCCTTACGTAATAGAAAAACATTTCTTTTCTCTCCAAATTACATACACAATTGTTCTGGCATGATGCCCTTTTGTAACTTGAACCGCTCTTCACTAATTAGAGAAATTTCATGATTTATGTTTTCATAAAATTTTGTATTCTATTCATTATGAATAGATTTAGGCATGAAGCAAATTATTTTGTTAAGAAACTTTTTAAATTAAAATCTTAATACGTGTCATTTACTTCATTTTTTAATATTGTCCATTTGGATTAGACATTTATCTTCTTTAAAAATGACTCTAGCATCCTATAGTATTAGATAAAGAAAAAGATTTATCTTCTTCATTAGTTAAAAAGCAATCATCTTACTTGAATCAATATAATTTTCTTACGAAGAAACAACTCTTCTTAGCATCAATATTCAAGTGAAAATTAATAAAGAATAAAGCGAGTTGATCCGTTGCTCTTGAAAATGATTCATAAAAGCTTTATGATAAAATGATACCATCGTGAAGTGTGAGTTTTCCACTAGTTCAACAGAAAGAATGAATCATAGTGACTGATGATAGATCCCTTGACGAGTGAATAAACAAAAACTTGAGTCAGAGAGTTGATGAGTATGTGCAGACAAGCCCAGGCACATGACCTGAATGCACTTCTATAATCCTCATGGTATAAATAAATGTGAGATACCAGTTTCAAAGTGCTGCATGAGCTTACTTGCACAATGATTCAAAGTCCTCACAGAGCCCCATGCGCCCAATCATAGATATGAAAATATTTAATCAAAGTGAGATAAGGTGTCTAAGACTCTCCACACGGGAATCTCCACACAGAATCAAGGAGTATGACTGTATAAGGGGCCAAAGGAACTTACGGATTGCTTCTCTTGACTATATCTGTTGGTCACTTCCTGGTAGCGTGCCAATGCCTACAAAAGCATGGTCTGAATAAAAGACAAGATCTTATAGCGAGCTATTAAGACAAGAGTGGATAGAATGGCAACGAGTGATACCGCTCTGTATTCGGTCTCGAATTGTCGTAACTCACTTCTTTTCCGCAAAATTTGAGACTCAACTTCCTTGAGCTTCTGTGTGGTATCCTCGTATGTCTTAGCACAAAGCGCCTCAATTGTATAGGAAGCTGTCTTAAAGAAGTTGTCTCCTGGAAAATTCAGGGTAGGTCAGTAAGATAGGTCCACAAAAAAATTGCTTTATAATGTTTTTCCCCCTTAGAGAAAGAGAGAGACAAAGGGAAATGAAACAAAGGAAAAACTAAAATTAATCTGACCATAAACAGCAAATATATGGGTTCCAGCTTTGAGTTGTGAAATTTCACAAGGTTGAAGTCCTTCCAACCTTTTAAAGAAAGCAGCTTCAGGGTCCTTTGCAATTGCCAACTGCACAATGATAATGATAATGGTTTGTTTGGCAATGAAAGAAAAAGAAGTGTATGTTGAAAACAAAAAGAAGAGGACAGGAAAAGGTAACAAAGTTAACATACCGCATTCACAGTCGAATCCATTCGGTACACTTGGATATGTAAGAAATACATTCCTGCAGATGTCACCTTACCTGTTTTCTCACAGTCTTCCTATATTTGAAGAAATCAGCAGGTTACTAGAACTAGCAGTAACCCTACGAATCATGTAGTGCTGACAAGGTATGAAGGAGTGATAATCCTTACTATAGTGATTCTACATGGATGTAAACCCTTGGTAATGCAATCTATCTCGAATGACTTTCATGTACTCTAATTTCAAGAACATAATTCCATTTTAATATTGCTGAAGACTGCAACAAGTACTGTGCCAAAATGCTAGTGGCAGTTCTTTAAGTAATGACAGCAGCAGATTTGACAAGAGGCACATCAGGGATTAAGTTACCTGTAAGGCCAACCCATAACCACCATTGGCATCTTGTTCAAAGTAAAGTAGCTGGATATATACAGAAGAAGACAGCAAATGTGGCATTAATTTTTCCCCCAACTATACAAGAAGGGAAGACATTTACAATGCTTAATGGAGAAATACAACATCCTTGGAACATTTTATGTACCTTGAATTTGCTCTGAGCTGTGGATGTAACTCTGACCACCAATCCTGCCTCAGCCTGTTGCTCATTGATTGTTACACCAAAAAAGTGGGCACACTGCTTTTCAACCTGAAGGAGAGGATACATTTCTTTTTTGAGTTGACAACTATGCAATTGACATATGAGAAAGTTTCCTCATGGGGACGGGACAAGCACCTTTCCACTAACTGATGTCCCAATTGGCAGGGGTCGAATTGTAACTGTACCATTCAAAGCTTCTTCAAGAACATTGGCGGAGATTGATGTTTTGATGGGCACGCCAAGCTTGCTGTAAAATAGTAGTGAGACAGGAGATACTACATAACTGAAGAAGTAATGTTCAAGTGAAACTTTACCTGAATAATGCTGCAAACACTGTATTGACAGTTCCCAGGTTAGACAAGTCGATTTCCACATCCAAACCATCAGTATCAAGTGCCTGATGCAATTATTTGGAAAAAGCAACAAAGTCATGCTGATGCATTGTAGCATTAAAACAACAAAATCAGTACAATAGGGATGAAGGACCTGACACAAGCAAGTACATCGATTAAACTTAAAACATAATATCGATGAAAATGAGAAAAGTATAGAAAAAGAGAAGATATTTTATATTTCTTAAGATTGACACATGCATCGGAAAGATGAAAACTCTTAAACTCCAACTGACAGATAGCCAACCCATAATGAATATATAGCACAGTTTCATCCAACAATTGAACAGACTAAGTTCTCCTCACAGTTCCAGTTTCATATTCAGGTGGTCAATTGTCTGAGCTAGATTGTATCCAGTACCCCACTTAATAAAGAAAATAAGACCTGAAATTTCCAAAGTGCCTTTTAAAACTAGATTTATGGCATTGAAGGGATCAGACAACAGCAAATAACAAGTTTGAATCAATCTTTGACCACACAAATGGAAATTAACAATATTTTTTCCCATTTCACTCTCAAACATACAAGTAAAAGGTCTCTCTCCCCAAAAATCATACATTTCATCCACAAGATATTACTTTGGCGTTATATTATACATGCACAGGCAGAGTTCTAAGTCTCATGAAAGACATGGAGTAAAATAGAAGAACACACCTCAAATCCTGCGCTGTCATATTGCCTTCTTTTCTCTGGATCGGACAAGATACTATAAGAATATGCAACCTCTTTAAAAAGCTCTGCAGCTTCGGGATTATTGGTGTTCTTGTCAGGATGATACCTGCTCATAAAAAAATTGTTATTACTGACACTGCATTGAGATCAGTCACAGCTATCTTTATAACACAATCGGCATGACAACTAAGAATGTGAACATTTATTTGTCGAAATGCTACTCCTCAGTGAATTACTTCAAACAACCGCATATCAGGATGACTTTTCATCACCGTTGAACAACAAAGTGCACATAAATGCTAAAGTATTGAATCTACTCGCCTGTACACCGCTCACTGGAATAATATCCGTGGCAGGTCAAATACTTCAAAGCAAGATCAACAGAAAAGCACTCGTTGCTGGAGCTTCCTAGAAAGACAGTTTTTCTCACAAGCGCACGGACCTTCCTCATAAACTCCCAAAAACAATAAGAACGGCATCCCATTTCCAAAGATCTCATACCAGATGCAATCGCGAAACCCCATTCGGCATTCACAGCCTAATCTTGCTCGACAAAACACTAAAAATACCAGCTGGACTCAAATGGGCAGAAGAGATTTCAAGAACCAGATACGCACATTAACCAAGCAACACAGCAGATCGCAAGAAGAAAATCGAGTTCTTGCGGACAACCCACAAACATTCGACGACAGAAGCCCATGAATTTGGCAGGAAAATTAATGGACGAGAGAAAAAGAAGAAGAGAGAAAAGAGAAAACAGAAAGAAAAGCAAGAGAGCAAACATACTTGAGGGCAAGCTTTCTATAAGCAGATTTGATCTCCTGGTCGGTGGAATCTCTCGACACGCACAACACCTCGTATGGGTCTCGCCTGATTGCCGGCGCAGATGAACCTTCCACCTTCGACCCCATCTCTCTCTCTCTCTCCTCTCTCTCTAGAGAAGGACTATATCCGGGGGCCTCTGAATGAATCTGCAGCTTCTTGGAATAATTCAACGATCCCTAATCTCTCAAGTCCAGCTATTCTCAGGGTCAACAGACTTCCCAACACAAAACAAAATGACAAATTTTAGTGCTTTTCCTCGGGAAAAAAATCCAAAAAACACGAGATTGACCGCGAAAGGAATCAAACCGAAATCCGGGAAAACGGGTGAAGATTTTTCTCCTGGTTGGGATGGGGGGTGTGTTGGGAAATCAAATGGTTTATCAATTGGCGATTGCGGAGTGAAAAAGAAAGAGATAAAAGAAAGAAGAGTGTGCTTCTTTCGGTTTTGAAATTCCTTACATACGAAATTACGAACGAGAAATGCGACAGTCACACAGGTACGAGATTGTCAGTCTTTTCCTTCGTTTGGCTAAGGATACATTGAGGCCTTCCCTTTTTTGGCCAAAAACAAAAAAAAAAAATTAATATTACAAAAATTTCAAATCAATACATTTATAATAAATTTATCATAAATTAATTTTTTTGACTACGTATACTTTTGATAAATTAACCATAAATTGATATGTTTATGACAAATTTACTCTCTATTAGTTTTTATTAAATTTTACTATCAAATTGATGAGTGATTAATATATTAGTTTAGGATTTTACTTTCTACTCATCACTGTTGTACTAATTTTGTATTTTTTTGTGTGGAATTAATCTCATTTAACGGATGATATATTTGTTATAAATGTACCGATTTGAGGTTTTTAGTAGTTGGGTAAATTTGTTACAAGTATATTCGTATGAGGTTTTTGTTATCAATTTGCGTAAATTTATCAAAAATATATCAGTTTGAGGTTTTTCGTGATAAAAAAATTAGTTTGGGGTAAATTTATTATAGATATACCGAGTTTGGATTTTTTGTAGTATTAACCCAAAAAAAAAGACTTTTTAAAGCATTGTAATTCTGTCTTTATATTAGAAAAATATTGGCAATGTAATTTCTATTTTTTTCCATTATAATTAAACTAGCAATGATACTAACCACGCTATAAGCGCAAGGACCTTTTTGAAATTTGAAAAAAGAAAAAGAAAAAGGTAAGCGAGCTACAGTGGAAGTCTTTAAAATTGGGTGAGAGCTGAAATGAGTTGAACAATGAGAGTTCGATAGGGTCAAATACATCTATAGTGGCATTTTGTACCTTAATTTAGCAGTAAAATAAGTGGTATGGTACAAGTTTTGTCTAAATTTCTCGGGATATTTTGGTCACATGATAGATAATGGCTTGATTGAAAGTAAAGCCATAGTTGATTGATTTATAAGTTAAAATTGAAGGGAAGGCTAATCTAAAAATAAGTTGAAAAGTTGATTAGCCATCGGTGTAATTTCCCTATTTTTTGTCCATAAGTATATAACTTGATCTAGTGATACACATTTTTCATTTAAATATGATCATTCAAGATTCTCATGATTGAGTTTCTATTTTGGAGATCCCTAAAAGACCCATAAAGTGCATTTGATTAGAACTTCGAGAATACGATGGGAGAGAAGCTTGCACAGTTATTGTTATGTGTATAGATTCTTGACCTTCGGATGACTAACCCTAGTTGATGGACGAGATCCCTCGTAACCATACCGGGGAAGCTTCCTTGAAAGACAGTTCAACTGCTTGGATTGACTTAAAGGTCAAGTAGAAATTCTGATCTAGAGCCGTGATCTTGTGAGGTCACAAAGTTTATACTCTGACTTGCGAAAAATTATCTAAAAGGTTTTAAATCTATTACACTTTTGTCAATTCAATTATGACCATTTCAATTTTGTCAATTGAGTCTATCCGGCCAATTTTGGCCGAAATTCTCTGACGTGGATGTCGACTATTCTACGTGATACAATTGACATTGATATAGGTAAAATTTATATTTATATTTATATTTTTCGATTTTTAAAGTTATTTTTTATTTTTTTTTTCTTTTTCCTTTTCTTCCTTTGATTGGTCCCCCAGCCTCCAGCGATTGGCTAGACCACAACCGATGAGGGTTGGCCCTGCTGGCCTTAGGCGAGGTCACCCTCGCGATAATCTAGCGAGGGCGAGCCTCGCCCGGGACTGGCAGTGGGGTTGTCCCTCGCTAGATCCCGGCGGGGCAACCTCACCCAAGGCCTACGAGTCCGACCCTTGCTGGTCATGGCCTCTGGCCCATCGTCGGAGGCTAGGCGACTGGCCAGAGGAAAAAAAGGGAAATAAATTTTTAAAAAAGAGAAAAAAATTAAAAAAATTAAAAATATACATAATATTTTAAAAATTCAAAAAAATATTAAAAAATAGTAGATTTGTCCACGTTAGCACCGGCATTTATATCAGCAAATTCTGGCTAAAATTGATCGGATTCTAAAATTGATCGGATTGACTTAATTAGTAAAAAGTGAAGATATTTATGACTCAATTGGTAAAATTAAAAGGTTTATGATTAAATTAGTAAAAATGCAATAAAGTTACGATTTTTTGAACAATTTTTCATTCTGGCTTGAGTTGATTATGATCATTGAGTCTTGAATATAGACTCAAAACATAATGGGAGCTTTATCGATCATAAATTCTCAACCTTGCGCCCAACTGAAATAATGTTTCAAATAAGCCAAGCTTGACTTGATTCAGATCGTGGCGCTTCAAGCTTTTACAGTAATTTTTTTTAAGTCTAAACAAGAGTTAAAAGGCCATACCAGACTCGAATCTGGAAACAGAACTAAAATGAAAATATTGCACTGTCAATCTTGTAATATACATAAAATGTGTATATATGTTTATAATATATAATAAACAACTTGTGGATCATGCCTGGGAACTGATAGTTTGAGTTTTGCACGAGTAAGTACTTGAGCTATTCAAATTTGAAACAAATTGAGCCGAGCTCCTCGTAACTCGGGGTAGCTTAAACTCTCTCGTACTCTTATTCAATCGTGCCTCAAGTAGTAGATCTGGAGGTGAATTCATGTCCCAAATGAACTCATACTTTATTAGGGAGAGTAGTCATTTGTCTAATGTCTCCGGATCATGCGCAATACGGGCGAATCACTGAGTACCATCTTGGAAAAGTTCCTCAATCAAATCGGATGTTTGTACGTATTGAGTTTAGGGTCCCTCGGTATTGCCCAGAACCCAACACAGATAAAGATCTTTCCATGAGGTTTCTGGTGTGGCTCATACAAGCCTTTTTTTTCTTCTTCTTCAATTCTTTCTTCTCTATCCTATGCTGAAGCCCACATTCACATTGGAACAAGAAGGGGCCAATGTCAACTTGTTTCCCACCCCATGTCATCCTCATACGCTATCATACGCTATTCTCGAATGTGCTTTGGCACAGAGATGAATCCCTTTATCGATCAGCTACATTTCTCGACTGTCAGGTGTGAGGGAAGAACTTCCAGGCACGACCTGCGCGCGAGGAGGAGAAAAGAACTGCGGCTTGGGAGGCATTGGAATGCTTTTCAAGTTGCCCATCAACATTTCCAGCACTTGTGTCATTGAGGGCCGATCCTTCGGATTTATTTGAATGCACCACACGCCTACCATAACCATCTTTCTTGACACAGCAACTTCTTCTTCCACAAGATCACCGAATTCTTGTGCTCTTTCTTCATTGATTTCGTCATAAATTCGGCCTGGAAAATACAATTCACTCGATGCACTTCCCCTTACTTCTTCATGCTTCCTCCCTCCAACCATCTCAAGCAACAGCATTCCGAAGCTGTAGACATCGGATTTATGAGAAGGATTATTTCTCATGAATATTTCAGGAGCAATGAACCCGATTGTCCCCCTAGCACCTGTCATGGTTATGAAGCTTCTGTTAAAATATTTAATATATTTTATTATTCTAAATATGATTCCAATATTTATTCCCAATAAATTCCCAATAAAGTCCCTATATTAATTCCAATTATTGCCCAATTTATTACCCACGTGTATTTAGTGATATTTGTCCGTTATTACATTACCATAATGGTCTTGATGGGAGATACCGGTAACGTAACCAACGGAATAAAAGGTCTGGACGTCCTGGTTCAAACCCTTCTAACGATACGAAATACACACCATCAAGTTTTGGAAGGGGATTGACCAATAGAACAGGGGCGTGCGTTTTCCTTTCAATATTGCAGATCGCTCGTGCTGTGTGGATCCATCAAAGACTTTGAGGTTTCCGACTTCTAGATTTCATCAATGGCTGGAGGTATGTTGGTGTTTATGTTTCCGCTATTTGATCCCGAATTCAGTATGAATTTACATGAAGATGAGTAAATGGGGATCTCCAAGTTTGTTTATATATGCAATCTCTAACATTTGGTATCGAGCTGTTATTTGCAATCTCTGCCTTGGTGAAACCTTTTGGAATTTATTTTATTGAATTATATGTGGATAAATTTCGAATTTGTATATGGCTTGGATCGGAATTAAGAATTCCGACCAAATTTGGGCTACCCACCATGTGATAATGGATCTGAATGATCACACCGCCATAAGGAAGAGAAACCCCTAAATTTTTCGACATATTACTGATCATTGAAGGTTAATCGAGCGGTGAAATTTTGGTGATTAGGGTTTAAAAGGGCAGATTGTTTTTTGGCTTAATTCTGGTCCATACATAGTCGTTTTTGCCGGATCTTGAATCCATTCGTTTGTCCCGACGTTCTCTTCAAAACCCATCAACCAATTTGGTCGGACATGGGCTGTGGGAGGAGACCCAGACGGCGGAACAGAGGTGGTCGCGGCGGAAGAACGGCGGAATGCAGCCCGAAAGAAGACCTCGGGCGCGTGCAACGCACGCGCCCGATGGGGAGCGGCGGGCGCGTGCGTTGCACGCGCCCGAATGGGAAAAGCACGCGTGCCTATGGTTTCTCATTTTTGCCCCTCCGCCTTTATAAAAATTACGATTCTGCCCTTGCCCGCGCAAAATTCCGATTTTGCCCCCACTGGGGTGTGTAAACTTACGATTTTGCCCTTTTGGGCGTGAAATTCCTGTTTTACCCTTAAAAGTAAAATTCCAATTCTGGTCTTACGTGCAAAATTCCAGTTTTACTCCTTTTGCACGTGATTTTACTGTTCTACCCTAAAGTGCAATTCTATGAATAAAATTAAATGTCTAGTGATCCGTATATATTTAATTAATTAAGGATTAGCCACAGCATCTTTGATTATATTAAATAATATACATTAGGAGCCTTTGGATCACATATAGTTAAAGACAATAATTGTAATTATTCACATTAATATTATGAATTTTATCCCACAGGAATTTTCAATATATTAATGTGATTAATTAGGATGAAATATTATTTTATCTTTCTTAATTTACCCACAGGGATTAAGGAAGGGAATATAATTTGATAGTTACATCATGAAGTAATTATGAATCAATTTAAATTGGAAACTTAACCCACATGTAGTTTTTGATGTTATGTGATTCATATTTTAAAACATATTTTACATTGGTAAAATATGATCTAAGTTTATTTGCCTCAAATGTATTGATACATAAGTTTCCTTTGATTATAATGCAGTTTTACCACCTACGATTAGTTCTGGTATCATTGTTCCCGAGCTTAATGGGAATAACTTTAAAGAATGGAGAGAATTAGTTCTTCTCCAATTGGGGTGCATGGATCTTGATTATGCTCTTAGGTCGACGAACCACCCGAACCTACCGAGAGTAGTACTCATGCTGAGCATACTCATTATGCTCAATGGGAGCAAACCCAACCGTCTCACCGTGATGTACATAAAGACAAAGCTCTCTCGCTAGCATTCGTGGTTCAGTCATTCAAAGATAACAATGCCAAGGAATTGAAGGCCATTGATGCACAATTTGAGTCTTCAGAGAAGGCGCATGCCATGACCCTAATTATGAAGTTCTCATCATTGAAGCTTACCGGTGTAAGAGGTGTGCGTGAGCACATCATGAAGATGAGGGACATTGCGGCTCACTGAAGAATCTTGAGGTTGGGATATCGTAATCCTTTCTTGTATACTATGTCCTAAATACTCTCCCACAAGAGTATGCTCCCTTCAAGATCTCTTACAACACACATAACACTAAATGGTCAATTAATGAACTCATGACCATGTGTGTTCAAGAGGAAGAGAGGCTACTAATGGAGAAAGGAGAAAGTGCTCATATGGCAACACGGGACAAGTATAAAGGGCAAGGCAAGCAAAAGGGGAAGGGTAAGATGTCTCTACCTCCCCAAGCTGGCATTAAGAAGGAATCCAAGTGCTTCTTCTGTAAAAAGAAGGGGCACATGAAGAAGGATTGCGCCAAATTTAAGGCGTGGCTCCAAAAGAAAGGTAACCAACTCACATTTGTATGTTATGAAACTAATATGGTTGATGTGAGTCATAACACTTGGTGGATTGATTCTCGGTTCTACGATCCACATTTCGAATTCCTTGCGGGTTTTCGGAACCAGCGGAAACCGGTGGGAAGTGAACAAGGCATCTATTCAGGAAATAAGATGCGCTCGCGTGTGGAAGCTATTGGGACATGCAGATTAGTTCTCGTAGTGGTTTTGTTTTAATTTTGGAAAAGACCTTTTATATTCCTAGTTTTTCTAGGAATTTAATTTCATTTCAAGACTTGTACCTTTGGGATACTCCTTTGAATTTTCAGATTTAACATTCAATTTATCGTATAGATCTGAAATTGTTGGGAGTGGTATTTTGTCTGACGGTCTCTTTCAAATTAATTTACAAGACAATACCGTTAACAATGCGATGCACGTTCATGATAATGCTGGGATAAAACGATGTGTTGTGAATGAGAATTCCTCTATGTTGTGGCACCGGAGGTTGGGACATATCTCCATGGAAAGAATTAAGAGACTAGTAAATGATGGAGTACTTAATACTCTAGATTTTACTGATTATGACACTTGTGTGGATTGTATAAAGGGAAAACAGATTTAACAAGTCAAAGAAAGGTGCTAAGAGGAGTACAGAAATATTAGAAATCATACATACAGATATTTGTAGTCTAGATATGGACTCAAATGGTCAGAGATACTTCATTTCTTTCATAGACGATTATTCACGATTCATGTATCTCTACTTGCTTCGTAATAAGCACGAAGCACTCGGATGCCTTTAAGGTATTTAAAACCGAAGTAGAGAAACAATGCGACAAGCAAATTAGGATCGTGAGATCGGATAGAGGTGGAGAATACTATGGTAGATACACCAAGATGGACAAGCACCTGGTCCATTTGCGAAGTTTCTTGAAGAGCATGGGATTATTGCTCAATACACTATGCTTGGTTCACCGGACCAAAATGGTGTTGCAGAAAGAAGAAACCGAACATTATTGGACATGGTGCGGAGTATGCTTAGCAACTCCAAACTTCCTAAGTTTTTGTGGACTCGAGGCTCTTAAAACGGCTGTGTACATATTAAACCGAGTTCCAACCAAGGTTGTTCCAAGGACGCCTTTTGAATTATTCAAAGGTTGGAAACCGAGTTTGCGACATGTACGTGTTTGGGGATGCCCATCTCGAGGTAAGAGTCTACAATCCACAGAAAAGAAGTTAGATCCAAGGACTATAAGTGGGTATTTCGTTGGATATGCCGAAAAGTCCAAAGGATACAAATTTTATTGTCCATCTCACACCACTAGGTTTGTGGAATCAAGAAATGCTAAATTTCTTGAAAATGATCCGATTAGTGGGAGCGATCAATTCAAGGACTTTGTCCCCGAAGAAGATCATTCGATACTCAACCTTCCAGCTCGATACTAGATTGGTTGTTGCTTACGCGCCCTTTCGGTTCAACCGGTCGCTGAGCAACCAATCATTGAAGATCCACAACCAGCCGATATTGATCCAAAGAGACCAAATTGTTCAGCAATTACCGATACCGTTGAATTTCCAAAGAGAACAAAGATACTCCTCAGAGAATGTTGATGCGACATTAAGAAGGTCTACTAGAATGAAGAAATCAGCGATTCCTAATGACTACATTGTGTATCTACAAGAATCGACTATAATGTTGGAGCTGAAAGTGATCCCGAGTCGTTTTCACAAGCCATGAGTTGTGATAAATCTAATTTATGGTACAATGCCATGAAGGAAGAGATGAATTCTATGGCATCAAACGAAGTCTGGGATTTAGTTGAGTTGCCCGATGGTGCAAAGGCCATTGGTTGTAAATGGGTCTTTAAAACTAAGAAGGATTCATCAGCAATATAGAGAGATATAAAGCTAGACTCGTTGCCAAGGGATTTACTCAAAGGGAGGGAATCGATTACACGGAGACGTTTTCTCCTGTATCCAAGAAAGATTCTCTTCGTACTATTTTGGCATTGGTTGCTGATTTTGATATGGAGTTACATCAAATGGATGTGAAAACGGCGTTCCTCAATGGAAAATTAGAAGAAGTGGTTTACATGAAACAACCAGAAAGATTCTTCTCTAATGCTGGTGAGCATTTGGTATGCAAGCTTAAAAGGTCTCTATATGGCTTGAAACAAGCATCCCGCCAATGGTACTTAAGATTTCATGAGATCATCTCTTCATTCGGTTTTAAAGAGAATATCATGGATCAATGTATATACCAAAAGGTCAGTGGGAGCAAAATTTGTTTCCTTGTGCTATATGTAGATGATATTTTACTTGCAACCAATGACAAGGGGTTGTTATATGAAGTGAAACAATTTCTTTCTAAGAGTTTTGATATGAAAGATATGGGCGAAGCATCTTATGTCATTGGCATTAAGATCCATAGAGATAGACCTCGAGGTATATTAGGACTATCTCAAGAAACATATATCAATAAGGTCTTAGAGAGGTTTCGGATGAAAGATTGTTCACCAAGTATAGCACCCATAGTGAAGGGTGATAGGTTTAATTTAAACCAATGCCCGAAGAATGATTTTGAAAGGGAACAAATGAAGAACATCCCATATGCTTCTGCTGTTGGAAGCTTGATGTATGCTCAGGTTTGCACTCGACCTGACATAGCCTTTGCTGTGGGAATGTTGGAAAGATACCAAAGTAATCCAGGTATGGACCACTGGAGAGCTGCAAAGAAGGTGATGAGGTATCTTCAAGGAACAAAGGGACACATGCTTATGTACAGACGGACGGACAACTTGGAGGTGGTTGCTTACTCGGACTCAGACTTTGCTGGCTGCATTGATTCCCGTAAATCAACATCGGGATATATTTTTATGTTCGCTGGCGGAGCTGTATCCTGGAGGAGTGCAAAACAAACCTTGGTTGCCACTTCCACTATGGAGGCAGAGTTCGTTTCTTGTTTTGAGGCCACCTCACATGGTGTGTGGTTGAAAGGTTTCATATCGGGGCTTAGAGTTATGGATTCCATTGCTAGGCCATTAAGAATATTTTGCGACAATTCAGCTGCAGTTTTTATGGCTAAGAACCACAAAAGTGGTAGTCGAAGCAAGCACATCGACATCAAGTATTTAGCCATCGAGAACGTGTTATAGAGAAGAAAGTGGTCATAGAACACATAAGCACCGAATTGATGATAGCTGATTCTTTAACTAAAGGCATGCCACCAATGAGTTATAAGGATCATGTTTCTAGAATGGGCATTGGTCCAATCATGTAAATTTTTCTTTATATGGAAGAATTTATGAGACTTTTATTCATTTATAATGTTTTTCTCAATACAGTTGTATACATCAGTTATTATGAGAAAAATAATTGCGTTTGACCTGGAGTAAACATAAGGTTTATTCATTAAGTTATTTGATCACATATGGACTGATGAAATACATTGTGATACACGGAAGACAATACTCGCTCTAAGAGGACTCATCGCCGTGATTCATGTGTTTTATTTTCAGTATGAAGTTTTGTGGGTTTGGGTTAATAATTCATTTGAAGGAATATTGGGATCAAGTGGGAGAATGTTAAAATATTTAATATATTTTATTATTCTAAATATGATTCCAATATTTATTCCCAATAAATTCCCAATAAAGTCCCTATATTAATTCCAATTATTGCCCAATTTATTACCCACGTGTATTTAGTGATATTTGTCCGTTATTACATTACCATAATGGTCTTGATGGGAGATACCGGTAACGTAACCAACGGAATAAAAAGGTCTGGACGTCTGGTTCAAACCCTTCTAACGATACAGAAATACACACCATCAAGTTTTGGAAGGGGATTGACCAGTAGAACAGGACGTGCGTTTTCCTTTCAATATTGCAGATCGCTCGTGCTGTGTGGATCCATCAAAGACTTTGAGGTTTCCGACTTCTAGATTTCATCAATGGCTGGAGGTATGTTGGTGTTTATGTTTCCGCTATTTGATCCCGAATTCTGTATGAATTTACATGAAGATGAGTAAATGGGGATCTCCAAGTTTGTTTATATATGCAATCTCTAACAGCTTCTACTCCTGGAGTGTATCTTTGCCAACCCAAAATCAGAGATTTTCGGGTTGAAGTTCTCGTCAAGCAAAACATTATGGGGCTTTATGTCGAGATGCAATATCCGTGAGGCACAGCCCTTGTGCAAGTACTCAATTCCAAGGGCAACCCCAATAGCAATTTCGAGCAGTCTTTCCATCGCCAAAGAAAGTTTTGACCCTTTTTTATGCAGCAAATCTCCTAGAGACCCGTTAGGCATGTGCTCATAAATTAGAGCTTGTTTTGAACCTTCCAAACAGAAACCGAGCAAACGGATAATATTAACATGGTGAATCGTGCCTATGGTTGCAATTTCGTTAATGAACATTTGGCTGTTGTTGCTGGACCTGTCGAGTATTTTGACAGCGATTGGTCGCCCGTTCGGCAGCTTTCCTTTGTAGACAGTACCATATCCACCTTTACCTAGTCGCTCCTTCAAGGCATGAGTCATCTTCTTTACGTCCTTGTATGAATACTTGGTCAATAAGGTTGACTGATAAGTTCTTAGGAATTGCTCTGCATTTGCCCTTTCTTCTGCAGTTTCATCTTTGCCAAAACGGGATGTCTTCTGAATTGACAAGCTTCTCGTCTTAAAAATGTACAGTAAAGTCATAATGAGCACAAGAGAAGAGCTTCCCAATGCACAACCTGCAAATCATGCGCCAACTGATTAGCTTAATGGACAATTAACAATCTTTTTGCAAAGTAATAAAGACGATTAATTTGCAGAAGGAATTCAAGCAAGTCGCATTGATGAGAAGCCAATAAACAATTTTGGGTTCTTGCAAGAGAACAACTAAAACAGAATTCAGTGCCATTGCTCCTTGAGAATCCCTATCACTAAGCATGGTCTGTAACTTCTCAATAGGGACAGGCAAAACCAAACCACCCAATGAAACTAAAAATAATCAGACTTCATAATATGCAGATATGTAATTGCTGCAGTCCTCGTCTAGCTTCCAAAATTTCTCATCGTCAACCTTGTATAGTCTGCCAGCAAAAACTGAGATGAAATAAGAAAAATTATGCATTCAAGCACGAAATACCTCAAGCAAGAACATGGCTATCAGAGATCATATCAAATATTAAGTTTCAAGCTCTCTTCCATGTCCAACTTAACTCTAGAGTCTAAAACTTCAGAAGCGATGAAGTAAATGTGCATACCGATGATGAGTTTGGTCTTGCATGGCTTCCTGCAAAGGTCAGACGAAGGAAATGAGTACCGTGTAGGATTTCTTTTCGAGGGAAGTGATGAACTTCAACTTCCAATATCCTCATTAGGAGGCAGTGGCAACGGCCATCGCTGCATGCTGTACATATATTTAAGTCATAGTGAAGTCTATCTCACCTCTAGCTTTTAGCTTCTAGTGCACAGGCTGTGCGGACAAATAGAATTCCCAAGGTTGTCTTGAGAACATGTCTCCAACTTGAATCCGTAAAGGTAAGCAGAATTTTTATTTTTATTTTCTCATTATACGACTTGAGATTTAATTAGGAAAGTCTTGATTAAAATTTTGGTTGACCGAAAGTACGAAGCAACGATAAATCTTTGTGGACTCTTTTTTTTTGATTTGGACAGAAATCTTTGTAGGGTTGGATTTCTTGTTTGAGAGAGTTTTTTTTTTGGGAATTGCATTAATAAGCAGGGAAGCTTTTGGCCATAATAATCTAATTGTGCTGCTTGCTTGTGAATGTTAATCTCAAAATTCTAAATTGGTATACTTTTGATAAATTTACCACAAATTAATTTTTTAACAATAAAATATCCCAAATTAGAACTCCTACAATAAATTTATCCCAAATAACCACAAAAAACCCAAATTAATACATTTGTTTAAAATTTACTGAAAACTAATTTTTTTTATTATCAAAAACCCTAAACTAGTATATTTGTAATAAATATATCATCTATTAAATTAGATAAATACCACAAAAAATCACAAAACTGAAGAGAGAGTAAAATCCAAAATCGTTAAACTAGTCAATTGTCAACCAACTCAATAATTTGACAAAAAAACTTAATGGAAATTAACAGATGGTAAATTTATTGTAAATGTATTAGTTTCAAGTAAATTTATCAAAAGTATACCAGTTTGGGTTTTTGGTTGTTAAAAAATTAGTTTGAGGTAAATTTATCACAAGTATATTAGTTTGGAGTTTTTGTGGTATTAACCCTAATTTTGCGCTCCACAAACTGCTCTTTTATTGAAATGTCATGTGATGTTGGTTAATTGTTGCTATGAAGCTTATTTGGTAAGTTTGAAATTACTTGTGTTTAAAATTAAGGGTTAATACTATGAAAAACACTAAATTGGTATATTTATGATCAATTTATCACAAATTAATTTTTTGATCATATAAAACTCCAAACTTATACATTTGTAACAAATTTACCATTTGTTAGTTTTTGTTAAATTTGATTAATTTAATGAAAAACCAAAAAATTGGTACACATATGATAAACTTAAGGTGAAACCTCAAACTAATATATCTATCAAATGTTATTGTCATCTAACTTAACAATTTAACAACAATATTTAATAAAAATTAATGGAAGGTAAATTTGTCATAAGTATATCAATTTGAAATTTTTTGTATGATGGATAGTGTAACTTTTGAATGACCACTTAAGTTTCACTTTCAATGTTAACTCAGTAAAAGCACGCTGGACCATTTATTCAAAATATTAATATGGAGGATTTTATATGATTTTTCTAACATTCTTGATCTTGATTTTTGTTTTTTAATTTTCAAATTATGGGGTGTTTTCATCATCAAGTTTTGGGGAACTTCCGTTTGTTTTATTATTTTATTTTATTTTATTTTTTTACTTACTCTCAGACTTTTATCTTACTCATTTACAAAGCAAGAGGGTGGAACCCCACAATATTTGAAACTAAACATCTCCATCCTAGCTCCTAAGAAGTTGGGGAATCAAATTTTCCACATTCCCGACATTAACTATTCCTTTTTATTGATGAAAATTTCATGGGATGAGTGCTACAAAAGTTAAAACTTGTTATGAAAATACAATTGAATCACTAAAATTTGCAAAAAGTGTAATCAAGTCATAAAACTTGTCAAATTATTTCAATCGAGTCCTAAAGTTAACACCGTTAGATTTTCCGTTAAAAATGTTGACGTAGCATTTTAAATAATTTTTATTTTCCATGTGGATTTTTTAATTATTTTTATTCATTTTTTTAATTAGATTTATTCATTTTTTAAAATTAGATTTATTCATTTTATCTTTCAATTTCACAAAAACTAAAAAGAAAAGTTAAAAAATTTATTTTTAAAAATTAAAAAAAAATCAGCGGCTCCTCTTCACTATCATTGCCCATCGCCGGGGGCCGCGCAACGGTTGCCGGCCCTAGGCGACGGTGGGGCGGCCCTCGCCCGCTAGGGCGAGGTCCCGCCGGCCCTAGGTGAGGGCTGGCCACTGTCGCTTGCTTGGGCGAGGCCTTGTTGGCTCTTGCTCGGGGCTGGCGAGGCTCGCCAGATCTCGGCGGGGGTGCCTCAATTTGGGCTCGCCAACCCTCGCGGGGGGCCAGTAATCGTCGCCCGCCCTAGGCGAGTCTTCGCCGGCCCTCATGGGGGCCGGCGATCATTGCGCGCCCTGGGCGAGGCCTCGTCGACCCTCGCTTGGGGCTGATGAGGCCTCGCCTAGGGCCGGCGAGCGTCGCCTAGCCCCTCCTGGCGATGGGTGGCGGCGGCGGGGAAAGGAGTTACTGATTTTTTTAAATAATTTTTAAAAATAAATTTTTTAACTTTTCTTTTTAGTTTTTGGTGAAAATAAGATAAAATGAATAAATCTAATTTTTTAGTTTTTAAATCTAATTTTTTTTTAAAATGAATATAAATAATTAAAAAAATTCACGTGGAAAATAAGATATTATTTAAACTGCCACGTCAATATTTTTAACGGAAAAAAGGTTAACGGTGTTAACTTTAGGACTCGATTGAAATAATTTGACAAATTATAAGACTTGATCGCACTTTTTGTAAATTTTATAACTCAATTGTATTTTTGTGAGAAATTTTAGGACTTCTGCAGCACTTATCCTAAAATTCATCATAGATGTATGCATTCGGAACGGATGGGAAGGGAAAAGTGGAGAGTTGGATTCTCCATCTTATTAGAGGGCTGACATTTTATTGCATAGTGATAAAGTGAAAATCCAAGAGTGAGTTGTAAGTTAGAATAAAATTGATTTAAAAAAAAAGAAGAAGGTCAAAGGACTTACTTGCGGCTGCCGCCGAAGCAGATGACTTTTCCCAAACTGGCGTCGAATCCGCACCGTCCGCCCCTCAGTTGGCAGCGGTCGCATTCCGGAATGGCGGACCAGACCAGACGAAATCCTTTACCCATCAGATCGAGAACGAATCTCCACCTCTCGCCATTACTCTTGTTCATAAATCCACTGCTCCTTAAACCGAGGCCATCAGACACAGGCACCTCCACGACCGTACATCCGTCGGGCGTCTCTCCCCCGTACGAGTTGTCGGAACTGATCGACTGGTCGCTCGATCGGTTCATCCACAGATAAAGCTCCGCGTCTCCACAGCTCGCGTTCACCACCGTCGAGTCGGTGAGCTCGTGGGGGAGCGCAATGCCGGGGCCACACTTGAAGAAGGTGAGGTTGAAGCGCCACTGAGGAGGGAGGCTGAGGTTGTCGATCTTGACCCCGGAGCTCGGGACGGTCAGGTTCTGGAGCGACTCGCAGGAGCCGGCGGCCAGGTCTTTGATGAGCTGGGCGTTGACGACGGTGACGGCGAGGTCCTGGTTGTCCAGGTAGAGAGCTCGGACCTGGTAGGGAGTGCCGGGGAGGTCGAGGAGGGGCGGCCGGCGGCATCGCAGGAGACCTGGAAACGGGGGAGGCCGCAGTCGAAGCGGCCAGTGCCGAAGGTGGCGGCGTCGGAGAAGGGGAAGGGGAAGTTGATGCCTCCGCAGGTGAAAGGCCGGCATGGGTCGTAGTACGACGGGTACTCTCGAGATTGGGCGGTGCCGAAGATGGGGACGAGGAAGATGGTGAACGCGGGGAAAAGCGGGGCCGCATGGTTTGACAGTGATGGCGTAATTCACAAGAAAACTTGTGTTCAATCTCCACTTCTCCATTCTCTAATCTGTAAACCTGTTTTTATAGACTAGTCAATTGTTTATGAATGCTAATAGCCTTTTTGACGTCAGAGCCTCCCCACGTACAGTGGAACTAACCATAGCAAGCCAACTAGTTCCAGCCTTACCGGGCAATTTCAAATACCGACAAACTCAAACTTCCAAACATTATGCTCCGTGTGAGAAAATATTCATTGGGTTCAAACCATCAGGCACGGCATTCCTTAATTTAATCAATTCTACTTTTGACGTTCGATGAAAAATTACGGCGGAAGCTAACATTTGTTGCCTGCTTTCTACGGAATGGACTGAGCACAGTTCAAAGTCAACATTTGTTGCCTGCTTTCTCTCTCTCTCTCTCTCTCTGTGACAAAACTCGATGAGATCCTCTTCTCTTTCACGTTTCCGCCTCTCTTCTGCAACAAGCTTCCCGCCTCTCTCTTCTACAACAAGCTTCCATATGTCTTCCTCTCTTAAGGGTATCCATGACTCACCTCAAGTCCTCCCTCCTCCTTCTTCTTTGCCTTTGTCCTTGTTGCCATTGTCGCCTTTCCGGTTCTGACTCTAGAAATCATTGACTAATCTCTCGAACTCTTCTTCGTTTCCACTTCTAATTTGTACCCGATTTTCGGCTCGAGTACGTCCCAAAGATTTTGAAGTGGAAGAGGCCTGTAAGGCTGTATATACTGCATTGGATTGTTCTTATAAAGGAGAAATGTAACGCTTTCTTTTCTTTTGATGGAAATGGGACAAGACAATGAGAGAATTTTGAGCGTACGTTTTACCAATCGTGCCAACGGTTATGTTCTGGAGTCTTTTATATGACTCTATCTCACCCCTTCAAATTGTGTTTTTCCATCGTAGTGTATCAAGGTGAAACGGTGCATTCTCATCGCACCTCATCATGGACGGCGTACTAATTCAGTACAACATCTCCCACTCGGATATAACGGGCTTGATAGTACTCTTATCAAGAATATAAGGCATTTGACATTCATCAACTTTATAAAACAATTCATACTGGCAAGTAAGCCGTGTGACCTATGAGTATACCTGCACTTAGGAGCTCAAATTATGTACCTGTTAGGGATGATATAATGGCTATAACCCCTGAAAAAGAAATAAACAATAGATATCTCACAGTGCCCCAGACATATTTTGTTATATCAATCCAAGTATACCTATCCCTTAAAGGCTATACTTGACTATTCTTAAAACACCATGTATTTACAATTATATTTGCAACCACATAAGATGATATAATTGGTCAACCGGTAAATACATGTGATAGATGTAAAATAACAATAGTCTTCTTTCGCACTCATGTCTCTCTCCATTTCAGAACAATTGCTTTTCTAGACACGTTTCATAGAGCTAAGTCTATTCATGACAGCTGGTAACATGCTAAAGTAGCAATATTGATCTTTCACTTTGAGAACATAGTCAGAAATAATATAGGGCACAATGAGGTAAATTATAAATTATCTCAAGAGCTCATATGATGAATAAATATGGATAATTTTACTCTTCTTCCCTTTTTGGTCGAATAATGCACATATAGTATGAATTACATGCCATAGTGGATTTCTCTTTCTATAAGAGTGTATGTCATTTATTAAATATATCCACTATACGGATCTTAGCCTATGCATAGCTACGTGCTTCTCACGTACTTATGTTTAGCCTGAGTGCTATATCAGCTCGCTTTCTATAACGCCTAATTAAATACTCGTATTCGGCATCTTACAGGCATACATGATTGTGGGACTATCATGTTCGGTCTTATTATAAACAAATTACAGATCTCATCTTGATTCCAATCAATGCGACATATTTTATGTACCAGATTTGCTCTTCAGTATTTATTTGTACATAACATCTTATTTCAACGTGCTCGCTATAACACTTGAGGCGATTGCTCGTGTGAGTGAGCCAATCATTATGTTTCGTGTGAGAAAATATTCAGTGGCTTCAAACCATCACGCACGGCATTCCTTAATTTAATCATTCTACTTTTGATGTTCGATGAAAAATTACAACGGAAGCTAACTTTTCTCTGTCCTCTGGATGGCTTTCTATGGAATGGACTGAGCATAGTTCAATGTTGACATTTGTTGCCTGCTCGCTCTCTCTCTCCTCTTTGTAACAAAACTCGATGAGATCCTCTTCTCTTTCTTGTTTCCGCCTCTCTTCTGCAACAAGCTTCCATTTGTCTTCCTCTTGAGGCCATCCCTCACTTACCTCAAATCCTCCCCTCCTCCTTCTTCTTTGCCTTTGTCCTCATTGCCATTTTCGCCTTTCCAGTTCTGTCTCTAGAAATCAATTACTAATCTCTTGAACTCTTCTTGGTTTCTACTCCTAATTTGTACCCGATTTTAGGCTCGAGTACATCCCAAAGATTTTGAAGTGGAAGATGTTGGAAGTTTGTTTGTAAAACAAACTAAGAGCGTGTTTGGTAACGATTTTGTTCCCGGGAGCTGATTCTGACTAAAAATGATTATTTTTGATTCTGTTCCCGGGAACTGATTATGAGTTAAAAATACGTTTGGTAACTGTCCAAATTTTTTATTCGGAATAAAATTGCGTTTGATACCGTGCTAATTGATTCTTTCCAAATTAATTTCTTTTGATTTTTAAATAATTTTTTTTTTACTTTTTTACTTTTTTACTCTCTTTTTTTTCCCTTTTTTTCCTATTCTTCTTCTTCTTCTTCTTCTTCTTCTTCTTCTTCTTCATGTGGCTGGTCGTTGGACCGGCGACCGGCCAGACGAGGCCGCGACCCTCACCGGAGCGTTGCCGGCCCTCGGCGAGGTCGGCCCTCGTCGGCCGAGCCTCGCTGGTAGCTGGGCGAGGCTCGCCCAACCCCGCCGGTGGCTAGGCTTGCCTTCGGTGAGCTCACCGAACCTCGCCCTGGCCGGCGAGCTCGCCGGACCGGCGGCGGACGGCGGCGGGCGGCGGGCAGGGCGACGGTGGCGGACGATAATCGCGGGATGACGGAAGGGAAGAATGAGAGTTTCATTGTTTTTATTCTTTTTTTGATTCTCGGACGAAGAATCATATTTTTTTTATTCTCAATTCTCTTCCCAATTTGTTCCTAGGAACAAATTTGTTCCCGGAAACAAAAATTTTAACAAACGCGATTCTTATCCCAAACCGATTCTGGGAACAAAAAATCAGAATCAGGCACTGTTTGGCATGTTGCCAAATAGGCCCTAAGTGTATGTTTCCTTATCCCACATAGGAAAAGTGGGAGGGAGTAGACCAATTAATAAATGTGAGGTTTCTTTAGTGTACATAAAGAAAAGATTGGGTAGGGGCTATACCCCATCATACCCGTGTGTGGGTGCGTGAATAATTATGAGATTTTGGCACGAAATAAGCTGCATTGGTTTTATCATCATTCTTTGTATACCGATGATTTTTGCCTGCTTTCAAGCCTCTGTCTTTGATTTTGGTTGGGCTAAGGACAACCAAAGATTCTGGCGATCCGTTTTAATTGCATTTGATCTGACTTTGAGGTTGTTGCTGAAAGGAAAATTAAAGTTAGGCACGGAGGTCTACTCCCCTCAGTATTGTGCTAGGCAACTTGGTTTAACCCCGGGCATTCCGCTTATGGCTCTTTAGTCCATGGACTTTCCGTTAGAAGAGAAGCAGCTTTTCGGGGCGACTAAAACGTCTGATCCGTTCATTTGTTGCCGCACTATCACCAACAAATTACTCCGCCATTTCACGATCAAACCTTTCGTCTCAGCCCCTAGCGTTTTCAAGAGCTTCATTACTTGGTGGAGGACTTACCGAGATTCTCTTTTTACCGAAGACTTTGACGCTATTCTCGGCAAGATCATCTCCAAGGCTACTCCTACCGACATTGTTGAACCTTCATCTAGTTTTCCTACCATTCCAACTCATCATGCGTTGAAAAGAACGTGAGACCCAAGTATTTTATTTTCTTAGCTTTGTGGTACTCTTTAATTTGGCTTTAATTTAGGGCGCGTTTGGTAATGTTTCTATTCAAAAATTGTTCCAGGGAACAGAAATAGAAAAAAAGTGTTTATGTTCCAGGGAACAATTTTTGATTAGAAAGATGCGTTTGGTAAACTTGTTCCGGGAATAAAAAATGAATAGAAACACGTTTGGTAAATTTATATTCTTTTTTTGTTTCTTTTAATTTTTTAATATTTTTATTTTATTTTTCCTTTTTTCCTTTCTTTTTTATTTTTTCTTCTTTCGGCCGGTCGCCGAGGTCGACGGGGCCGGCAGCCTTGCCCAACCACGGCGAGGCTTGCCGGCCCGGCGACGCTCGGGCTCGCCTAGATCCGGCGAGGCCAAGCGTCGCTAGATTTGGGCGAGCTCGAGCTCGCTCAGCCAAGGCGAGGCCAAGCCTTGCCAGGGGCCGGCGACGCTCGGCCTCGCCGGGGCCGGTGATGTTTCGGCGAGGTCGCCGACCCTCGACGGCCGGCCCCTCGACGGCCGGCCCTCGACGGCCGGTCGTCGGCCATGGCCAAGGCCGACGATCGGCCAAAGAAAAAAGAAGAAGAAAAGAAGAAGAAAATAAGAAGAAAAGAAGAGAGAGAAGAAGTGTTTCTTCAAAAGTGTTTCGGAAGAACAAGAAATAATTTTTTTTTGTTTCTCATGTTTTTCAATTCTGTTTTTTTTGTGTTCTAGGAACAAAAAAAATCAGATTTTAAATAAAAACGCAAATAAATGTATTTCTGTTCTTTTTTTGTTTCCGGAATAAAAAAATAAAATTTCTGTTCTTAAACAGAAAAAAGAAACGAAAGCATGCAGCCCCTTGATGTCCCAATGATCTACATGTCCTTGCTTGCGGGCAAGCACCCCTACCTCGAAATAGGAGACGCTTATCAAGGTCTGTCCCGATTGTACAATCTACCCAATCAGCACGCATAACCTTTAGCTCTTTCGCTCCCGCGATTATCAATGTGGAACCATTGCAAACACATGGCCGTTCTCGTGTTGATAGTCCCGCATCTTTGACTTCTCTTGCTGTCGAGACTTCAGCATCATTCCAATTAGTACTGACAATTCCCCAGGTCTTGCAACACTTCCTACCTCAGAACATGCTTCCTCGTCTTCGGATGGAATGAACGGATCTCCTTCAACAGATGGGGAAGACTCACCAGGACTGGCTCGCCCCCGAGAGCTTACCTCTTCTATTGCTAGCGGGCACGATCCGATGTGCTTCAAAGAGAAACAACGTCGTCGCCCCCAAGAGGAACTTGGAAGTGAACTCTCCTCTCACTCCAGATCTTCCCCCAGAAAGAAGGGATGATCCCGCTGCCACTCCCATCTTACCTATTGTTTCCTCTAAGAGCCACCACCCCTTGGATCGGAGAAGAAAGAGACCCCGTGTTATCCTCAGTTTAATATTTCATTTCCTCATTGTCTGCTCTAGTGACATTAGAAGTTATCTTCTCCCCCTCTGTCACTTCAACTACAGTTTCGTCTTCTTCTATGACCATGCTGCTACTGAGTGGGTCAGAGTGCATTGTATTTATTGATGTAAGTCAGGTTTTCAACTTGCCTTGATTTGATTTGATTTGATTTTATTATTATTGCTTCTGACTTTTATTTTGTTAGGTTCACTATCATGAACCTGTTCCTATAATTATCGGGTCAACGACCCAGCTTGACTTGAAGAAGGTATCTTTTCCTGCTCTTGACATCCTCGATAGCACCAAACAGACTCTTCATAGAATTGTACGGACGCCTTCTGTTACTCCTTTTGAGTTTCATCCAAAAGAACTTGCTAAGAGTGTGCATGGTAAAATTTTTACTTCTCTATTTCTCTGTTTCTTTATTTTCCGGAATAGGTTTGGAACAGTTCGGTAATGCAATTTGATTCTATTATAGAAATAGATTTAAAGAAGAAATCGAAACTATGAATGATAACCATTCTGTTGAAAATAGGTTTTGAAAGAGAAATAGATTTTTTTATTTCTATTTCTAGAAGAGTTTCTAAGCAAAAATAATCATTTGATAACGACACAAAATTTATACTCTAAAAATAGAAATTCGTTTAATACACAAAATTTTTTCTTTCGAAGTTAGAAAATGGTCGAATTTCTTAAATGATGAGATGAGAAGAATTTTTATTTCTCATTTCCTGTTTCGTAAATTAAAAGTTTTCTACTTCGATTTCTATTCTAAATTTATTTCTGAAATAAAAACCTATTTTAGAAATAGAAAAATGGAATAGGTTTATCAAACGGTTTTCTAAAATTTTGAAAAAATTGTTTCGAAATAGAAATCGCACCACTCCCTAAAATTTTTAACTTGCCTTTCTCAAATAAAAATCGAAACAATTTCAAAAATCATTTTTATTCTGAAGATATCCAGAGGAGGCCTCTTTGGACTTTTTGGTGATCCTCGGTTCCAAGTACAGGCCAAAGCCCTCCTTGAATCATTCTGTTCTGACCTTGCTTTTGCTGGACATCGCGCTTTCCGAGCCAGTTGCGAAAAATATCTTTCAATCTTCCTTGAGAGCTTGGATTAAGAGAAACAGTGATCGGTTCCAGTCTTTGGTTCTCTCAGAACGCAGGGTCCAAGCATTTGCTGAGAAAGCCCAGAAGCAGAAAATTGAAGCAGAACATCTCATGAAGTCATTTTTAATGATGATGAAGATTGAATCCCAATTGAAAAGAAACATCCTTAACCTTGAAGCTCAACTTGCTGAGGAACGCCGCAAACTCCTGTCTCACCAACTAGATATGACTGACACTTGGGGCTTGTTGAGCGGCAGCATTGACAGAGTAGTAGAGCAATTCGAAGAATCCGAGAAGTCTGTTGTTACCTTAGACCGCCAAAAAATGATCAAACTCCATCTCCTATCCCAGAACATGGCTCGCGACAAGGAGTTTCTATCTTTTTGTTCTATAATTGAGTGGGAATGTTATCGCTCTTGACTTCTCTTTCTGACCTAATATTGAATTATCTAGCTTTGTAATTCTTTTTGTACTTGTGCACGTATTCCCTTGTGATTGGGCATGTTGACGGACACGTTGCCTTCTCCTATGCTCTGGTCTATGGTAGAGAGGAACTGCCAGGAGTAGTGAATGGTCTCGGTAAGGAGATCATGTGGAGCGTGGTGATGGAGCGGTTCCATTACTGACCTTCAATCTTCCCTCAATACTGACCATCCTGGGGACCCTTTTTCGGCCCTTTGTGGCTTTTGCAAGCTTGGGTTAAACTTTATATCCCGACTTGTTTGCTGATGCTCTCGAAATTCCTCGAAGGTGGTATGATGTACACTCAGGTCTACTTGGTCCCGATAACTTTCGGCGTTGAAGTTCTTTTACCTTACAGCACCAATCATCATCTCCTCTCTGTCCTTTTACCTTTTTTCTAGAACATTTCCTTTTAGTTCAAGAGGAAACCATAATATTCGATCGTGTTTTCTTTTTTGGTCTATACCCGGCCTCAGACCAATTCCCTAACTACTCCCGTGATCGATATTCAGAGGATGAGTACCTTTGCAGACATGTCTTCACTTCCGGCGATCTTCTCTTATACTTCTCTAAAGACGGTAAATTCTCCCTTGGGTTTGAAGTATACTATCCACAATACTGCGCAAGGCTGTTTCGAGCTATTCAGGAGATTTCTATGCCCTGCGTCTACTCAATTGATTTTCCTTTTGCCTTATCGAAGCGCTGTTATCCTTGAGCTACTTTCGAGTGTCAAGAAGCTATTAATGAGGAGATGGTTGCGCACTCCAACTTCTGTTGCTTCTGGTTAGATGCTAAAGGCTCCCCTTCTTTCAAGAACTGGTGGGCTTCTTATTGAGAGACTTTGTTTGCTGCCTGTACCGAGGCTATTCTTTCCAGAATGGCTAGAGTTCATCCCCCTGGTCTCTGCGATCCTTGTGTTAATCGTGACAATGCAATGCATTCCTCCTCAAGTAAGTGTGTTAATCGTGGTAACTTGATCTGTTCCTTGCCACATTTTAACTTATCAAAAAACCTCATACACAGGAGCGCTCTCTTATCATGCTGAATCCTCTCATCCTAATCTAGTCACAGTAGGAGCCGAACTGGTATTTCTCCAAATGACAATCCTGCTCACTCCTTTGGTGTTTTGTCTTCACCCATGGATGTTCGTTATTTAGAGAAATGGAGGAGATTGTCCACTATCCTTTCATATGGATATCCTTAAATCATGTCTAATTCGCTTCTGATGGGAGAGATTGATTATCTGTTGTCAAACTCAGATCCCATAATAAACTCTAGGTCACGTCTTGCTTCTCAGTACATCTATAGGGATCTATCTCTGTCCATCCAATCCACTCTTGAAGTGCATAAGGATAACTACGTCAAACTTGCTTCTCTCGAGGCACTTAAGGCCGAATACCAACGCAAAGAATCAGAGAGAGCTAAATTTGAAGAGGAACTCAGAATTAGGATGGAATAGCTGAATGACAATAGGCGAGAGTCATCATCACTTCTTCGACGTGTTATTCCCAACGATCTGTCTTTGGTTGAATTTCTACACCGGATAAAGCTAACTGGAGAATCTGCTGGTGTCTTAACTCGAGATATATATCAAAAGTCCAGGATGCTTTGATGTCTTTCGCTTGAGAATGTGAGGCATTTAATCGGAACATCCGAGCTTAGGCCTCTCGAAGGACTCGGTATCACACTGAGAACCTGGCGCTAGAGTGGCGATGGAGAAACTTTGTTCTTGCCTTTGCTTCTTGTTACATCTAGGCGGGTCCCTGTAAATATATTTCTCTTTTCGCTTGAGAAATGTACTTATATTTCAGTAGACTTTTTAGTCTAAGCAAGAGTTAAAAGGCCAAGCCCGATGCGAAATTTGTAAACTCAAATGGAAAAATTATACTATTTATGCAGTAGTATTCTATTTTTAAATGTATGTAGATGTTTATAATGTAGATAGATGTATCTTTTCTGAAACATAAAAACCTCACTTTCTTTTCTCCAACTTCCTTCAAGCCTTCCTTTTCTGTCCTATGATGCCTATAAACCCACTGGAACAAAAAGTGTTTTGAGTGTCAACGTATTTCCCACTCTATGTCATCCTCAATTCCTCATGTGCCATCCATACGCCATTCTCAAATGTGCTTCACTGAGAAAAATCCCTCTACTGATCAGCTACGTCTCTTGACTGTCAAGCGTGAGGGGTACAGAACTAGCGTCTACATCTGTGGAAGAACTTCTAGGCACGACTTGCGCTCGAGGAGGAGAAAAGAACTGCGGCTTGGGCGGCATTGGAATGCTTTTTGAGTTGCCCATCAACATTTCCAGCACTTGCGTCATCGCGGGCCGATCCTTCGGATTTATTTGAATGCACCACAAACCTACCATAATCATCTTTCTTGACACAGCAACTTCTTCTTCCACGAGATCGCCAAATTCTTGTGCTCTTTCTTCATTGATTTCGTCGTAAATCTGGCCTGGAAAATATGATTCACTCGATTTGTCTCCCTTCACTTCTTCATGCTTCCTCTTGCCAACCATCTCGAGCAACAGCATTCCAAAGCTGTAGATGTCGGACTTATGAGAAGGATTTCCCAGATTTCTCATGAATATTTCAGGAGCAATGAACCCAACCGTTCCCCTAGCACCTGTCATGGTGATGAAACTCCTATTCCTGGAGTATATTTTTGCCAACCCAAAATCAGAGATTTTCGGGTTGAAGTTCTCATCAAGCAAAACATTATGAGGCTTTATGTCAAGATGCAATATCCGTGACTCGCAACCCTTGTGCAAGTACTCAATTCCAAGGGCAACCCCTATAGCAATTTCGAGCAGTCTTTCCATCACCAAAGAAAGTTTTGACCCTTCTTTATGCAGCAAGTCTCCTAGAGACCCGTTAGGCATGTACTCATAGATTAGAGCTCGTTTCGAACCTTCCAAACAGAAACCGAGCAAACGGATAATATTAACATGGTGAATCATGCCTATAGTTGCAACTTCGTTGATGAAGTCCTGGCTGTTGTTGCTGGACTTGTCGAGTATTTTGACAGCGACAGGTCGCCCGCCTGGCATCCTTCCTTTATAGACAGTACCATATCCACCTTCACCCAGTCGCTCCTTCAAGGCGTTGGTCATCTTCTTTACGTCCTTGTATGAATAATTGGTCAATAAGGTTGACTGATAAGTTCTTATGAATTGCTCTGCCTTTGCCCTCTCTTCTGCAGTTTCATCTTTGCCAAAACAGGATGTCTTCTGAATTGACCAACTTCTCGTCTTAAAAATGTATAGTAAGATCATAACGAGCCCAAGAGACAAGCTTCCCAATGCACAACCTGCAAATCATGCACAAACTGATTAGCTTAATGGACAACAAATGATCTTTTTGCAAAGTAATGAAGACGATTAGTTTTCAGAAGACATTCAAGCAAATTGTGTCGATCAGAAGCTAATAAGCAATTTTGGGTTCTTACAAGAGAACAACTAAAACAGAATTCAGTGCCAACAACTAAAACAGAATTCAGTGCCATCGCTCCTTGAGATTCCCTATGACCAAGCATAGTCTGTAGCTCTCTCAATGGGCACAGGCAAAACCAAACCACCCAGTGAAACTAAAAATAAGCAGACTTCGTAATATGCAGATATGTAGTTGCTGATGATCCTTGTCTAGCTTCCAAAATTTCTTATCATCAACTTTGTATAGTATGCCAGCGAAAACCAAACAAAATAAGACAAATTATGCATTCAAGCACGAAATACCTCAAGCAACAACATGGTTACCAGAGATCGTATTGAATATTAAGTTTCATGCTCCTACCATGTCCGACTTAACTCTAGATTCTAAAACTTCAGAAGCGATGGAGTAAATGTGCATACCGATAATGAGTTTGGTCTTGTCTGGCTTCCTGCAAAGGTCAGACAAAGGAAATGAGTACTATCTAGGATTTCTTTTGCAGGGAAGTGATGAAGTTCAACTTCCCATGTCACATTAGGAGGCAAGGGCACGCTGCATGCTGTATTTATATCTGAGTCAGAGTGAAGACTATCTCCCCCCTAGCTTTCAGTTTCTAGTGCACAGGCGGACAAATGGAATTCCCAAGGTTGTATTGAGATATGTCTCCAACTTGAATCCGTAAAGCAAAGCAGAACTTTTTTTTCACTATACGACTTGTGATTTAAATTAGGAAAGTCTTGATTAAACTTTTCGTTGACCGAAAATATAAAGCAACAATAAATTATTGTGGAGTTTTTTTTTTCTTTGGACAGAAATCTTTATAGGGTTGGATTTCCAGTTTGGGTGAGTTTTTTTGAATTGGCCAAAAGGGGTGTATTTTGGGTTTAATCCATTAATGAGCAGGGGAGCATTTGGCGGTAATAATCTAATTGTGCAGCTTGCTTGATTTGGAAGAAATCGCACCAATAAATCTTGTGGTAAGACTGTGAATTCTTCTATGAGATTGACAAATTGTTTTGCGATAACTCGTAAGTGCTGACGCCATATAAGTTATTAAATGCAATTACACACTTTTGCACCATGTGAGTATTTAAGTGACTTGTGTGGTATAATCTTTATGGTATTGCTTAATCTATAATGGAATTTTATGTCATTCTCTATGTGAAATAGTCACATTTTTTGAATAACGCAAATTTAGAGTCTCATTTCTTTCCTTGCACTATTTATTCTATTATTTGATCTTTTTTTTTCCTCGCAATAGGTGATTTGATTTTGATTTTCTTTTTCCCATTGTGTACATATTTAGCATAGGTTTAATTTTACACTACGCAAACTATTCTTTTATTGAAATGTCATGTCATGTTGGTTATTTAACGGAAATAAAATAAAAATAAATTTATCATAAGTGTTTTAATTTGAAGTTTTTTGTGGTATTAACCCTAAAATTAATGGAAAGTATAACCTTTGAATGGCTATTTAAGTCTCACTCTCGATGTTAAATCATGTCAATTCTTGATTTTATTTTTTTTTTATTTTCAAATTATGGGATTGCCCTGCCCTTTTGTAAAGCGGGAGCCGTATCTCACGTCTCAAACTAAAAGTTTCAACTGCTAGCTCTCTGGTGGGAATTGAAATTTTCACTTCTTCCTTTCCATGCGTCCGTGACGAAATTTTCATCAACAGAGAATAGTAAACGTTGGACAAAAAAAAAAAAGGAAAATAAAAGGACTTTACTTGCAGCCGCCGCAGAAGCAGACGACTTTTCCCAAACTGGCGTCGAATCCGCACCGTCCGCCTCTCAGTTGGCAGCCGTCGCAATCCGGAACGGCGGACCAGACCAGAGGAAATCCTTCGCTCATCAGATCCAGAACGAAGCTCCACCTCTCGCCATTACTCTTGTTCATAAATCCACTGCTCCTTAAACCGAGGACATCGGACACAGGCACCTCCACGAGCCTACATCCATCGGGCGTCGCTCCCCCGTACGAGTAATCGGAACCGATCGACTGATCGCTCGATGGGTTCATCCACAGATAAAGCCTCTCGTCTCCGCAGCTCGCGTTGACCACCGTCGCATCGGCCAGCCCGCGGGGGAGCACGATGCCGGAGGCGCACTCGAAGAAGGTGAGGTTGAAGCCCCACCGAGGAGGGAGGCTGAGGTTGTCGATGTTGACTCCGGAGCTCGGGATGGTCAGGTTCTGGAGCGACTCGCAGGACCCGGTGGTCAGGTCCTTGATGAGCTGGTCGTTGACGACGGTGACGGCGAGCTCCTCGCTGTTCGGGTAGAGAGCTCGGACCTGGTAGGGAGTGCCGGGGAGGTCGAGGACCGGGCGGCCGGAGGCGTCGCAGAAGACCTGGAAGCGGGGGAGGCCGCAGTCGAAGCGGCCCGTGCCGAAGGTGGCGGCGTCCGAGAAGGGGAAGGGGAAGCTGATGCCTCCGCAGGTGAAGGGCCGGCATCGGTCGTAGTACGACGCGTCGTGGTCTTGGGATTGGGCGGTGCCGAAGATGGGGACGAGGAGGAGGATGATGAGTGCGGAGAAAAGCGTAGGAGGCATTCTTGACTTTGATTGCGCAACTCAAGAGAATTGGTATGCAAAGTCCACTTCTCCATTATTTAATCTGTAAACTTATCTTTTTATAGATTGTTCAACTGTTTACAAACGCTGGTCGTCTTCTTGACATCAGATCCTATCCGCGCAGGGTGGAACTAATCATCAGCAGCTCAGACTAATCATGGGCAACAAGCTCCCACCCTCCCCGGTGGATCCTGTCCCAAATGATACACTCGAGTACCGACAAAGTCAAACTCCCAGACGGCATCTCCTGTGGAGAGACCAAGTTCATCCGAACTGAGACGATTTGGGTCGAACACTGATGGCGAGGAAGAGCTAATTGCAGCTCATTCATGGTGGAAACAAGATGACAGGATGATGAAGAGCTTCATTGCTGGCACAAAAGAAATTCGCTAGTGAGATTCTTTCAAGAACTCGCATGCAGGAGGGCAAGTCTAGTTTCTACTCCTCTCAGTGTAAAGCTCTGACTTAAAAGATTTGTTGAATCCTGAAGCTTATAGAAGTCTTGTAGGTGCACTTCAATATCTCAACATGACACGACCAGACCATTCATGTGCTATGAATTTGCTTAATCGGTACATGCGTGCTGCCGCCGACTGTCATCTTCAATCTGCTAAAAGTGTTCTCCCATATGTACAAGGCATATCTATTCATTTGCTTAAGGACACTTCCGTTTGTTTGAGTAAAAATGTTTTTCAGAAATTAGTTTATCGGACTTCTCGCTAAAAATGACTAGTCAATCGAAAACACTTTCCGGTCAAAGAAAATAGTCATATTTGCTAATAAACCAAAAAAGTTTTTCTACCAAAACTTAAATTCAAGAAAATTATTTGCTCTTTGAAAGAATCGGAAAACGTTTTCTCTAATATTACTAGGTATCGGAATTTGAATTCAAAATTCTACACTTGGGCATGGAAATCCCAATGTTGGTTCCTAGTCTCGATGTTTAGAACTAGGTCTCCTGGTGACTAGGCTTGAAATCCCAGTGCTTGAGCTTGGGCCTCTAGTGCCTATGCTTGGGTCCACAAGGTTGGCCCCAAACCCTTGGTATTCGTACCCTTTGCTCTGACACTTGAGCTTGCCTCCATAACAGTCGCAACCCTTAAGCTTAGGTCTACAAAGACCATGTGCAGGTCCTTGAAGCTTGGGTTTTTGGCTAATGAAACATTTGTTATTATAAAAATAAATTTTTAAAAGATTTTTTTCTTTTCTCTTTTCTTTCTTTTCCTTTCTCCTTCTTCCTCTTTCTTCCTCCGTTGGACGCGTGCCTTGGTGACGATCGACAGCTTGATGATTAGCCATGATGTAGGCTGGCAAGCTCGGTTGATTGTGGTGAGATTAGGCTTGCCTCGAGCTCGCTTGTGGTTGTCATTAGTTATCACTAAGGCTCGACAACTGACGGAGGAAGAAGGAAAAGAAAGAAAGAAAAAAAATAAAGGAAAATAAAAATATTTTAAAATTGAATTTATTTTTTTGCTTGAAATAAAATAATGAAATTATAATCATTTTTCAAATGAGATTCTAGCATAGTCACATATCAATAAACAAAGGAAAACTCTAAATAGTATGTTTCTTTATTATGAACTTTTCTTTTAAACAAATGCATCCAAAACTATTCCTCAATCTAAAAAGGTGGAAATCATTTTCCAAATAACTCCTCTCAATCAACTCGTCCCTCCTCTTTATCTCCGATCCACCATTCTTACTGCAGCAGATCTCTCTTCTCTCCGTGCTCGTGCACGCCTCCTTTGAGCGCAGCGAGCATCGAAGCCATGGACGCCCACGCCTCCGATATCGTGCCTTCCGCATGTGAACATTCGCCTGACTAGTGCTATCTGTCGAGCTCCTCTCCCGTCACTCGAGGGGACGCCGATTCACAGCGTGCGAATTGCAAACTTCTCCTTGGTTTTCCAAACTCCTCACCAGTCCACGAGTTCCTCCTCGTCTTCAACGCACTCCCCTCCCCCACCCTTCCTCGCCTGGATATCCATCATCCGGTGCTACGCGTCCCACGGCCTCTTCGCCGAGTCTCTGCCTTATTTCTCCAGGATGTGCGCTTTTGGGAAGTTATCCAGATCACGATGTGTTCCCTTCGGAGCTGAAGTCGTGCGCGTTCTTGATGGACGCAAGGTTGGGCGAGTCGGTTCATGGGTGCATCATCCGGCTTGGAGTCGACCGTGATTTGTACATGGGCAATGCGCTCATGAATATGTATGCCAAGTTTCGGAGTTTGGGCAGCAATCTTGGGATTAAAGCTTTTGTGTGTGAAGTGCTCGATGAGATGTCACAACGGGTGAACTGTAGCAATTTAATGTGACAAATGGATGATCACAAGAGTTGTTTAGATTCTGGACCCGAGATATATCAGTTGAATTCATTGGTGACAAGTTGAAATCGGTTCCACGGAAATCAGGCAGGAAGCATGTTGTCAGAGGGATAGCGCGAGAAAAGTGTTTGATATGATGCCGAAGAGGGATGTTGTTTCCTGGAATACTGTCATTGCTGGGAATGTGCAGGATGGAATGTGTGAAGAAGCTCTGGCGATGGTTAGGGAGATGGGGAAATGCTAACTTGAGACCCGACTCATTTACTTTGTCCAATGTCCTTCCGATATTCGCAGAGCATGTGGATGTTTGTAAAGGAGAGGAGATTCATGGATACGCGATGAGGCATGGGTTCGATTCGAACTTGTTTACTGCTCATAGCTTGATAGACATGTATGCAAAGTGTGCTCGTGTTGCAAATTCAAATGTTATTCGTGAGATTAAAATCATTTTCCACGTATCATTAGACGAAAGAAAACTAACTATTATTTTAGAATATAATTTCTTGAAAGAAATTTTCCTTACTTTATGTGTCTTTTAAATGTAGCTTGGGTTGGACGCCTGTTGTTGGACCTCCAGTTACCGTGCATTATTGGTGATGGATAGTGTCTCGTGTCTGCAAAGAGCAACCTCGTTTGCTACATGACTTTAGCAGTAATCGAGTTAACATGGCCCTTATCTGTTTTTTGCGTTTATGATGCACCTTGAGATCATCCTATCCTATTCCGTGATTACTCAAGTGCTATCTAAATGAGAGTAAATCCCGTGTTTCATCGCCATATGAAGAAGTTGACTACCATTTTGTGCGAGAGAAAGTTGCACTTGGCGATTTTATCTAAAGCTTGATTAGCTGACTTTTTTACCAAAGCGTTTCCCCACGATCAATTTCGATCTCTTGCCACTAAGCTTGGGACAGGACCGAGATTTAAAATAGATAGTGAGATGTGCAGGTATTTGATGGACATTTCGATAGTTGAATTTCCACGTAGAAGCCTCTGAATTATTGAAAAAAGAAAAAGAAAAGAAAACTTCGCACCAAACACAACGAGCGTGTTTGATAACATTTCCGTTTCTCTGTGTTTTTTCTTTTGTTTTCTAAAACAAGAAAAATGCAAAAATCTATTTATGTACGTTAGTCAATTTTTCTAATTCCCATAATAGATTAGTGGCCAGGGTAAAGAGAATCTACTTTTTTGTTTTTGGAAAAAAAAGATAGAAACAACGTCGTTTTAGAGAAACAGCCTTTGTTGGATGCAAATTGCACAATCCCAAAATCTCCATAACTAGAACAAGAACATGCATAATTGAATAGAAAGATTAATGCACCTGTATTGGGATCCATCGTTCTTGAAGCGGAAGCGGAAAACCGATCTTTCATGCACAAGTCCTTCTCCTCTATTACCTTCCATATTACTGGCTCAATGAAAAGGCCCCCTTATCATTTAGTGTTAGATTAATGTTCTTTATGTGAGGATACGTGTGAGAATTAAAGTTAGAGGAGAAACTTGAGCACTATTTATAGAGTTTTTGGACAAGCCACCTCATTACGGATCAGGCTCAATTTGACCCACACTAGCCAGTTCCATATTAAACTTATTAAAAAACATTCTATTTCACCTTAGATCAAACCCCGTTTTATAGTAACCATAAAACGGTAAATTATAATATCAATTAATGTTATCCACATTATGAAAACTCTTACATTTTCCTACTTGGACTATATTAATTGAAATTGTACTGTATGTGCGCACATTGGTCTAGAGATAATTCTTAATAGTCAATCTTATCCCATAAAGTCTCAAGCACCGAATCATGACGGTAACTGCATGTATACACATAGAGCCTTCCATGGTTACAAGTGCTTTCAACTTTATTGATATGGATTTAATAAATGGATAACATTTTTCATAGAGAGATCCCATTTGTCAGTTATCATTCTCTTACCTTAAGCGTCACAAAAAACTTGTGTCACTAGAAAATATATTTATGATTCCAATGAACCCATATATGTCTTGTTTTTACGCTTAACATTTCTTTATGTATAACAAGACATATGCACAATGCTAATAACCAAATGTTCCTAGCCTTCGCTCAAGGTTTATACAATACTTTAAGACTTTTATCAATATGTATTCAATATAATGACAACACATTCAAAAATATTTTATTGAATGCAAAAGTTGATACATATCAAACTGTTACTAAGTGTAACGAACACATATATAAACTTTATTAGAATAAAGTCAAAATAGCTCCCATTAAATAACAGTATCCCAAGATATTCCAAGGTCCATGCTAATGACATGTCGCTCAAATACACACGGCTGTAGGCTTTTAGTTAATGGATCTGCAACCATATCATTCGTGAAAATATGTTATATTATAATGTCAAAATTTTTCGATAACATCATTTTTGTCTCATGCAGTAAACTAATGTCGCTACTAGCAAGCAAGATATCATTCATATAAAGTATGAGAAAAATATATTTCCTCCCACTGATCTTGCATATATATATATATATATTGAATTACGTTGTTCTCAATTGTACGAAATAACAACACTATGAAACTTTAATAATATTGTTTGAAAACTTGCTAAAAATTATGAATAAGACTTTTCAGTCTACACACAAGTTTACTTGAATTATTTGCTACAAAATCCTCCGGTTGCACTATATAGATTTTGTATCTATTTGGCGTAACTCCATATAAAAAATAAACTATTAATGCCACATTTATTCTGAAAGAATCTTTAAAAAAACTAGAAATAAAAATTATTTTTTCACTATTAACTATCCACCCTTCTTTCAAAGTAAAAATTTTAGCTACTAATTTTAGCTTTAAACTCCACAATCTTTCTTTGAAATATTTTTAGTTTTGTATGCCTATTTGCAACTAATGAACTTGTGATCTTTAGGCAAGTTAGTAGATTTTCAAACACTATGATGTTTCATAGACTGCATATCGCTTTTTATGGCATCTAATCATATACTTGATTGAGGATAAGAAATAATATTTATATATGTCGCTAAATGAACCCATGTAGTGGATATTGCAGTCATGTTTTCATAGATAAATTATATAGCCTAATGATATAACTAATCATCTTGCCCTAATAGATCTCCTAATACAACCACTTTATTCTACACTTGAGAGATTTAAGAAATTTTATCATAAACTATATCAAGAATAGTATCTTGAACCTCAACAAATTTAGTTTATGATACATGAGATTTCACAATTATCTGTATAGGCAAAGACAAAGACACAGTAACCTCCATCGTACTATTATCTTTAATAGTCTGAGAGCAACTATCCTCTGCAACTATGTCGATCTCTAAAAAATTAATGTGATTCTATAATTTTTTTTTGGTAAAATAATGTGATTCTATAATTTTTGTACATTCTTTAGGGTCATAAAATCAATACCTCTTTGAATAATCTAGGTAAGATACAAAATAATTTCAAGTGAATCTGAATTCCAACGTACTTAATATTGGATTAAATAACCTCACTTCTGCATGACGCCTCTAAATTTTAATATGATTCAAGTAATTTATATCTAGTCCATAACTCAAAAGAAGTTTATGAAACAACTTTGGTAAGAAATATGTTTTGTATGTGAAAAGAGTTATTTTCAAAATATCAACACACAGAAAACCGGATAAATTAGTCTTACTCATTATACTTATCATCATGTTCATTATGGTGTACTTATGCCTTTCGGCTTAGGATTTTCAAGCATAATATTTAAGTTACTACCCCAGAATTTACCAAGTATTTGACAAATGACCATTTAAGCTATTTCGCATTGTCATACCTGCCAAAATACTCACGGTCACTATTAAGCCTAACAACCTTTAAGACTAATTATAATCATTTTATTCTTTACCTTGGTCATTTTACTTCTACAATAATTTATAAAAATCTTTAGATAATCGTTAAGAGTAGACAAAAAATCAATATTATTAATTTTTCTACTCTTTCTTTAAACATGTGTGAGATTATTCTTTAAATAGAAAACTTTTGGAAACAACATTTTCAACCTTATATGAGACGTATATATCATTAGACAAGACATAATTTCAAGCCATTAAGACTTACATCATTTTTTAGCAGTGCAGTCAATTGGTAAACCACTTTTCAAGTGTTCCAGAATAGAACGTTTCATGGATAAAAAACAAATTTTATTGCTATTTTCCTAAACAGCAAAGCATATGTCCACAACTTAAAATTTGAAACAGTAAAAACCTCAATAATAGTGGAGTTATTAGTTACAGAAAATGTAACTGAAAAACAAATAATATATATAATTAGCATCATGTGGTACTGTGTAAGTATACATTTAGATAGTCACATGCATAATTATATAATCACCTTTGGGTAAAATACATGACATGCAGTTGTACACTCCTCACGTGATAGCGGTTATGAGAATATATTTTAATCTTTGTGCTTACATCACCTTTGGGTATATAAATCACTAGAATCAATCACTTCTCCACTACACCATCGTGTATCCCTCCATTAACTAATACATAATTAACTCATTTGGAAGTATGACTATGCATTAGACCATAACATCCCAATTATTATACGAGATCGATATTTCTCAAACCCAATCAAGTGTGCCACTTTAGCTGTCACAACTCAATTGAATCCTTGAAACTCTCTCATACCAGGGATATAAACTTTATTTCTCACATATACCATATACATGTGATTTTAACTTTAGTGATAGGGGCAATAAATCACAAAAATCACATATCATGCTAATTACACTATTTTATTCATTGATAATATCGTTATTTATTAATAAAATCAATCAAGTTCTTTGTACATATATATATGTACAAAGAACTTGAAAGACAGGCTCCAACGAGATCACCGATCATAGCAATACAAGAAACTTCTCATAACATAGAAGAAAACATCTTTTTTGCCCCCCGATTATAGATTACTATAATAACATAAAAAGAATGCTGATCTAGAGGATCTCTCACAAGTTAACATCAATAGCAATATAGGGTACTCCAGATTGACAAGCCTGACAGTTGATCAACTATTGCTTATGAGTTTCATAAGATAAACAATGTCTCCAAGGTCAATAGCTGATTTATTAGCCAATTTTAAGTAACAAATTATCATTATAACCATTAACAAAAATGTTCAACTTGATAGACATTAACCTATGACCAAATGAGTTTACGAACATCATCTAATAATTTAATTGACATGCATTACCAACACAAGTAGTATAATAAGTTTGATTATGAGTTTTTAAGATGTCCATTATTCAAAGGTTATCATAAAGAAACAAAAATGCATCAAGATGCGTGTAAAGGAGTATGCTTGAGTAATAAAAGTTTCATAACTTTTTACTGTTTCTCATTACCTCAATACATAGTTTATTTACTATCTCATAATTGTTGTATCTCATTAAGCCAGCTTCAGTTCATATTAAAGTTTAACTTTTATTAATGAACCACACATTTATAATGTTTATGTGATTAACATACTTATAACCTAACATTTGTATTTCCAAAATCACAAAAAAAATACAAGAAAAATACGCAAAAATACACTCAAAATACACGTACTTAGGGTTTCATATGTACTTTCACATCCATAAAATCATCAAACATTTAAATTAAATATACCAAAAGATAGAGAATGGTCATACGAATCCAACGCCGCCAGCCACACGCCGATCCGATGCTCCATGCGTCCGCATGCTCTGCCTGAGTGCACGGCACATAGAGCTCATGTGCGAGCGTATCTTGACCGGTCAAAACCGGTAGCGGTCCGACCAATTCTCGGCTCGACCGTCTAGTCTGACCGGTTGACTGGTCCAGTCAACAGTTGATCGGGTCGGGTCAGGTCAATGATTCGGGTAGGGTCGGGTCGGGTCGGGTCAATGACGTCATCATGATGTCAGCCTCGCGCATGGGAGCGTGTGAGGGCGCGTGACCGCACGTGGGCGCATCTTCGACGCCCTGGCGGCGCGTGGGGGAGCGTGGGGCCTCCCCCGGCAATGCGTTGCTCTCGGTCTTGCTCGTCTCGACAAGCCTAATTAAATTTGTGATTTAATTTTATTTTTATTGAACAAAAAATCTCAAAAATCATAAATTATGGCAAAAATTTTATGCGTTTGAGTTCTAGAGTTATGGTTGCTTTGATACCACATGTTGGATGCAAATTGCGCAATTTCAAGATCTCCATAACCAGAATAAGAACATGTATAATTGAGTAGAAAGATTAATGCATCTGTATTAAGATCCATCGTTCTTGAAGCGGAAGCGGAAAACTGATGTTTCACACACAAGTCATTTTCCTCTATTACCCTCCGTATCATTGGCTCAATGAGACGGCTCCCTCACCTTTTAGCGCTAGGTTAACACTCATTATGTGAGGATACGTGTGAGAATTAGGGTTAGATGAGTGACTTGAGCATTATTTATAGAGTTTCCAGTTAGTCCCTCTCATTACGGGCTAGGCTCAACTCGGCCCACACTAGCCAGCCTCATATTAAACTAATTAAGAAACCTTTTTTATCTCACTTTAAATCAAACATGTTTTACAGTAACCGTAAAAAACGGTAAATTACAATATTAATTAATATAGTTCATATTATGAAAACTCTTACAATCTCGACATAACTCTAAATCCTAAACCATAAACCGTAAACCCTATACCCCTACACCCAAAACCCTACCCTACATCCTACATCTTGAAAGCTACACCCTAAGCCCTATACCATACAACATACATTGTACACCTTAAACCCTAGCACTAAGCACTATACCTTACAACCTAAGCCCTAAGCTCTAAACCCTACACCCTAAAACTCAAAAAATTCTATACACTTGTTTATTATGATGCAAGCTCAAAAAATTTATGCACTTGTTTATTGTGATGCCTAATAATTTACTATCAACCTCCTCAAATTAGTAGATTCTCTGCTACCATTTTTAGCCATCTATTTTTAACTAACTATTATGTTGAATTTTTCGAGACCATCTTAGAGTATTTTGATCAATTAAGTCCTAAGTTTTATCCAAACATAAATTCTTAAGTCGCTACCGAATTTTTTATAATTAAATGAAAAAAAAATTGAATTGTTATGTCTAGTTTTGTACTAAATGTATTTCTACTCTTTTCCTAGTTTGGAATTAGAAATTTTATACACTTATCAAATCACGTTCAGAAACTCAATAGAAATTATTTCTGAAAACATAAATATTATCCGACGCATCCTATATTGCTTGGTGGAGAGGCTGGAGAAAGAGAAAAGACTTCGAAATTACTGATAACCGCATTAACGGGCAGACGTCAAAGGAAAACTTTGGCGGGTGGGTTTGGTTAGGCGCAACTGAACTCGAATTTAATCCCTTCAACTAATCCTTCGTCTTGCTTTAAACAAAGATTCGCGGCCATCACTACACAAGCCAACAGCTACTGATTCCCCATATTCTCTCGCTCTCGCTCTCATCTCAAATGGCCTCTCACAACCTTGCGGTGATCCTCCGGCGCTCCTCCGGTGACGCCCGATTCCTCCTCGTGAAGCAGCGGCGGCCCCCGGCGTTTGGCAACGAGGAGTACGACTCCTACGTCGATTCCGACCTCTGGGACCTGCCATCCGCTCCGCTGAGCCCCCTCGTGGGGCAGCTGCGGCGTGCTTGGAGAAGGTCGATTTGGGACGGTTCGATGTGTATTCCGCCGTCGTCCAGGTACTCGGCGAACTGGTGACGCTCTACTGGAATTATTGTGATCTTTTCTTTTTTTTTTGATGAAGTGGACCTGAATTGCTACACTTTGTGGTCGGATAGGGTCTGGGGCTTGTTGGACTGGAGGTTTCCGATGTGGGAGAGCGGAGGTTCTTCACGTATGTCGAAGAAGCGGAGTTCGGGCCGGGATTACCTGTTAATACGGTCTTTATCGAGGGCAAATTGATCGCTGGGGACTGTAATTTACCAGGTTTGATGCCGTTTCTTTGCCTTTTTTTACTGCAATTGCTGGAGCATTTTGAGGTGTGTATGCCTGGGTGTTGTCTTTTAGTAATTCTGGCCATCTGGAAGTTGCAAGGATGAGCATGAGCACGGGGATTTCATTGGCTGCTATTTTATCCCATTGGATGTGAATAACGTGTGAGGATTGCGTTTGCAGAGTCATGTAAATGGGTGTCCGTTGAAAGTTGCCTAGATTGGCTCGTGGACGTGAAACCAAGTAGTGATCGCGTGGGACCTTTAACGGTTCTCGGTCTAATAAATGACTCTATGCCACCATCCAAATTTAAGGTCCCGTCAACGTTAATTTATCAGGTTTGTTCTTGCTTCAGTCAATTTCTCTGTGTATGTGTTGTTCCCTAGGATGTTGAGCGGATTTATTCAATATATTCCACTAATAGCAAGACTTGTTATCTTTATTTTTGGCACATTCTAATAGCAAGACTTCACGAAGCACTTCTTTGGCTGGCCTTCATGCCTGTCCTCATAAGAGAATTCCACATTGGTGCGTGACGCGTGATACTTGATCCAAATCTCTGAAAACATTAAAAAATCTCTTTTTACTTCAGGAGTATCCTCCAGGTGTTGTAGTTGTTCCTATGGGAAGTAGGACAGCAAAGCCTTTTCACACCACCAATTTAGTGGTATTTGCACCTGCGAGTAGTTCAGATGAATGTGGGGAAGGTAATTTTATTATGTCAGGAAATGCTCTCATAGTTGATCCAAGTTGCCGATCCCAACACCATGAAGAGGTAAGTTTGTAAGTTCAGTTTGTTTTATGCACGCATAATTTAGACGCTTAGATCCATCAAGTGCATTCTAAGCCTCTAAATTATATAGACACGACAAATAGAAACCACTAATTTCTAATTGTTGGGTCAGTCCATGAGCTCCAAGTAAGTGATCTTAATGAATTTGGTCTTTAGAGTTCCTACGCATTGTTAATTCATTCTTATGATGACCCTCTTCTCTAAAGCCATATCTTGATCTTCACACTTGAAGTCAAAATTTAAGGTTTTGAATTCTTTACCATTGTGACGATCACTCAGGAACGAGATTGTAAAGTCTTTTTCTTTTTTTTGGCCAAGGTTATATTGAAGCCATCCCTTTTTTAGCCAAAAAAAGAAGAAGAAGATTAATATCATGAAAACCTCAAATTGGTGTATTTGTGATAAATTTACCTTAAATAATTTTTTTGACTACCAAAAACTTAAATTTACCTCAAACGATGTACTTGTGACAAATTTACTCTTTATTAGTTAGCGTTAAATTTTACTGTCAAATTGCTAAATTAGATGGCAAGTGATAGTCGACTGGCATACAAGTTTAGGATTTTACTCTCCGCTTTTTACAGTTGTACTAGTTTTGTACTCTTTGTGACATTAATCCAATTTAACGGAGGGTATAATTGTTATAAATGAGCCATTTTGGGGTTTTTAGTGGTTAAAAAATTAGTTTGGAGTAAACTTATTATAAGTATAATGGTATGAGGTTTTTTGTGGTCGTTTAGGGCCTGTTTGTTAAGGGTAGATTTGGTCACGTTTCTGTTCAAAAATTGTTCAAGAACTATTTTTGAATAGAAGAACACGTTTGGTAATTGCACAAAATTTATATTCTTGGAATATAATAAGAATAGAAACATGTTTTGTAAACTTGCATAATTTTTTTTGTTTCTTTTAATATTTTTAATATTTTTCCTTTTTTTCTTCCTTTTGGCCGGTTGCCGCCTCGGCCATGACCGGCAATCGGCCGATGAGGGCCGGCAGCCTTGCCTATATCTGACGAGGCCGAGCATCGAGCTCGCCCAGCCACCAATGAGGCTCGGCCTCACCTTGGTTGGGCGAGCTTGAGCTCGCCTAGATTCGGCAAGGCTGAGCTTGCCCAGCCAAGGCAAGGCCAAGCCTCGCCGGGGCCAACGACACTCCGGCGAGGTTGTCGACGACCGGCCAAAGAAAAAAGAAGAAGAAAAGAAAGAGAAGGAAAAAATAGGAGAGAGAAAAATTGTTTTTCGTAAATGTTTCTTAACAAAGTTTTGGAACAAGAAACAAGTTTTTGTTATTTCTTGTTTTTGTTCCAAATGTGTTCTGGAACAAAAGATTCCCGAAAACAAAAAAATCTATCTTTTGTTCACGAACAAAAGTACAAACAAATGCGTTTTTTTTTTTTTATTTTATTTTATTAGGAACAAAAGAACAGAAATTGTGTTCAAGGAATAAAAAAGGAACGCAAACAAATGGGCCATAACTTGCCAAACAATGTTTATTTTTATTCTTTTGTTCTCGAGTAGTTTTGGAACGGAATCACGTTTTATAAAATTTTTGTTTTCGAGAATAGATTTTGAGTAGAATCAAGAATAATAATAATAATAAAAAAAGTTGATTCTTGTTCTCAAGAACAATTCTAGAATCAAGTCAACCTATTTTTCCTTTTTCCTCTTCTTCTTGTTCTTCTTCCCTTTCTCTTGTTCTTCAAGTGCCGTCACCACCGCCACCCCCACCGTCGAGCTCGCCCGCCACGGTGAGGTCGAGCCTCGCAAGTGGCTAGGCGGGCCTCCCCCGTGGCCAGGCGAGCCTCCCCCGGCCCCCTTGGCCATCGGCGAGCCTTGCCTGACTAGGCGAGGCTTCTGGCGCAGCTGCCGATGAGGCTTAGCTAACAAGGCATGGCCTTGTCGAGGGTTGGCGATGCTCGATGAGGTCATCGGCCCTCGTCTCGGCCAATCGCTAATCATCCCAAGGCCGATGACCGGGCCACCTTGAAGAAAAAGAAGAAGGGGAGAAAGAAAGGAAAATTAATTATAAAATAATAAAATAATTTAAAAAATAAAAAATGATTTGAAGTAGGAATTGAAATTTTGCTATATATAGAATGCATATTTATTTTTTATTTTAATTTTTTATTTAGTATTTATGTTTATAGTTTATACTATAGTTTATTATTTACTATTTAATAAAAATTTGATTAGTTAATGTTTTTATTACTTAGTATAAATATAATTAATCAATAGAATTTCTATGATTTGATAGAATTTTAGAATAGAATAGAATTCTAAATTCGAATTCTTTTAAAATTGAAAATATAATAAAATATAATATGATTTCTTCACTCATAAGAAGACACTTATATTGATGAGTGGTCCATGAGAATTCAATATCAAAGGTAATTCAAAAAGAATTGGAATAGAAATTTTATGTAGTTCTGCAACGCATTTACCTTCCTTTTCCATTCTAGAATTAGAAATTTGTGCAATTACCAAACGTATTTTTTTGCTTAGAAATTGTTCCTAAGAACATAATAAAAAAAATCATTTTTGATCAGAAATTATTTTTGAGAATAGAATGGTTACCAAATGTGCCCTTAGGGTAAATTTATTAGAAGTATATCAATTTGGGATTCGCAAAAAATTAATTTGGGATAAATTTATTGTAGGTGTATCAATTTTGAACTTGCAGTGTTAACCAGAAAAGAAAGACTTTTGCATTGTAATTCTGCCTTTATATTAGAAAAATATTGACAATGTAATTTCTATTTTTTTTTTCCATTATAATTAAACTAGCGATGATACTGGCCACCCTACAAGTACGAGGACCTTTTCGAAATTCAAAAAAAAAAAAAAAATTCAAGGGAGCTACAATAGAAGTCTTTAAAATTGGGTGGGAGCTAAAATGAGTTGAACAATGAGAGTTCAATAAGGTCGGATACATCCACAATGGCATTTTATATGTTAACATAAGAGTAAAATAAGTGATATGGTACAAGTTATGTCCACATATTCGGGATATTTTGGTCACATGATAGATAATGGCTTGATTGAGGGTAAAGCCATAGTTGGTCAATTTATACGTTAGAATAGGAGCGAGGGCCAATCTAAAAGTAAGTTGAAAAGTTGATTAGCCATCGGTATAATTTCCCTACTTTTTTTTTCTTCATAAGGATGTAACCTGATCTGGTCATAGACATTTTTCATTTAAATATGATCATTTGAGACTCTCATGATTGAATTTCTATTTTCAGATATCCTTGGAAGACGTAGAGAGTACATTAGTTTAGAACTTCGACAACAAGATGGGAGAGAAGCTTGCACAGATATTTTCATGTATATAGATTCTCGACTTTCGGAGGACTCACCCTAGTCGATGGACGAGATCCCCCGTAACCATACTGGGGAAGCTTCCTCGAGAGACACTTCAACTGCTTGGATTGACTTAGGGGTCAAGTAGAAATTCTGATCTAGGCCCGTGATCCTGTGGGGTCGCAGAGTTTGTACTAGACTCGAAATATAATGGGAGCTTTATCGATCATAAATTCTCAGACTTGCGCTCAACTCAAATAATGTTTCAAATCAGCCAAGCTTGACTCGATTCAAATCGTGGCGCTTCAAGCTTTTACAGTAAGTTTCTCAGTCTAAACAAGAGTTAAAAGGCCATACTAGACTATAATTTGGAAAGTAAACTAAAATGAAAATATTGCATTGTCAATCTTGTAATATCTATAGAAGTGTATATATGCTTATAATATATAACAAACAACTTTTCGATCATGCTTGAGAACTTATAGTTTGAGTTCTCACGAGTAAGTACTTGAGCTATTCAAATTCGAAACAAATCAAGCCGAGCTCCTCGTAACTCGGAGTAGCTTAAACTCTCTCCTTCCTCATTCGATCATGCCTCAAGTAGTAGATCTGGAGGTGAATTCATGTCCTAAATGAACTCATACTTTATTAGGGAGAATAATCATTTGTCTAATGTCTCCGGATCATGCGCAATAGGGGCGAATCGCTGAGTACCATCTTAGAAAAGTTCCTCAATCAAATTGGATGTTTGTACGTATTGAGTTTAAGGTCCCTCAGTATTGCCCAGAACCCAACACAGAGAAAGATCTTTCCTTGGGGTTTCTGGTGTGGCTCATACAACCCTTTCTTTTCTTCGAGTTCCGTCAATTATTTCTTCCCTATCCTATGCTGATGCGTACATTCACATTGGAACATGAAGGGGCCAATGTCAACTTGTTTCCCACCCCATGTCATCCTGATATGCTATCATACGCCATTCTCAATGTGCTTTGGCACAGAGATGAATCCCTCTATCGATCAGCTACATTTCTTGACTGTCAAGAGTGAGGGATACAACACCAGCATCTTCATCTTTGGAAGAACTTCCAGGCACGACCTGCGCGTGAGGAGGAGAAAAGAACTGCGGCTTAGGAGGCATTGGAATGCTTTTCAAGTTGCCCATCAACATTTCCAGCACTTGTGTCATTGAGGGCCGATCCTTCGGATTTATTTGAATGCACCACAAACCTACCATAACCATCTTTCTTGACACAGCAACTTCTTCTTCCATGAGATCGCCAAATTCTTGTGCTCTTTCTTCATTGATTTCGTCGTAAATCCGGCCTGGAAAATACGATTCACTTGATGCGCTTCCCTTCACTTCTTCTTGCTTCCTCCTGCCAACCATCTCGAGCAATAGCATTCCAAAGCTGTAGACGTCAGACTTATGAGAAGGATTTCCCAGATTTCTCATGAATATTTCGGGAGCAATGAACCCGATCGTCCCCCTAGCACCCGTCATGGTGATGAAGCTTCTATTCCTGGAGTATATTTTCGCCAACCCGAAATCAGAGATTTTTGGGTTGAAGTTCTCGTCCAGCAAAACATTCTGGGGCTTAATGTCGAGATGCAATATCCGCGAGTTGCAACCCTTGTGCAAGTACTCAATTCCAAGGGCAACCCCTACAGCAATTTCGAGTAGTCTTTCCATCGTCAAAGAAAGTTTTGACCCTTCTTTATGCAGCAAATCTCCTAGAGACCCGTTAGGCATGTGCTCGTAGATTAGAGCTCGTTTCGAACCTTCCAAACAGAAACCGAGCAAACGGATAATATTAACATGGTGAATCGTGCCTATGGTCGCAACTTCGTTGATGAAGTCCTGGCTGTTGTTGCTGGACTTGTCGAGTATTTTGACAGCGACAGGTCGCCCGCCTGGCATCCTTCCTTTATAGACAGTACCATATCCACCTTCACCCAGTCGCTCCTTCAAGGCGTTGGTCATCTTCTTTACGTCCTTGTATGAATAATTGGTCAATAAGGTTGACTGATAAGTTCTTATGAATTGCTCTGTCTTTGCCCTCTCTTCTGCGGTTTCATCTTTGCCAAAACAGGATGTCTTCTGAATTGACGAACTTCTCGTCTTAAAAATGTATAGTAAGATCATAACGAGCCCAAGAGACAAGCTTCCCAATGCACAACCTGCAAATCATGCACAAACTGATTAGCTTAATGGACAACAAATGATCTTTTTGCAAAGTAATGAAGACGATTAGTTTTCAGAAGACATTCAAGCAAATTGTGTCGATCAGAAGCTAATAAGCAATTTTGGGTTCTTACAAGAGAACAACTAAAACAGAATTCAGTGCCATCGCTCCTTGAGATTCCCTATGACCAAGCATGGTCTGTAGCTCTCTCAATGGGCACGGGCAAAACCAAACCACCCAGTGAAACTAAAAATAATCAGACTTCATATTATGCAGATATGTAGTTGCTGACGATCCTCGTCTAGCTTCCAAAATTTCTTATCATCAACTTTGTATAGTATGCCAGCGAAAACCAAACAAAATAAGAAAAATTATGCATTCAAGCACGAAATACCTCAAGCAACAACATGGTTACCAGAGATCGTATTGAATATTAAGTTTAATGCTCCTACCATGTCCGACTTAACTCTAGAGTCTAAAACTTCAGAAGCGATGGAGTAAATGTGCATACCGATAATGAGTTTGGTCTTGTCTGGCTTCCTGCAAAGGTCAGACAAAGGAAATGAGTACCATCTAGGATTTCTTTTGCAGGGAAGTGATGAAGTTCAACTTCCCATGTCACATTAGGAGGCAGTGGCACGCTGCATGCTGTATTTATATCTGAGTCAGAGTGAAGACTATCTCCCCACTAGCTTTCAGTTTCTAGTGCACAGGAGGACAAATAGAATTCCCAAGGTTGTATTGAGATATGTCTTCAACTTGAATCCGTAAAGCAAAGCAGAACTTTTTTTTTCACTATACGACTTGTGATTTAAATTAGGAAAGTCTTGATTAAACTTTTCGTTGACCAAAAGTATAAAGCAACGATAAATTATTGTGGAGTTCTTTTTTTTTTCTTTGGACAGAAATCTTTATAGGGTTGGATTTCTAGTTTGAATGAGTTTTTTTGAATTGGCTAAAAAGGGTGTATTTTGGTTTTAATCCATTAATGAGCAGGGGAGCATTTGGCCGTCATAATCTAATTGTGTAGCTTGCTTGTGAATTACATTTGGAAGAAATGAATTCCTCTATGAGATTGACAAATTGTTTCGCGATAACTTGTAAGTGCTGACACCATATAAGTTATTAAATGCAATTACACGCTTTCGCACCATGTGAGCGTTTGAGTGACTTGTGTGGTATAATCTCTAAGGTATCACTTGATTTATAATGGAATCTTATGCCATTCTCTACTTAGAATAGTCACATTATTTGAATAACGTAAATTTAGAGTCTCCTTTCTTTCTTTGTGCTATATATTCTACCATTTGATCTTTTTTTTTTCCACATTAGGTGACTTGATTTTGATTTTTTTTCCTGCCGTGTACATATTTATCATAGTAAAATTTTGCACTATGCAAACTATTCTTTTATTGAAATGTCATGGCACGTTGGTTATTTAACGAAAATTAAATAAGGGTAAATTTGTTATAGGTATTCTAATTTGAAGTTTTTTGTGGTATTAACCCTAAAATTAATGGAAAGTATAACCTTTGCATGGCCACTTAAGTCTCACTCTCGATATTAAATCATACCGATTCTTGATCTTCTTCTTCTTTTTAAATTTTTTTTTTTAAATTTTTTAATTTTCAAATTATGGGATTGCTCTGCCCTTTTGTAGAGCGAGAGTCGAACCTCGTGTCTCAAACTAAACGTTTGGACCTACCAGTGGGGGTTCGCCCCAGTAGCCACCCTTCCAACAAAGAGGGGGGAGGTGAGGGGTTCAAATCTCCACATTCTCAGGAGGATGGGGGTAGGGACGCGTAAGTTTCGAGTGGGTTGCAGCTCGCCCGCAAAGCGGGCGCACAAGTCTGCGAGCGAGTATAGAATATGAATGACAAAAAAAAAAAAAAAAAAAAACTAAACGTTTGGACCCTAGCTCTCCGGTGGGAATTGAAATTTTCACTTCCTCCTTTCCATGCGTCCGTGATGAAATTTTCATCAACAAAGAAAAGTAAACAAGGTTGGACGAAAAGAAAAGAAAAAAATAAAGGACTTACTTGCAGCCGCTGCAGAAGCAGACGACTTTTCTCGAACCGGCCTCGAATCCGCACCGGCCACCTTTCTGTTGGCAGTTTTCGCAATCCGGAATGGCGGACCAGGCCAGAGGAAATCCTTCTCTCATCAGATCCAGAACGAAGCTCCACCTCTCCTCTTTACTCATGTTCCTAAATTCACCGCTATTTAAATTAAGGACATCGGACACAGGCACCTCCACGAAGTTGCATCCATAGGGCGTCTCTCCGCCGTACGAGTAATCGGAACGGATCAACAGATTCCTCGATTGGTTCCACCACACATAAAGTCTCTCGTCTCCGCAGCTCACGTTCACCACCATCGCGTCGGCGAGCTCGCGGGGGAGCGCGATGCCGGAGTCGCACTCGAAGAAGGTGAGGTTGAAGCGCCACCGAGGAGGGAGGCCAAGGCTGTCGATCTGGACTCCGGAGCTCGGGATGGTCAGGTTCTGGAGCGACTCGCAGGAGCTGGCGTTCAGGTCCTTGATGAGCTGGTCGTTGACGACGGTGATGGCGAGCTCCTCGCTGTCCGGGTAGAGAGCTAGGACCCGGTAGAGAGTGCCGCGGATGTTGAGGACGGGGCGGCGGGAGGTGTCGCAGGAGACCTGGAAGCTGGGGAGGCCGCAGTCGAAGGGGCCGGTGCCGAAGGAGGCGGAGTCGGAGAAGGGGAAGGAGAAGTCGATGCCTCCGCAGGTGAAGGGCCGGCATCGATCGTAGTCCGAGGCGTCGTCTTGGGGTTGGGCGGCGACGATGATGGTGAGGAGGAAGGTGAGCGCGTGGAAAAGCATGGGAGACATGTTCGACTGGCCTGAAAAAAATAAAAATAATGTGCTACATATAAATATAAATATATATTTTTTTATCTAGCATACTTAATACATATTGCGAACTGTTCGCGTGGATGATTTTCGATCAGAAGTGGCCCGTCAGGCACTCCCCAAGTCAAGTCAAACTCACAGGACACTTGTCGCTGGTCACTATTAATTCATCGTTTGAAGGTGAAGTCCGAACATGAATGATTAGACACGACTTTTTTTTTTTTTTTTTGTACGTCATAGCGAATTAACCCTTTTCCTTTCTTGTTGTGTTATTGTTTTACAACTTCTCCGATCAAAATCATAACGTTTTTTGTATTGACTATCATATGGACAGTAAAAAAAATTATAATGTTAGTCAAAATGAATTGCAAATTACATATATTTGACATTCTCAAGACTTTCTTGCGCGGCATGTCTATCGCTTTTTCATATAAATATATGACTAAGGTATGATACTCATGACATTGCACATGCCTATAGAGTAATATATTCCTTTCAGCATTCGATCTATTTCGTTGCATTATTTGAGTAAATGGATAGTTTAGATGAGTTTTAACTAAGTGACGTGCATCTCGCAATTTTGTGAACCAAAGGATGATGAGCGCGGAGAAAAGCGTGGGAGGCATGTTTTGACCTTGATTGCGCAACTCGAGGACTTGTATGCAAAGTCCACTTCTCCATTATTTAATCTGTAAACTTATTATTTTTTTTAGGGATATGTTCAGCAGAAGTCCTAAAACTTGTCAATGAAGTGCAATTGAGTCTTAAAACTTACAAAAGTGCGATTAAGTTCTAAAACTTGTCAAGTTGGTTTAATTGAGTCCTAAAAGTTAACACCGTTAAGAAAGTTAACGGAAATCGTTGACGTGGCGCGACGTCATATTTTAAATGAATTTTTTATTTTATATATGGCTTTTTAAAATTATTTTTTATTCAAAATCTTTAAAAATTAGATAAAAACAAAAAAGAAAAAGCTAAATTTATTTAAAAATAAAACTATTAAAAAAAAAAAAGGCTGTCGATGGAGCTTTCGCCACGCCCATCGCCAAAGGGGCCGGTGACGGCCGTCGAACGGGCCGGTGACGATTGCCGGCCCTGAGCGGGGTGGTCGGTCCTCGCTCGGGCGAGGCCTCGCCAGTCCCAGGTGAGGGCTGGCCACCCCCGCTAGGTCGGGCGAGGACGCCCAGATCTGGGCATGTCGCGGGCGAGGTCTCGCCGCCCTCGCGGGCCGGCGACCATCGCTTGCCTTGGTGAGGCCTCGCCGACCCTCGCCTGGGGTCGGCGATGCTCGCCAAGATCTGGGCGCCGAGCAACCGAACCTCATGGTCCTCCTCCTCCTCGGCCTCGCCATTCTCGTCGTCGTCGGCGGCGGGGCGACGTCGTCCTCGTCGGCGGGTAGGCGGCGGAGAGGGCGACGGCCTCGAGCTCCTCCTCGTCCTCCTCGTTGGCCGGCTCGTCGAGTTGCGGGCTCCCCCCCCCTCGGACTCGTTCGACGGGGCCTCGTCGGACGACGCCACGCTCGTCTACATCCGGGCGAGCATCGCCGACCCTAGGCCGATGGTCGCCGGCCCTCGCGGGGGGAGGCATGCCCAGATCTGGGCGTCCTCGCCCGACCTCAGTGGGGTGGCCGGCCCTCACAGGGCCGACGAGACCTCGCCGGGCGAGGGCCGGCCACCCTGCCTAGGGCCGGCGACCGTCGCCGTCCCCTCCCGGCCCGTCGCCGGCCCCCTCCGGCGATGGGCGGCGGCGGAGCTCCACTGGGCGACCTTTTCTTTTATTTTAATAGTTTTGTTTTTTTAAATAAATTTAAGTTTTCCTTTTTAATTTTTTAACTTATTTAAAAAGATTTTGAATAAAAAATAATTTTAAAAAGCCATATATAAAATAAAAATTCATTAAAAATATGATGTTAGCGCTACGTCAGCGTCACGTCAGCAATTCCGTTAACTTTCTTGATGGTGTTAACTTTAGGACTCAATTGAATCAACTTGATAAGTTTTAGGACTTGATTGTACTTTTTGTAAATTTTAGGACTCAATTGCACTTTCTTGATAAGTTTTAGGACTTTTGCTGAACATATCCCTTTTTTTTTTATAGATTGGTCAACTGTTTACAAACGCTGGTCGTCTTCTTGGCATCAGAGCCCATCCGCGCAGGGTGGAACTAATCATCTGCAGCTCAGCTCTAACATGGGCAACAAGCTCCCACTCCCCGGTCGATCCCGAAAAACAAAAAGAGAAACAATATCATTTTAGATAAGCAAACTTAGCGTAATCCAAATCCTAAGCTGTACACTATATAACGAAGACTGTACATCCTAAACCCCACGCCCCTACACCCTAAACACTACCCTACATCCTACATATTAAATGCTACAATCTACATCCTACACCCTAAGCCCCATTACAGTAAACCGTACACTGTACACCATAAACCTTACACCCACTCTAAACCCCAAACTCTAAACCTTACACCCTAAAGCTTAAAAAATCTATACATTTGTTTATTGTAATGCCGAAAGATTGTCAATCTCCTCATATTGTGACTTATAAGCCAATATAATTCTTTGTCATTATTTCAGCCATCTATTTTTTACTAATTATCACATTGAATTTTATGAAGCCATCTTAAAATATCTTAATCAGTTAAATTCTTACAAAAGTTTAGTTTTATCCATTGACATTTTTATAATTAAATGAAAAAAAAAATCAAGAATAGAAATTTTTAGGATCGTAATAAATGGATTTCTATATTTTTTCCATTCTAAAAATATTAATTTTGATAAATGTCCGATTTGATCTAAACGCACTATTTTATTTAGAAACTTATCAAGGAAATAAATGCATAAAAAGCTTCTCTCTTCCCTCGCCGGAGCTAGCGGAGGGAAGCCAGCATCCGGCGAGGCGAGCCAGCGAAGGGAAGAGAGAAGAAGCAAAAAAAAGAAAAAGAAAAAGAAAAATAGTAACAAAGGACTAAATCGACATTTATCAATAGTTTCGGACCAAATCAGTCGATCGAAAGTTCGGACCAAATCGGATATTTATCAATAGTTCGGGGCCAAATTGGCCGTCAAGAGTCGGACCAAATCGGATTTATCATAGTTCGGGGGCCAAATCGTAGCCCAATCGAAAGTTCGACCAAATCGCGATTACAGGTAATAGATAGGGACCATTTGTGACATTTTCCCAAAAACAAAAATGTTACTAGACATCGTTAGGGAGGCTGAAGAAAGAAACTAGACTTCGATTTTACTGATAACGGGCGCAAACGGGGGGACGTCAAAAAGGACATTTTGGCGGGCGGGGTTTGGTTAGGCGCACGCGCAACCGAAACTCGCATTTGATGCCTTCAACTAATCCTTCGTCTCGCTTAAAAACGAAGATTCGCGACCACATCACTACGCAAGCCAGCAGCTACTGATTCTCCCCAAATTCTCTCGCTCTCGCTCTCGCTTTCCTCTCGAATGGCCGCTCACAACCTCGCGGTGATCCTCCGGAGCTCGTCCGGCGACGCCCGGTTCCTCCTCGCCAAGCAGCGGCGGCCCCCGGCGTTCGGCGACGAGGAGTACGACTCCTACGTCGATTCCGACCTCTGGGACCTGCCCTCCGCCCCGCTGAGTCCCCTCGCGGGGCGGCCCGGCGAGGTCCGCGTCCGCGTCGGAGGCGCGGCCGCGGCGTGCTCGGAGAAGGTCGATTTGGGACGGTTCGATGTGGATTCCGCCGTCGTCCAGGTACCCGGCGAACTGGCGACGCTCCACTGGAATTATTGTGATCTTTTTTTTTTTGGATGAAGTGGAGCTGAATTGCTACACTTCGTGGTCGGATAGGGTCTGGGGCTTGTTGGACTGGAGGTTTCCGATGTGGGAGAGTGGAGGTTCTTCAAGTATGTCGAAGAAGCGGAGTTCGGGCCGGGATTACCTGTTAATACGGTCTTCATCGAGGGCAAATTGATCGCTGGGGACTGTAATTTGCCAGGTCTGATACCACTTCTTTGCGTTTTTTCTTTTTCCTGCAATTGCTGGAGCATTTTGAGGTGTGTATGCCTGGGTGTTGTCTTTTAGTAATTCTGGCCATCTGGAAGTTGCAAGGATGAGCATGAGCACGGGGATTTCATTGGCTACTGTTTTATCCCATTGGATGTGAATAACTTGTGAGGATTGCATTTGCAGAGTCATGTAAATGGATGTCCGTTGAAAGTTGCCTAGAGTGGCTCGTGGACGTGAAACCAAGTAGTGATCGCATTGGACTGTTAATGGTTCTCGGTCTAATAAATGACTCTATGCCACCATCCGAATTTAAGGTGCCTTCAACGTTAATTTATCAGGTTTGTTCTTGCTTCAGTCAATTTCTCTGTGTATGTGCTGTTCCCTTGGACTTTAAGCAGATTTATTCAATATATTCCACTAGTAGCAAGACTTGTTATCTTTATTTTTGGCACATTCTAATAGCAAGACTTCACGAAGCACTTCTTAGGCTGGCCTTTATGCCTGTCCTTGTAAGAGCATTCCACATTGGTGCGTGACACGTGATACTTGATCCAAATCTTTGAAAACATTAAAAAAATCTCTTTTTACTTCAGGAGTATCCTCCAGGTGTTGTAGTTGTTCCTATGGGAAGTAGGACAGCAAAGCCTTTTCACACCACCAGTTTAGTGGTGTTTGCACCGGCACGTAGTTCAGATGAATGTGGGGAAGGTAATTTTATTATGTCAGGAGATGCGCTCATAGTTGATCCAGGTTGCCGATCCCAACACCATGAAGAGGTAATTTTGTAAGTTCAGTTTGTTTTATGCATGCATAATTTAGGCGCTTAGATCCATCAAGTGCATTCTAAGCCTCTAAATTTTATAGACACGACAAATAGAAACCACTAATGTCTAATTGTTGGGTCAGTCCATGAGCTCCAAGTGATCTTAATAAATTTGGTCTTTAGAGTTCCTTCGCATTGTTAATTTACTCTTATGACGACCCTCTTCCCTAAAGGCATATATCTTCACACTTGAAGTCAAAATTTTCACCTGCCTAAACCAATTATAAAAGAGTTTCCTTCATCTTTGTCTTGAATGGTTGTAAAACTTCCCATTTCATTTACTTCCCATTTTACTTGTTCATTCAGTTGATCATCATAGCAAAAAATCTTGGCTAGACTCATTATCTGCCCATTCTGAAGTTAGCTGTCTATATCCGTGGCAGAATACATAATTTACATAGTTTCAGTCCGGTAAGTATTTCCATTCAATTAAGCAGCATTCAGTAGTTGCATATAAATTCAAGAAATAAGAATGTTATAGCTTCCTCAGTCTAACATATGTGTGAATGACGTGAGAGTGCATGGGAAGCTTAATACAGCAAAGAAATTTTCAGCAAAAAAAGGTTAAAGAAAATGGATCAAAAAGTCATTCTTGTCTAACAATTCTATGAGTACCTATTGTAAATTTGAGGCATTTTTACTTGTCGACAGATTACATGGTATTAAATGTTGCGAGTCAGTAACTGTCCATGTAACCAATCTGGATTTGCATCTCCTTTTGTTTTTGTTTACAAACTTTTTTGAAAACTTGTTAATTCTATTCTCCTATTTATTAGCTTGGGAAAATTGTTGCTGCCTTGCCAAGAAAGTTGATTGTGTTTGTCACCCATCATCACCATGATCACATTGAAGGTGAGTTAAGCTTCATACAGTACTGAAAGCTATTTCATTTCCAAAGGGGCTCTAGGACTAAAATTTAATCAGTCAAAACTATACTCAATATAGGGGCTCTAGGACTAAAATTTAATCAGTCAAAACTATACTCAATATATATAGAGAATCGTTCGTTATGTCATTTTTTTATCCCCTGCAACTTTGGTTAAGAATTGGAAGGTAAAGGACTCAGAATTTATAAAAAGGCCTTCTCTTGCTGAGACTCAGTCCACCATTGATCCAATGATCTCATCTTGGGTTCAAAATGGGGCCCACATGTTGGATGACTGAGATAACTCATCCACAGGTAGAATTTCACCCAAAGAATGGTCATCTGTATTAGTGAAGAAATCGTGGTTTAGAGAATGTTGATTTGTCCTGAAAGCATCATGCTTCTTAATTTTCTTGGTCTCTCGGCGCATCCATTTCCTTAAGATCCTAAACTTTTGAGTGGAGGACCAAGTTTAAAATTTTAGGACTACTGCCTCAACTTCTCTTACGTCATTTGATAGTTTACAGGGATGGATATAGAATGACAGTTGGGGTGCATGTGAAGGACTGGTCAGTTGGTCAATGCATGAGCTGCTATTGATTTTAGAGTCTTACAATTCTGGTTATAGCAGAAAATTGTACTCTGTTAGAATACTTACTTAATAAACCATGCCTTCTTTTAACAGCTTAACTTTTTAGAACAGTTGGCAATGTGTTACACAAAATCTCACATGGTATCAGAGCTAGAGGTCTTGAGTTCAAATTTTCCAAGCTCCATTCACCTCCCAATTAAATTTCCGCGCGTAGAACTAGGTAAAAAGACCAAACTAAACATGACGGGGAGTGTTATAATATTTAAATAATAAACCATGCCTTTATCTAACAGTTTAAGCTTTTAGAACATTTGACAGTGTGTTCAGCAAAATCTCTCTCTCTTTCTCCCTCTCATGTGCAGATGCACACATCAACGAACTCACATAATGTCACATGCGCCCTTGCGCTTTATGGCACGCATGTGCTTGCTTGCATTCTCTGAATACAGTTGTGAGCACCATGGACAGGTTTAGAAACACCCACCCACCTCCCCAAAACTGGAGGAACTATATTATTAAATTTTGTGTCAAAAAAAAATCTTAAGTTAGGATCAATGTCCTCAAATGATGATCCTTATCATAGGCTGTGAGGTGATATTAAGTATTTATTTCTAGTCTGAGAAATAAATCGATATTAGATCTGTTTCTACTTGGATAATACTTGTTTGCTGTGTACTCTAGTAATATTAATTGTTATAAAAGCTTGTCTTAAGGAGACGCTTAAGGAAGGTATTTGAGTGTGTTTATTGTCTTGAATTGTTGATACAACTATCGATTAAGCGTCTTTCTAATATTCTCTGCTACTTTTCTACCCTTTACTGGTTAAAAAGAGGAATTAATTTCATAATAGAATTCTCCTCTATACATTTACTCAACAAAATTCTTTTATCATTAATAAATTGATTGCTATGGCACTGCATGGCATATGATATTTTGCACTAAATTATTTTCAGGTCTCTCAGTTGTTCAGAGATGCAACAGTGATGCCATCTTGTTAGCACATAAAAACACCATCTCTCGCATTCAGAAAGGTGATGAAATGACTACTTTTTCCCCCATTGATGCTTTTCTAAATTTGTCTGTCCTCTGTAATTATTCCGCCTCATATTAGTAATTACATATATACCATTGAGGACGGATATGAAACTACATAGAAACCCACAAATTCATCTACATACGTGTAAATGTTAATACAATCACACAAATCTACCTGGGTGATGAAAGCTTAGCTGATTTATTTTTTGGCAGATGTTTGGTCTCTTGGTTCCACTCCAGTTTCAGGAGCAGAAGACATCTGCATTGGTGGTCAGAGGTTAAGTATAATTTTTTCACCGGTAATTCACCTTTATATGAACAACTTTTCTTACTGTATGGTTTATGAGTCATAAGTTGAAATTAAGTTCAAAAGGTTGCTAACGAGACAAAGGAAACTTTAATTTTATGCAAGATGCATTAAGATTTGCCATTCTGATTTACTAATTTGGCTCATGACTTTTCAGTCTTCTTTAAATATGCCAAATGGAATGCTAGAGCTGAGTTTTTCTATACATTTCTTCATGGTCAAGTTTTAGGAAAAATCCATGGTCTGGTGGCTGCTTTGTTGGACTGGTCCCATAGAGAATATGGGAAATTGGATGGAAAGCCAAAAAATCTTGTTCATCAGATCAATTTCAAGAAATGTAATAGGTTCCCTGTAAAGCCATAACTCACTGACATTTGAGGAATTTTACTGAAGTAAGATTATAAATTTTACAGTTAAAGAAGGAAACTTACAACAACCAATGATTATTACTTACGGATAGGCTGCATTAATTAACAAACTTGAAAGAAATGTCACTCATTTTCTAAGTTTGCTAAGGATAGGGATCGGGTGAGTAAAACAATTTTGGATTGCTTACTATTCCTCCAGAGAACTTACAATCATTAAAGACTTTTTCAAGCTTATGAGAACTAAAGGTAATTTCCTATCTTTTAGGTAGATCACTGATCATCATTTACATAGACTTATGGGTAACTTACGATTATTGAGGCCAATTACTTAAACTTCTGTCTCCTACGACAATATGAGGGACATTACTATGCCATTGGTTAATTACTAAGTTACAGGATATGGAATCTATAGCTAAATTACTACATGAGAAGGGAAACAATTAGCTACATGTGCAATCGAGATTATGATGATTCTAGACCAATTACAATCATTGGAGGTATAATTAGTAAGAACAGGAACTATAAGTTATGACGGATTGAGGAAAATTACAATATGGTAGGCTAATTACTAAGGGATTCTATTGTTGAGTTCTGAAGTACAAAGGGTACTTAAATTAGTGACCACGATGAAATCCTAATCACTACTATCTGAGGGGAATTGTGATATTTTGTGGATAATCACTAGTGACAACATCTTGGTATGAAGTGAAATAATGGATGTGCAAGGTCTAGAGATTTCAAATCATCTTATTTGCTTATATTTGTGTTAATTTGGATTTTTAGGATGCTTCACAAAGTTGTATCTTTCTTAGGTAATAAATTACTTGTAGCTATTATTCTCAAAATGAGTAATTTACTTTCAAAGTAATAGCATCTCATAAGCAAAGTAATTTACCTTATAGACAGTAATTTAAAGTAGTAATTTATTTTGTAATGTGTAATTCCCTTTTAAAGTAGTAGTTTCCCTTGTAATTAGTAAATTGAGTGAGTGCTAATTCTTGATGATTGTAACTATAATTATTCTCAGTAAATTGCTACCAAAATCTAATTGCAATTAAATACCTTATTATATTGTAATGCAAAATGATGTGCGTAAGTTATATTATGTGTTCGTAAGATAAGATTTAGCGTTGTTAGTGTAAATGCAAAAATTATCTCACGTGTCATAAATTATCTTTTGGGTTTTATAAATTAACTATAGTTGGACTTTTTTCCACATGGGATGGGGTCCCCTTTTTCTCATACGGGGCCCCAGAAGCACCTTTAGTTTTATGATTGCCCAGAACTTCTGTTATAGTCCGCCAAGTCTTGGATTGTGCACAAGATTGGGTTGCATAGCTCTGAATTTGGTTGGAACTTCCATTTGGTTTGAAACTTCCAGTTTCCTCAACCTATGTTGTAGAAGTTGGTAAGCTACTTGATCAGCTGCTTCTCAAGGTAGTTACCATGGATAGTGGTTTAGGGGCAACCATGCCTAACTCGATATGTTTTGCTCCAGTCATGGTAAGATTGGGTAGATGGACTGGACCAGAAAACTAAGTACACAGTGTGCAGGTGTTGGCTTACTTTTCTCTTCTTGGGTTGCTAGTAGTAGTTGCATCGAAAAGATTGGGTTTTACTTGGCATCGCAATGTACTTTTTTGGATTTTTGCTGAAGTGTATTTGCATCTTGAACCATCAGCTGAGACTCCAGGCTTAAAATACTGCATGCACATAAAGTTACGGAAGGAAGACCATTAGTAGTGAAATATACTTATAAGAATTTATTCTTTTGTTGTTTGTTAGTCTGCTTCCTTATTTGTTTATTATGGTTTTGGTTGGCAAAAGTAAATGATGGAGCGTTGTTGTTCATTTTCTGCACTATCTGCTTGTGCTTCAATCCGTCTAGAAATCATATACAAAATCACCATTTAGTTTGTCTCACTGTAGATGTTTGGTAGACAAAGATAGCTGCCAGGTCAGATGCTTTGAAACAAAAATTGTTTTGGCATATAGACAATTGGTTAATTTCTCTCTAGTTTGTTACCTGTCTAATTAGCAGTATCAGGTTTAAGAAATAGTATGTCCATCTATTTGTTTGTTATTTGTTGTTTATGGAGGAAGTCTTTTAACTCAGGGTCATACGGATGGACATCTGGCACTATTACACAACAGTACTCACTCACTCATAGTAGGTGATCATTGTTTGGGGTAAGTTTCTTGAAAGACTCTAGCTTATGAACAGGTCTTTATGAGACTGGATATGGATGTGTGCTTGTAGAATTTGAGGTTTTAAATTCGGGAGAATATTCGTATCTGTGGATCAATCAGCTTTCATGGAGAGCCTACTTAAATTCTAATTGATAATTTTGGCTTACTTATTTTATATATACAATAAAGTAAGTAATTTTGTGTAATCTAACAGAGAATTACATGCTGTCATCACTCGAGTAGCAAATTCATGGAAAAGTAGGTCAATCAGGGATAGTGCTTGTTATTGATATTTTTTGGCTAGGTTAAAAATTGTGAAGGTCATAGAGATATAAAGCGTGGCTAGTTTAGAATAGTATAATTTTTTGGAGTTTATCTGGTAAAACAACAGATAGGTAAAGTGTAGCTTTTCCATTTCATGTTTTATTTGATTTTGACTCAGTGAGGTGTGGGCATGTACCCTTGAGTTCGAGTCATCTATTTCTCTAAGTTTGATATGCATGGATTTGCAAAAATGATCCACAATCTGGGCATGGGAATTGATGTGTCAATAATATGAAGATAAGCGAAAAAATAGCAGAAGAGATAATTTCAAATGATGTGTCAAATGCAGTTACATTATCCCATGTTCATTTCTCTCTCTTTTCATTTTATTCATGAATTGCTTACTCCTAACCTTTGGTTTGTCACCCTTGAATGGTGTCTTGATCTCTTAAATGATCTCTTCAGCCAAGGAAGTTCAATACTGGATGTTGATTCTGGTGGAAATATCTTTGTAAGTTCAATAACAAATTCTCTTCATGCTTTACCTTTGTTATTTTAGCATGTATTGATTGTACTAGTTGCTCTAGGATCTTTCCCAATGATAATAATTGGAAACCCTATGATAGGATCCTATTTCAACTCTTAAGAGAATAAGCTTACTATATCAAGCATCACCAGTGTGAAGTGTTGTCATGTGAAGAAAGTTAAAATGAAAATTTGACTCGACCAATATGAAGTTTGCCAGAAAAAGGAAAATTTTCATTTCACATTTTCTGGCTTGGGTACACTCAGTCAGTCAACCCAATTTTCTGTCTCAGATGTTCATGTGCACATTTTTTTGATAATGGAGAAGTTCAACTAGAGGGCAATTGGGGGTAGAAACAAATCCATATAATAAAGCCATAAAGAAAACAGCTCTAAAAACCGAAAGGGAGTGATACAGGATAAATCATTGACTATATCAACCAACGCATTTACATTCATATGCAAGATTTGCTAAGTTCTTGATTTGGCCAGTACCCAAAAGGGAGTAATGCAGGAGAGTGGGAACTGTATTGTACCAATTAAGAATATAGCACTTCTTCTCTAGTGCTGCCAAAAGATTCTACAATTAAATGTGATTGAACAAGTGTGCAATAGTTTGGGAAACTTTAACAAATGATTCCATTATCTTCTGAGAAGATATAGTTTTCCTATGCTTTGTTATCTTGAAACTATTCTTGATGACCCTTTTGCTTGCCCAGGATTACTTCCAATCAACATACAAATTCATTGAGCTTTCTCCACATGCTCTCATCCCCATGCACGGGAGAGTCAACCTGTGGCCAAAGCACATGCTTTGTGGATATCTGAAGTATGTCATCAGCTTTGCTCCCTAAACTCCTATCTTATCATACTAAGACCTACATCCATAATTACAACTCCACCTTGCAACTTTTATTTGTCACCTTGGAGGTTTCTTCTGTTATGTTCCAAGAAAAAAATTTGGTGGCTTTCAGATTGCTGTCAATAATTGTGTGGGATCATTTGATGACTTTGGCAGAGTAAAATTTTTTGACTGTTCAAGGACAAATACTTGGTTTTTCAACTCATGCAAAGTATGAACATAGACATTAATTTTGCTTGCTCACAGCTTGTATGAGTGGTGTCATGTGTATGATTGGTGTCAGATGTGCATTTGCTTTACTTTCCCTAAACCCAATCTTTTTAGGTTACTAAACTACATTGAAATTAAACTGGGACAGATATCTAGTTCTCACTGTCACTTCTGTATTCAGGAATCGTAGGCAGAGAGAGGAATCCATATTGAAAGCTATAGAAGATGGAGCACAGACATTATTTGACATTGTTGCAAATGTCTATTCTGGGGTTGATCGCAGTTTTTGGCCTTATGCTACGTCGAATGTGAGGGTTCACGTGGATCATTTGGCCCAACAAGATAAGTTGCCAAAGGTGTGTCCTAAAATTCAACATAAAACCTGCAGTTACAATTGAATGCTACTTACTTGTGTAGGTTGGTTAATTGGACACTGTCCGTTAACGTCTTTCTCTGCCTGTGTGCCTACTAATTTTTGTACAGAAAGTTAAAAATAATTAATGTTTTCAGAATGAGTATTCCTTATAGTTAGATCCTACAGGTTAAAAATAGAGATGCTTTCTTACTTCCACTGGAAATTGTAGAACTGAATCGAATTAATTGTAATGACCATACTGAACTTTTTCTCTTAATAAAATAAGCATAAAGGATTTTCCATTTTACACCTTGAATCTTGTTTCACCTCAACCATTCTCACATCAAGTCATCAGTTGTCCTGTATGTGAACAAAAGCAAGCCTTACTATCTTAGCAGGGTACTGTTATAGCATTTCCGGTTACAGCTTTGGAAGTCACGTGTTGCCCAATAGCCTCCCCAAAAATTATGAAGTATATGGAAATACAAGGAATTATACAATATACATAATAAGTCCTTCATTCTAGGGTGCTTTTCATATCAATTCTGATGGCGTTCTTCTGGAGCTTCTAATTGTGCATTGTATATGATATCACATTTTGCTACCAAAGCTATTTCTTTATGTAACTCCAGTTAATGCAGAAGACTATGTAACAATAGTGTCACTCTCGTAGTAAGTTCAGCTTTGAGATTGACATTTGGTCAAATTGCCTTTTTAGATTTTTTCTGGGGAGAATGTGTTCAAGCAATGGCTAGCCTCTAGCAATGGAGGAAAGCTATTCCATTTGCAGTAAAATTTTGCAACTCTTTCTAAGTTGATTTGATTAATATCAGCCTCCAAGAAGCTATCTTCTCTCTATACTGGGTATCAAGTGATCTGTGATGTCGAAGTCGATCTCATTAGATAGTGAAACTAAAATGAAAATAGGATGAACCAGGTAGTGAGAAGAACATATGAAAACCAGGTTTTCTCTCATCTAATATTAAGGGGTCACTGAGTTGAGATGGGATGTTAGAATCCAGATCTGGTAATCTTATTGAAATATTCAAAGCTTTATGGTGGTTCTTATCCTTGCAAGGTTTAGGATTCATCCTCTTGTACAGACAAGTCACGCTATATTAAACTCTGTTTTTCTTTCACATACAGTCTCTGAACAATTTGGTTGGAGTTAAAACTGAATAAACGTTGAGAGTTTGCAGGACTTTTCAATGGACACTTTCAGTCACAGTTTGGTTGCATTTCCTGACCACTTGGCTAAACATGGAGCCAAGTAAGGAGACCTGCTCTCTGGCCTGCCTCCACCTGCTCTAGTTTAGATTGGACCTTGCATACTTTGAACGTAAGGGCTGAAAGTTCTTAGTTGCATTTTTAAATTGATCAACTCAGTAAATCATTAGACATGAGAATGCAAACACATTGTTCACTGCAATTGCAGCAGATTTCTTCTTACTGGAAATTAATCTTGCGATAGTAACTCTATAAATCTTCAAATTTTGACCGACTGATCACAGCTTGTTGCCCTGATGCAGGAATTTTCAATTCAGAAATTCCAAAGAAGCTGTAAGCTGCATTTCTTCATTCGGTGGCTTGGGTCCTACTTTATATATCTATTGATGATGAGGTGCTGCAAGCTAAGCAAGTCAACATTTATAGTTTCTGGCCTGATAGCTGGCTTCACCTCAATTTACTTAATAAAAAAAAGCTCATTGTCGAGTAGTTAAAGAGAGGAACTTGCAATCCTAGTTTTCAGAGCAGATTTATAAAGTTATGTTGTCAAACATGAAATTTGTGTATAGTTGATTATCCGCCCAGAGAGGATCTGAACTAGATCATTGCTGTAGTACGTCAGACATGGATGCACATGGGAAATATATGCATTACCTTTTCTCTCTGCAGGATGATAATCTGCGGGGTCCTTTTATGTCCCTATCCTAGTTTTAATTTTGGGTGTTTCAAATATTGAACAATTCATAACCGCAAATTTTTTATAGTCTGCCATGCATGTCTTTCTTCCGCATCAGAATTGAAACAGACTCATTCATTGTACAAGTCTGGTTACCATAGGATGGATTTGAAAGTTGATTTAGTTCCAGCATTAGTCACGAGCACAAGGACATTGCCAGTGCTTAAATCATTGAAAATCCAACAGTATGTAACTTCTGTTGGGGTTCAAACGCTGGAAAAAGTCGTCAACGCCTAAAATAATTACTCTTAACGCCTTTTTTTCCATATGTAAAGAACTGCTTAGCATCTGACCTGACTGAAGATTTAGGGCTTGTTTGTTAATGTTTTTGTTTCTATTTATGAACAAAATTTCTATTTTTTTTGTTTCAGGGGAACAAAAAAAGAATGAAACGCGTTTGTTTGCGTTTTTTTCCAAATTTATTTTTTTGTTAAAACACATTTGAAAAAATAAAAAACAAAAAAAAACATGTGTTTCTTTATTTTTACTAACAATTTTTAAGAATAAATTTTCTCTCTCTCTCTTTTTTTCTTTCTTTTCTTTTCTTTTTCTTTGGCTTTTCTTTGGCCGGAATCGGCCTCCCCTTGGCCGGGCGAGCTCGGACTCGCCCGCAACCTCGCCGGAGCGTCGCCGCCCCTAGCGAGGCTCGGCCTCGCCTTGGGCTGGGCGAGCTCGGACTCGCCTGGATTCGGCGAGCTGAGAAATGGCCGCGGTGGGCTTTTTTTTTTTTGTTGGCTTAAAAAAATAAAGAAAAAAAAAAAAATAAAAATATTAAGAAATTAAAAAAAATAAAAAAAGAACACAAATTTACAAACGATTTTTAAATAGGAATTTACCAAACACGTTTTTTTTTATTCCAAACACACCCTTAAATAGAAATATTACAAAACGCCCCCTTTGTTGCCTAGACTAGATACTCAACCTGTCTCTCGTTTCCTTTCTGCCATGAAATGTAAACCTCGCATCTCAATTCATGCCATACGGCATTTCGCCTGGGATGCTTGAGCTTGCAATCATTCACGAGAAAATGGCTCCTCTTTCTTGTTTCGAAGCCTACTCACAGGCCAACAACGCCTGGCACTTACCATGTGTTCCAATCTCCTAGAAAACGTGCTCAGCCCTAATCTCATCCCCAAGAGTCCGCCTTATAAGCTGTTACTGTACCATCGTCTCTTGAATGCTGTACTACAAAAACGGTTTCTTGCAGTAATACCGCAGAGATGAAGAGGTCTAAGATTACCGTGTGCATTAAAGAACTCACAGTGCGCATTGGAAGAGACAGGAGCTTTCACGTCGCAGCGACCATAATTTTCTGTCTGTCTATGGCGCTTTTCACAGTGGCCCTCGGGATGTACATTCACGATCACATAAAAAGGTTCACTATTTCAGATGAATCCTATTCTACTCAACTGACCCCACTTCTTACATCGGTACCCACCTCAGCGTTTTCATTATTCAACTTTTCGTTGGCCGCTTCTTCACCGATCCCATTTGAACGTGCAATTGGTCCGGTGGGTCCTGAGACGTCATGGCATTCAATGAGTGATGAGGAACTTGCATGGCGAGCCTCCATGGTGCCCCATATCCTAGAGTATCCTTGTAATCGGACGCCGAAGGTGGCTTTCATGTTCTTGAGCAGAGGAAGTCTGCCTTTAGCTCCTCTTTGGGAGAGGTTCTTCAAGGGACACAAGGATCTCTATTCAATCTACCTGCACATGTCGGTGGACCTCAGCAATGGCGAGATGCTGGAGACGTCAGTGTTTTACAAGCGCAGAATTCCGAGCAAGGTTCAAGTCATCTGCTCTTTATTCCTGATCTCGTTCTTTTCCTCTGTGGAAGGGCCAGGAAAAATGAGTTAATGATAGTTCATGTTTCTTCATCTGCTGTCGGCGTCACCGTTGTTTGAATTACAGTGACCAAATACCACATTGCATGCTGTTGATAGGAAGCTGCTAAGGACGTTAAGCATTCCCAGCTTAATGGTCCGATATGCAGAAAGTAATTTCCTTGAGGTGATCATGACATGATTGCGGAACCCTTTTTTGCAGCCGGCTCAATGGGGACGGGCAAGCATGATCGATGCTGAGAGGCGCCTCCTGGCTAATGCCCTGCTTGACTTCTCCAACGAGAGATTCGTGTTACTCTCGGAAACGTGCATTCCTCTTTTCAACTTCACCACAGTCTACAGCTACCTCATCAACTCTGATCAGAGCTTCCTCGGCTCGTTCGACGACCCTAGGCCCATGGGAAGAGGCCGGTACAACAAACGGATGTGGCCCACGGTGTCGTTGTCCGAGTGGCGTAAAGGCTCTCAATGGTTCGAAGTCCAACGCAGGGTCGCTGTCGAGATAGTGTCCGATGTCATGTACTACCCCGTGTTCCGGAACCACTGCAAGCCTCCTTGTTACATGGACGAACATTACTTGCCAACCCTTGTCACTAAAGTCTGCCCAGGCGCAAACTCGAACAGGAGCATCACTTGGGTTGATTGGTCCGGAGGCGGTTCACACCCCAAACAATTTACAAGGACGGACGTTTCTCAGGTGTTCTTGAATAGGATAAGACATGGATTCAATTGTACTTATAATGGCATCACTACCTCAATTTGCTTCCTTTTCGCTCGAAAGTTTCATCCAAACACTCTTCAGCCTCTCCTCAAGATAGCTCCTCCATTGCTTGGCTTTGTCCCATAGAACAGGACAATATGGCAGTGTCAAATAAAGACTTGACCTGGCTCATGAGTAGCAGGTGTGTTTTCTATAACACTAGCTGAACTGTCCTGACTGCAAACTTGATAACAACAATGATTACATGTTGGCTCAAGATCATATACATAAGATTGAACAACAAAAAAAGTAAAAAAAGGAGTCACGAGCCGGTGACCTTAATTATGGTTCTTGATCTCCTCAGGCTTTTCGGTTATAAATGGCAAAAGCAGCATCTGATCATTCTTGTTTGTCTTGCATAAACATTTCAAAGAAATGCGACTTATTAAGCTGAGGAAAATTGAGCAGTCATTTAGGGTGCACATGATAATAATCTTATTTTTCTATTTTTCTATCTTTCTATCTTTTTGTTCCTAGTAGATTTGAAATAAAAATCCCGTAAATTCACTTTTCTATTTCTAAAACAAAATTTTCAGTCTAGAAATAGGGACTAGAAATGAGAAGTGAAAGTTTTTCATTTTTCGACTTCTCAAACAAAAATAAAAAATAAAAAAATTTCTCATCACCCACCATTGTTACTAGCTAGCCCCCTGCCCATCTGCAGCCGGCCCATCAGCTGCCTCGTGTCGACTGCCCAGAGGGAGAGATTTTTTATCAAATGTATAAATAGAAATAAAAAAATCTATCTAGAAATTCATTTTCAAAAATTGATAAAAAAGATTGGAGAACCAGGTCAAGATTTTAAATGAAAATAATTGAAAAACAACTATAGAAGATAAGAGAGTATTAGAAGGGACTAGTTAGTCTTTGGTCACCAGCAAGAATAAGTGGACAGTGAATGGAATTATGGAAGAACCACAGCACAGAGAGAGAGAGAGAGTACTGTCCTCACAACTCACAAATGAACTCATAATTAAAATGCTACTCTAAGGTCGACATTATTTTGGTGACATTACATATACATTAGCGTCGATACCACTTTTAAGATTCAAACAATCGCCCAGACCACGAAAAATGGTGAATTTAGGACAAAAAGAATGGAGCGGGGAAAAGAATAGATGAACAAAAATAATGCAAGCTACAATTTAGGCCACTTTAACTCCACTCGGACGCTTTCCTTCCATTGCGTCCTTCTTGTTACGGCAATCGCCACAAAGGAAAGGCCCTTGCCAGGGCTTTGTATTGGTTGAGAATATAGAACCGGCGTGAACAGAGATGCCCTCACTGGAAGCAAGATCGACTTGGCACACTGCACATACAAATAGACCGGATGTGGATTGCCCCACGGATTCATCAGTCCCTAATCTGCATAACATCAAAAACGGAGCAAATATAATTAAAAGAAGAACTAGACTTTATCAGATTAGTGGAGCGCAAATGAAAATATGTCCAGAATTTGATGCGACAAATCACAGCTCATAAACATGTGTCAGTTTCTGACCAAAAAAATAAAAAATAAAAAGAACGTGTCAGTTTCCATGTTATGACAAGCAAGTGTTCAAAATGCCAAAGCAATATGGGTGATCATCGTAGAACAACCCATGAGTACAGAAAGTTCTTGTCTAACCACTAAAAGAGTTTGATGCAGTAGACATTATCAAACGAGGGATGCTGTCAAAATAATTCAATGAAGGAGAGCATTTGACAAACTACAGTATTAAGGTTCAAATGAGATAATTCTTAGAATGGGATTTCACACAGATGATGTGGCAGGTGCCCGTCCATATACATGATGGAAACAGGCAGGTAGAGTTGATCGTGTGCTAGTGGAATTTTGTGTGCAGGATGATGGACAGAGCTCTCAAAATCGCTCTCTAAAACAAGTGAAAAAGATGCAGACTATGCGGATCCATTGCATGCAAAGAGAACCATCGAAAAAACTCCTAGAAGTTTGTATGTTCCACAACCAACCCAGCGTAAAATCAGAAGTATACTAAAGGGTAAACTAACTAGATTCTATGATTCATCGAAGCCTCATATCAGTCTAGATTCTGTGATCGTGCGATTCAAAGACTACAAAGCAATTCCTGTGAACTTACTGCTTTTCGTAGATGACAAAGAATAACCAAAATGTATGCTCATGGAACCATTGGTCAGAAGAAAAAATATACAAGATGGACATATCAAAGAAAAATGTAAAAAATCATCACGTTTAATATACCAAACCTTTGATTTAGTAAAAAAGAGTGCAAACCTTTCTGCGAGCATCGCTGAGCCTTCTTCAAAAAGTTCTTCAACTATGCCAATAGCTGACAGCTTTTTCGACAGCTTATTAGCAGAACCCTTGGACTTGCTCCTAAATAATAGTGCCCTCAGTTTGTTCTGCTTTTTTGGGGGAGGTGCAAGCTGTATGGAATTATCAGGTGGAATTATGTCAACAACAATGCATGTTGTGTCATCCTTCAGCCCTCTTGTCCTCAATGCTTCCTTCAAAATTCAAACATTATTGAATTTATATGCATTCAAATTCAAACATTATTGAATTCATATGCATTCCCGTACTTGATTACTCTTCATAATAAAGATGTTCAAGAAAGTTCAACGCGACTACAACGAAATTGAGAATCCATCAAGTATTAGTCGCCAACTCACCTTCACCACTTGTCTAGCAGCGAGTTCTGCAGGCACTCCACGACAAGATTTTGCAGCCATTTCAGAAGGAAGGGCATCCCAAATACCATCTGAAGCAATTATGAGTCTCCCACCTACGTTTGATAACTGTTCACGAAAACTTGGTTATTAGGTTTAAATTTCGAGTTAAGCAGACATCACCATTTTTCTCTATCTGTACTCTATTGAAATTCTACGTCATCTACTAAGGTCAAACAAACTCAACAGAAACTACATGAAGGATATAAATGCAAAGCTCAACTTCATTGGGTGTAATTACAAACTTCAAAACGATATACATAAATTAAAGCGAATGCATTGTTTGGGTACATGGACACATGCTATTCAATCTCCTGGTCACAAAATTCTTCCAGCTGACTTGAAAAGATAATTACCTTCACTTGCTTAACATGGGGTACTGGAACTATAAATTCTCCTACATCCATGTCTCCAATTGACCTGGAAAGGCATAGTCCACCTGGCCAACAGCGGAGGGGACCGATCTGTAATGGTTAACACATTTTTAGCAAGCAAAGTACAGTAACCCCTAATAACAATTATCTTCACTGATTCCTGATCATATAGCACAACGCACATAAGCAAGGGATTTAAATGAGAGTTTACTGCTGAAGGCAGAACTATGTTGGTGAAACTCAGAAGAAATCCCAAGTCAAAACACCATTAGTTAGATTATAATTATTTCCATAATACAGATATTGAATTCCCCATGAGATGTCAGATCTGTTAGCTTAGGTTTCATCTTCACAGTCTTTCATTGTGGTTTTTAAGTTTGTGACGAAGTCCAACTTCATAAAGCTGGATATAGCTGATAAAATTTAAGTCAAATTATGGTGTTAAAGTCCTGCTATTATTGCTTGTCAGTTGTTAAGATTCAGCATTCACCTCCATGCCTTCTCCTGTCAAATCTCTGCTCACTGCTTCTGCTCCTGATTAATGTTTCCTCAAATTCTAATCACAGTCAACCCTTCTTTTAACCAGAAACATATCTCCACTCCATCTATTACAACCATTCTTATCCAACCTGACATCATCATGGCCATCCTGATCACTATGAAGAGAATGTCAAGAGGAAACAAGTCCAGGAGTCAAAAGCACCTTACCTCAGCACCACCAAAGATGCTCAGTCTTCCAACTTCACCTCCACTTGCAGTGACTCGCTCCCTCCTACAATTAAATCATAAATAACAAATAAGCTATCTGGAAAAAGCAGCAAAAGGCATAAGGCTTATAGCATGCTTACTCCTCCGCATTATCTTCAAGTCTGTGATCAACAGTTAGATTAGAAACAGCGCCCCCCTGAGCATCTAAAACACAACGAGAATCTCCAACGCATGCAACGGTCACAGTCCATCCATCAACGATTACAAAAGTAGCAGTTGTTCCAGAGGTTTCTCCTGCATAAACCAATATATGGGACACATTTCATTTCCAAATTATTTTGTCAAAGTCTCTCTTTAAACAGTGTGAACTGTTGACTCAAAGAACGATATCCATACCTCTCCTCTGAAATTCCTTATCTGTCTTCACAAATCCAGCAACTAATGCCCTAGGGAGAGCTTGGAGCCAATCCTCTCGTCCAAGACCACGAGGCATCGCGCTGATAATATGATTTAATAAATGCTCCTTTGAATAAATGGCGGCAGCATTTCCATTATGACCATCAAAGACCTAATGATTAGAAGAAGCGGGTGAGAGGTTGAAAACTAAATCATTCATGAATTACATGCGAGCACCAATCTCCTCTGTTTGATGAATATGTAGTCAAGGACATGAACTGATTATGTTTCTGATAGTAACCATAAGAGTTATGCAGAATTTACTGTAAGCAATTGATTGATGCTGTCTCTATACATATCCAGTGTGAATCGGTAAGTTTTTTCACAGCAGTCCTTAGTCACAACGAGCTGTTTATATGACTCCAGGCTTCTAAAATTACAAAGGTTCACTCCTTTACAAATGATAATAAAGCATACAACAAAGCAGATCCAGGTTAGCTTTATGTGTTGAGAAGTACATAACGATCCCAACATCAATCAGGAAACTGACCGTCGATTTGAACCACTCAAAAGTCCCACAAAGTTAAATACAAAACTCGAATAGACAACTCACTTAGCCCTCTCTGATGTACAGAGGTACCACAAACAGAAGAACAAGGAAAGTCCTAAAAAAGGTACTTACTGCAAAAACAGAATATGCTGACGAAGGATTTCCGGGGACCCGCTGACAGTCCGTCTTTATCAGAAAGAAATCTTCTCCCTTCTTAGACTGGGAAGCACAGCCACACCTCACAGTGGGCTTCTCCAATTTCTCGTTCTTCATTTCTCTGTTGATCAGCGCGGCAAGAGGCACTAGATCGTGACCACGGCGCCTCCCTTCTCCAGAGGCCATGTACACTTGCCTAATAACTTCTTCCCGCCTCCCTCTGGCTGGCAATTTTAGTTGACCCTTCCTCTAAATTTCATTATCCTCAACAAGCTTAGCATCCAATAACCGTGCTAAGGTCAGCAACACCCAGAAAGCTCAATAGCACAGCTCCTCACTAATAAAGGGCGTGGCAAAGTCCACTCCAGAACAAGACTCTGTTTTGCTTCTGCGATCAGTCGAGAAGTCGCTGAACTCGATCTGTAACTGAACAATCACAAGATCTGGTAGAACACCCACTGAGTACACGAAATTCAGCGGTCAGCCCAACACAGACCACCAGACACTAGCCGAGAAAATCGATTCTTTCAGCAGTTCAAACCAGATTTGAGCCGGATCGACCAGATTTAGCAAAAAAAGAGTGGATTTTACGATATGGGTCTGCCTAAGTTTAGCCGTCTAATGCCCTCCAGACATGGAAGAAACTCGAGCAAGGCTCATAAACCGGGGAACTACCTGAGAGAATGTCTGCATGTACGGACCGAGCACAGACCCGAATGCAGATCCAATAGCGGGACGCTAAGCAAAACAGCACCCACGTTGAGGAGACAACGGGGACGGGCGATGAAAGAAAAAAGAAGGGAAACAGGTAATCAACACGCAAAAGAAACGCGTAGTGATGATGAGGAGGTATGAACTGTAAGAACCCACTAAATCAATTGCCCCAAAAGATCCCCTTTTTAAAGAAAGTGAATAAACAAAAGCACCGGACTCGGTTTAGAGAGAGAGAACCAGGTCAGCTTTCGCTCGCTTCCTTCTTTCACACCTCCCCCCATGCTGTCTTCCTCTTCAGACAACCTTAAACAAAGGATCTAATAAAATAGGATAAAGGAGCTGCCGAGAAAATGCGGGTGCTTGGCCATACAAAGCTTTTTTTTCTTTTTTTTCCTATCGAATGGTTCGGAGGAGGAGAGAGAGAAAGTCAAGCTTCGCCGACCATCGGAAAGCGATCTGCCTACAGTCCTCCGCGTTTCTGAGCCCGCTGAACGACTGATTCCATGAAAGTTTCCATTTCTTTAATTTCCGGCAAAGTCCTTTGCTTCTTTCCCGGGAAAATGAAGTCTACCGAGCCGGTGAGGAAGATGCGGAGAACTTGCATGCAACAAGAAACTCCATGGAACAGAAAAAGATATGTCATTATCATAGGGACTCATTGGACAAAATAATTAAAATCAATGGGAGTGAAAAACGAACGACCTATGTTTTCATTTCTTTCAAAAGAAAGAAATATTTTTGGTTTTGGCTTTTAGTTAGCCTGGGTCTCATAATTTTCATAATTGTATAAGATTGTTTTGATTGCCACAATAAAAATCGAGATAAGATAATAAATGTGGAGGGATTTGTTATATCATAATTGATAAAATACTGGATGTCATCACAAATATAGTAATAAAAATATAATGGCAATTCAAAAAAAAAAAATTCACTTAATGAAATCCTTACTTTCCTAGGAAAAAAGAAGTCTACAGAACCGGTGAGGAACACACGGAGAACTTGGCACGAATCAAAAAAATGTGAAATAGAAAAAGATATGCTATTATTATATGAACTCAATTGACAAATTATTTAAAATCAATAAGAGTTTTTTTTTTTTTTTTCCTACTCTAATCTTATTTAACACTCACTCTCGGCTTTTTCGCTTTACGCATTTGCGGGCGTGGAAGTTGAAACCCACTCCTGAAATAAAATCATAATCACCCCAATCTCTCCTAAGAAGGTGGGGATTTGAACCCCCAACCCCCCTTCCAAATTGGAAGGGTGGCTACTGGGGCGAACTCCCAGCGGTTAAATCAATAAGAGTTAAAAAGGAACATTTCTTTCATAGAAAAGAAATATTTTGGGTTATTTATTTATTTATTTTGCGATGATCATATAAGAAATATGAAGTGATCTATTATAATATATTTGATATTTGGTAAGATTGGATATCATCACAAATTTAGTAATAAAAATATAATGACAATAGAAAAAAGGAAGAATAAAGAAATCAATTAATAAAGTGAAAGAATAAAAACATAAAAACAGAAGCCAACTTCATCACGATGGTCCCCAAGTGGTAGTGCCTTTGTGGTGACCGCCATGGTGGCGGTCATGTTGGTTGTGGGGATTGCCTAAGACCAATACGATAGAGTTAGGGCATTGGATCTCGATTCAGATCTCAACCTTCAATTGCAAACATGACTACCGTGATAATGATATCATCTATCGTGATAGTGGACCAACGTTACAACTAGATAGGATAACCGACGATAGAAATAGGTGGGGAAGGAAGAAATCTCATGTGTCCATAGGGTCGTCCAAGTAGTGTGATCATTGTGTGGCGGTTGCCATTGGTGCACTCGATTGTTATTGCCTAAGTCTTATGCCCTTTCCTCTTGAATTTTCTGTTGTATAACCCACCCACAATGCTCTAATAATATATATTCAATATTTTATCCACTCTTATCCTTACCCAAATGGGTCCCTAGATAACATAATTTGTATCCCATTCCTCCCCTTCCAAAAAAAAGAAACATAATTTGTATTCTATAAAACTTTTTATCTAGGTGATCAAATGTACCCTGATTGATAGTGGAATAGGTTAAAACACATTAAAAATCTTATTAAATAGTCAACAAAGTAAAATCCGTTACAATTAGCTTCTTTCGTGTTCTGTGTAATTAATGTTAAGAAATCACTGCTGATGTGGCAGTCGCTTGACCAATTTTCCATGCACCACATTAGCATTTGTCCAAAGAATGACTGGGATTCCAATCAAGGAACTTGGATTGGATTGCAAAATGTTGAAAAGTTTATTGCATTGGGTTATCGAACACAATATTGCAAATTGTTTCCTCTACAAGTTTAACAAATGACTACATGATCAGCATTTTAGATGTAAATGAGTAGATAAAATTTCAAAAATGATATTGAACATATGACAAAGTAGAATACGCATGGTGTCAATATCGATTTTTTACCCATCGATTGAGAAATCAAACAATATTAACACGTGCATGTGTATGATTATGATAGAAGTCTTAAGGATGATATCAATAACATGGCAGTATTTTTCTCACTTTATCACTTTCGATCATCTACTTTTGAGACCTTAATTTGTCTTCCCACCCCACGGCAATGACTTAAATATCCTCCTTTTTAGGAAAATAAAAGGCTTGAAAACCTTAGCCTCAAACCATCTATACTCCCCCATTCTACCGCCATCCCCCCACGTCGCAAGCCATCACCCCCGTCGTCTCTGGCCACACCGCTGCCGTCGTTCGATGCCGATGAGGGAGCTTTCTGTGGCGGCCCTTTGTGGCGGTGTGACGATGAAGGCGGTAAGGAGGGCGAATTTGTATTTTCAAAAATAGAGGTAAATAATTGGATACAAGTTCGCATGTCGATCCAAATTCTTATTTAATGACTATTGGTTGAATGATTGTCGAGGGGGTAAGCTTGCATGCATGTGCCTAACATCGAACGCCGTTCCACCAACCTCTCTCCCATCCCAATTCAACGAGGACGTCGGAAGCAGGAGAGAAATTTCATTGCATCGATGCACTTTCTTTTAGAATTTCTTGCACTTGCGAGGAAGCTGCTCGGAAACCGTCGTGCCAAATGAAATGGTTGAAGAGACAAGACCACGAATTGAGGGTGTACTTCCGCCTTGGGCCAATTAAAAAGGGGACAATCAACTACTTCTTGCCAACCACAAATTGGTTCGCTCATTTTTGTTTATGGCGGGCGGGTGCAATTTACCGACACACCATGTTCTTTTCTTTTGTTTGGGCGTCGATTGGGCGCTCTGCATGGACTTTCGAGAATCGTTCCGGCTTGATAAGAAGTGAGCCATCCGTGTTGAATCGAGAGAATGCATGATTGACTATGATTATGATACTATGACATGATCTTACGATGACAAGATGAATAAGGATTCAATTTGAGATCTCCCTCTTTGTGAGATATAAATCTATCGTTAGTGCTCTTTGGCTAATCCACTTTCCTTGGATTGAAAAATCTCTACCAATCTCCACGAGACACGTACTAGACCTTGTTCACAAACGAGACATTTGACCATCGTAACTTTGCTGACTTAATGACATATATAAATCTAACTTAAGAGTCAGCTTAATTGTTTTCTTTAATTGGGCGTACTGTTTACATGTATATACAGGGTCTAGGCACTTCTTGATAAAAGCGCCATCATTCACCATCACGTCTTAAATAATTTTGTCCCATTCTACCATGGGAGAGAAAAATATTTTAAGCAATACTTAAATTAGGATTGTTAATCATATTATATGCAAAATTTGAAGGTTTAATTCCTTAAAAGCCCTCCTCAATTTTAGATCCAATCCCAATTTTGTTCCAAACTTTCTTTTATCTAAAAAATCATTAACTTTATCTCTGATCCCAAATCTACCTCGGTCTACCTTTCATCCAAAAATCATTGTTGATTTTTTCAAAATTGTCAACATCAAGAAGCTTCTATTGTTCCTTACAAAGGTAAGGTATTAATAAAATTGCAAGTTTTGATAATGAACTTCTAAATGGTCCTAATGTTAATAATTTTGAAGAAATTGGTAGTGGTGTTTGGACAATACATTGACGAGGAAAGATTTAGTATTAAATTAAAAAATTATGATTTTTTTTTTACAAAAAAAAATTCAAGGTAGAGTTGTGATTAAACAGAAAGGTGAGATAAGCCAAATTCTAGATGAAAATATCATTTAAAAAAGTTTAAGTGAACTTTGCATTTCTTCGATTTTAGTTAGATGGGATCCTCCACCTTTCGGGTAGATTGAATCGAATACCAATGGGGTCTCTAAAGGTAACCTCGGACTTACTAGTGTAGAGATTTTATTTAGAAACAAAGGGGGTGACTAGCTTAGTAGTTTTGCCATATTTGTAAGAATATGTTCGTTGACATAAGAACTTTAGGCTTTGTGGTTGGGACGCAACTTTGTAAAACAACTTGATTTCCATAAGATCATTATTGAGATTGACTCTAAAATCGTCATTGATCTTGTTAGTCTAAAGTTCATAATTGACAATGTTGGCCTTGCTTTGCTTTAAAATATAAGGAGACTTATGCACTCTCACTTTGAGTTTAAAATGCAACATGAAAGTGCTCTGTTGATTGGCTTGCTAATTTTGATATAGAGAGCACTCGGATACTAGTTTCTTTTCATTATCTTCCATAGGGTTACTTTATATTTTATTAGGCGATAAAATAAGAATAGTAGATTTATAATGTTTAATTTTCATATCCAGTTGTAACCCTTTTCCATACAAAAAAAAGAAAAAAAAACAAAGAAAAAGAAGAGTATATGTAAGTAGATGAAAGCATGTCATCATCATAAAAATAAGCTGCCTTTTTTTTCTTTCTCATGAGTGTCCCACCAAATGTTCTAGAGTTTCTTCTCTTTATAATACAATTGGTATATTTCTATAATACGTCCATGATGAGGTGCAATTAAGCATCCATTCATCTTACTGTGATATATTTGAAAATGCACCATTTGAAGGGGTATGAATAGTTATTTAAAAAAGAAGAAGTATAAATAGGATGACTTTAAAAGATAACTGACTGATGACAATAGAACATTTCAGAAAAGAATGCTCCTCATTTCTCTCTCTCACTCCATCAAAGAAGAACAAACAAAAGGCAATTCTATTATTGCTTTGAGAAAACAATTATCATTAACATTGTAGAGAGTGTATACTTTCCCAGTGATTGTATTTGGACCATCGTAAAGTCGTATTGTCCATCGTTCACTTGTGATTCATCGTTCATTTCTAGGTAATTTGTTCATTGCACATCGAAAATGGTAGTCATTTCTTCCGTTGACTTTCTTACAACATTGGTATTGTAGCTTGTGTTATGATCTTTGCCTTATTTTGCATCGAATTTTCCCGCTTGTTATTTGATATTGGTATCAAGAGGATGAACTTCACATTGTCTGGATGTTCATTGCTGGGAAATTGCAATATGAATCTTCAAAAAAAGAACTGAAGTGAAGAACGAGTTGGGGGTCGTGGACTACCGTACGATTTTGGCCATTTTTTCGGAATTTTCTTTTTTGACCAAAATCAATTTTTCAATATATGAGGTGAAAGTACTCATTGAGATTATCACAACGGTGGGTGGCATGTCGTTGGACAACATTGGACACGCCCACACATGCAGCAGAAGCCGCAACGCATGAGTGCCGTGAGCCCCACATGTTAGGGGTGAGCACGGTTCCCGGGTAGAATCGGGAACTGGAGAACCGCACCGGAGGGTTCGGTTCTCGATTCCTTTTTCCGGGAATCGGTTAGGGCTCCAAAAGAAGCCCCAAATAGGAAATGCCCCAAATCAATTACCCTTTATTCACACTTTCACGCTCACAGTTCTCTAAGTCTCTCTTGTTCTCTACCTCTGCCCGTCATCGATGCTGCTCACCCTCAACACCACCGCCGGATGCCCTAACCCTCGACGCCACTACCGACGCTGCTGGACGCTAGTCGCCCCGCGCTCATCTCGCCCTTGCCTCTTGCTCCCTTGATGCCGTCACCCCTTGCTTGTCTGTTGCTCAGCCGCTCGTTGTCAATGTTGCCAGTGGACACCGCTCGTCCCCTTGGTGGAGGTCGCTTGCCGCTCATGCAACCGCCCCCAACACTGCTCGCTTGGTCGCCTCGATGTTGGTCCCCCCACATGTCGCTCGGCCAGCCGCCCCCAACACTGCTAGCCTAGTTGGCCCTTAATGTTGCTCACTAGTTGATGACACTTGTCCCAAGTCTTTGTCTCGATATGCTTGTATAGAAAAGCTAATTTGGATGGTTTAACCTAGAGACTATGATTCATCGGCACTTGAGTTGGGTTCTTTAGGTTGGCGGTCGCCATTTGCATTTTGCTTTGTGATTTTTGTTTTGTGATGAGGCATAACTTGTCTAGTTCATGTCAAGTAGATTTGATGGGACTTTGTAATACTTATGTGATCTAATTATACTTTTTTTTAATGAAGCACATCTACGAGGTGAGTTGTTGATCCATTGCCCCTTCCTCAAATCAAAGGATGGGATGTGTTTTAAAGTCATGAGCAAGGCTTGCTCGTCTTGTACTAATTTTCATTTTTTAGGGAAGGGGCCCTTGTAGCTGATGTTACATCCTATAATCGAGCCATAACTACTTGATTATTAGTTTACATTTGTTCCATCTCTTTTGATTTTTATGTTGTTATTTTTTGTCCTTAACTACTTGATTTAATTAGCATGCGGTTTGGTTACACGAGCATTATTTACCTAAAAGATTTTGGTATTAAATAGTTTAATGGCATGTCTTATGTTCTCTTTTCTCTTATGAAATGTCACTCTTTTTTATTTTTATTGTGAGCTATTTTAGTTGTTATTTTTTGTTTTTCATGTCTCCATTGATGGGGACCCTAAAGAATGGTTTTTGATTTTATTTTTTTAACATTTGTATGCCCTCAGTTATTGCATTTCTTTTGAAATTTGCTACGGATTCTTCACAATCCTTATCTGTTGACTGGCCTTCTTGTGAATTTGGTTCAATGGCTTTTTCCTGAAGTAGCATTATTTACCTAAAATTTTTCCATTGAATTTTGAGGCTCTATGGCTCAGGTATGTTTGTTTATTCATGTAAGAGCTTTGTTCTAGAGAAAGTTTGGCCTTTATCGTTGTGTAAGGCTAAATAGGTTCTTTTTGTCAGTTACCTTTCTTTATGTTGTAGGATTTGTGATATAGTTTTAAGGTTGTATAATGGCACCTTTTGATCTTTTATTTTGTTAACATTTCACATACATTTCTTTGAATATTATCTTTCTCACCATTGGATTTTTCATTGATTTTTTGTTATTTTTCTTTTTCTTTGCTTTTCTTTGATTTTCATGGTTATAATTTTTTCATGGCTGTCAATTTGTTTGATTGTTTGAAACTCATCTTCCATGCTGTCTTTTGAAAAATTTTCTTTTTACATGGTAATTTATTGAGGTTCTTTTTTCTTTTTTTTTTTGTCTTTGGTTTCGTTATGTGCATCTCGTTGGTCAAGATGGACAACGCTACAAATTGCTACAGGTGAATAGACCAATGGCCATCATCAAAAAAAAAAAAAGAATAGACCAATGGCCATTATATGTGATTATGTGCATATACGCGACCTGTTTACTTACTAGTTAGTTTGGATGAGTCTAGTATGTGTCACTACACATTCATCACACCAATGCGTTCTTTGAAAGAATCTCAACAAAATGTTGTTGGGTTTTGAATTAATAGTCTAATGTTCTTTTATGGACATAGAAGCTTTGGTTTGTCTCTTTCCCTTTACATTATAGTTCAAATCTGAAAATGAAAAAAAGAAAAGAAAAAAGAACCTGTTGGAACTTGAAACCGACCTTGGAACCTATGATAGGGTAGGTTCCAGGTTCTTGGTTCTGATGGGTAGATTCTAGGTTCCAAAAAATGAGAAATCTGTACCCGATGATAGGTTCCAGGTTCTAGATGGAATTGAACTGAAACCGGAAATCGCTCACCCCTAATAAGACCGAACATAATAGTCTTACAATCGTGTATGCCTGCAAGATGTCAGATATGAGTACTTAATTGGGCGCTATAGAAAGCGAGATTATATAGCACTCCAGCTAAATATAAGTACGTGAGAAGCATGTGACTATGTTTAAGCTAAAATCTATATAGTGGATGTGTTTAATAAATGAGATACGCTCTTATAAAAAGAGAAATTCATTATAGTATGTAATTAATACTACATGTGCATTGTACTACTGACATGAGAAGATGAGTGAAATAATCCTTATTTACCCATTGTGTAAGCCCTTTAAGAAATTTATAATTTATCTCATTTTGTGCCTTATGTTGCTTTTGACTATATTCTTGAAATAAAAGATCAATATTGCTATTTTAGCATGTTAGGGCGCGTTTGGTAACGATTCTGTTCCCGGGAGTAGATTATGATAAAAAGTGATTTTTTTTTTTTATATTATGTTCCCAAGAACTGATTCTAAGCATTTTAAGTCGTTTGGTAATTATCCAAAATTTATAATTCTGAAATAGAATTGCGTTTGGTACCGTGCTCATTGATTATGTTTCAAATTAATTTCTTTTAATTTTTAAATAATTTTTTAATTTTTTTTTTTTTTTTTTTTTTTTATTTTTCTTCTTTTCTTCTTCTTCTTCTTCTTCTTCTTCTTCTTCTTCTTCTTCTTCTTCTTTCTTAGTGTCGCCGGCCCTTGTTGGCCGAGCCTCATCGGCAGCCAGTGAGGCCCGCTTGGCCATCGATGGGCCTGGGCGAGCCTTGTTGGGGTTGGGCGAGGCCCGCCTGGTCACTGGTGGAGCTTGGCATTGGGAGGCTTGCCTAGCCCTGGCGAGGCCGAGCCTCGCCGGTGGCTGGGTTTGCCTCCGATGAGCTCACTAGACCTCGCCCTTTCCTAGCGAGCTCGCCGGATTGGTTGCCGGCGACCGGTGGACGGCGGCGGACGGTGGTGGATGGGGGTGGATGGTGGTGCGCAATTGAAGAAGAAGAAGAAAAGAGAAGAATAATTAAGTTTGATTTTTTTTTTTTCTGATTTTGGAACAAGAATCATATGTTTTTTTTATTCTTGATTTTACTCCCAATCTGTTCCTCGGAATAAATTTGTTCCCGTGAACAAAATTTTTATCAAACGCGATTCTGTTTCTAAACTGATTCCGAAAATAAAGAATCAGAATTTGACCATGTTTGGATGGTTACCAAACAGGGCTTTACCGGCCATCATAAATAGATATGGTTTTATGGGATGTCTAAAAAATAGTTGTTATGCAATGAAGAGAGACTTGAGTGCGAATGATGACTATTGTTGTTTTACATTTATTACATGTATTTACCAGTCGACCAATTATATTGCTTTTGTGATTTTGGATATAATTGTATATACATTGTATTATGAGAATAGTCAAGTATAGCTTTTAAGGGATATGCATACTTGGATTGATGTAGCAAAATATATTTGGGTATTGTGAGATATCAATTGTTTATTTCTTTTTGGGGTTGTAGCCATTATGTCATTCCTAACAGGTGCAAAATAGTGTAAGTGTATTCACTAATCGTACGGCTTTGTTATTAGTATGAATTGTTTATAAAGTATATGAATGTTGAATGCTTTGTATTCTTGATAGAGCACCATCAAGTTTATCGTGTTTGAGCGGGAGTTGTTAGTTATGTTCATGATTGGGTGCGATTAAGGCACCTATTTATCTTGATGTGATGTGATTGAGAATGCACTCTTTAAAAGGATATGAGTAGTTATCTTTTAAAGGAAGTATAAATATGATGACTTCAAAAGATAACTGATTGATGACAATATAACATTTCAGAAAAGAATGCTTCTTATTTCTCTCTCTCACTCCATCAAAGAAGAACGAATAAAAGGCAATTCTATTACTGTTTTGAGAAGACAATCGGCATTAATGTTGTGGAATGTGAATACTTTCCTTGTGATTGTATATGGACCATCATTAAGTTGTGCCATCCTTCGTTTGCTAGTCATTTATCGTTCGTTCTTGGGTAATTTGTTTATTGCACATCGAAAATGTTAGTTCTTTCTTCCGCCAACTTTCTTCCAACACCAATAACCTATGGTATATTACATAAATTGTCATCAAAATGTGATGCGCATAGATGGGCAATTCGTGTGGAGATTAGTCTAGTGCAAGTTCACGTATACACCATGTTATTCTAAAAAATGAAAAGAAAAAGGTTAATCAAAAAGTGATTTTTCTTGCTTATTTTTCCTCCGTTCTGATATTTTTGCAAAGGGATGATAGCCTTAGAAAGTACACAAAGGCAGAGCTTTGATCGAGACCTTATTACTTGCGTTGACCTGAAATAGTTTCAGGACAAGCGCAAACTAAACCCAAGACTTCAGAATAGAAACCATATGCGACACCCATGCTGTTTTTTAATAACCTTGAATGCAGAAACCTCTAACATAGTGCAATACTTAAGCGACATCTGTCCCCAGAAATGGTACTTGTTTGGTAGTTTCCCAATCTTTAAGCTCATTCGATCGTCTTCACCGAACTTCATGTTGATGCAGAAGCAATCTGGGACGAATTCGGTTCTTCAAAGCGTAGCCGTCTTAGTCCTTTGTTGACAAAGATTAAATGCCAACGGCCCAAAACAGATGAAAGACGGGCACGGTGTAGATTGCCAACCAGATATGTTCCGTCTAGTCATAGTTTAGCGCTTCGACGAAAGCGACAGACGAGTCAAGTTTGGGCGAGCAGCTCAACTACAATTCCCTTACAGGGCCGTGTTCCTGCGTGGCCGTCTTAGTACTTTCCCTAGACGGCCCATGCAAGGATCCTTCTGTCACTGAAGGTTTGACTTTGCATGGCCTTGATAGACAGTAGCTGACAGAGTAATCAGCTTGGTCGCTCATGCTAATTGCGAAAAAGCCGGCCCACTGCTTTCTGAACATGGAAGCATTTCAAAGGCAATGAATCCATCGATTTATGCTTTGCTTAAGTTGTCGATTTTTCGTCCTTGTGATGGTTTTAGTCATCGCATATGCTTCGAGGGAAGCGCTTTCGTAAAGACTTGGCAACGCAAATCCTTTTCAAACCAAAGAGAATGCGACAACTTTTGTTTGGGCAAAATGCTGAGGCCTATTTTATTCTTTATAGACCAATTCATGATTTTGATGTCTAGTGACGTTATACTAAACTATTCCCATGAGTTGACAATGATTAATTGAAAGAGAGTATCTGTGGGCTCTTATGATATCACGTCACTCATCAATCTAACTAATTCCTCAATACAAAAATATTGAGGAAGATACTTTTCTCCGAGTTGAAATAATGAATATTGTGGTACTTGGTTAGATGCAATTGATTGGTGGAAAGCGACGCGACACTCCGCTATCGCCTAGAAATCTCTCATATTAAAAAGGTATCAGGGTAGCCTATTTTTATGAGAAGACATCATTTTATTTTTGCCTCTACTACAAGGAGGATCTCAAAGTATCTTTTATTATACACGAGTTCAATTTAGGCACGTATGCATTGATCGTAATGTCTTCATTTTTATATGTGCCTTTTCTTTTAAACCGGGGAAGTGATTTTAGAGTGTTTGACTCGAATTGCGACGTTAAAATAATTAAAATCTCTTCGATCAAGCTCCAAAAGAGCTAAACAAAAAAAAAAGGCTACCTTTCTTCTACCCTACTTAAATAGTGACCTTATGAGATACAGAGATGCATGAAATGATTAATTAATTATAGCATACACTCGTTAAAAATTGCATTAAACACCAAAGGCTGAAGAGATCGACAGCTTCCATTCGCCACCTAAGTCCATTAGTGGGCTTGCTTTTAGTTAACAGAAATTAATGAAAAGTAAATTTGTCATAAATATATTAGTTTGGGATTATTAACTGTCAATATACATGAAAGTATCTTTAATAGTGATTAGAACCTAAGTCCATTATTGGTTGATTGTGCTCATGTTGCTGTGATTAGAACTCATTGAGGAGGTAAGTATGCATACTATTTTAGAATTAGGTTACATATAGATTGCATCTAGATAATCATTTCACATGTCATTAGTTAGATTAGCATCACGTAAGCATATAGAACTAAATTGTATCTCAGGCATTGCTTAGAGTTTATTCTTTTGTTAAACAAGAAAAAGCCAAAAGGAATTAAATGTCATTGCATTTGGAAATCATGTTAGGGCATGCATTTTTTAATTAACATCTTGTAGATATTGGGAAATTAATCATAATGAAATTATGCTTTGTTTAATGCATTGAGGTTTGCCCTATTTAAAGCAATTTATTTATGTTTCAATTTGTTGAGTGTTACATCACTCATTGCATACCCGCATAGTCATCTATTGCATATTAGTGGATTATGATTAAAATAGACTAAGATTGTCAGGTAAGTAATTATAAAAATAAAGAGAAAATGTATCGAAATGACGTTAGATTGATTTAGCACAATCAATTTTCTGTAGCTTGAATCTCTAGTTTGTAGAAGTAATGTATTTTCCCCAAAATCTACTTGGTTTTCTAATTGACTCATAATAAATAAATGGCAACTCATAATTGAATTGATTTGCATGTTAAACTAATTAAATTGAAACCTCAAAGTTGCAGTTAATATGGCTTAGAAGAGTTCATGCTAAGCTTTGAATCGGTAATCCATTAGCTTTCCATTTAATAGTTTACCTATTGAAAAAGTTGCAAAAGGCCAGAGTTGACGTGGATAGCTTTTCTAAATATTTATTTTTTCTTTTTTTTCGTCTTCCTTTGCTGGTGTGGACTAGCCATAAGCGAGGGTTGATTTGCCAGCCTTGGGCAAGGTTCTCCCTCACCAGATCTTGCTTGCGAGGTTGAACTTTGTCACAAGCTGACAAGTCTTGTACTCACTAGCTTTGCTAGATCTAGTGAGGGTCAACCTTCCTAGCCCTTGCTCATTAGTTGACCATTGAAAGGAGAAGGAAAAAAAAATTGAAAAAAAAAGTGTCAACATCAATTTTGGCCACACCATGCTCAATGCTCAATGCTCAATGCTATGTCACATAGGATGATTGGCATCCACGCCAATGATTTCCAACCAAAGTTGATTGGAATGATTATGTTGACAAACCATAAAAGGGTTTACGATTAAATCAATTGAAATTGAAAATTAAGAATGAATTGGGATGTGTACAATAAATTTTAAAACTTTTTTGCTAATTTTCGTATCTGCAAACTCTAACTCCACATCTCGGCCAAAATCCTAACTTCTCTTTCGATAAATCTCTCTCTCTCTCCCAAAAAGACTCTTGCTTAAAAAAACTTCACCTGCAGGCTTTGTAGGCTTTCTGAAGTTGAAGAGTTTGCTTTTTTTTTCTATGCCTTGATTTTTTTTTTCCTCTTTCGTTCTAATCGGTGAGTTTTTTTCGTTTGGCATCTTCTTTCGCTTGTTGTTACCTTTTCCCTCTCATCGTGGTGACTAAATTTGTTTGTAGATGCAAAATTTTTTTGAGTATGTCGTCCTCAGTCTAGCCAGCAAGATGCATGGGACGTGGTTCTATGACTTCTTCTAGATTCAGCGAAAGCTCATCTCTCCTGATTTAGGTATAGATCTAAATTATGGAGCTATTCTCTCTCGACCTAAATCTAGATTTGAGAGTTTGTTAGAGATGTTCGATCTATGGTGGTTCAATCTGTTATTTTTGTCTCCGTATGGCAATGATGTTGGAGACACCGAATTCAGGTGCACACTAAAGCCATAGTTCCTACAGGGGAAGATCTCGACTTGTGTCCATCACTAAGGGCTTCAGTGGTCGGTTGTCAATTGCTTTTTGAGGTTGTGATAAATTTGGTATTTTTGGATGAGAGTATGCTTATAGCTACGAGTTGTCCTTCTTTATTTTATGGGGAAATGAGAAAAGAATGGCTCCGTCACTCTCCCAGATGTGACGAAGCACTATTCACCACAAGTTTTCCCCCCAAAACCTGTTAACCGGTGCATCCAGTTTTGCGGCAAAAATATACTTTAAATTTAACGCTGTTGTTAAAACAATTCCATTCGGTGGGACTTTCAAAAAAGCAAAGATCAAATGAAAAAGAGAACATAGTTGGGCCAAAAAACAAACTGCAAAATAACAAGAAGAATAAAAAAAGACAAAATAAGCAATTAGAAGGTGGATTTCCCAACTTTTCAAAGGATTTCAAAAAAAACTTTTACTTAAAGGAGACGAGAGCAAGATTAAAACTTTCATACATGCAAGATGGTACCAAAATGTGATTACGATACATATGTGTATATAAGACACGTCGACAAGGCAAAACGATGTTGATGCTTTTAATATTTTCAATCAAAAACTTGTGTGTTTCGGTGAGAAAGAGGGAAAAAAAATGAGTAGCCACAATTTGAAAGAACCGGGGTTGATGAATCGAGTTCTGTTTGGCCCATAACAAAAGTTAGTGTTCCAAATCAATGATTTTGAGTGAATTCATTAAATTTGCGCAAGTGAAAAACTTAATGTATTTTTAATGTAAAAATTCACGCATCTTTGAATTATTTAAGAAGTGGAAGAATTGAGTTTTAGGTAAGGAAAACTTTATTACCTTTTAGGTCCCGTAAAAATATGTGTGTTTGCTAATGTGGCTTTCATTGTGTTAATATTATGTTAGAATATTATCCCAGATATATCGTAAAAGAATTGATTTTACATTTTATTAGTTATTTAAGATTAAACAAATTTCACATGTGGTAATTAAATTTGCTTGTTATTGGTTTCGTGTCCTTTTTGAAAGAAAGAAATGGTGTCCAATATCTGGTTGTCTGAGATACTTTCTTAGATACGCTGTATGTCCTTTTATTGTGCAACTTCCGGTTGCCTAAAAATCCTCAATAGCAGGTTGTGGTCAAAAGGGCACCGTTATTCATCAGGGAATAACGATGCCGTTAGCTTAGCAACACTCCTTTTATTTTATTTTATTTGTAAGAATAATTAATCCTTTTATGTTTGATTATGATAAATAAATGATATTTTTTTTTTCAAAAAAAAAAGAAAGTTCTACACCCACGACCAAAGCTCGACTAATCATGCAATAATTTCTTTGAATTGAAACTCGAAAATATCATCAATAAAAACAATGGGAGCCAATACTTCGATCCAACCAATCAGCTGCAATGTGAAGTTGAAATTTCTCAATCTTATCATTATGTTTCCCTTTTTATCCACGAATGCTTGCATTAGGAATAACAAATTCACGTCTCAGATAAATCTCCTCGAATTCACAGACATCCAAATCCGAATGCCCTTTGTTTTTTTCCCCTCCTTTCATCCACGAAATGTCCAACATCAAATAGAATTCTTAGTTAATCTCCAATAGTAGCATCTCATTGAAATCTAAATAAACACGTCAACCAAAGGGATTATCTACTTAAGAATCTTAATTAGCCGCAACAATTATCAAAATATCTCCTTCTAATCAAACTTTATCACACAACTTAATCACTACACTCAAATCCCTTAAACTAAAGGCATAAAAAAACTCAAAAACAAATTGATGCAATCCTCATATCTACTTCACTTAGCCCACAAAATATCTAGATATTTATAAGAGATCAAGATCTTAATTATTATTGATATAATTTACTAATCATTAACCTAAAAAGTTCAAGATTTTGCATGAGGAATTGAATTGAACCTGGATGATGAAAATTGAGATGAAACATTGAAAATTAGGTTGATAACAAATTACAGTGAGTTTCCTTATAAATTTTTAGGAGTAGATGATGTGAAACATCCTCACAAGCATTCTAAATTCAAATTCAAAGCATAAACGCCACCCACTATGGTAATTTAATATGATTCAAATTCAAAGCATAAACGTATACCCTAGAAAGTTGTTGCCCTTCACTTTTTTCATCGATTATTGCTAGGGTCTTTCATTCAAAGTAAGGAAAAAGACGGGAGCAGCAGGCTCTAAATTTCTGGGTTTTTTTCTTTGGGTCAGACCCAAATTCTCTCTCGCAGAAAATATTGACTGGTCTCTCGATAGTCCAAAAACGAGATAAACGCAAAATCCGTCAAACCATATGCTTTGAGATTCCTATGGTATGGACCGCAACTTCCCAATAAGTACCAAAGTCTCGTCACCCCCAATTTCCCCCTTTTCCTTTTTCACCTTTTGGATTTCCCCCAAAAGCAGAAAGAGAATAATTCAGACGCAAACGACCGCACCGATCCCCCCATCGATTCCTTCCCCTTCCCCTTCTCCTTCCCCCTCTTCTTCGTAGTTGCCGAAAACCGACGCGACGCGACGCGACCCGACCACTCCTCCGGCCGATTCCTCGTTCCTCCCCCCTCGCCCGTTCACAATGGCGTCTCGTCATTCCCTGCCGTAGACCGAATCGAACGTGTCAAACCCTTCGAGCAAGTCTTTTCCCCTGAATTTCACCCCCGCCCACCTGTCCTCTCCGGGCGCGCTCGCTGGGTTTATATATATGCGGGGGAATCGAGCCCGTATAGCCAAGTGCGTGGGCAGATCTGCGATGCGATTTGGCTTCCAGTTCTCGAACCGGTGGGGATTCTTCTGAAGCGAGAGGGCGGAGGGCGGCGGGCCGGGGCGGGGAGCTCGAGGATGACCGGCGCTTCGCACGCCGCCCACGGCAGCAGCACCCGCGATAACCTCTGCCATGCCACTGCCGGCGCGGCCGCAGGTGAGCTCTCTGTCGGGCGCCGGGATTCTTGGTTCCGTTTTTTTGTTTCGGGGGTTGCGGTCTTTGCCGATGCTACTGGCAATCTTCATGCTGCGGGGAGGATTGGGGGATTTTGGTCGAATGGCTTGATTTTTTGCGTGCCTTTGTTGATGGATGTGTCGGTTGGTTGGTTGGTAGGTCGGGATTCTGGTTTGGTAGCTGGTTTGTGAATTTGGTTGTGAATTTGACTTGCAGGTGCTATTGCGGCCACCTTCGTCTGTCCCTTGGATGTTATCAAGACGAGGCTACAGGTCCATGGCGTTCCCCCCGGTCATAAAGGTACGATCTTTCTTCGAAAATATGGAGTCCTTACTTTGGGAATGAAGACTGAGGTGGGCTTGTTTGAGCTACTGGTGCTTATCTGTAGAAGTTAAACAACAAGCTACTGGACAAGGGACGATGCTTTTTGTCTTTGTGAAATGTAGTATAGTTCACGCTTGAAAGTCAACCTCTTCGCAAGGAAGGCTATGCTCTACCGTTAAGCAATTTCCTCCAGCTATTGGGGAGGGAGTGCGGCTATCATATGGAATTTGGAAGCTGCTATCCAAATTTTAAACTGTCGATAGTTTTGTGAGTTTTGTTTCTCTAGGTGCAATTTCTTTCAATTACTAAACTCATGATGTACAAATTCATTTACTAAATTCCAGTATGGACATCTAACTTTTACTGCATGACCTAAAACGGACCAAAGGACAAGGTTAACATAAATTATGGGAATTTGCAAGAAGTTTTAGATGAAGGAATTAAGTGCGCAGAATTCATGAGTGCATTTTCCTTATAGTAATATGTCTTGACTACTACTGGCTCTTGCAAGTTAATAGGGTGAGGGTTCATCTGGTTTGTGAGGATACTACCTGGGTTTACAAAAACATGCAGTAAGAATAACACCAACAAGAATTTTGCAAGGGGCCCATATAAATATATCACAAGTTAAAGAGTTTGGTAATAAATGCACGGTCAGATGGTTGTTTTCCTGCATTTAGTAATTAAATCTATTACATAAATCTCTCAGGGAAATTCTGTTCATTCCGTGCTTAATTCCATCAGTGTAATAGAGAGGAGAGAAGTGCTTCAGTTAGAGTCTTACTAATGAAGATTCTTGGCCTACATTAGGAATTTGAACTATTTTTAGTGAACAGCTTACTTGGCTCTCCCAACCCTATATATACGATTCAATATAGTCTCATGATTTTTCTGGTTTAGTTGAGTAACACCAATGAGTGATTACATGGTTAAGGGCAATGGGGGTATCGACTATCAAATGAAAAAGTGCAAGGGGAATGTGCCTAAAGAGTTCAAGAAGAGCCAAGTACCGTCAAATAGTAACCAGAGCTCTTCCTAAGTCCGTTTTTAAGAGTCCCTTTGCCTATATATATTCACCTTGCCCAATTTCCCCACATGAAGTTGTCAAGGTTGCCTTTGTCAAGAACCTAGGGTCAGCCCTCTGTTTGCTTTGTTCTGATTTTGTGCTTTGAAATGATGAGACACAATTCTGTCATTAACAAAATCAAGCTTAAGGCTGGTGATTTCTTCTAGGTACTTTGTCTGTTGAATATTGGGGTAGAGTCTTGATTATGATCCTGTTTCAATGGCCATTTGTGGCCTTCTCCTATTGCCAATTAAACAACAAAGAATAGGTCTATAGGTAACTATTCTTTAGAAAATTTGTTAAGATCTTACATTGAGGAGAGCAGAATCTTAGGAGAATTTAGAATTTTTGTTAAACTCTTTGACCTAGGATTAAGAGTGCAATATTTGCAAGGGACATCTACATCTAATTGGATTTTGAACCATTGATTTATTGTATAAGTATTCTCCTTTAATTTATCCAGTTTTTTCGACCAAAAAAAAAAAAAAAAAATTTACGCAGTTTAATGGCAGGGAGGTTTTCCTCACAACTGGTTGATTCAAAGTCTGCTGTTGCCAGATTGAAATATTTTATAACTGATTATTGTCTTCAAATAGTGAAATTAGAGAGGCCATGACTTTGGCTGATATGTAGAAATAGTAGCACCCGGGCCTTTTTCCATTGGTGTGGAGTCAGCTACTTGAATTCTTTGAGGGAGTTGCTCTAGGATTAGTATCACACACAGGGGGTCTTAATAATTTTGAATGATGTGAGAAGAAATAAGAGGTGGCATTTCATTTCATCTCTACTTTCATCCAAAGTTTAATATCTGTCTCATATGTAGATCTTGCCAACCTCGTGAAGTGTGAATTTGTGGGGTTTTACACCTGACAGGGTGTGACATGTAAAAAGCAACATGTCTCAAGTTTCCCTGATTCGCAAAAGAGCAATACCTATTACTTATAGGTGGTATCAAGTGAGAATAGTAGATTACGGTGGTCGAAGATGGTAACTGCTTGAATAGCACAAGCAGGCGAATGGAAAAGGAAAAAGATTGTCATACGAATACCAGAGTACGGTCGACCTAGTATTATGCAACTAATTGATTGAATGGCATCTGAAATTTTCCAGGATTGTCTTTTGTGCCGACTTAATATGCACCTATCCTCCCACCATTGAACTTCAACTGTTTATCTTGCATATTTTTCAACATGCTGACCTTGCGAATGCCTCAAAACTCTTATGATTAAATCTTGTACATCTTTTTTTGCTCTCCTTCTTGAACTATTACTTGTGATTACTTAGAAAAGCAATCAATGCTCCTGAAACAAATTTTAGGTTTACCTGTCTCTTCAAGTTTTTACTAGTTCTGTCTCATATAGTATGTTGCTGCTCCATCTGTTTCCCATTGACATGCAGGAAGCATTATAATCACAAGCCTACGGAACATAGTAAGGCAGGAAGGCGTGAAGGGACTGTACCGCGGCCTCTCACCAACAATTCTGGCTCTTCTTCCGAACTGGGCTGTGAGTATTGTTATTTTTTCTTCTATTGACTAGACTAGTTAATTCTAGTCTGTGTACGGAATTAGCTTGCATCTGTCGCTAAATAGGAATGTTGTGCTGATTTTCTAAACAACAGCTTGCAAACTGGTTATCATCTGATTGGGCAACCATGTATCTCATCATCCGTTAGTTGAGACTAGGTAGCAGTGCTGTTCAGTGACCACCTCTTATTGGCTGTTGCACCACTAATGTTAGCTTATACCTTTCTAACTATAATCACCTTTTACTAAATAGACAACTGGTAAGCACAGAAGGAAAAGCATGCTCTGCCACAAAGTTCTTGCAGTTAATGCTTCATAATCAGTTTATAGTGGAAGTAAGCTGGGACATGGTCTCTAAACAATGGCATATGTGGAGTGAGGAAACTGTGTGTTACTCTCATGAATTAAAAGTATTGGTGGCTCTAAGCTGGTAGATAAGGAACCCTTTTTGGACTCTACATATCTTATATGTGCATGTTATGCACACAATTTATTTCTACTCTACAAAGACAATGGTTAGGAAGACAAGCTTCTTTACAGTTTAGGAAAACGGAATTGCCATGTAAGAATATTCTGCTGTGGTCAATTTTACATCTCATTAGTCAATCTGGGATGTTCCTTCTATCATCTTGGATAATGCTGGACCTTTGCAAGGCTGATTTTTACAAATGATTTGCTCTCACATTACATGATGCATGCAAGATATAATGGTTTTGCTTTATATGCTCTTTTAAATGACAGAATGCTCATTTATATGTAGGTCTACTTCACAGTTTACGAGAGACTTAAGGGGCTAGTCCATTCACATGGTTGGTTTTCACATAATTATTTGCTTAACAATTCCTGAATCTAAGCATTTTATTGAATACATTTTGTCAGCATATGGGAATTATTTATGTTAAAATGATTTTTATAATGTATACTTTGTCCTATAAAGCATTGAATGATTTTGGATGCAGATGATAATGGCAATCAAGTAAGCACGGGTGCCAACATGCTAGCTGCTGTGGGGGCTGGAGCTGCCACATCAATCACTACAAATCCTTTATGGGTTGTAAAAACCAGACTCCAAGTAAGTTGGTCAGTGGTTATTCTGCCTTAGTGAGTTTCCTCTTTGACTAGAGTTTTAGGCTACAAAATAATTGCACCACACCGAGCTTCAGTTATTGATACTCAGATTTGACCTGGTTGCTGGCTTAGATAACTTAAGAAACTAGCCCTAGAAGTCATGATATACTTTCTGCAAATGATTTCAGCTGTTTTGCTTATGTTTGGTAAAATTGCAAACACATTCAATGAGAAATTTTAGATGTTGCTGGGAATAGTAATTTCGTGTTTGTCTTCTCCATCTATAAGTCTCACAGTTTATTTGGAATGGGCATATATCTTCTGTGATCCTTGTATTTGAAATATCTAGGTTCATAAGATAATTCCTGTTTGCTGTTGTTAATTTTAACAGCTGGTCACTGCTGGAAAAGTAAAAATGTAAGGATTGTGCTGATCGAAGGGTTATGCTTTTACACTTCACTTACGACATTAAGTTGCGTTTCTTATTGTAGACACAGGGTATGAGGCCAGACGTGGTCCCATACGCAGGCGTGCCTTCTGCTTTATGCAGGATCGTACGTGAGGAAGGTCTCCGTGGTTTGTATAGGTCAGTTTTTGCTGCTGCTTGGAATTGTCCAGACATTCTATCATGAATATTTCATTTATTGGTGCTTTTCCCCCTGCTTCTTCCTTTGGAACAGTGGCATCCTCCCGTCATTGGTAGGAGTAAGCCATGTTGCAATTCAGTTTCCAGCATATGAGAAGATCAAATGTTACATAGCGAAAAAAGGTATATGCTTGTTCTAAGTGGGTGCATGAAAGTTTTGTTTTTTGTATTTTTGTGATTTTGACACAGTTATTGCCTTTTGTCTGTAATTGTTTCCAGATAATACAACTGTCGATAAACTTAGTGCCGGAAATGTAGCAATTGCCTCCTCAATATCTAAGCTCACTGCTTCCATCATTACTTATCCACATGAGGTATTTGTCTTTTCTGGACTGGAGACTAATATTTTTTCATAATTCTCTATATTCAGTGAAAGCATCGCATGTAACTTTCACCTATTTGCTTGTGTTTGTGTGCACAAGGAACTGATTAAAACTTTGTCTATTCAGGTGGTACGTTCCCGGTTGCAAGAGCAGGGACATGGAGCTAAGGTTCGGTATGTTGGAGTTGTTGATTGTGTCAGGAAAGTGTTTCGGAAGGAGGGTATCCCTGGGTTTTATCGAGGCTGTGCTACAAATTTAATGAGGACTATTCCATCCGCTGTTATTACATTTACCAGTTACGAGATGATACATAGATTTTTGGCACAAGTATTACCTCCGGGCGAAAGACATTCGCAATCCCATCCCCGACCAGAAACCCCAGGAACTAAAGAGGGAAAAAATGGTGGAGTCTCTCAACAATCGCAGACCCACTCACATAAGCCGACCCACATGGTTCCATAGGGAAAGAAAAGAGCAGCTAACAGCATAAGTCAATTAGATTTTCTGATGTATTCCATTTTCCGATTTTGATAATTTTTATTTTTATTTTTATTTTTTTATGTTTCCAAAATTGTAATGCTTAATTTAAATGCGGAGGTGAATAAAAGAATAATTTTTTTGTTGCTTTATTTTTAACCCATTGTTGGGTAGGGGCTGTCTTTTGATTTTTGTACTTGTCTGATTTTTGAATATGGGCGAGATGTCTTATTGTAAGCACTATTGATTTACCATAGAGCAGCTCCGCTCTTAATATTTTTGTGCCTTCATTGATAGGTGCATGCGTAACTCAACAACATGAACGAGAAACTTGCGGGCTGATTTTTACACGGCTCTTATTTCAGTTGGAGAACCCAAAATCACAATGCATCATTGAGATGCCAACTTTTCGATATTTGAGGTGTCCCCACTTCAAAGAGAAAGTATATGTTGTGGTATATGTTGAATTCTCGATTCTAAGGAGTACAGAGGCAAATAAATTGTATATGTTGAATTCTCGATTCTGAGGAGTACAGATGCAAATAAATTAAGTAGATAAAACTACGTCACTTCGCATCATGTGACAACTGATAACATCCTTTTCAACAAGCATTATGGTGTCAAAAGTTGCAGATTTCGGGCTGTCCAGGCTTATTCCTAATGATGTCCGTAGTATCTCAACAGCTCCTACGCACCGAACTTGTTGAGATCCATTCCTACCGGCAAAATCCACTCATGGCTTCTACACTCTGCAGTCGTCCTTCATCTTAACTTCATGCAAATTCCCATAATTTAAGTTTAATCTTGTCGTTCTGTCTGTTTTAGATCATGCGGTAAAATCTAGATGTCCATACAGCAATTTGTTAAAGTGAATTTGCATATCTAGTGGATACACTATACAGCAAATTGAAGGAAATTGCACCTACAGAAACAAAACTCACAAAACCATCGATAGTTTAAAATTTGGACGGCCGCTTCCAATTTCCGTGCTATAGCCGCACTCACTCCCCCGATTGGAGGAGGAAATTGCTTAATGGTAGAGCACTGCCTTCCTTGCCAAGAGTTTGAGGTTCAAGCGTGAACTTTACAACTGCGATTCACAAATTAAAAGAGCATCTGCCCATGTACAATAGTTTGTCCTCACTAGCTCCACCAAACTCGTCTCAATCTTCAGCAACAAAGCGAGAAAAAGTCAATTCTCACCAAGCAGCAACTACATGTTCCAAGAAAGATCATATCTTTGTGACCAGAGGGAACGCCACGGACCTGGAGTCTCGTCTCGATGACATCCATGGGAAAACAAAGACGGATGCAATAGCACCTGCGAGTCATATTAACGTCCGCTCACAACCCAGCTACGAAAGCCAGAACCACTGGCTACCATCCAGTGCGGCAATCAACGAGCATGCAGAAATAGGCCACCTGAAACTAATAAGCGAACCTGCAGCTGCACTGGCACCAGCATGGCAGAAGAAATCTGAGTGCTAATGCCACCGGTGCCGTGCGAAGATCTGCATTGCGTTTTTGCTCCAAGTTCCTGGAAATCATCAAGATTCTTCTGGAGGCGGAGCTTGAGGATGGGCGGAGCTTCACATGTCGCCGCAAGCTGGGACGCTCGAGATGACCTCCGCAAAGCCTGTGCCGGTGCAGCTGCAGGTGCGCTTATCAACTTCAAAAGTCCTAGCTCCGTCGTTTCAGTAGCGATGATGGGTCTTGCTGGTTTTCCTAGCTGGTTTGTGAGCGGTGGTTGATATGACTTGCCGCAGTACCATCGCGGCCACCTTCGTTTGTCCCTTGGATGTCATCAAGACGAGACTCCAGGTCCACGGCGTTCCCGCTGGGCACAAAGGCATGATCTTTCCCGGAAGATGCAGCTAGCTCTTGATGAGAATGGACCCTTTTTCTTGCTTTGTGGATCGAGATCGAGGTGGGCTTGTTTGAGCTTCATGAGGTTTAGCTGTAGAAGGTAGAGAACAAGCTATTGAACAAGGGGAGACAGACAGCTCAATTTCTTTGTGAAATGCATTTGTATGGTTCAAAAGACATATGCTCTTCCATTAAACCATTTCCTCCTGGCTATTGGGGAGGAGTGCGGCTCTAATCACGGAAATTGGAAACTGGCCCTCCAAATGTGGAACCATCTTATGGTTTTGTGAGTTTTGTTCCTTGAGGAGGAATTTGTTTCGATTTAGGTAAAATTCTTTTGAAAAAATATAAATTTTAGATTGTATCTCAATTCTAACTTGAATTTTTTTGTTTCATGAAAAATTCACCACCTTCACTCCATATTTAGGTACTTTCAGCTTAATAGGATACTTTTTTTAGAAAAATCTAATTTTCCTTCATTCATTCACCTCAATCTCGGATTTTTCATGGAGGCTAAATTGAAAAATGATTTGAAGACGATCTTTAATTTATTATGAAAATAAAAAATTAAATAATAAAAAATTATAAATTATTATAAGCGCACTTATTCAATAATTTATGGTTGATAATAAATTTTTATTTTGACAGTAACTTAAACATCGGATTAAGTTCATCTTCACACTGGTGCGTGAACATCACCATCCGTTTCCAACGGAACCTTAAATCCAACCACCTCCATCATCTCGATTCACTGGAATCAGCCTTCAGCCAACAAATTTAGAGACCTCGATTACTTTCAGCGCACGCCCATAATTGCTCACATGCGTACTTTGCGAGCCTCGATCACGGATTGCAGTTTCATGCACCGATCATCCACTCAAAAGCTCGGTCTTCTTCCTCCTCCGTCGCCCGAGCTCCTCCTCGTCACCGTTCATCGTTTCTTTGCGCGGACTCACTCGGTCGCAGCTTCCCCGGCTTTCACCCATCGCCAACCAGACTTCCGATGATCCTTCTGCGACGGTTGACGGTCGTCTGAAGCATCCCTGGCGAGCTCGGCGGAGACCCTTATTCTGGTTCCAGTTTTTCATGGTCGACCTCCACTAACAACGGTTACCGACCGCGGTTGAGGCGCGCGGGCTTATATATGAGGTGATGAGATTAAGATCCGAGCAACCCGGAATTGAGCTTGAGCCAGTTGGTAAACAGGGGCTGCAAGGAAAATAAGATTTTTCTTGGAAAAAGATAATGGAATTGAGCTGAATTTCCACTAGTGACACAAGGGGGGAGAGATATATTTGAAATTGACAGGTCACGCCTTGAACAACAACATTAGACACAAAGTTAACGGAGACCAAATCTGAAAATAGAGTCAAAATGGATCGAAGTTGAACTGCGATCAAAGTGGGTTTCTTTAAATTAGTTGGACCTTTCTATTTGCTTTATAACATATCTGCTAGTGCTAGTTACACAAATCATTTAATATATTGCATTACAAACAGACATCTAAATTTGACTGCATGAACTAAAGTGGACACAATGTGTGGGACTTCGTAAGAAGTTTCAGATGAAGGGCTACTTTAGTATGCAGGAGCCAGAGTGGATTTTGCTGCTAACAACAGGGTCTTGAGCACTGCTGGCTCTAGCGAGTTAACGGGGAGAGGGTTCATTTGGGCTGTCAGAATTCTACCTGGATTGATGAATGCATGGTCACATGGTTGTTTTGCCTGCATTCAGTACTTAGACCCATTACACAGATCTCTTAGGGAAATTCGGTTCATTCCGTGCTTAATTACATCAGTGTTAGTTGAGAGGAAGGCATTGCTTCAGCCAGAGTCTTACTAATAAAGTTGTCCGCCAATATTAGGAATTTGAACTATCTTTGATGAACGGCTTGCTTGGCTCCCTCAAGTCTCCATGTACACTCGTTCAATAGAGTCTCAAATTCTCTCTGGTGTAGTTTAGTAACAACTTAAGGTAATACATGGCTAAGGGCAGTGGCGGCATCACCTATCAAACTAAAAAGGGCAAGGGAATGTGCCTAAAGAGTTCCAGCAGAGCCAAGTAGCAGTCAAACAGTACCTAAGCACTCCCATTTGCTATTCGCTTTGCCCCATGTCTGTCCTGCGTGAAGTTGTCAAGGTTGCCCTTGTCAAGAATCTAGGGTTGTCCGTCTGTTGGCTACATTCTGGTTTTGTGCTTTGAAATGATGAGGTACGACTCCTGTCTTTCATGGAATCAAGACAAAGGCAGACTATTCTTTACCAGCTTGTTAAGATCTTTCAATGAGGGCACCAGAGTCTGAGTAAAATTTAATATTCTTATTAATATGTTTCACCTGGGATCAAGGATGCGATATTTGCATCGGAAATATTCGTATAATGGATTTCAAACCATTGGTTCAGTGAATAAAAATCCTCCTTGATTTAGCCATTTTAATGGCATGGAGGTTTTCTTAGGTCTACTTCTATCCTACTGGTGTAGTTATAGTTGAACAAGGAATTTCATGCAAATTTGCCAATTCGCATGACCTGCGGAAAGTACTTTTCCACGCACTCACCAATCCCTTTCTTCCTCTAGCAACCGATTTTCCTGTTTATCCAGTCTGGCATGCGAACCTTTGCTTGAGTGTCGATGTACATTCTAAAATGTACAGAGGTTTCTTCTATAGTTGATCTTTAGGATTTATTTGGATAAATCATAAGTTGATGGGAATTCTTTTTTTATCTTCTAAAAGCAATCTCTCAACAACTAATTGATTCAAAGTCCACTGTTGCCCAATTGAAATAGTTTATAACTGTTAATTGTCTTCAGTAGTGAAATTAGAATGGTAGCGACTTTGACTGATATGTGGAAATAATAACAACCGGGGCTTTTTCCACTGGGTGGAATCAGGTATTTGAATTCTTTCATGAAATTGCTCTAGGATTAGTATTGCACAATCAGGAAGATTAAGTGATTTTGAATGATGTGAGAAGAATTAAGAGGTGGCATTTCCTTTCATCTTTACTTTCATCCAAATTCTAATATCTGTTTCATTTGTAGATCTTGCCATCCTTATGAGGTGTGAATTCGTCGGGTTTTACATCAGATAGGTGTGATGCATAAAAAGTGACATTTTTCAAGTTTCCCTGATAGGCGAAAGAACAACATATTACTTATAGGTAGAATTAATGGAAAATAGTACATTGACAGTGGTTGAAGATGGTAACTGTGCAGAAAGCACAAATAGGTAAATGAAAAAGGAAAGAGAATGTCATAATGATACTAGAGTATAGTCAACCTAATATTATGCAATTAATTGATTGAATGGCTATCCTTCACCATTGAACTTCAACTGTTTATCTTGTCTACTTTTGCAACATTTTGACCTTGAGAATGCCTCAAAACCCTTATGATTAAATCTTGCACATCTTTTTTCGCTGTCTTTCTGGAACTATTACTTATAATTACTCAGAAAAGCGATCAGTGCTTCTGAAACAGTTTTTGGGTTTACCTATCTGTTCAAGGTTTTAGTAGTTCTGTCTACTGTTGTTTGTTGCCGTCCTATCTTTTTCCCATTTACACGCAGGAAGCATTATAATCACAAGCCTACAGTACATAATAAAGCTGGAAGGCGTGAAGGGACTGTACCACGGTCTCTCACCAACAATTCTGGCTCTTCTTCCGGACTGGGCTGTGAGTAGTACTACTCTTTTCTTCTATTGACTGGAATTGTTAGTTTTAGTCAGTGCAAGAAAATTAGATTGCATCTGTTGCTATTGTCGATAAGAATTTTGTTATGCTGATTTTCTCGCCAACAGCTTCGAACCTAATTGCCATCTATTACGAATTTTTGTCTATCAAATAGTGATTAGTGATAAGGCAGTCGCGTATATAATCGTCTATATGTGGAGATTGAGTGACAATGCTGGTCAGTGACCACATCTTGTTAGTTGTTATACTGCCACTGTCAACTGATGTCATTCTTACCATAATCACCTTTTACTCAAGTCAATGTTGGGTAAGTACACAAAGGGAAAGGGTGCTCAGCCACAAATTTTTTGCAGTAAATACTTCACAATCAGTTCATATTGGAAATAAGCTGGGACATAGTCTCTAAACAACAACACATATGGAGTGAGGCAACTATATGTTCCTCTCCTTCCATAAAAGAATTGGTGGCTGGGAGAAATATCTACAGTGCTAATTTCTTATCTGGGAGATGGGGAACCCTGTTTGTATCCTGCATATCTTATATATGCATGTTATACACACAATTTATTTATACTCGAGGAAGTCAGTTGTTAGGAAAACAAGTTTCTTTAGTACGCAATCAATTTCACATCTTATTAGTCAATCTGGAGTTCATTCTATCATCTTAGATGATCTGCTGGACCTTTGCAAGTTGCTGATTTTTACAGGTTAAAATGATTTTGTCTCACATAATGTGATGCATGTGATAATAATGTGTTTGCTTTATATGCTCTTTCAAATGACAGAATGCTTATTTATATGCAGGTCTCCTTCCTGGTATACGAGAGACTTGAGGGCCTAGTCCATTCAAATGGTTGCTTTTCAAAGTATCATTTACTTAGTAATGGATCTCCTAGATTGAAGCTTTTCATTGAATACATTTTATCAGCAACTATGGATTATATATGTTGGAAATGAAGTCCATTCATGTATACTTTGTTGTTTGACCTTATAAAGCACTCGATGTCTTTGGATGCAGTTGACAATGGCAATCAAGCAAGCACCGGTGCCATCATGATTGCTGCTGTGGGCGCTGGAGCTGCCACAGCAATCACTACAAATACTTTATGGGTTGTAGTAATCAGATTTCAAGTGAGCTGATCAGTGGGTATTCTGCCTTAGTGAGTTCCTCTATGATGAGAGTTTCAGACAAAACAAATAATTGCACGACGCCAAGTTTCAGTTATTCTTGATATCTCAGATTTGACCTTGTTGCTTGGCTTGGGTAACTTCAGAATATGACCTCAGAAATCGCAATATAACCCCAGAAACTGCGATATAATTTGTGCAAATGATTTTTTCAGCTCTCTTGTTTATGTTTGGTAAACATTGCAAAATTTTTTTATGAGAAAGTTGAGATGTTGCTGAGAATAGTAATTCCATGTTTGTCTTCTCCGTCTAAAGTCCTGCAGTCTATTTGCAATGGGCATATATCCTCTATGTGCTGAGTGAAGGATCATCTTTTAAGACTTTACCTATGAAATTCAGTTGCCTTTCTTATTGTAGACACTGGGTAAGAGACCAGAAATGGTTCCTTACATAAGAGTACGTTCTGCTTTAAGCAGGATCACACATGAGGAAGGTCTCCGTGGTTTGTATTGGTCAGTTTTTACATCTGCTAGGAGCAATTCCCAATTCCAGACATTCTATGAGGAATATTTCAATTTTTTTTTTTACATTTTTCCCTACTTTCTTTGGAAAAGTGGCATTCTCCCATCACTGGTTGGACTAAGTCATGTTGCAATTCAGTTTCCAGCATATGAGAAGATCAGACATTACATAGTGAGAAATGGTATATGCTTGTTCTAAGTGGTTGCATTATTTGTTATTACATTTTGTTTTTTTTTTTTTTTTCAACATAGTTATTGCTTTTTGTCTGTAATTTGTTTCCAGACAATACAACTGTCGATCAACTTGGCCACAGAAGTGTAGCCATTGCTTCCACAATATCTAAGCTCACTGCCTCCATCATAACTTATCCACTTGAGGTATTTTTTCTTTTTCTGGACTGGAGAGTTATATTGTTTCATAATTCTCTCTTTTAAAGGAAAGCATCATCTGTAACTTTCACCTATTTGCTTGTGTTGGTGGGCACAAGGTATTGATTAGTAGGGGTAAGCTGTTCCAGGTTTTGTACAGGTTTCACTTGGAACCTGGAACCTACTCATTGGAACATGTTCTTCATTTTCGGGAACCTAGAACCTATCTTGTTACAGGTTCCATGATTTACCTAGGTTCCACTTTTATTATTAATTAAACGATTGTAGTAAATTATCACATTTAATGACTATTACTTATTGTTATAATTTACTAACCATAACTTATATTTAGACACCCAAAAAATATAAAACATTAACAAAATAAAACTCTTAGTCATAAAATAAAAACTTGGACTAATAGTTTCAAATTATACACTCATTATCGAATGCCTTGGAATACTGTAGGATCTCTTAAAGACATAGATCAAGAAAAGTACAAATTTTTTTTCTAAGTTCTAGGTTACAAGTTCCAAGTTTCAGGTTCCAAGTTCACCAACCTAGAACTTGAAACCTATTCGTCAAATCAAATTTCCTAATTTTTGAAACCTGAAACCTACCCTGCATGCTTTAGAAATTGGAACCGGATAGGTTCCCACTAATCTAGTTCTTAGGTTCTAGGTAACCTAGAACCGTGCTCACCCCTTACTAATTAGAACTTTGTTTATACAGGTGGTACGTTCCCTGCTGCAAGAGCGGGGACATGGTAGGAATTCTGAGGTTCTGTATGTGGGATTTATTGATTGTGCGAAGAAAGTATTTCAGAAGGAGGGTATTTCTAAATTTTATCGAGGCTATGCCACAAAATTACTGAGGACTACTCCGTACGCCGTTGTTATGTTTACCAGTTATGAGATGGTACGTAGATTTTTGCAACAAGTATTACCTCCAGACAAAATACATTCACAATCTATTCCCATTCCCAATCCCATCGCCAACCAGAAACCCAAGGAGCTGAAGAGGGAGTAAATAGTGGAGTGTCCCAGCGACCCACTCATGTAAGCCAACCCACTTAGCTCTATGTGGAAAAAAAGAGCAGCTAGCTGCAGAAGTTGATTAGATTTTCCGATGTACGGCATTTTCTGTTTTGATAATTGTATTGTTTAGAAAGGATTCTAGTCCTTCATTTAAATGCAGAGTTTAATAAGCCAATTATCTTTTTATTTTATTTAGTGAGTTCCTTTTTATCTTCCATTGTTGGGTTGAAGCTGTCTTCTGATATCTGTACTTGTTATATGGTTTTTGTTTCACCGCGACATCCAATTGTAAGCATTACTAATTTACCTTAGAGCAGCGCCACTCAATGTTTTGTACATTCATAAATTGGCAAATGTGTGGTGCAACAGCATGAGCAAAGCCATATTGGCTGATTTTTACATGGCACTTAATTTCAGCTGGAGAACCAGAAAAGTTACAATGCATTATTGATATGTTGACATTGCATCCGTGTATTCGTCTCTTGTTGACAACTAGAGATATTGAGATATCCATGGCCAAATGTGCAACCATTAAGATAACGCTCAATAGATAATTATGTCAGTCGTCTCTCCTTTCCTCGCTTTACTATCTTATCAAATAGGAAGTATGTTAAATTTTGATTCAAAAGAGTACAGAAGCAAAAAGATGAAGTAGATAACACTGTATGTCATTCCATATCATTTGCAAATGAGATCGACAAAATGTGCTTAATATGGCGTACATTCATGCGGATATTAGCCCAACCATAAACCCTGGCACCTCAGATGCAATATACATAACCACTCGCTTACATGCAAAGTATGTACTGGCAACTCATGAAAAATTCAAATTAAACTTGAACGCTGGGAGCGGAACAACTGCTGCTGCTATACCATTTTTGAGTCACAGAAACAGGAGAACGTGTCAGTTGCATATTCTTCAATAGCTGGACATCGTCATAATCTGGGGGAGATGCTAGGACATTTTCATCTTCGTCAACATCAACAAATTCATCCGCAGCTTTGTCGCCACTCGCAATTGCCTTCAGTTCCTTCAAAACCTCGTCCATTGAAGGCCTCATCTCCCTGTCCTGTTGCAAGCACCGGAACGCCAGCTCAGCCACTGAAGTTGTCATCCTATAAATTTCGTCATCTAAATCAAATCCTAGAGTCTGGTCGAGCAGTTCACCAAATGCGCATTTCTGAATCTTGTTGACAGCCCAATTGGCCAAATTAATCTCATGCCTTGCCCTGCTTACATCCACGGCTGTCTTGGACGATATAAGCTCGATCAGAACGACTCCAAAGCTATAAACATCGCTTTTCTCAGTAAGTTGGTAGGATTGATGATACTCGGGGTCCACGTAACCTGGAGTTCCTTGAGGAGCTGTTGAGATATGACTGACATCATTAGGGATCAGCCTGGAAAGCCCGAAATCTGCAACTTTAACACTAAAATTCTTGTCGAGAAGGATGTTATTAGTCTTCACATCACAGTGTATAATGTCAGAAGCATGGAGGTAAGCTAATGCAGTGGCGGTCTCTATGGCAATCCTGATACGGGCATGCCAAGGCAACATGGTGAGTTTTGCTTTTCTTCCGTGGATATGATCAGCCACAGTGCCATTGGAGACATACTCATAGACGAGTAGAAGTTCATGGCTGTGGTGGGATGTGCAACCGTAAAGCAAGACGAGGTTTTTGTGGCGCAAGCGGGTGAGAATCTTTACTTCATTCATGAACTGCTTCACCCTCAGGTGCTTGTGCTTGTTTAGGCGCTTGACCGCTACTTCCTGTCCGTTTTGGAGTTTTCCTGTTACAAAATTGAACAAAATCTTTAAATATAATTCGTCATCCTTTAACAAGAGGGAAAATTCTGATAAAAAAAAAAAAAAAAAAAGAGGAGAAATGAACTTTCCTTACCATAGTAAACAGTTCCAAAACCGCCATCCCCAAGTTCATTGGAAGCTGAGAAGTTAATCGTGGCTTTTACGAGTTCAGAACTAGTGAAAATGGGGACCTCAAAGTGGACACTTCCCTCTCCCATGTCTGAATTTGAATTAGGACATGAACTGGTGTTTCTTAAATGGAACGTGAGAGAAGCATTTTGCCTTTTCAGGTGGATCAAATAGGACAAAAGGCCAATGACCAAGGTTCCAATTCCGGTACCTGACAAACATACAAGGAGACTTCAAAACCTGCTCTGTAGGCACCTAGGCGGGCAACATGATGAGCTTCTAAAAATTATCCGGGAAAAACAGAGCACATGGAAAATGATGCTTAGAAGAAGCTTAATGGGATAATGTTTTAACTGGTTAGCAGTTCCCAGGACTTTGGAATTTTATTCGCTTAAGCATAGCTTGGTACTCCATATTTTGATAACAAATGAGAAGATTCAGGACAAATGGAAGGCCGATACAACCCGGGAAGCCACATATTGGATTTGTTTTGCACTTTCTTGCTCATGCATTAGATAATCCGAATCTGTAGCGAAAACATATGTAATAAGGTAATACTGTTTCTGTTGGTTTATCATGTCATGTAGCAAGCAGGTTATCTTTGGTACTATGCTTTGTTCTAGTCGACAAAGGAATGCAGTTAGGCAAGCTACTTGAGAAAATTTACCGAGCCCTATCTTCAACCACAAGCCTCTTTTTCCTGCATCAAAGATGAAAGTCAGATTGGTCAATAAGGGAAAGGATATGGAGTTAGTGCCCATAGAGTTCATGGATTAGGTTTGCACATTCGGAGATATATAGAGTATGCTATCAATAAAAACTGGTACTGTCATCTGAAGCCAATGTGGACATCACCGAAGGGAGAAACCATTTGCCTCGTTACTAAGCCTTCCATTGTAATATATTGTCTTAGGTTCTGCAAAGGTCATACTGGAATGTGTGGTCGTTGGGTTAGAGTAAACAAGTCATGGATACTCTGCAACATAAGGATTTAATTTTTCAAAGAATCTCCTTTTTATGACGTTGGGCATCCTATCCAGGCCTCTTAAATCCCTGACCAATCCCAAATGTGGGAGGTTCTCTAGAGGACATGGGAAGCACCTTGGTCATCTTGCTCCTGATAGTCATAGTGTTTATATTGCCCTAATAACCAATTCTATTCAGGAAAGAGAATTATTTAGGACACGATGCAAGAATTGTCAATTCCTAGTCCTAAAAACCTTACCGCTGTTGCTGCTATCGCAGTCCTTGTGGTGGCGAGTTCCATGAGGGCAGTAACACCGAAATGTTGCTTGTCTGACAGTCCACATCGGCCTTTACTTTGTTGACAACTATTACCACTCTTTTCAGGTAATAAATCCCATTTTAAGACGAACCCTTCCTTCAACAACTCCTTGTAGTCAACATCACCTATTGTTTGTTTCCACAACCCTTCCTTCAGTTCTACTGGTACTTCCACAGACGATTGGCAGGTTCCACCTTCTTGATAGTAGGCATCATTTGGGTGTATTAATGAAACAAAGGAGTTGTTCATGGGTTTAGAGGAACAATTTACTGAGACTTTTGGGTAGTGAAAAGAAAAGGAACTGTGCAATTATAGAAGAACCGGAGTCTTGGATGAAAGGAGTAGCTGTGACCTAAAATCGGGTTCATGGTATGGAAAGTGAAGGGACGAGGAGTGAAGCAGGAAGCATCCATAACGTACTGATTCACCAAATGAATGGATTGTTCTTCATAGGAGATTCTTTCAACTGAATAGTGACCATACATAGTTTTTGTTCCTTGACAGATGATCTCAAACCCTGGATAACCACAAAAATCTTTACCTTTTCCAGGAATGTAAAAGGGATACCTTATTTCTGGGCTTCTGCCACCGCCACATTTCATGGGTTTGCAAAGTTGATACTGTGATAAGTTATTTGGCTCAGCTAACATGGCAATGAGCAAGATGTGCAACCCCATGTGAATTAGCACTTGCGCATGAGCACAGCATAGAACCATGACCATCCTGACACTTTACACGGGGTTTCCAGGCTTCAAACGAGAGAGGAAGATTTTCCGTTTTCCATTGATGCTCTACAATGCAGCAGCTTTGAACTTGAAGGGAAGGCCTTCTTATTGGCAATTCCTGCACAATGATTGTCCTTCTCCTCATCGGAATGGACACGTTAGTTGACTTGGAAAAGAGGACACGGAAGACTTGAAGAGACTCTGATTACGTAGAGGTAGGGACGCCCAACTGAAGATTATTAAGTTTTGGGTCCGTCGTTGGTAATTGTAATGCCATCTATCACTTCCCTCTTGATGATGATAGGCTGATGAAAAAGTAAAACGTCCAATCAATAAACTTCCATCCTATCTTGCCCCTGTTGACCAGTTACCGAAAGACTTTTTGACGACTCTATTTCTTTCCAAGCAATTACAGGTGATCCTCACATATTAAAGCACATAAGCAAGACAAGGAACAAAAGAACAAAAATAAAATAAAATTGGGTCTAACCACAATTGATTCCATAAAAAGGTGAGATTCTACAAAGAAACACAAGTCGTGAAATGAAACCAATAATTATAAAGGGCAGGGAAAGAAAGCAGATGATTATAGAAAAGGTTCATGAGCTGCAATAGGAATTGCTCAGTCAGATCAGAGGCTGATTAGCCTTTAAGCGGCTCCTATATCCATTTGGTAAGTCTCTTGAGAAGATGTAAGAACTACTCTCTGAACAGTTACATTAGTGTCAGTGGTAGGAAGGCAGTGCTTGAGCCGGTGATTATGTAAATTGAAGTTTTCAAACCAATACCATCACTCGGAGCTTATTTGGTGCAAAATGAATTTATGTAACGTCTGCTAATATTGTCAAGCAATGCCACTAGCTGATCACATGCTTAAGAGAACGTGCCTAAAGAGAATAAGAGTATAGTAATACAGTAGCAGTGCAGTAATAACCAGACTAGAATCTCGCTAAATGTATAGAGAATCCCTTTTTGCCTGTGATTAATGACTCCTAGCACTAGCCATTGAATCTTAACAGTCCGACCAATGTCTTATATTTGCGCCGCTTGCATGGATGTTTGGGGGCACGAATTTTTGCCAAGAATCTAAGGGCAGTTAAAGAGATAACCAAAAGTTCTGTTGCACATTGGATAGGACTCGTACTCGAATGTTTATTTCTAGACCCATCCTCCTAAATAGGCCTGCCATACCAATAGAGAATCAATTGTGTTTGTAATGACCTGATCTTGCGAGGTATGGGCCAAGAGCACACCTTATGAGGATGGCGATGGGGACATGAATGGATCGAATTCCACATCGCTTGAGGACGGTGAGGTGATGTGCCTTATAAGGTGTGGCACCATTCTTAATTACCAATGACACATTTTAAAATTGTGCATGTTCCGACCCAAAGTAGACAATATAGTTGGCAAGTGGGGTCATAGGTCAGCCCTCACAATGGTATAGAGCCAAGCCCAATCGGAAGTGTGTGGTTCGAGGACGAATCGGGCTGAAGTTGGTGGCTCTGTAACAACCCAATCTTGCAAGGGATGGGCCAAAAACAAGCCTATGAGGATGGGCTAAGCTTTAGCTCAAAGTGGACAATATAGTTAGCAAGTAAGGCAATCTTGCGAGGGATGGGCCAAAAACACACTCATGAGGATGGGCTAAGCTTCAGCTCAAAGTGGATAATATAGTTAGTAAGTAAGGCCAGAGGTTGGCCCTTACAGTATTTGAACCATTGATTGCATCGGAACTATTAACAATGAGTATTCTCCTTTCTCTCGTATTCAATTATTGTGAAAACACCAAAAAAAGTTAAAATTGAGATTATCAATTGATTGGAGATCCAGTCTACTGAGGAACCACTTATCCAAATAATTCTTATTTATACAACATCAATTGAAACATAGACAAACTTAGATTTGCGCTTCTGGGGATCCAGTCTCTTGATCCCTGTGGAAAGGGAAAAGAATGGGGGCGGATTAGTTCGAGTGGAAAGAACTTTATATTGAACATCGACCCTAATGGCTATCCCCATCTTTTCTTTATTTGCCCCCATGCTCACTTCAGCGAGAGACCTGATATACATGCTGTCGCATGTCAAGTCACCATGGTCATAAGCTTGAATGATTGTATCACAGAAGTTTAGTATAAGTCACAACCAAGCATAGAGAAAGTCTGTGAATACTTCGCCATAATAGTTATCTATGTGTTGAATCTGCTCATGTTTATATGCCTTCTTTTTTTTCGCTGACCGATATATCCATGTGTCGTGTTGGATACTTTTAATGGAGTACGAAACAATGGATAAACTAAGTAACCTATATCATGGGCAAGCTAGATTGACAAAAGTGCTTTATTACCATGTCCATACTTCATCATGGACCACATTAAATATATTAAAAGTTAGGGATGACTTGTGCATTCGATTAAAGTTGAGGGATTATATTAAATAAATTGAAAGTTCAGAGATCACATTATATATCGAGTTAAAATTTAAGGATTATTTATATCATTTTTCTTTTAAAAAAAGGAGCCTATGCTCTGAGTGTCCATCATCTTGCTGTTTTTGTGTGTCGAAGCCGTTAAATGTGATTATATTTCTTTGTAGAAATTTGAGTGTATGTAATTAGAGAATAGAATGTTAAGTGTTGCAAGGATTGCTTGTATCCGTAGAAGCAGAGCTATAAAAAGATGGGGATCGTAACATCTCAAGGATTACACAGTGAATTCCGGCCTTAATTTGGCTTTTAGAACTGAGAGTGGAGTAGGCCACGTGAGTAAACCGGAAAAGAGAGATGATCCAATTGATAAAGCACGGCGTGCATGACTTTTGTTTATAAGATTCGTACCATCATAATATCCACATGCTGTTCAGTGTTCAAGGAAGAGAATAATCTATGATGAACTTATTGCATGAACCGTAAATTCATAACTTTAAAAACCTTATCACCGCCGCTATTGCAGCTATTGCAGTCCTTGGGATGACTGAATCCATGTGCGCAATAGCACAGAAAGGCCATGTCTCGTAATCGTCTGATAAGATTGATAATATTATTTAATATTATCGGAAGATTAGATTTGAGTATGATTTGATTATGCTATTGGAAGATTAGATTAGAGTGGTAGATATGATTTGATTCGGATTATTCCAATTGCAAATAAATTGATCCAGTCAATCTGTTAGATTAGATATTTGAATTATAGAATAGGAAATCTAGTTGTCTTCTTAATATAAATAGCATTATGTATTGTAGAATGATAGCATGTATTATGGCTTTTAGTGAATAACATTTTTCTCTTGGGAAATTTATCTTTGAATCGTTGTTTTCTTGAATCCTCTTATTTTCTTCATCGTCCACATCGGCCTCCACTTTCTTGACAACCAATACAACTATTTTTAGTTAGTAAATCCCATCTTCATCGGAACCCTTTCTCCAACAACTCCTTGTAGTCGACATCTTCGATTGTTTGATTAGAGAGCCCTCCCTCCGGTTCTACTGGTACCTACGTAAAGAACCGGCAGAATCCACTTTGTGGACGAGGAAACGTCGCATTAAAAAGTAAAGCAACGGAGCCGTTGTATCTGACGTTAGAAGTGCAATTCGGAGGGGATGTTGGGAAGGGAAAAGAAGCGTTCGTGCAGTCATAGAAGAACCATAGTCTATAAAGAGAACCACAATTCTTTAGGAAGACGTTTTGGGGAAGAAAACCGAAGGAACGAGGACCAAAGCAAGAAGTATTCCATTGGCTTACTAAATCGATGGAACTCTCATTGTAGGAGATGCTTTTAACTGATTAGGGACCATATATAGTTTTTTTTTTTTCCTTCACAAGTGATGTCAAATTCAGGATAACCGCATAATTCTCTTCCTCCTCCTTGAACATAAAACGGATAATTTATGTTCTAACGGTGATTGCCCCCACAATTGCGGCTTCGTTGACTTCATATGACACTTAATCTTATCGACAGTATCTTCGGAGATGGTAATGAAGAAGATGTAGAACACTGTGCAAACTAAACCTCGTTTGTAAGTGCAATGTGGACTCATCTCGGCATATTAATTTGACTTTAGTCTAGAACATATGGAGTTTCTTTTTTTCTTTTCTTTGGGATATCGATGTTATGAAATGGGATCAAGTAAAACGTATGGAGTTTTTTTTTTTCTTTGGGATATTGATGCTATGTGATTCCTGACGTGAAAGTGAAAAGAAGGCCCTTGTTATTGGAAATGGAAGAAGCTGTGTGATTTTTGACGTGAAAGTGAAAAGAACGCCATTGTTATTGGAAATTCCTACTTAAACATGGCGGTTGACTTGGAAAGGGGACAAGAAGACTAGAACAAAAGAATTTTGAGGCGCCAGTCACCCATCACTTTACCTCTTTAATGATGATCAAATGTGTAGACTTAGTAAACAAAACACGGTCGGTCAAATGTGTAGACTTAGTAAACTTGCACAAATCTTGCCCCCATTAACAAGTTATTCCTACAGTCGACTACTGTTTTCATATATCCCCTCAAGTTGGATCATTTACAAGAGGATAATTAGAAAAAAAAAAAAAAAAAAGATCCGGAAACTTTTATCCCTTGTTATGCTTATTAAAATCAAACAAAATAAGCAAAATTAGAAAAATGAATTCAAGGAAAAAAAAATCAGTGGGTCTTTCACAATTAGAGGCCTCTGTTTGAAATTTAATTTCAAAGAAATATCGGTAAGAGTTAGGTCCAGGAGCAGTAGGAAATTCCAAAAAGGTAAATCCTTAGTACAATGATCATGAACAACAAAAACTACTACCACCGCCCGCGGTCGCGTAGCTGGCTTCGGGCTCCCTCCCCCTCATGAAGGGGAGGAGTTCGAATCCCAGAGGCGTCGCGTTTGCGCGACTCAAACGCGGTTGGGTCTGTGGTGGTGGCTCAGTCCGCCTCGAGTTTACATCTAGGCTACCGGCCAATGGCGGTTCCTGAGTCATCCAAAAAAAAAAAAAAAAACAAAAACTATAGACCTATCCTAAAAAATTTCTCGAGAAGGTTTTGTTGACATATAAATTTTAGTTGACAATTCAAGTATTCATTTTTGTAAAAGTAAACAATAAAAAAAAAATAAAATAGCAAGATAATATCAAAATTAAATGAATAAATAAATAGATAACAATGAAAATGAGATGAAAAGTGATAAAAATGGGGTTTTCTTTTTCAGCACAGGCTGTCGAACCTTTTGAATAAACTTTAGCCCATAAAAACATTTGAATCCGATTTGTGCAATTCATTTATTAGATTCATCATTTGGGCTTATTAATGCCAAGCCTATGAGACCTAGGCAAGACGTTCCGCCCATTATTCTCAGTGGTGGCCCATTCACCCATCGATTTAAACCCTCATTTTTTTTTTCTCTCACGTTCATTCTTGAACGAGCGAGGATGAGGCCACGCCGGCGGGCGCGAGAAGGAATGCTGAGCGAAGGAACATCGGGAAGGTTCCAGAATACGGCAGTGCTCCCGGCTCCGTTCCTTTGCAGAGACCGAGAGCTTCGAGCGGTTTTCAACCTCGCTCGTCCAGAGATTGCTTTCAGATTCCAATTCTGATTACCCTTATCGCCGCTCGTAGCTGCCTGCTACCGCTGAGAATTCCTTCACTTCTACTCTCCCTGACGTTATTAGCCTTCGTCGCCGTCGGATTTGCACCTTTCCTGCTCTGCCCCTCCCTGTTTCACGACCGGGAAATTCGCGGAAGTTATCTCGCGTTTATATCTTCAATTTAACTTCCGATCCTCGGTGGTGAAATTTCTGGGGAAGTCCTTGCTTGGATTTTCTCACTGTTCGGAGCTAGAAATTAAGCTTGATGAAGCGGAGTTAGATATTTGTTACCATCGGTCATAGTTTTAGAATGAAAACAGATACTGAGACTTCATACGCCGTCACTCTAAAATCTGATATGATCGAGGCTGAGATGACGTATGTAAGTGCTTATTGCGATGGAATGAAATGGACCGTTACCCTAACTCATATATAAACTAAGCAACTAAACTGCCCATTTTATGTTCGACAAAATGACTAAATTGAGTATGTATAGATTAAATCACTCACACACACTAACAAATCGCTTATCTGAAACGATTGCTCAAATCTAAACAAACCTCAACCCAACAAAACTTTACTTTAAAATGACTCGTCAAACTCATGACTCCACAATGTCATTATCCATCATTCCCATAAAAATTATATGCTGCACAATTAAAAAATCGAACTTTACGGTTCGGTTTTCACATAACTTTGAATATACGAGCTCTGAAAACTACTGACACGATACACCACGTAATTGATGATACGTAATTGATTCAGCTTGACGAGGTCCCACGGCAGGTACGCGCGAAACGCTTTCACTTTTCCTTTTTTGTCTTTCTTTTCTTCCCTTCCTCGCGTGAGCTCTCGGTCTCCTGGTGCCGAGCGTGCCTTTCTTTTTCCCTTTTTGTTGACATTTCAACCCCCAAGGCAAATATTACAATATGCGTCATCCCTGGGGTGCGCACGACTTTATGCCGGTCTATCCGAATGGCTCATGGGCAGGACGACAATCGCTAGAGGAGAATACGGGAAATTTTTGAAGATGTCTCGTTGAGGATCGAGAGTGGTGACATTGCAAGGGAAGGTTGCAGCTAGTGGGAATTTGAACTAATGATTGCGTCGAAACTATTAGGATGAGTTAGGTACCTAATTCATGTGAAATTACCAAAATCATTTGGTCAAGTTAAAATTAAGATTATCGATTAACTGGAGACCTAATTCATGTGAAATTACCAAAATCATTTGGTCAAGTTAAAATTGAGATTATCGATTAACTAGAGGTAACAAAATGATTCCCTTCAATTAATGGATTCAAATCAATTGAAAGGAGTTGACATATAAGTCACCTTTATTGCCACTGTATAGATTTCCTCTCCAAAAATTATTTCTCCAATCTATGTCAATTAAAGGGGATCATGGAAAGAATATTAAATTCTACCTACTAATGGACTCTCTATTCGTTATTATTATTATTTTTATTACCACTTGCTGTATCTGATTTGGTATTGTGACTGTGCATGACTTTGAGAGTCACGATAATATTACTAAGGGACGTCTTTATCAGAATTGAAAATATTCAAATTGAACTATAGACAAACTTGGATTTGCAATCTGAAGCATCCAATCTCCCAGTCCTGCGGAAAGGATAAAGAGTGTGGATGGAATAATCCGAGTGGATAGAACTTTGAATTGCACATCAATCATAATAGTTATCCCCATATTTCCCTTTTTCACCCCATGCTCACTTTAGTGAAGAGACCTGATATACATGTCGTCACATGTCAGGTCGCCAAGCTTGAATGATTGTATCACAGAAGTTCAGTATAAGTCATGACCAACCACAGAGAAAGATGGTCTTTGAAGACTTCCCTATAATAGTTATCTATGTGTTGAATCTACTCATGTTTATAGGCCGTTCTCTTTTTCAGCCTACCAATATGTTGATGTTTCGTGTTGGATATTTTTAATGGGGTACGAAACAATAGATAAACTATTCAATATAAGGCGCAAGCCAGATTGACATTAATGCTTTATTACCGTGTCCATAACTTCAGCACTCAAATCAGTAATATCTCAACATATATGACTGCTTACTTGAAGTTGCATTCACGTGTGTGCAAAGTATGTGACAAGAGGCTGCATGGATAATCTAACCATCAACACCAGGAGCAGAACTGCCGCTGCTACCCCACTTTTGAGTCACAGAAACTGGAGAATGGGTCAACTGCATATTCTTCAGTAGCTGGGAATCGTCGTGATGCGAAGGAGATGGAGCAAGGACACCTTCACCCTCATCCGCATAAGCAAATATGTCTGCAGCATTCTCATTGCATGCAATCGCCTTCAGTTCCTCCAAAACCTCATCCATTGGAGGTCTCATTTCCTTATCCTGTTGCAAGCACAGGAAAGCTAACTCAGCCACCGAAGTCGTCATCCTATTGATTTTGCTATCTGACTCAAATCCTAGATTTGGGTCGATCAATTTACCAAATGCGCATTTTTGAATCTTGTTAATAGCGAAGTCGGCCAAATTAATCTCATCCCTTTCTCTGCTTATGTCCACAGCTGGCTTGGATGATACAAGCTCGATCAGAACAACTCCAAAGCTATAGACATCACTCTTCTCCGTGAGCTGGTAGCACCGATGATACTCGGGGTCCACATAACCTGGAGTCCCTTGAGGAGCTGTTGAGATATGAGAGACATCGTTGGGGAATAGCCTCGAAAGCCCAAAATCCGCAACTTTAACCCCAAAATTCTTGTCGAGAAGGATGTTATTTGTTTTCACGTCACGGTGGACAGTGTCAGAAGCGTGGAGGTAAGCCAATGCAGTAGCAGTCTCTATGGCTATGCCCATACGGATTTTCCAAGGCAATGTAGTAGAAGAGTTTGCTAGCTGGCCATGGATATGATCGGCAACAGTTCCATTTGAGATGTACTCATAGACAAGTAGAAGCTCGTGGCTGTGGCGAGAAGTGCAACCGTACAGAGACACAAGGTTTTTGTGTTGCAAACGGGTTAGGATCTCTACCTCATTCATGAACTGCTTTACCCTCCGATAGTTATGCTCGTATAGGCGCTTCACTGCTACTTCCCGCCCATCTCGAATTTTTCCTGTTAAGAACATTGTAGAAAATGTCTTTCAGTTGAAGATCCCTTGGAGGAATAGGGAAGGAACTTTTTCTCACCGTAATAAACAGTTCCAAAACCTCCGTCTCCTAGTTCATTGGAAGCAGCGAAGTTGTTTGTGGCTTCTTCAAGTTCGGTACTGTTGAAAATGGGGACTTCAAAGGAGACATTGCACTCTTCCATGTCTGAATTGGACTGAGGATGAGAGGTGCTGTTTCTCAAACAGGACTTCAAAGAAGCATTCTTCGTCTTCAAGTAGATCATATAGGACAACAGGATGATGGCCAAGCTTCCGATTCCAATACCTGATGCACCGGGAGATAATTAACCAGTGTCCTATGTAGGAAAATGCTTTTAACTTTAATGTCGTTTCCTAGGACATATGGATTATGTTGGCTGGAAGCATGGACAGATAGTTGAGATCCTAAGATGAAGTAAGAAGATTTTACTATAGCCAACTTTGATTTGATCAGCATTGTTTGATTGGTTTGCAGTAAAAACCAGAAAGGATACTTCTGCAGTAAGTTGATCCTGTTTTTTTTTTCTTTTATCATGTCAAGCGGGGAACAGATTGTCCTAGTTATACTTTGATTTGTTCAGGTTAGCGAAGGCAATGTGATAGCAGACAAGAAACTAAGAAAAAGGAAGTCACCTAGTCCTATCTTCCACCGCAAACTCCCATTTCCTGCATCAAAGTTGAAAAAGCAGATTGGTCAACTGAGGGAAAGGATGCCAATATAGCCTCCATAGAGTTCATAAATCAACTTTACATACTTGGACGAATAGAGAATAATAAAAGGGAGAATAGCCACAACTAGTACTTTCATCCGAATCTTATTTGATATAAAATTGATGCACAACCTATCGCAATGTGAATGGCAGAGCAAGTTCAAAATATAAAGTGGGGTAACTTATGTTTGCCATTTATAATGAGGTGTGTCAACTACTTGTGCATTTTATTGGCAAACAAGAGTCCTATATATTCATCTTCCTGAAATGAGAAGTCAGTTTAATTGTCATAAGATCTCTATTCTAAAGGTTCTGCTAAAGTATTCATGAGGTTTGCACAAATGCAAAAAGATAGCATAGAAAGATGACGTGAACACCGATTGTGTATTATAACACCCGAGGAAAGCCGAAATGGGAAGTGGAAACTGATAGGTTGAATGTGAGAAATGCACATGGAGCTATGGCGTATGATTTCTATGGTTAAGCACAATAGTATCCGTTCTCTCAAGTCATACTGTTAGGAAAGATGCCTATAATATTTTGAGGATATCAAAACATTTTGGGTATACAAACATGTGAAATTGAGTGTGCAGAAGACACTAGTAGATTTTCATATGAAGATGGTGTTAGCAATAGGACATCTAAGAGTGTAGAACGACTTTTGCTTTAAAAGATAAACAAGCTATTGGACTTGAGATATGGCAATAACTGGATGGACATTGCAAATGGCGAACAGCCTATTAGATGAGGAATATGTCAATGTTCAAAAGGACCTTGTGAATGGTAAATAAACTATAGGACGTGTGATCATAAAAAAGTTTTGGATGGACAAATGGAAGATGAACTAACCAAATGACATGAAGACGTTGACAAGCTTGGTTGGACCTTGCAAGCCTTGAACAAATTAGAGGGCATGCAGTGGTTGAAGAGTTTTGATAGACCAAACAAAAAGTGAATAGTCTACACAACATGAGGACTTCAGTATGCTTGAAAGTGCCCGAAAGTTGTAAGCAAACAAGCTTGGGCACATAGAAACTTGGACCTCACTTCAATAGGTGTTCTCGCCATAGACGGAGTATTGGTTCTACTGCAAGCCTATACAATCATGAAGGGAAGATGTTGACTCTTTATCAATGTATTTTGAATTCATATTGGTGTTATACAAATGATCTTAGGTATTGGAATCCACAAAAAAGTGGACTAGAGAAGATCAAAACAGTTTACTATATTTTTGCAGGCAACAAGGATGATGGGAGCTGCAGAAGCAAAAGCGACTACTTTGGGAAACTCTCTCAATCAAAGCTGCTCGTAGGATTTTAATTTCAAATGGTCTTTTGAGATCTCATGGCTGTAAATTCAAACAATGAAGTAGTAGAGTTGGGCAAAATGAACAAGAGTCTACGCTTTGAGTGTTCATCTTCTTGTTGTTCTTGTGTGTAAAAGATGAGTAAATCTAATTGCATTTTTCTGTAGAAGTCTGAGCATCAGTAATTAGAGAATAGAGTGTGAAGTGTAGTGAAGATTGCTGTATTTGTAGAAGCAGAGCTACAAGTAGAAGAAACATCTTCAGATGCCATGATATCTCAGGGATTACATAATAAATTCCAGCGTTGATTTATGTTGCTAGAGTTGGGAGAGTGGAGTAGGCCAGTTGAATATGCTCAGTGGATAGGCCAAAGGGAGATGACATGATTAATAATGCTCATTTTCCTCTTAACACTCAATAAAATTGTATCATCGTAATAACAATATTCTATTTAGGGAAGAGAATAGTTTATGACGAATTTATTGCATGAACCGTTAATTCCTAATTCCAAAAACCTTACCGCCTCCACTAAAGCAGTCCCTGGGATGAATTGTTCCATGTGGGCAATAGCACTGAAAGTTTGTGTCTTGTGATCTTCCACATCGGCCTCCACTTTTTTCACAACCAGTACAACTGGTTGATAAATCCCACTTTAACTGGAATCCTTTGTGCAACAACTCCCTATAGTCGACATCTTTGATAGTTTGATTCGAGATATTTTCCTCCAGTTGTACTGGTACCTTTGCGAATGACCGGCAGGATCCACCTTGTCGATAGAAGGTGCAGTTTGGAATCAACGCAACAGAGGCGTTGTATGTGGCGTTGGAAGTACAATTCACAGAGGATGTATCGAAGGGAAAAGAAGGGTCGGTGCAGTTATAGAAGAATAAAAGTATAGGATGACGGGAAACACTGTCCTCTAGGAAAACGTTACCGGGAAGCCACGGGAGGGGGCGAGGAGCAAGGCAGCGAGTATCCCTTGGGCTTACTAATTCGATGGAACTCTCGTTGTAGGAGATGCTTTTAACTGCGTAGCTCCCATACGTAGCCTTTTTTTCTCGACAAGTGATCTCAAATCCAGGGAAACCGCATAAATTGCTTTCTTCTCCAGGAATATAAAAGGGATAGCTTAGGTTGAAATCATCAGTGCCACAGTTGCGGGGTTCGCAAGCTTCATATGACGATGACTCGACGTGATCTTCTAAGATGGCAATGAAGAAGATGTGCAATGCAATGCAAATTACCTCTTGTGCGGAAGCACAGTGTAGACCCATCCCAGGATTTCAATATGGTTCTAGTTTGGAAATGAGAGTTTTCTTTCCTTTTAATTATTGAAATCAAAGCTAAAGAACGGAATGGAATAGTACGAAGAAGAAGAAAAAAAAAGAAGGGAAAGTCATTTGATTCCTCATATGAAAGTGAAACAAAAAGCCCTTGTTATTGGCAATTCTTTTGACTAGTCAAGTAAGATCAGCTGCTTAAACACGGCAGTCGACTTGGAAAGAGGACAGGAAGACTAGAACAAAAGACTTTTGAGAAGAGTCAGGTAGAGACATTCAAGGGAGCAATGCCGTCCATCACTTTGCCTCTTTAATGATGATAGGTTGGCGAAATGTGTAGACTTAGTGAACTTGCACAAATCTTGCCCCCATTGACAAGTCATTCCAAGAGTTGACTTTTTTTTTTATGCATCTCCTCAAGTTGGATCCTTTACAAGACGATTGATGGGTAAAAAAAAAAAAACAGAAACTTTTATCTCCTGTTTGCTTATTAAGATTAAACCAAATAAGCAAATTTAGAAAAATAAGTTTAAGAAAAAAAAAAAACAAAATCAGTAGGTCTTTGACAATTAGGCGTCTCTGTTGGAGAATTTTCTTCAAAGATGCAGCAGGAGGAGTCGGTTACGGTAACTAGTGAGAAATTCCAAAAAGGAAAATCCTAAGTACAACAAGCATGAGTAACAAATGCCGTTGGCCTACGCAAGAAAGTTTCTTGAGAGGGTTTTGTTGGCATCTAAATTTTAGTCAACAACTCAAATATTCATTCTTGTAAAAAGTACAAAAGTAAAAATTAGCCAGATAATAACAAAAATAAATAAATACATAACAAGTGGGAAGCGAATAAGAAGATGGAAAAATGTACTATATAATGTGCTCATTTGAGTGTTATAAGTTTTTTTTTTTTTTGGTGTTATAATTTATATATATCACTCACTTAATTGTCATAATTTTTTTTATCACTTTGTCATATAACTTTTTTTATCGATTACTTGAATGTTTAAAATTTTTAAAAACGTTCATCACGTGCTATGCCACATCAAATTTCCGGCACTTGGGTGAATATTTTTTTAAAATTTTTAGCACTCAAGTGATTAATCGAAAGTTATGGTGAATTTTTTAGAACTTAATTGCTAAAAGTTCTACGTCAAATTTCCAATACTTAGATGAATATTTTTTTAAAAGTTTTAGCATTCCAGTAATCGATCAAAATTTATGACACTCAAACGATATTTTTTTAAAAGTTATGTCACTCAAGTGATTAGAAACAAATTATAATATTTAAATGAACATTATATAAAAATTATGATTTAGTGCTGTCCGTATCTCCACTTATTAGTTCCAAGCCTCTGAAACCTTGGCAAGGTATTCTACCCAATATTCTCAGTCGAGGCCCATTCACAGCTATCAATTTGCCCGAAAAGTTTGCAGTCTGAGTGGGAACCCACGAGAAAAAGTCTAATTGAAACTCATGATAATGCCGACTGCCTAGTGTGGAATTCATTTTGTTGGCCCAATTAAGTAAAAGAAGGGAAAAGCCCGTCCCTCTTCTCTCTCTCGCGACTAAGGGCGAGACGACGCAAACGGGCGTGAGAGGGAATGCTGAGCGAAGGAACATCGGGAAGGTTCCAGAATATGGAAGTGCTCCGGTGCTTTGCAGTTGACTGAGAGCTTCGAGTGGTTTTAACCTTGCTCATCCAGAGGTTGCTTTCAATTTCCAATTCTGATCATTCTCATCGCCGCTTCTCGCTGCCTGCTACCGCTGAGAATTTCTTCACAACTACTCCCCTGACGTTATTAGCCTTGGTCGCCTGTCGTTTCTGGGCATTCCGGATTTGCGCCTCTCCTGCTCTGCTTCTCCCTGTTCCACGGCCGGGAAATTCGTGGAAGTTATCTCGCGTTTATATCTTCAATTTAACTTCCGATCCTTTTATCTGGTCGTGCCCCTTTCTTTGTTCTCGATGTTTGTGGAGGCTGTGGCGTGCGTATGTTCATAATTGTGTGACATCCTTATATTAATTCAGATAAGGTATGGTCTGCTTTGGCACGCCTCACGTTTTAGTACTTTGGGTAGACATTGTCATAGGAGATCACTCATCTTAATATTACTCTAACCTGGACTTGCTTAACTTTGGAGTTCTAAAGCAAAACTTGTCGTTATGTTTGAAGGCACCTTCGTGAGTTAATTTCAGTTTTGCTCTCCTCTTGTTCGATATACAGTTTGGTTCATTTATGCCCTTTTCGCCATCCTAGAAGCCCACTAGTAACTGCTCATTATCTAGACCCCCTAGCCTTGTCGACTATTCCTTGCCCTCATCGGGTTGGGCTATTAGAAACCTACCAGCTTTTGCATGGTTTGTTCGGAATCATACACTTACTACTAGAGGGGTGCCGCTCTAATATCAAAAGATCAAAAGATGTTATATCTTGAATTCTATAGTGATAGGGATATAACATGGTCATCCTTTCACTGAAAGGACACGGTCCTTATCGAAAGCCCTCTTGTACCATCACCGCTAACTGAGGAGCCTGAAAAAATTGAGAAGGAAAGAGATGGGCAACCATATCTTAATGCTAAACAGATCAAGTAATATATATTATATCAAATCATATATGAGCTGTTTCATTTCAACAAACTTTATATAAATCGGAAATACTCATTTAAATCTATAATTAAAATATATATATCAATGGTCAAGTCTATTGATTAATATATATATATAATATATATATATATATATATATATATATATATATATAAACATGTCAATTGTCCATTCCATTGTTTAAACTCGTACGATACCACATCTCAAAGCTCTAAAGGTGGCTTCAATGAAGTTTACATTATCATGTAATACTTAGCCCTTAAGTAGTACAAAGCCCTAGAAGTAGCTCTCACGAGAATCGCATCACTATAGCACTTAGCCCTTGATCAACACATATTAGTAGTAAAAGGCTATATAGGTGGCTTCCACGAAGTTGTTGTTAGTCCTTAACCAATGTATATCAATAATATAAAACCCTAGAGATGGCTCTCATAGGACTTGAGTCACCATGTAGCACTTAGCCTTTTGCTTATAGACAGGCCTCCATTGTTTGTTATGCACGCAAGTAGACAATGCTGGTGAAACCAAGATGAAGAAAAACTAGAGCTTAAAGCTACTTGTCAAACTTTGTAGAAGTCATGGTGGACTTCGATAAAAATGGATAGATTGAGAACTGGCAAGCCTGTATGGAAGGAGATCAATGACATGTAAATGCTACAGCAGGACTTGTTTATTCAATTCATAAATTCCTGACGTGGAAGCTCAATTTGACTGGGATGCTTCTTATTTACATATCAGTCACTCGTCAAGCTTTTAAATTTCCATACTTGGTCAAAGTTTAGATTCTTTTCCTCATATGTTGAACATTATCAGGCAATATTCTTATTTCGTCTGACCAACCAGTGCATACTAAGAGCTTTCATTGGGAAAATAGTTAACGTCTCAAATAGAACAACATATACTGACCTAAAAAAAAAAAAAAAACATATATCTGACCCACAAAAAAAAAGAAAAAAAAGAGCTACAGACAAAAGCAAGGAAAACAAGATTTAAAATGTAGCCACAGCAAGTGCAACGTAATGTGCGAATTAAGTCACACCTAAAAGAAAACTTTAGGTGCTGTGACATACCAAGTACATGATAGATACTTTTAGCCTTTGGTTCCACTTAACACATCAATAAGAAAGGGTGCTGATTTAACCTCCACAACTCAATCTTGAGAGTGTCCGCCTTGTGTCTTGAAATGATTGACTTTGGCACGTTCGTCAATTTTGTTGGCGGTAATTGTCAAAATTTCCTTGTATATGGCTAATTCAAACTTAAAATTTTCAATTTCATTAATTTAGTCTTCAACCTTACAACGATTTTTTAATAAAGTCCATACGGTCAATTACAGTGGAAAAATGGCTAAAATGACGGTCTAGTCAATGTCAACTATCTTTATGTGACATAGTTGACATAAATGTGAATGATTTTTGTAAATTTTTTTTTTTTTTAAAATTTTTTTTCCTTTTCTTTACTTTCCTTTCCTTGTTTTTCTCTTTTTTTCTTATTTCTACACTAGTTGTTTGAAGCCAGCCACAAGTGAGGGCCGCAACACCCTTGCCTTTGCCTCACCTCAATATAACATTGGGAACATCTAATGAGGGCATCATGGCCCTCGCTTTGAGCAAGATGTGCAACCCAATGTGGAGTAGCACTTGCGCATGACCATCCTGACACTTTACACGGGGTTTCCAGGCTTCAAACGAGAGAGGAAGATTTTCCGTTTTCCATTGATGCTCTACAATGCAGCAGCTTTGAACTTGACGTAGGCCTTCTTATTGGCAATTCCTGCACAATGATAAAGGTAGGGACACCCAACTGAAGACTTGAAGAGACTCTGATTACATAAAGAGGACACGGAAGACTTGAAGAGACTCTGATTGGCAATTCCATAGACCCGTTAGTTGACTTGGAAAAGAGGACACAGAAGACTTGAAGAGACTCTGATTACATGAAGGCAGGGACACCCAACTGAAGATTTTTAAGTTTTGGGTCCGTCGTTGGTAATCGTAATGCCATCTGTCACTTCCCTCTTGATGATGATAGGCTGATGAAAAAGTAAAACCTCCGATCGGGAAACTTCCATCCTATCTTGCCCCTTACTGAAAGACTTTTTGACGACTCTATTTCTTTCCAAGCAATTACAGGGTGACCCTCACATATTTAAGCAAATAAGCAAGACAAGGAACAAAAGAACAAAAATAAAATAAAATTGGGTCTAACCACAATTGATTCCATAAAAAGGTGAGATTCTACAAAGAAACACAAGTCGTGAAATGAAACCAATAATTATAAAGGGCAGGGAAAGAAAGCAGATGATTATAGAAAAGGTTCATGAGTTGCAATAGGAATTTGCTCGGTCAGATCAGAGGTTGATTAGCCTTTAAGGGGCTCCTATATCCATTTGGTAAGTCTCTTGAGAAGATGTAAGAACTACGCTCTGAACAGTTAACATTAGTGTCAGGGTAGGAAGGCAGTGCTTGAGCCGGTGATTATGTCAATTGAAGTTTTCAAACCGATACCATCACTCGGAGCTTAGTTGGTGCGAAATGCATTTATGTAACGTCTGCTAATATTGTCAAGCAATGCCACTAGCTGATCACATGCTTAAGAGAACGTGCCTAAAGAGAAGAAGAGTATAGTAATACAGTAGCAGTGGAGTAATAAACAGACTAGAGTCTCGCTAAATGTATAGAGAATCCCTTTTTGCCTATGATTAAGACTCCTAGCACTAGCCATTGAATCTACAAAACGGCCCAAACGACTAGCAAAACGACTCCTGCATGCTAACAAGTCACTTATTCGAAGTGATTATTCAAATCTAAACAAACCTCACCCCCAACAAAACCTTGCTTTAAAACGGCTCTCATCAAACCCACGGCTCCACAATGCCATTATCCATCATTTCCATGAAATCTCAAAACTCCATAACTCAAAAATTGGACTTCATGGTTCAATTTTCACATAACTTTTAATATACAAACTCCAAAAACTACTCCGAATAAATGAACAGAGGGCGCAATCACTTATTGGACATTGACATACGTAATTGATTCGGCTTGGAGAGGTCCTATGGCGTGTACGCACAAAACGCTTTTACTTTTCCCCTTTTTCCTTTCTTTTCTTCCTTTCCTCGCATGAGTTCTTGGTCTCCTTGTACCGAGCATGCCTTTTCTTTTCACTTTTTGTTGACATTTCAACCCCCAAGGCAAATATTACAATATGCGTCATCCCTGACCTGCGCATGATTTTGGGTGTGTTTGGGAGAGGCATTCCCAAAGCCCCTTGAGCATCTAAAGTCCTTTAAGCCAAATAAAGTGTGTTTGGTAAAAAAAAATTTAACCTCGGTTCCCTAATGCTAGCCTTCCAAAGGCTGAAAGCCTAAGGCAGCTGAGGAGGTGCCTTGAGCTTTTGTCTTTTGAGCATGCTGATCTACTACTATTCATCATCTTCTTCTTCTTCTCCATTGAATGTTGACCTACTACTGTTCATCTTCTTCTTCTTCTTCTTCGTTGAACGGATTGGCATGGCTGCGCGTGGTTGCCAGCGAAAGGCAGGCGGTCGGGCGACCCTCGGCGATGGTCGCGACAACCCAAATCTATCGCACGACCTCCATGAAAGGGCCACATGAGGTCGTGCGACTAGGTGGCCCTCGCCGAGGTTGCCTAGTCATTCCGGCAACCTAGATCTGGGTCACCAATTGCGTGACCCACCTTCGACGACCCAAATATGGGTCGCCAAAGGTCGCGCGACCTTGCCGGGCGATACCCAGATTTGGGTCGCTAGGTTGTGCAAGGACGTGAGGAGGTTGCGATCGCTTGGTCGCACCCTTGCTAGGGGTCGCCCAACCTCAGGTGAGCCTCGCCGTTGGTTTTTAGGGGTTGCCTGAGGTCTTGCAGCCTCATAGGTCGGTCGTCGACGATAGATTTCAATCGACGGTGGCTACTTGCCCTCATCGGTCAATTTTTTTATTCTTTTGTTGATGAATTTTTTCTTTTTTAATTACATAAGTCTTTTTAAATATAACATCTCCAAATGCTATTTTGCTCAAATGTACTTAACAATAGATTTTCATATTACAATTTAACAAACACAATTTGCATTTTAAAAAACTCCTTTAACTTAAAATCTTTTGCATTTTCCTAAAGGCTTTCTTCAAAAGTCCAATCAAATACACCATTTATGCCAGTCTATCCGAATGGCTCACAGGTAAGACGACAATCACTACAAGAGAATACGGGAAATCTTTGAAGATGTCTTGTTGAGGATTGAGAGCGGTGACATTGCAAGGGAAGGTTGTAGCTAGTGGGATTTTGAACTAATGATATGCGTCAAAACTATTAGGATGGGTATTTTGTTACGCCCCAAACCTCAAGCATGCGAACATCCCTTGGTGATCGATCAAATTGCAACGTTCCTAGGATGCGTCACTGACCCATTCATTTTATTGCATAGGCGGAAGCGAATTAAACAATCTCCAGACAACAACAAATATGGGATAGAAAAACAGGACAACTCATTTAAACAAAACACACTTTATAAACATATCCGGTTTATATACATAAGATCTGACTCAAGAAGAAACCACTAGGCCATCTACAATCTGGACCCTTTAGCCTCGGGCTCTGGATTCCCCACGCTACGGCCTTGAAAATGGTAACACACGATGGGGTGAGATAAAAATATTAGGGAGTCTATACCCTAAACCTCGATTAGGAGGAGAATTCACCTAGAGGCAACCTAAACGCACATTATATAAGACTTACATTGCCTCAGCACCTCCCTGCACATTAGTACAACTCATATACATATGCATATAGCAAACATATTTAACAACTGGAACACTGCATAGCCAAATCGTTATGACACGTTCCATTCCGTGCCACACAATTTTGTCCCATAATTAGGTGTGGTTATTTCACTCATTCACACATGTCCCAGTTCTTATGATCCATCAACCATGTCCAACTCAATAGTTGGTAGTCATCCGGCATAACCGGGCATCGTCCCGCTTCGTCGAGCACAGCAACGTCTACATCTAGACGGCATTCCTGAAGGAGCATAGGCCCAACCTCCATTGCGACCGTCATCCATTGATATGAGGCATTCTCAAAGGAGCATCATTCGGCATAAATGCATCGTGATGGGTTCCGATAGCGATCACACACACATCCAATCTCGGCCAAGGATATCGTGCTTTGCACTCAAATGCCTCAATTTCAAATAATGTACTTGGCCTATTTTCTTCATATTAAAAACACCCGGTAAAATAATTGTGCGTGGACACACAGTCAAATCGATTTACAAAGTGTGATACTCTCCCATTTAAAAATTTCATGATTTGATATAATACTTAAAATGTTTTTGGTGTCAAAACCTGACACTCGGTATTTTTCTAATTGAATACCAAAATTCCATATTTCTGAATAATAAATAAAAAAATCATCAATGATCATTTAATTGCATAAATTAACAATCAATTGTACAAACCAACTACACCATAACGATCAGCACAAAATTCTGACGACCGGCTATCCCATTATAATTTACAAAAAAATAAATAAATTACATTTAATTAAATAAATTACGAAAATAATTACATTAAACCACTAATTAATTTAACATAAGCTAACCTAACCATCCTAATTGCACTAATTAAATCAACCTAACTAAGCTTGCTACATAACCTAACAAGCTAACTAATCAAAGTAAGTAACCACCTAACTACTAACTAACCTAACTAAATAATTTTAATCAATCTAGTTACAAGAACTAATCGCACTAATCCTAATTAACTTAACTAAGTCACTAATTAGCCCACTAATCCACCTATAAGTGTAATTAGCATCATAATTAGGGATTATGAGATAAACTCATCGGTTTAGTGCGAAAACCGGTTCACGGCGACGATGGTGCAATAGTGACCACAACTTGGGTTTACAGCAACACCAAGGGAGGCTGAGAAAGGGTTGAAAAATAGCCAACAAGCCTCATGGTTGTTGCTGGTGGAGGCTGCGGTTGACGGACGGCTATGGCTGATGGCAAGCTGCGGCTACTGATCGTGAGGTGTGATGGATGATTGAGGACACTGCTGGAGTGTGAGGTTGGCAGGTGGAGTCGGTGATGGTAATGGGCTGAAGATGGGTTGGCTGTGACGGTAGGGGTGAGCTGGCAAGTGAGGAGGGAAAGAAAGAAATAATGTGGGGCTATTTGTTGCTGGAGTGGGATGAAGCGAACGCTGATTTGGTGCGGGACGTGTGGCAGCGAGTGAAAGGGAATGGAGCTTGCGGTTGTTGTCGTTGGGCTGGGTTGATGTAGAGGAGAAATGGAGAGGGAAAGTCACGTGAAGAAGAAGAGAGGAGGGAAGGTTCGATTGAGTGGGGCTGATCGCACGCAAGGGAGGGGAAAGAGAAGAAGGGATGAGGGAGAGAGGGGACAAGGGGGAGAGGAAGTCAAGGCTAAATATCTAAAGCACTCGAGTGCTTTTCCCCCTTATCTTCAACCAAGTTAGAACCAATAATATCAATTGGTCACCCAAGGCCAATTGTTCACACATCTTCACCAACTAGAGCTAAATTGAGGACCCAAATGTAGCTGCCCCTCAAGCCTACGAATTTTGCATCCATTCATTCAAGTTCTTCACAAATCTCTCCAATTTGATGGCCAAATTTGTTGAGGAGGAAGCCCATGCCAATTTCCACACTTGTCTTCACAAACTAGTCCCTTTTAAATGCCAAAAATCCACTTGAAAATGGCCAACCGAATTTCTTGAATTTAATTTGCCGAATTTTGATTTTTCGCCAAAAATGCCGGGCTCGCCGAAAATTCTTCAAAGGATGAGTCGACGTCCCTAAATAAATTGTGACATGCTAGAACTTTCGATTCTTGAAATCGGATTCAATTTCGTGGTTAATTTCAATCGGATGCGATTTTAGCATGACATAACTTACTGGGTAGCTTTTAGAATTTTTAGAGCATTTGATCTATGGTCGATTATTTTCGATCCATGTTGTGCATCTTCGACTCATCGGCGACTTTCGGTTGTTGTGAAAATCTCAAGATTTCAATTACGGGCACTGGGTATAGAATTGACAGAAAGTCAATTTAGTACCGCTCACCACAAATTTTGCAATTAGGTGGAATCACCAACAATTTAATTACGTGCTTCTGTCGAATCAACCTATCTCCGATTTCTAATCGATTTTAACGATGCCGTATTGGTTCTTGCAGATTAGCACGGTCGAGCAGTCGATTTCTGATCGAATTCTCAAGTCCGTCATGTTTATATTCCTTAACGGCTTCACCAAATAAATTAGTTATCTCGTGAGTAGTCAACTCAGAGAAAAAGACTATAGGCGCGTCGATTAAAAGCCCATTTCATATAATCGGTACAATGTCAAAAATCAGGATGTCACATATTCTCTTTTCTAGGTACCTAATTCATTTGAAAATACCAAAATCATCTAGCCAAGTTAAAATTGAGATTATCGATTAATTGGAGGTAACAAAATGGTTCCCTTCAATTAATGGATTAAACCCAATGAAAGGAGTTGACAGATAAGTCAACTTTCATGTCATTGTACAGATTTCCTCTCCAAAAATTATTTCTCCAATCTATGTCAATTAAAGGGGGTCATGGAAAGACCATTAAATTCTACCTACTATTGGACCCTCTATTTGTTATTATCTTTATTTTGATTACCACTTGCTGTATTTGATTTGGTATTGCAACCAAGCATGACTTTGAGAGTCACAGTAATATTACTAAGGAATGTCTTCATCGGAATAATTTTCCTTTATACAACATCAAATCAAACCATAAACAAACTTGGATTTGCAATCTGAAGTATGCAATCTCCTGGTCTTACAGAAAGGAAACAAAGTGTGGATGTCCTGCGGAAAGGAAAAAGAGTGTGGACGGAATAATCCAAGTGGACAGAACTTTGAATTGAACATCAACCATAATAGTTATCCCCATATTCCCTTTTTTCACCCCAGCTCACTTTAGCGAAGAGACTTGATATACATGTCGTCACTTGTCAGGTCGCCATGGTCGTAAGCTTGAATGATTGTATCACAGAAGTTCAGTATAAGTCACGACCAACCATAGAGAAAGATGGTCTCCAAAGACTTCCCTATAATAGTCGTCTATGTGTTGAATCTACTCATGTTTACAGGCCGTTCTCTTTTTCAGCCAACCAATATATTCATGTGTCGTGTTGGATACTTTTTATGGGGTACGAAACAACATGATGGATTTTTTCCTTTTGATGGGCCTAAGTTGGCCTGTCCGCCCATGTTGGGCCCAAAAGGCCTGGCCCGTGAGTTGAGGGCCCATGGAGGAAATTATTAAAGATAAAGGGAAAATCTTGTAGGCAGTTAATTGATGAGAGGTTACGTATTTTGGAACAAGAGATTACGATCTCTCTGTTTTTATGTGACGCCGCTTTCTCTCCTCTGAAGAATAGTGTCCAGCATCCTCTTTGAATCGCAACACCGGAGTTTAGTCTGTGGAAACAAGGTACGTTCATTTATGTGATGTGCCTTAGGATCGGTGATTCATGATTTTCCTAGGCTCGCTTCCGCTACGTTTGTGTTCGATTCCGTATCGAATCACTGTTTTGGGAATCTTGTTTCCCGAATTTTTCTCAACATTGGTATCAGAGCGTCTTGATCATGTTTCCCAATTACTGTTTATGTTTATAAACAAGATTTGATTAATTTTCTCGTTAAACGTCACTGTTGATTGATTTAGAGACGGAAAAATCCCGACGCTGCACTGTTCCCCCTATTTTTTTTTTTTTGATTTTTGTGGATTGAATTGCATTTCTGATTACTTAGGGTTGAAGTGCTCAGCGATACGAGAATTTCAAGTGGTTGCTCGCCGCTGGACACCGCCGGACGCGCCGCCACGCGAGGCCGAAGAGTTTGGCTTCGTCGTTGCACGCGCTGAGACGGTTCCTAGGTGCGTGCGACACACACGCGAGTGGTTGAAACCCCAGGCGCGTGCAACGCAGGCGCGCGGTAATCGCACTCGCGTGCGGCAACTGCTTGTGCGTGCAAGGCACACGCTGGCTGACGTCATTGTGACGTCAGTCGACGGTTGCCCATGCACGCGCAGGGCACGTGCCGGCCCGTTCGTCCGACTGGCTCTTTCGGCCCGACCGGCCCCGACTGGCTTCACCGGTCCGATCTCACCGACCTAACCCGACTCGTTTGACCAAGCGGACCTGTTGACTCGACCGGTCATCCGTTGACCGTTGACCGGTGTTGACCACCGTTGACTTGCGTTGACTACCATTGACCGGCGTTGACCGTTAACTTTGACTATTGACTTTTTTTATAAAAAAAAAAGGGGAAAAAAATGTGTTTCTTTTTTAATTATATCTATGTGGATTATAAGTAATCCCTATTTATGTTCTGCATTTGTTGCAGGAACTATGATACGTTATGCATGCATGCCTGCATTTCCTAGAACAGATGAAGAAAAGGCAAGAATTAAAAGGCTAATTACAGAGTTAGCTAATTATCGGTGGAATGACGATGATGTAGTATCACACGTGGTCATGGTCAATCAGATGATACAAAAATTATCTTGAGTGGTTATTTTATGCCGGATTTTGAGAAGGTGCCGGCCTTAATGAACACTCTTCCACCTGAATGGCAAGCAGTGTTAGATCGCCTATGGGAGGTCAACGTGGTCCCGGATTATAGGAGGCTTGCAATCGCTTTTGTAAGAGAATATTATAGGATCGAGTTGACCAAAACTTTAACCCTTTGATTGAGTGTCATATGGTGTAGAGTGAATGCGCCTTGGAGGTGGCATAAGAGCTCTCCAAAAGTTTTTCCATGGTTGGCCAATGTGTCTTCAGATTTCTTAGAGAATTTTACTGACAGATTAGAGGAGACTTTCCCTACTTATTTCTTAGATGAGTTTGAAATGTTTTGGTTGTAAATATCTCTTTCTATGTTGATATTTATCCTTTGTATATTACTTAATGTAATGGACATGATTAATTATTGAAAATTCAATGTTGTTTATTGTTGTAAATTAATATGTTAATTTACAATTCGTTGTGAGAAGTTCAAGAAAGTTTTAGTGACTTTGCTGAACTTAGTGACTTTGCTAAACTTATTTTGCATTAAAAATTATATTAATGATAATTTCAAGTTAGGATTTTTGGAGGATGATTTGAAACTTAGTGACCTTTTGATTTTGAAACATTGCTTGAAATTATTCATTAATATGATAGGTCTGTGCAAAATGAATGCATAAATGATAGGCATTAATAATTCGTGCATATATGTCTGATATGTTCAGATCGATGGATTCAGCAACTAAGAACATAATTGCTAATTTGAACAAAGAAGACAAATTAAATGGCGAGAATAGTGAAATATTGAATAAGAAGATTCAATATGTGCTTGAAAAGCAAGAAGCACTAAAAGCTCTTGACCATGTTATGGAAGATCTTGAGAATGCCGTGTGCGACATTGAGCTAGCGGAGGATCGCCTCAAAGCATTTGAGTAGAATACAAATATTTGATGTGTTGCTTTCAACTCATAAGGGGCTTCAAGCTCTAAGCGCAAGCGCATTGATTCGTTCAATATGTGGAAATGCAAGGGATCAAGTCATTCTTGCAAGAAACCAAGAATTAACCAACATAAGAGAGAAAAACATCCTTGTGTGAAGAGAGGAAAATGTTCTCGTGTGAAGAAAATTTCAAGGGTGAAGTGTTACAACTGTGATCAGAAAAGTCACTATGCTCGTGACTGTCGTGAGCCAAAGAAGGTAAACATTCATTGTACTTTTGGAAACTTTGCATATGTGTCAAGCTCTGTATTCTTAACTGAATCTAATCCTTTGTGGATTGTAGATTCGGGAGCAACAGACCATGTAGCGAAGGATAGAGAATCATTCGTAGAATTTCGACGAGTTCCGACTGGAACTAAGTGGATCTATGTAGGAAATAACTCCATAGCTGAAGTTAAAGGAATTGGCACTTGCCAATTGAATATGCGTGGTGGACGCATCTTGTTCCTACATGATGTTTTATATGATCCGAAGATTCGTCGAAATTTAGTGTCTGTTTTTGTGTTGGTTAAGTTTTGTCTTAGTGTGAACTTCCATAATAGCGGTGTAGATTTGTATTTGGATACAAACTACTATGGTTGTGGTAATTTCCATGATGGTTTTATTGTATTAAATGTTGACTGTGGTGATGTCAATGTTTGTTATTCCATTTTCACGTCTTCTACTTCATATGATAATGATGTGAATGTGTGGCATGCTAGACTTGATCATATTGGCCAACAACGTATGAATAGACTAGCCAAAGAGGGCTTGTTGGGTAACATTGAAAAAGTTGATTTGCCCATATGTGAGCATTGCCTAGTAGGGAAAACAACAAAAAAACCATTTGGAAAAAGGAAAAGAGCTGAATTTCATTTACATTTAATCCATTCTAACGTCTGTGGTCCAATGAATGTGAGAGGAAGGCATGGGGCTGTTTATTTTATCACATTTATAGATGATTATACTCGATTCGGATATGTCTATTTGATTTCTCATAAATCTAAAGTATTAAGTTGTTTCAAAAAGTTTATGAACTTGGTAGAAAATCAATTAGACAAGAAAAAAAAGTATTGAGATCCGATCGAGATCGCAAATACTTATCTGATGAGTTCAGAAAGTTATGTGATGAAAAAAGAATAGAAAAATAGTTATCTATTCCTTATACTTCTCAACAAAATGGTGTTGTAGAAAGAAGAAACATAACCCTTCTGGAAATTGTTAGGTCCATGATGGTGCATGCTAACTTACTTATCACTTTTTGGAGTGATGCTTTGTTAACTGCTGCCTATATACTTAACAGAATGCCTTCCAAATCAGTTACTTCCACTCCATATGAGTTATGGATAGGTAGAAAATCGGACTTAAGTTTTCTTAAGACATGGGGTTGTACTGCCTATACTCATGAGCCCTCTCACAAGTTTATAAAATTAGGTCTCAGAGAAAAGAAGAGTATTTTCGTAAGACACTCTAAACACTTCAAAGGGTGTGTGTTCATAGATGAGCAGGAAAGTAGGAGTATAACTGAATTTGAATCACAGGATGTCACATTCTTAGAGAATGATTTTCCTAAAAATGGCGAAATAGGTGAGGACTACTCCCTATTTGAAACTTTGGATCTGGATAATGAATTTAGTGGAGTTCGTCTAAGTGGAAGTAACATGAGAAATGATAAATATAATTTAAATCATTCTCAATTACAACCACATAATGAGACGATATCATCATTATCTAATTTGAGTGGGAGTACAATGGGGAATGATGTCCAAAGTGTACCATCTCTTGTACGGCGAACAAGTCGCAAAAGTATTACCCGTCAACATTTTGACATTGAAGAGGAAACTTTTATGGTTGCTCCGCAAGATGAAGATGAGCCAAGGAATGTAAATGAGGCTCTAAGTTGCCATAATAAGGAAAAATGGATGCATGCAATGAAAGAGGAAATGCAGTCAATGAAGTCAAACCATGTTTGGGAACTAGTTGATCTTCCAAAAGGACGCAAAGCCATTGAGAACAAGTGGGTTCTCAAAATCAAGCGTAAAGTTGATGGCTCGATAGAAAGGCATAAGACTCGCCTTGTGGCGAATGAGTATAATCAACATGAAGGAATTGATTATAAAGAAACATTTTTTCCTGTCGTGAGATTTACCTCGATTCACATTATTCTGGCAATAATAGCAAGTATAGATAAATGGATGTAAAGACTGCTTTTCTCAATGGAGAATTAGACGAAGAAATTTATATGGAACAATCTGTTGGTTTCATAATGAAAAGCCAAGAACAAAAGGTATGTCGACTTTGAGATCGATATATAGCCTTAAGCAGTCGTCGAGACAATGGTATATATGTTTTCATAATGCCATAATGGGATATGATTTTACAATGATTGATGAGGATCATTGTGTATATATCAAAAGATCCAAAGATCAATTTGTGATTATATCATTATATGTTGATGATATGCTAATTGCCGGAAGCAATATGGAGTTTGTTAATATTGTCAAAAGTTGGTGTGACATCCAGATTTTTGGGTCCTGATTTCGATTAAATAAATTGAACATTTCATCGATGCGACTACAGTGTTTTTCTCTGAGTTGGCCACTCACGAGATAACTAGACTAGCTAGGTAAGCTATTAAGGACTATAAGGCAGATAAACTTGAGAATTCGACCAATGACCGAGTTCTCGACCGTAACTATTTTTAGAGGCCATTGCGATACAGTATAAAATTGAATTAAGATCAGAGATAGGCCGGTTTGACTGAGATGAGTGACCGATTGTGGGTGACTCCACTAAATTGGAAAACTCTCGTCGACCGGCACTAATTTGATTTTACTGTCATTTTGGTACCTTGTGTCCGTATTTGAATCATCGAAATTTTCACGACAATCGAGAGTCAACATTGTATCGAGTGGGTTCATTGTGGCTCGAAGAAAATCAACCACGGGTTATTTGTCCTAAAAAGTTCTGAAAACTACCTAGTAACCTACGTCACGCTAAAAACGTGTCGGAGTGAAATTAACCGTGAAATCGAACCCGAATTCAGAAATTGAGAGTTCTGTCAAGTCACAATTCATTTTAGGAATGTCGACTCATCCTCAGAAGATTTTTTTCTACAAACCGAGATTTTGGCGGAAAAGCAAAGTAAGGCCGTTTTTGTTTGAAGATTGTCAGAGGGCCGTTTTTGATCGAATATTTGGGAAGCAAGTTGGATCCTTTGATGGGGAAAAGTCATAAGAAGGTTGAGGACACATGGGTTAATTTAATTGAACTTCAATTGGATGAAATTGATTGAGAATTGATTGAATTAAGTGTACAAAATTTCATGCCACGGTGGAAAAAGAAATTGGACCCATTGGACTAAGATTATGGGAGATTGGGGATAGTGGAGCATGACATCATTGATGGGCCATGTTGGAAGGATTAAAAATAAAATAAAAGTGGTCCCCCCTTGTTCTCTCTCTCCTCTCTCTTCCTTTCTCCCCCTCTCTCCTCCATCGAGCCTCCCCTCCATCTTCTTCTTCTTGTTGCTCAAAGAAACGCAGCAAGCTGAAGAAGCTGAAGACCGTCCGAAACCAGAGCAGCCGTCATCGCCTCACGCCGCACATCGCCCTCGCCGTCGCTGCTCCGTTGCCGCCCGCACGCCCTCCGCCTTCCTCTCCCCCTTCTGCTGGTGTCAGCTTCTTCTCCTTCTTCCTTGTGTTGTTCGAAACCCAGCAGATCTGGGAAGACAACAGAGCAGCCAACAAGCTGCTGGACCACCCGTGAGGCCTTCGCCGTTGGATCAGCTGGCTCGCCCATCGTGCTCAGTCGCTAGCCCCGCGAGCTCCTTGCTCGTCTCGCGCCCGCCTTGAGTCCAACAACGACCCGAGCTTCCTTGGCCGCTGTTCCCAGTTAACCTTTAGCCGTGAGCCACCGTCTCGCCACCGTACAGCAATTGGAACCACCGCCTGGACCGCCGAAGCCTCGCTTTGCTCGTTTCCAGCAAACTTAGTCACTGGTTCTTGTCCTCTGTTCCAGCAACCATTCCAAATCTAGGGGAGCTCCGCCGGAGCCGTCCAGGCCACCTCCGGGCACCGTACACCCCCGCCTCAACCCGCCGAGACTCCCTCAACCCCTGTCGGCCCTTGCATGCCTCAATCGGTGTCGGATCCGCCCCCATCCAGCAGCGCACGGAGAGGAGAAAAATGGGTATGGCAGCGGCTTCGTGGCCCGTTTTGGTTTGCTTCCCGACCCCGGAAGCTAGGCTCACCTTGGAGTGAATCGATCCTCGCGTCATTCTCGTCGATTTGAGCCACTCGGATAGTTAATCGGGTGAGTTTAACTCACTAATCCTCGCTTAGTAGGTTTATCACGTTTAAGGGTTGTTTAGTTTTAATTAGTTAGGTTTAGGTGGTTAGATTAGTATGGATTAGTGTTTATTAGTCAATTGTGATGCGAATTAGACAAATTGAGTGTGCATTTAGCAAGTAGACGTGGTCTACTATTTATTGAGGGTAGCCCGGGATTTTTCCCGACCCTAATCGGGCTTCAATTTGACAATTCAGGCATAAGTGGAATTTTGGTATTTAAATATTATTTTTCGGAATTAAAATAAATAATTAATTATTTTCCGAAAATTCAACTGGATGGTCAGTGACCGGAATATTATGCTGATGACCGTGGTGAAGTTCATTTATTTAATCGGGCTTTATTTTGAGCTAAATTAAAATTTTAAATATTAATTATTTAATTTTCGAAATTAATTAATTAATTATTTATTTATTTATTTTCCGAAAATTCAACTGAGATGGTCGGTGGCCGGAATTTTATGCTGATGATCGTGGTGAAGTCCGTTTATTTAATTAAGCTCCATTTTGAGCTAAATTGGATTTATTGTAATTAATTAATTAATTTTCGAAATTAATTAATTAATTAGTTAAATTTTGGAAATTAAGATTGAGGTGGCCGACGACCGAAATTCCGTGCTGATTGTCGTGGTGCAGTCCGTTTATTTATTTGAGCATTAATTTGTGCTGAATTGAATTAATTGTGAATTTAGGATTTATTCCTAAATTATCTGATTTTGGTTTTTAATGGAAAAATAACCGGGCGTCGGTTTACAGCGCCAAAAATATGTAATGGGCTGTTGAAATTGGTGGGATATTTGTAAATGAAATTATTATATTTTGGCTAAGGCCAACCGTGTACCCACACACTGTTATTTACCGAGAATGATACAAGATGGAATTGATTGTATGAGAGAGTAGTATACTATATTGGCCCATGGGCGATATGTCAGTTTTGGGTGAGCAGTATACCGGTATACTATATCAGCCTACGGGCGATATGTCAGCTTTGGGTGAGCAGTATACCTTATTATCAGCTTTGGGCGAGCACATATATATAGTATACTAAATTGGCCTGGGGGCCCTAATCTATCAGCTTTGGGCGAGCATATACATAGTATACTATATCTATCAGCTTTGGGCGAGCTATGTTATCTATTTTCAGCTTTGGGTGAGCAGTCCTAGACTATGGTCGGACTTTATAGATAGTATTGAATGTACCGACCAAGGAAAGGTCGTGGTGACATGTAATCGATTAAGTCGATTGATCGCTGAGTCGATCTGATTGGTGGAATGTGATTGATTGTTATAGTTATCAATATTATTGATTGAACTGATGTGCAGGAAGGAACTGATGCCAAGGTAAGCCCTTTGACCTGTGTTGTGCTTAGGCAGCCCTTATGGCGTATTGGCTTCCTAATTGGGTCTTAGTGGGGTAGAACTTGCTGAGACATAGTCTCATCGCGGTTTGGGGAAAATATTTCAGGTCCTTAGATGACGATTCGTGGAGGACCGAAAGTCCTGGAGTTCGGAAGGTGGAGGCTGAAGAATCGGCGAACATGTCTGACAAGTTGGTCATAGGACAGTTCCCTAGTTGTTGAGCTTGTCTATTTTGTAGACAATCCAGTGTTGTATATAAACCTATGTGTTTATAGAAAGCTTGTTTGGTTGTAATCGATTGCCTGCTTTTCTATCTCAAGTTAAATGTTGTCAGGGGATTTGTTTCGCTTTCGCATGCATAATAAAATTGAATGGGTCGGCGACGTGTCCTGGGAAGTCGCATTTCTATCAACCGTAGTGGGATGTGCGCACGCTCGGAGGATCGGGGCGTGACAGTTGGCTATCTTCCAACTTTGAGATGAAAAATATGGGTGATGCTACATGCATCCTTGGAGTTAAGATTTCAAGAAATCATTCGAAGAGATCATTGTCTCTTTCGCAAGAAACATATATAAATAGGGTTCTTGAACGATTTCGTATGCAAGATTGTAAACCCATAAATACTCCTATTACAAAAGGCGAAGGATTGAGTCATAGATTATGTCCAAGGACTCCACAAGAGAAGGAACAAATGCGACATGTTCCTTATGCTAGTGTTGTTGGGAGCTTGATGTACGCTATGATGTGTACAAGACCTGACATATGTTTTGCAGTTGGAGTGGTGAGTAGATACCAATCCAATCTAAGTCAAGCACATTGAAAAGCCGTTAAGAGAATACTGAGGTATCTAAAGGGAACTGCTGATTATACGCTGAGTTATCGAGGAAAAGATCTGTGACTCGAAGGCTATTTTGATGCTGATTGGGGAGGAGATTTAGATGAAAGGAAATCTACCTCTGGGTTTGTTTTCTTACTGAATAATGGCGCCATAAGTTGGAGTAATAAGAAACAAACGTGTATAGCCTTGTCCACGATGGAAGCTGAGTTCGTGGCTTTATCAGCAGCAATATAAGAAGGTGTTTGGCTTAAGAGATTTTTGGATCATCTAGGTATTATTGAAAGTGTTGCAAGTTCATTGTTGGTTAACTGTGATAGCTAAGCAGCAATAGCGTACACCAAAGATCCAAAATATTATGGCAAGACCAAGCATATAGATACCAAGTATAATTTTGTCAAATATATAGTTGCACGAAAAGATGTGAGCTTACAGTACATGACTACGCATAGAATGGTAGCAGATCTTATGACAAAGCCAATACCCAAAGATATGTTTTGTGGCCATGTGAAATCTCTAGGATTGCATAGAGGCTGATGTATTAAATATTATAATTTCCCTTAAGTATTCACATTTGATGAATTTGTGTTTTCATCATTAATGCCTATGAAATTTTGTTTAACGTTTATGCATCTTAATACTCAGTGTATTATGTTAAGTTGAAAAGTATGTCGGACAGATAAGAGATTAGCCCACTCACATGGGTAATCGTCTCTATTTACTGTGTGATAAATAGAGATGAGACGGTTTTTAAGCTTATTATCTAGGTGATAATTGAGAGCTTAAGCTTAAAATACCTATGTCGCCTTAACTGAGTATTAATATGAGGACATATTATTTTCTATGTTCGAAAGTAAAATAATCCACACATTTTACTTTATCTGTCTATGATGCCAGATGTGAATTATGATGAATTCTGTGAATGAGTAGATACGTGAGCTCAAGTTAGACATTAAGTATGTCTGAACTATCATCTGTACGGTATTAAAGATGTAGACATACGCTCCATGAGAAATGAGTTAAATACCGTAATACGTATTTCATACTACGTACACATGTGACGACCAATAAGAGTGGCAAAAATTTTGATCTCAACTTTTATGCTGTGTGAGATTCTTGAGGAAAAGAGTTCCTCAATTTAGTGCCCTCATGACTCTTAGTTATTCTCAAGATTTCTATTCAATATTTGCTATCTTAGAATGTTACCAATGGTCATGAATTGATTCAATCTAATGAGACATTTCCAGAAAAACAAGTTGAACTGAAATTGAGAGTTTCAAGGAAAGATGAAGATTGAATTTGGAGAATCGCATTATAGTTTGTTATTCACTGGTCGACCAATTATGATTGTTTTATGGGATAATCATAATTTTGAATACAATATATCATTGTTTAAAAAGAGATCAGAAGAGAGATATAAATGTGATTGATCGATTTAGGGTACTGCATACTATATTTACTCAGGATATAATGTCCATTATGAGCTGCTATATATTCATAACAAATATATGGCAACGAACTCTCAAAGTATGCTGGTCGCATGGATTATTCACCAGTATGAATGTTGCAGTGAGGAAAAGAGGATTTCGTTCGGCCCACCATGTCAAGTGAGAGTCTATGATGAATTTTTCTCTGATGGGCCTAAGTAGGGCCCGTCCGCCTATGTTGGTTTTGGCCCACCATGTGCAAGTGAGAGATGGTGGATTTTTTTCCTTTTGATGGGCTTGAGTTGGCCCATCTGCCTATGTTGGGCCCAAAAGGCTCGGCCCCTGAGTTGAGGGCCCATGGAGGAAATTATTAAAGATAAAGGGAAAATCTTGGAGGCGGTTAATTGATGAGAGGTTACGTATTTTGGAACAAGAGATTACGCTCTCTCTATTTTTATGTGACGCCGCTTTCTCTCCTCTGAAGAACAGTGTCCGACCTCCTCTTTGAATCGCAACACCGGGGTTTAGTCTGTGGAAACAAGGTACATTCGTTTATGTGATGTGCCTTAGGATCGGTGATTCATGATTTTCCTAGGCTCGCTTCCGCTACGTTTGTGTTCGATTCCGTATCGAATCACTATTTTGGGAATCTTGTTTCCCGAATTTTTCTCAACACAATAGATAAACTCAATAACGTATATATGGTTCAATATAATGCGCAAGCCTGATTGACATTAATGCTTTATTACCATGTCCATATACCTTCAGCACTCAAATCAGTAATATCTCAACATATATGACTGCTCACTTGAAGTTGCATTCACGTGTGTGCAAAGTATGATAATCTAACCATCAACACCAGGAGCAGAACTGCCGCTGCTACCCCACTTTTGAGTCACAGAAACTGGAGAATGGGTCAACTGCATATTCTTCAGTAGCTGGGAATCGTCGTAATGCAAAGGAGATGGAGCAATGACACCTTCACCCTCATCCGCATAAGCAAATACGTCTGCAGCATTCTCATTGCATGCAATCGCGTTCAGTTCCTCCAAAATCTCATCCATTGGAGGCCTCATTTCCTTATCCTGTTGCAAGCACAGGAAAGCTAACTCGGCCACCGAAGTCGTCATCCTATTGATCTCACTATCTGGCTCAAATCCTAGATTTGGGTCGATCAATTCACCAAACGCGCATTTTTGAATCTTGTTAATAGCGAAGTCGGCCAAATTAATCTCGTCCCTTTCTCTGCTTATGTCCACAGCTGGCTTGGATGATACAAGCTCGATCAGAACAACTCCGAAGCTATAGACGTCACTCTTCTCTGTGAGCTGGTAGCACCGATGGTACTCGGGGTCCACATAACCTGGAGTCCCTTGAGGAGCAGTTGAGATATGAGAGACATCATTGGGGAATAGCCTCGAGAGCCCAAAATCCGCAACTTTAACCCCAAAATTCTTGTCGAGAAGGATGTTATTTGTTTTCACGTCACGGTGGACAATGTCAGAAGCGTGGAGGTAAGCCAATGCAGTAGCAGTCTCTATGGCTATGCCCATACGGATTTGCCAAGTCAATGCAGTGGAAGAGTTTGCTCGCTGGCCATGGATATGATCGGCAACAGTGCCATTCGAGATGTACTCATAGACAAGTAGAAGCTCACGGCTGTGGCGAGAAGTGCAACCGTACAGAGACACAAGGTTTTTGTGTTGCAAACGGGTTAGGATCTCTACCTCATTCATGAACTGCTTTACCCTCCGATAGTTACGCTCGTATAGGCGCTTCACTGCTACTTCGCGCCCATCTCGAATTTTTCCTGTCAAGAACATTGTAGAAAATGTCTTTCAGTTGAAGATCCCTTGGAGGACTAGGGAAGGAACATTTTCTCACCGTAGTAAACAGTTCCAAAACCTCCGTCTCCTAGTTCATTGGAAGCAGCGAAGTTGTTTGTGGCTTCTTCAAGTTCGGTACTGTTGAAAATGGGGACTTCAAAGGAGACATTGCACTCTTCCATGTCTGAATTGGACTGAGGATGTGAGGTGCTGTTTCTCAAACGGGACTTCAAAGAAGAATTATTCTTCTTCAAGTAGATCATATAGGACAACAGGATGATGGCCAAGCTTCCGATTCCAATACCTGATGCGCCAGGAGATAATTAACCAGTGTCCTATGTAGGAAAATGCTTTTAACTTTAATGTCGTTTCCTAGGAAATATGGATTATGTTGGCTGGAAGCATGGACAGAGAGTTGAGATCTTAAGTCAAAGTAAGAAGATTTTACTACAGCCAACTTTGATTTGATCAGCATTGTTTGATTGGTTTGCAGTAAAAACCAGAAAGGATACTTCTGCAATAAGGTGATCCTGTTTTTGTTGTTTATTATGTCAAGCAGGGAACAGATTGTCCTAGTTATACTTTGATTTGTTCAGGTTAGCGAAGGCAATGTGATAGCAGACAAGAAACTAAGAAAAAGGAAGTCACCTAGTCCTATCTTCCACCGCCAACTCCATTTTCCTGCATCAAAGTTGAAAAAGCAGATTGGTCAACTGAGGGAAAGGATGCCAATATAGCCTCCATGGAGTTCATACATCAACTTTACATACTCAGACCAATAGAGAATAATAAAAGGGAGAGTAGCACAGCCTGTACTTTCACCAGAATCCTATCTGATCTAAAATTGATGCACAAACTATCCCAACGTGAACGGCAGATCAAGTTCAAAATATAAAGCGGGGTAACTTATGTGTGCTATTCATAATGAGGCTTGTCAACTACTTGAGCATTTTATTGGCAAAAAAGAGTCCTATATATTCATCTTCCTGACATGAAAAGTCAGTTCAATTGTCATAAGATCTCCGTTCTAAAGGTTCTGCGAAAGTATTCATGAGGTTGCACAAATGCAAAATGATAACTTAGCATAGAAAGAAAACATGTATGCCAATTGTGTATTATCCCACCCAAGGAAAGCCAAATTGAGAAGCAGAAACTGATAAGTTGAATGTGAGCAATTGTGAGCAATGCACATAGAGCTATGGCGTTGGATTTCTATGATTAAGTGCAATTGTATCCATTCTCTCAAGTCATTCTGTTAGGAAAGAGGCCTGTAATATTTTGAGGAAGACAAAACATTTTAAGTATGCTAACATCTGCAATTGAGTGTGCAGACCATACTAGTAGAATCATATGAAGATGGTGTTAGCAATAGGATGTCTTAAGAGTGTAGAATGACTTTTGCTCTAAAAGAAGAACAAACTATTGGACGCGATATATGTTGATAGCTGGATGCACGTTCCAAATGGCGAACAAGTTATTAGACAAGGAATATGTCAATGTTCGAAAGGAAAAACTAGAGGACGTGTGATTGCCAAAAAGGATTGGAATGGACCAATAGAAGAACAAAACAAATGACGTGAAGTCGTCAATGAGCTTGGTTGGACCATGCAAAACTTTTACAAACTAGAGGGCATGTGGTCGTCGAAGAGTTTTGATGGATGAAATAAAAAGTGAACAGCCTATAGAACATAAGGACGTCAATATGCTTGAAAGTGCCTAAATGTTGTAAGCAGAAAATTTTGGGTGCGTAGAAGCTCAGATGGACCTGAATGCACAAAGTGTTCTCGCTTATAGATGGCGTATTGGTTCTACTAGAAGCCTCTACAATCATGAAGGGAAGACCTAGATTCTTTATCGATGTAATTTGAATTCAAATTGGTGTTGTACAAATGATCTTAGGTAGTGGAATCCACAAAAAAGCGGACTAGAGAAGATCAAAACCGTTTACCATATTTGTGCACGCAACAGAGGATGACAGGCAGCTACAGGAGCAGAATCGACTACTTTGGGAAAATCTCTCAACGGAGCTACAAAGTGAGTTCTGCGATTGTAGATGACAGAATCAAGGCCACTTGTAGGATTTGAATTTCAAATGGTCATTTGAGATCTTATGGCTATAAATCAACCAACCAAGTAGTATATTTGGGGGAAAATGAATAAGAGTCTATCCTCTGAGTGTTCATCCTCTTGTTGTTCTTGGGTGTAATGTGAAAATCTAATTGCGATATCTTCTTTTTTTTTTGGTAGAAGTCTGAGGATTGTAATTAGAGAATAGAGTGTGAAGTGTAGTGAAGATTGCTTGGATTTGCAAAAGTAGAGAGCTACAAGTAGAAGAAACATCTTCAATCATGGTAACATCTTGAGAATTACATAGTGAATTCCTGTCTTGATTTGGGCTATTATGATTGTGTTAGAGTTGGGAGAGTGGGGAAGGCCAGCTGAATAGGCCAAGTAAATAGGCCTGAAGGGAGAAGACATAATTAACAAAGCTAGGCGTGCATCTTCCTCCTAACGGTTATAAAACTCGTGTCGTCGTGATAACCACATTCTATTCAGGGAAGAGAATAAATTATGACGAACTTATTGCGTAAACTGTTTATTCCTAATTCTAAAAACCTTACCGCCACCACTGTTGCATATCAAGGGATGATTGGCTCCATTTGGGCAATAGCACAGAAAGTCTGTGTCTTGTGATCGTCCACATCGGCCTCCGCTTTCTCGACAACCAGTACAACTCTTGTTAGTTATATCCCATTTTAACCGGAGCCCGTTCTTCAACAATTCCTTGTAGTCGACATCTTTGATAGTTTGATTAGAGAACCCTCCCTTCAGTTGTACTGTTACCATTGAGAATGACCCGCAGCTGTGGTGATGGAAGGTGCCATTGAAGGTGCCATTGAAGGTGCCATTGAAGGTGTCATTGTGGGGGGGAACTAACGCAACAGAGGAGTTGTACGTGGCTTTAGAAGGACAACTCACGGGGGATGTTTGGAAGGGAAGAAAAAAAGGGCGGGTGCAGTTATAGAAGAATTTGAGTGTAGGATAAATACCGGTGTTTAGGAAGATGTTCATGGGAGCGAAACTCAATGGGCATAGACGAGGAACAAAGCAAGGAGTATCCAATTGGCTTACTAATTCGATGGAGCTCTCCTCGTAAGAGATGTTTGTAACTGAGTATTGAGCATACGTAGGTTTTGTTCCTTCACAGGTGATCTCAAATCCAGGATAACCACATAATTCTCTTCCTTCTCTAGGAATATAAAAGGGATAACTTATATTCAGACCATGGTTTCCCCCACAATGGCTGGGTTTGCACTCTTCATATGATACTTCATCCATCAACGACATGATAGGATCTCCTAAGATGGAAATGAAGAAGATGCAGAAAGCCGTGCAAACTAAGTCTTGTGTGTGAGTGCATTGTGGACCCATCCTAGGATTTTGATATGGTTCCAGTCTCGAACACAGGAAATTTTTTTCTTTTTGGGTATCAATGCTCTAGAACATAATGGAACGGCAGGAAGAAGAGGGAGAAAAAGAAGGAGAAGCTGTTTGATTCCTCACAAGAAAGTGAAAAGAGGGGCCTTGTTATTGGCAATTCCTTCTACTAGTCTTGTGAGATCAGCTGCTTAAACACGGCAGTTGACTTGAAAAGGGGACAAGAAGACTAGAACAAGTGAGATCAGTTGCTTAAACACGGCAGTTGACTTGAAAAGGGGACAAGAAGACTAGAACAAGCGACTTTTGAGAAGAGCAGGAGACACTCAAGGGAGTAATGCCATCCATCAATTTACCTCTTTGATGATGATAGGTCGGTGAAATCTGTAGACCCGCAATTAGCGAACTTGCACAAATCTTGCCCCGATTGACAAGTTATTCCAAGAGTTGACTCCTATTTTCACATGTTCCCTCAAGTTGGGATCCTTTTTAAGAGAGGATAATGAAAAAAATAAAAGACGCAGAAATTTTAATCTCCCGTTATGCTTACTAAAATCAAACAAAATAAGCAAAATTAGGAAAATAAGTTCAAGACAGAAAGAAAAATCAGTGGGTCTTTGACAATTGGAGGTCTCTATTCGAAAATTAATTGCAAAGAAGTAGCGGTAGAAGTTAGTTTCCGGAAACAGCCGGAAATTCCATTAAACTAAATATCCTAAGCATTATGAGCATAAACAACAAAAGCTATCGGCTTACCAAGAAAGATTCTAGAGAGAATTTTGTTGACACCTCCATTTTAGTTGACTATTCAAGTATAAGAAATGCTTGTGTGATTGTTTTAATCTATTGTAAGAATAATAGACTGTTTTGAACCACAAAAATAAATAAATAATTAGAAGTTGTTTTTTTTTTAGCTCCATTTAAAAAAAAAAAATTGTAACTCACGACATGCTATTATTCTTACAGGCCAAAAACTATTATGTTAGCAAAGATCTTCAAGTATATTTTCTTTCTTTTTTTTTTCTTTTTTTTCTTTTTTTTTTTTCTTTTTGGTAAAGGAAGATCTTCAAGTATTCATTCTTGTAAAAGTACTAAAATTAAAATTATCAATAAAATAAACTAAATAAAGAATTACATGACAAATGAAAAAGAGAGAAAAAGTGATAAAAAGGGAGGTTTTCTCTGTCAGTATGGGCTCTTGAACCTTTTGAATAAACCTTAGCTCATATAAGTTATCTTGCGTTTAATTCTTCCCATCTCATTGGCGACATTTCTCAAACATCGTTGCTTGGATTTTCTCACTGTTTGGAGCTAGAAATTAAGCTTGATGAATGTGAGTTCAATATTTGTTACTCTCGGTCATAGTTTTGCAATGAAAACAGGAAGTGAGACTTCATACATCATCAATCTAAAGTCTGAAATGATCGATGTTGAGTTGATTATTTATGTTAGCTCTTATTGTGATGGACTGACATGAATTGTTACTGCAAACTCATATATGAACTAAGCAACTAAAGTGCCCACCATATGTTCGACAAAATACCCAAATTGGGTCCATATAGATTAGTCCCTGATCCCAACCTATTTTGAGTCCGTAATTTGATTTGCATACTTAGTCAAAGTTCAGATTCTTTTACTCATATGATGAAAGTTATCGGGCTATATTCTTATTTCTCTCGGAAAGCCAGTGCTTGCAAGAGCTTTTCTCGGGAAAATATCTGATGTCTCAAATAGAACAACAAATAAAAGCAAAGAAAAAAAAAGATTTAGAATATAATCATAGCAACTGCAACGTATTGTGCGAACTGAGTTATGACTATAAGAAAACTTTAGGTGCCGTGATGTACCAAGTGCACGATTGATACTTCTAGCCTTTCGTTCCACTTAACCAATCAACAGGCATGGGTGCTAATCCGACCACCACGGCTCTTTCTTGGAAGTGTCCACCTCATCGTCTTGAAATGATTGACTTTGGCATAATCAGTCAATTTTGTCATCGGATAATTGTCAAAAAAATTCTTGTACGTAGTCAATTAAAACATAAAATTAAATTCGTATCGTCAATTGGAAGAGGCCCCCTTACCAAGTTATTATAAAAGGTATACACCATGTTTTCCGATTCGTATCGTCAATTAAATTCTGACGCATATCTTTATTCCGATGTTTCATTGTCAATTCAATTCCGGCGTGCATCTTTGTTATAGATGTCGTGATGTCGATTAAATTTTGGCGTTACATCTTTGCACCTTCTCTAGCTTTATTAGCAATTAAATTCTGGCACAATTCGTGCATGTGTATTACTGTGGAAATTGTTATATTTTCAAGCCTTATTGTTGATTGAATTCTACTACAGTTTGTTTGTATAACTTGGTTTGAAGTTCGAAATAAAGAGTTATAGTTATTCCTTATTTGCCTGAATATTTCTTGTCTAGAGTCGTTACAGAACCCGTCTCCTCTCATCAAAAGCCAAAGAACAACTTTTAGAAAAGATGTTTCGTCATCAATTAGAATTTGGTGAAATAGGAACTGTAAGAAGAAGATGAAGAAAAAGAAGGAGAAGCTGTTTGATTCCTCACAGGAAAGTGAAAAGAAGGCCCTTGTTATTGGCAATTCCTTCTACTAGTCTTGCGAGAGTAGCTGCTTAAACACGGCAGTTGACTTGGAAAGGGGACGGGAGAGCAGCAACTTAAACACGGTAGTTGACTTGGAAATGGGACAAGAAGACTAGAACAAGAGACTTTTGAGAAGAGCTAGGTAGAGAAACTCAAGGGAGCAATGTCATCAATCACTTTACCTCTTTGATGATGATAGGTCGGTGAAATTCGTAGACCCGCAATTAGCGAACTTGCACAAATCTTGCCCCGATTGACAAGTTTTTCCAAGAGTTGACTCCTATTTTCACATGGTCCCTCAAGTTGGATCCTTTACAATAGGGTAATTCAAAAATTAAAGACCTAGAAACTTTTATCTCCTGTTATGCTCATTAAAATCAAACCACATAAGCAAAATTAGGAAAATAAGTTCAAGAAAAAAAAATCAGTGGGTCTTTGACAACTGAAGCTCTCTATTTGTAAATTAATTTGATTTAGTTCCCGGAAACAGCCAAAACTTTAATTAAGGTAAATATCCTAAGCATAATGAGCATAAACGACAAAAGCTATCAACTTATCCAAGAAAGATTCTGGAGAGGATTTTGTTGACACCCAAATTTTAATTGACTATTCAAGTATGAGAAATGCTTATGTGACTATCCTAATCCATTAGGAGAATAACAAACTGTTTTGAACCACAAAATTAATAATAATAATAATAATAATAATAATAATAATAATAATAATAATAATAATAATAATAATTAGAAGTTATTGTCATGTCCACTCCTCAAAAAACGTGTAAGTCACAACATGCTATATTATTCTTACAGTAGGCACAAAACTATCATGTTAACAAAAATCTTCAAGTATTCACTCTTGTAAAAGTACAAAAATTAAAAATATCAATATAATAACAAAAGTAAATAATTAAATACATGACAAATGAAAAAAGAGACAAACAAAGGAGGTTTTCTTTTTCGGTAAACCTTAGCCATATAAGTTATCTTGTGTTTAATTCTTGCGATCTCAGTGGTGACGTTTCTGAAACATCGTTGCTTGGATTTTCTCACTGTTCGGAGCTAGAAATTAAGCTTGATGAATGTGAGTTCGTTTTGTTACTCTCGGTCATAGTTTTAGAATGAAAACAGGAACTGAGACTTCATACATCGTCAATCTTAAGTCTAAAATGATCGATGTTGAGTTGATTATCTATGTTAGCTCTTATTGTGATGGACTGACGTGAATCGTTACTGCAAACTCATATATAAAGTAAGGAACTGAAGTGCCCACCACGTGTTTGACAAAATGCCCAAATTGAGTCTGTATAGATTAGTCCTTGATCCCGACCTGTTTTGAGTCCGTAATTTGATTTCCATACTTGGTCAAAGTTCAGATTCTTTTGCTCATAAATAAACTAAGCAACTGAAGTGCCCACCACGTTATTAGGCTATATTCTTATTTCTCCCGGAAAACCAGTGCTCACAAGAGATTTTCTCGGAAAATATCCGACGTCTCTAATAGAGCAACAAATAAGAGCAAAGGGAATTAAAAAAAAAGAAAAAAAAATATTTAGAATGTAGTCACAGCAACTGCAATGTAATGTGCGAAGTGAATATGGCTATAAGAAAATTTTAGGTGCCGTGACATACCAAGTAGACAATAGATATTTCAAGCCATCCGCTCCACTTAATCTATCAACAAGAGCGGGTGCTAATCCAACCTCCACAGCTCTTTCTTGAAAGCGTCCGCCTCGTCGTCTTGAAATGATTGACTTTGGCATAATCAGTCTATTTTGTCACCAGATAATTGTCAAAAAAATTCCTTGTACGTAGCCAATTCAAACTTAAAATTTTCAATTTTGTCAATTTAGTTTAAAATTTTTTGATGATTTTTTAATGTAATCCATCCAACTAATTTTGATAGAAAAATCACTAACCTGATAGTCCAGTCAATGGTAGTTGTTTTATGAGACACAGTCGGCACAAATGTGAACAATTCTTATGATTGTATTAAATTTTTCAGAATTTGTTCTTTTTGTCCCTTTCTTTTTCTTTGCTTTTCTTGTTTTCTTTTTTATTCCTTATTTTCCCACCGGTTGCCAATCGATGGCCTTGGGTGATGATTGCAACAACCTCGCCCTTGCCCTCGCCCCAATATAATGTTGGGAACATATGGTGAGGGCATCATGGCCCTCACCTATAGCCATCGACTAATGTAGAAACAAGAAAAACAAAAAAGGAAAAGAAAAGGAAATAAAATAATAATAATAAAAAAAAACCTTTTATGTTAGCAATGGATATCTTGACTAGATTGCAATTTCAGTAATTTTTAATCAAAATTGACCAAATGAACTACGTTAGAAAATCATCATAATATTTAGCATTAAATTGACAAAAATGGAAAATAGAGGACTGAATCGACTGCCATACAATAGGTTTAAGACTTTTTGGACACGTGTTCCATTATGTTGATGTTCTGATAATTTGTTTCAAGAAGAAACGCACATGTTTATATAGTCTTGAGGTTGCTCATTTGTTGTGATTCAATTATTAGATCAAGATGATCACGGAAAAATAGTTATCGAACTAGTAAGTTCGTAACATAAACCAGAAACCAATGAAATTAAAAATATAATCAATTCTAGGTGGTCTTGACATCATGTAAATTTAGCTGCATAAGATGCAAATTCGTGTTAAGATGCTTTCTGCAAGTAATGACGTGGCTTTATATAATTTCTGTCGGCTTTAGCATTGGCATCACACGTTCAACAAATAGAAGAAAAATTTCGGAAGTATTCTCATGTATCTTCGTACACAAGTTGTTCCTTGCGTTGAAAGGCTAGATGTGCTTATAGTACGATCGTAAATTTCACACGACCATGGACATTGAAGTGGTTGGTGATGATCTTGATGGAGAAGACAAATAGGGCTTGGGAGGAACTCGCAAACAGTCAACGCCGCCTCTTAGCATATCCACCACCTTACTCATTGTTGGCCTAATTGAAGGATTAGTCTGTATGCACCACAAGCCCACTATTACCATCTTCTCAGCTTTCTCTGTCTCCTTCACTTGTGACATTCTGCAGTCCTAACTCTTCTTGAAGTTCAAGATGCTTGTGAATCCAATGTGGGAAGTATATTTCACTTGTTCTCTCTGCTCCGGTCATTATATTTTTCCTCCCACCAACCATTTCGAGCATTGTCATCCCAAAGCTATACACATCAGATTTTTGAGATATTCCTCCAATGTTCCTGCAAAATACTTCTGGCGCGATAAACCCTGCAGTCCCTCGTGCACCAAGTAGTGAGATTGTGCTCTTCTCTCGATGGCATATCTTCGCAAGGCCAAAGTCGGAAATCTTGGGGCAATAGTTTTCATCGAGAAGAATGTTGTGCGGCTTTATGTCAAAGTGTAATATTCTTGAGTTGCAGCCTTTGTGCAAGTATTCAAGCCCATGAGCTATGCCTAGAGAGACTTGGTACAAGGTGTCCCATCCGAGGTGGCTGCAACCTAGCTTGAAGTAGTTCTCTTCGTATATGAGTTTTTCCAGAGATCCATTTGACATGTATTCATAGACAAGGGCCCTTTTGGTTTTGTGAAAGCAGAAACCTAGTAGTTTAACAATGTTGACATGGGAAGTTCTGCTCATGCTGTTTACCTCATTGATAAAGTCTTCACCATCTCCTTTTAGCTTGCTTAGGATTTTCACAGCCACGAGAAGTCCATCTGGGAGCTTCCCTTTGTACACACACCCATAGCCTCCCTCGCCTAGTTTTTATTTGAATGAGTTGGTCATTCTCTTAATGTCAGCATGAGAATACCTTCTGGTTACTAGAATTCCACGATTTTCAAAATTGACCTCAAATTTATGACTCTTTTTCATCTTTTTGCTCCCTATGATCATGGATTTCTGCTTGGAAATTTTGTGTCGACAAAGATAGGCTAGGACTATAATAGCGACACCAAATGCACTGATTGATGCACCTGAGTAACCAAAGGACATACAAAGCATAATTAGAGATAATCATTTTCCTGGGGTTTTAATAGTCCTACTTTCTGGTAAATACTGTCCAAATGTCTGCATTTTAATTCGTCAGTACGCATAAGAAATTTGATTTTCTACTTACCAAGAGCACCTTTTTTCAATAAGCTCCTAGCTTTCAGTTTCCCTACGACATAAAAGCAATATTAGTCGGAGAATTTTTATTGGAAAAATATAGATGATACAATTCATAAAGCTCGGCATGCGTCTTCCTCCCAATAGTTATAAGATTCATATCATCATATTAACCAAATTCTGTTCAGGTAAGAGAATAAATAATGACGAACTTGTTGCGTAAACCATTTATTCCTAATTCTAAAAACATTACCGCCACTGTTGCAGATCGAGGGATGACTGGCTCCATTTGGGCAATAGCACAGAAATTCTGTGTCGTGTGATCGTCCACATCGGCCTCCGCTTTCTCGACAAACACTACAACTCTTATTAGTTACTATATCCCATTTTAACCGGAACCCGTTCTTCAACAATTCCTTGTAGTCTACATCTTTGATAGTTTGATTAGAGAACCCTCCCTTCAGTTCTACTGGTACCATTGACGATGACCCGCAGGGTTCACTTTGGGGATGGAAGGCGCCATTAGGGGTAACGCAACAGATGAGTTGTATGTGGCCTTAGAACGACAACTCACGGGGGATGTTGGGAAGGAAAAAGAAATAGGGCCGACCCTCACCCTAGATAATATTAAAAGGGAAGAATTGTCATAGCCTGTACTTTCATCCAAATCCTATTTCATATAAAATTAATGCACAACCCACCCAACGAGAATGACAGCAAGTTCCAAATATTAAGAGGAGTAACTTTTATTTGCCGTCAATAGTGGGGTGTGTCAACTACTTGCGCATTTTATTGGCAAACAAGAGTCCTATCTATTGATCTCACTGAAATTAAAAGTCAGTTTCCCTATTATAAGATGCCTATTCTAAAGTAAGGTTCTGCAAAAGTATTTATGAGGGTGCACCATGCAAAATGGTAACTTAGCATAGAAAGAAAACTTGTATACCGATTGGGTATTACCCCACCGAAGGAGATCCGAAATGGGAAGTGGAAACTGATGGATTAAATGTGAGAAATGCACATAGAGCTATGGCGTGGGGTTTCTATGGTTAAGTGAAATTGGGTCCGCTCTCTCAAGTCATAATGTTAGGAAACACTCCTATGATATTTTTAGGATGAAAAAATAAGTATACTGACATGTAAAATTGAGTGTGTAGAAGATATAATCTCTATATACACATTTATATGAAGATGGTGTTAGTAATAACACAACTAAGAGTGCAGAACGGCTTTTGTTTTGTGGCAGGTGATCGAGTTATTGAACGTGAGATATGTTGATGAGTGGATGACCTTGCAAATTGTGAACAAGTAATTAGACGAGGTATATGTCGGTGTTTGGGAGGACCGGGTGGATGGTGAACAAACTAGAGGACATACGACCGTAAAAAAATGTGTAGATGGACCAATAGAATGTGACAGAACCAGAGGACAAGAAAATATCAATAAGCTTGGATGGACTTTGCGAATGGTGAACAAATTAGAGGGTGTGTGATCATTAAAGAGTTTGGATCAACCAAGTAGAAGTTGAATAGTCTACAGAACATTGTGGTGTCAATATGCTTGAAGGTAGCTACTGGAAGGAGAACAAGCTTGGGTATGTAGAAGCATGGATGGAACTGACTAAAGAAGTTGCTCTCTTTACAAATGGACTAGTGGTTCTACTACAAGCCTCTGAAATTCTGGAGAGAAAATACAGACACTTTATCAATTTGATCTGAATTCAAATTGGTGTTCCATGGCTGGGCTTAGGTATTGGAACCCCAAAAAAAACCGAGCTATAGAATATCGTAACATTTTACCATATTTGGACAAGCAACTGCTGTAGAAGCAGAACTGACTATTGCTGAGAAAGTGTAGGCCAGGTGAATAAACCGGAAAAGAGAGATGATACAATTGATAAAGCACGGCGTGCATCTTCCTTTTGTTTATAACATTCGTACCATCATAATAACCACATGATGTTCAGTGTTCAAGAATAATCTATGATGAACTTATTGCTTGAACCGTTAATTCATAGCTTTATAAACCTTACCGTCGCTGCTATTGCAGTCCTTGGGATGACTGAATCCATGTGGGCAATAGCACAGAAAGTCGGTGTCTCGTAATCGTCCACATCGGCCACCACTTTCTTGGCAACCAATACATTTCTTGGCAGTAAATAAATCCCATCTTAATCGGAACCCTTTCTCCAACAACATATTGTAGTCGACATCTTCGATAGTTTGATTAGAGAACCTTCCCTCCAGTTGTACTGGAACCATCGTAAAGAACTGGCAGAGTACAATTGGTGAAAGGGGCGTGCCATCGGGCTTCAGAAGTAAAGCAACAGAGCTGTTGTATATGGCGTTAGAAGTACAATTCAGAGTGGATGTTGGGAAGGGAAGAGAAGCGTTCGTGCAGTTGTAGGAGAACATTAGATTGGGAAGAGAATCATATTTCTTTAGGAAGATGTTTTCCGGAAGAATATATGAAGATGGATCAGCAATGCAAGAAGGATCCTGTGGGCTTACTAATTCGATGGAACTCTCATTGTAGAAGATGCTTTTAACTGAGAAGGAACCATACATAGTTTTTGTTCCTTCACAGGTGATCTCAAATCCAGGGTAACCACATAAATCTCTTCTATCTCCATGGATATAAAAGGGATAGCTTATGTTCACACGGTTGCCCCTACAATGGTAGGGTTCGCATGCTTCATATGACACTTCATTTGGCAACGACTCGACAGGATCTTTTAAAATGGCAATAAAGAAGATGCAGAACATTGTGCAAACAAAGCCTCGTGTGTAAGTGCACTGTAGACCCATCCGGGGATTTGATATGGTTTTAGTATGGAACGTATGCAGCTTCTTTTCTTTGGATATCAATGCTCTAGAATGGGATCAAATAGCACGAAGAAGGAGAAAAAGGAGGAGGAGAAAGAAGCTGTGTGATTCCTCGCGAGAAAGTGAAAAGGAGGTCCTTTTCTTTGGAAATTCCTTCTACTAGTGTTGTGAGATCAGATGCTTAAACACGGCAGTTGACTTGGAAAGAGGATAGGAAGACTAGAACAAGAGACTTTTGAGAAAAGATAGGCAGCGACACCCAAGGGAGCGATGTCAATTATCACTTTGCCCCTTTGATGGTGATAGGTCGGTCAAATGTGTAGACCTAGTGAACTTGCACAAATCTTGCCCCCATTGACAAGTTATTTGAATCCTATTTTCATAAATCCTCTCAAGTTGGATCCTTTACAATAGGATAATGGGAAAAAGACCGAGAAACTTTTATCCCTGTAATGCTTATTAAAATCAAACAAAATAAGCAAAATTAGGAAAACAAGTTCAAGAAAAAAAAATAGTGGTTCTTTGATAGTTAAAGGTCTCTGTTTTAAAATTAATTCCAAAAAATAGCAACAGGAGTTAGCTTCAGGAAACAATGTGAAATTCGAAAAAGTTAAATCCTAAGTATAATGAGTATGAACAACAAAAAATGTTGATATACCAAAAAAAGTTTCTTGAGAGGGTTTTATTGACATTTAAATTTAGTCGACAATTCAAGTATTCATTATTGTAAAAGTACAAAAAAAAAAATAGCATGGCAGTAACAAAAATACATAAGTAAGTAAATAAATAACAATGAAAAAAAAAAAAGATAAAAAGTAATAAAATGAGGTTTCCTTTTTCAGTATAGACTCTTGAACCTTTTGAGTAAACCTTAGCCCATAAAAACATTTGGATTCGATTTGCGCAATTCATTTATTAGGTTCCGCACTTGGGCTTATTAATTCCAAGCCTATGAGACCTAGGCAGGACGTTCGGCCCATTATTCCCAGTGGAGGCCCCATTCACCCGTCAATTGGACCCTCTTTTTTCCTCTCACGTTCATTCTTGAACGAGGGAGGACGAGACGACGCTAGCGGGCGCGAGAAGGAATGCTGAGCGAAGGAACATCGGAAAGGTTCCAGAATATAGAAGTGCTCCGTTCCTTTGCAGTTGACTGAGAGCTTCGAGTTGTTTTTCAACCTCGCTCGTCCAAAGATTGCTTTCAGATTCCAATTCTGATCATCCTCATGGCCGCTCGTCGCTGCCTGCTACCGCTGAGAATTCCTTCACTTTTACAGTCTCCTGACGTTATTAGCCTTCGTCGCCGTCGCGTTTCTCGGTTTTCCGTATTTGCGCGTTTCCTGCTCTGTCCCTTCCTGTTCCACGGCCAAGAAATTCGCGGAAGTTATATCGCGTTTGATTCTTCAATTTAACTTCCGATCCTTAGTGGTGAATTTTTTGGAAAAGTCCTTGCTTGGATTTTCTCACTGTTCGGAGATAGAAACTAAGCTTCATGAAGGTGAGTTCAATATTTGTTACTATAGGTCATAGTTTTAGAACCAAAACAGTAACTAAGACTTCATACGGTGTCAATATAAAATCTGATATGATCGAGGCTGAGATGATGATTTATGTTAGCGCTTATTGTGATGGAATGAAATTACTGTTTCCCTAAACTCGTATATAAAGTAAGCAACTTAGCCACCCGCCATGTGTTTGACAAAATGCCCAAACCGAGTCCATATAAGTTAGTCCTTGATCCTGACCTGTTTTGAGTGTACAATGATATGTCACACATGATTGCAACTTTTTGTCGCTTGCTAAGGATGATTTTCTGCCTCACTTTATCTCCACCGGGACCAAATCTAAACAATTTTTTTTAATTGTGTTTTGCTTGGTGTCTCCACTTCTTCATGTTGTGTTCAATGATAGTCGTCGGCAAGGTACCCCTCAAAAATTGACGGTCCCAAGATTAATTTCTAAGCTCAATGGTCCCAATTGTCCTGGTTTGTTCATTCCATCCTTTTACCTTATTGTGTCTCTGTTTTTTTTTTCTCTACATCTGTGGAGACTGGCCTGCATACGTCGATGACTATGACATCACTGGGTTAACTAACTCAATGTATCATCCGCTTTGACCCGTATCATGTTGAGCCTCATGGTTTTGTCCTTTGGCATATAGGCAGAGATCATCTAAGGAGGTGATGGTGTTCTACCCTAGGCTCACTTAATTTTAGAGTTCCAAAACAGAACTTTTTTTTTCACTTAAAATGTATTTCTTGTGAGTTAATTTTCAATTTTTGCATATATGTTTCAAAATAGATCTCCCCAATTCGGTGCACAGTTCAATTCATTAATGCCCCTTTTGCCATCCTAAATACCTGTTAGGAGCTACTGCTTGTCTAGCTCCTCTAGCCCTAGCGACACTCCCTGCTCTCATCTGATCAAGTTGTTATAGGCACATTAGCTTTTGCATGGACACCTAGTGGGGGGGTTTTGTTTGGATATCAAAAGATGTCACACCCCGAATCCTACATGGATAAGGATATGGCAAGGTCATCCTTCCACCCAAAGGACATAACCTCAAAGACAATTATATTCAAAATTTAACTTCCGAAAGTCCCCATTGAAAGCATTCTCATACCATCACCACTAATTGGGGAAACTGAAAAGTTTGGGGAAAAGAGGGTAAACAACCACAATTCAATAAATAGTATATATCTTCTAAACAAATCTTTATTTCATTTAAACAAGGTCTATATAAATTGAAAATATTCATTTAAATCTACCATCACAATACATATATTAATGGTCAAGTCCATTGGTTAATTTCTAGCAAAAATCATGTCAATGGTCATTGTCCAAACTCGTACCACATATCTTAAGACTTTGGTTCCCACAAGATTGTGGCCAACGTATGTTGGTGACTATGTGGCGGACAATGATGGAGGCTTGATAAGAAGTATAGGTAGATTAATAGAGATGAATATATGTTCGTGCTTTGATGATTTGGTAGATGGATCTTTGATTATGAGGAAGACGATGAAGACATCAGTATAATGAGGAAGATAGAGAAAAAGAAAAATAGAAAAAGAAAAAGAAAGTAAAGAAAAACGCACATTAACAAGTATAAAACAAACCACTGGGATTCGCCCCAGTGACCACTCTTCCAACATGAAAGGGGGATGTGAGGGGTTCAAATCCCCACCTTCTCAGGGGGGATGGGGTGGGGACGTGTAAGTTTCAGGAGTGGGTTTCGACTCCCACGCCTTGCAAGAGGTAGAGCAAAAGTCTGAGAATGAATGTAGAATAAGAAATAGAGTAGGCTGACCAAAAAAAAAAAAAAAAAAAAACAAGTATAAAACAAATATGGCCTATCACAAAAAACGAGCATAATATGGGCTGAGTTCAATTGTATTTAGAATTGGGCTTCGTATGGTAATAATAACAAAAGGATTAGTGTCAACTTGATGCAGTTGTGATAGAAATTAGCTTAAATGATCTGGTCTCAAAAAAGTTAGAATTGGAATTGGAGAGAGCTAAATATAAAGGGTTAATATCCTGAAAAACCCCAAACTGGTACACCTGTGACAAATTTACCCTAAACTATTTTTTTGACCATAAAAAACCCTAAACCGGTACACTTGTGACAAATTTACCTCGACTGATAATAAAAAAACCCTAAACTTGTACATTTATGACAATTTTACCCCAAACTAATTTATTCGACCACAAAAAACCCCCAAAATGGTAAATTTGTGACAATTATACCCTTCGCTAAATTGGATTAATACCACCAAAAAATCACAAAAATTGTAAACTGTGACAAACGATGTGTAAAATCTCATATTAGTATACCAGTTAACTGTCACGTGTTATTTGACTTAATTAAAATTTAACGAAAACTAACAGAGGGTAAATTTGTCACAAGTGTATCAGTTTGGGGTAAATTTGTCAAAGGTATATCAGTTTAGGGTTTTTGGTGGTCAAAAAAATAGTTTGTGGTAAATTTGTCATAAGTATATCAATTTAAAGTTTTTTTAGGGTATTAACACAAATATAAAAGCTCAAGTTATGCCCATTAGCCTAGACCCAAGAGATCAGAGCGTGACCCATTTTTGAACCAGGCCCAGGGACTTGGCCCCAGTCCTAATTTTCAAGAATATAAAAATATAAAAATATTATAAAAAATTGAAAAATAAAAAAAAAATATGGAAATTCAGTAAGAAAAATAGGCCTTGATAGTTATATTTTAGTATTAGAATCAGTTTGGTTTTAGTTAGAGGGCACACCCAAGGTTTGGGAAAATTCGTGATAATCTCTAGATATAGGAAAATTACTTGCTTTAGAAAATTGAATATGATTTGGAATTAGCTTAAGGGGTTTATCGCCCCAAGGCTTAATAACAAGGTTAGGGAATATTTTTTGCTTGACATGTATTGAGATACTTTAATGTACTTTCTCTCTTACTCGTCCTTTCATTACTAATTTTGATAAATTGATTGTGATGCTTTTATATTGCTTTTTTTTTTTTTTTTTTTTAATTGTGATTTACCTGTTTTAGTTGAATGGGTAGGTTACATTTTTTGACCATAATAAATACAACAACATTGTATTGACACTTAGTTGAACATTGGTTTCCAACTCGACATTAACTCTAAAGCTCATCTTCTTAGCCGTGACATATTTAAAGACTATAAAATTTTGTGTGTCCATTGTAAATTATTCTAAAAACTCAAATTGTTAGATGAGTGTATGGTTTGATATCTTAAATATTCTAGCATTCTCCTTCAATTGTAGGGCAAACTTTGGCCTAAAACTAAGCGGGAAAAGATTCAATAATAAAGACAAATAAGGGGTTTGGAAAGATTTGAATACTTTAGTACTATGTGGAATATTGTGGTTATTAAATAAAAGTGTGATTTAATATTTAAATATTATCATATAAAATTTTGTGGAATTATCGCAAATTGTTTTAAAAGTTTAAGTTTGTAAAGAGGGTTGTCTCTAAATTGAACGTTAGAGTTTGGCTATCTGCAAAAAATCTTTGCTTATGGACAAGCCTCCATTTTTTCTTGTTCACGCAAGAGTCGGGTCTTTGACACGTAGACAATGCTGGTGAAACTAAGATGAAGAAAAACTAGGGTCTAAAGCTACTCGTCAAACTTTGTTGAAGTCGTGGTGGACTAAGATAAGAATGGATGATCGAGAATTGACAAGTCTATAAGGAAAGAGAGCAATGCCATGTGAATGCTAGAGCAGGACTTATTTATTCAATTTAGAATTTCCTTACGTGGGAACTCAATTTGACCGGGATTCTTCTTGTTTACGTTTCATTAATTTGTCAGGTAATTTAGTTTCCATACTTGGCCAAAGCTCAGATTCTTTTGCTCATGTGATGAACATTATCAGGCTATATTCTTATTTATCTTGGAAAAGCAGTGCTTACTAAGAGCTTTTATTGGGAAAATATTCGATGTCTCACATAGAACAACATATATTTGACCAAAAATTAAATAAATAGAGCAACAAATAAAATTAAAGAAAACAAGATTTAGAATAAAGCCACAATAATTGCAATGTAATGTGCGAGTTGAATTACAACTATAAGAAAACTTTAGGTGCCGTGACATACCAATTACGTGATAGATACTTCTCCCCTTTCGTTCCACTTAACTTATCAACAAGCAAGCTGCTAATCCAACTTATACAGCTCTTTCCTGAAAGTGTGCACCTTGTGAAATGATTGACCTTGGCATAATCGGTCGATTTTATCGGTAGATAGTTGTCAAAAAAATTCCTTGTACTTGGCTAATCCAAACCTGAAATTTTCAATTTTATCAATTTAGTCGTATATCTTTTGATGATTTTTTAATGAAGTTCATCCGATCGATTTTATCCGAAAAATTGTAATATGATGATCTAGTTAATGTCACTTGTATTATGTGATATAATCGGCGCTACCGTGGATGATTTTTTAAATTTTTCTAAATTTTTAATTTTTTTTCCTTTGCTTTCCTTTCCTTTTATTGTTTCTCTCTTTTTTCTTATTTCCCCACCAGTCGTCGTTTGCCAACCACAAGTGAGGGACACCCTTGTGCTTGCCCTCACCTCAATATAATGTTGGGAACATCTAATGAGGGCATCATGGCACTTGCCGATAGCTAGCGACCAACGCAAAAAAAGAAAATAAAAAGAAAGAAAAGAAAAGAAAAATACAAAAAATACATAATTTACAAAATTCATCTACGTTAGTACCAAATATCATGACTAGACAATATTGTTTGCAATTTTTAACCAAAATTGACCAGATGGATTACATTAGAAAATTATTGTAAGGTTTAGCATTAAATTGCCAAAATAAAAATAAATTAGGATTGCATCAGTCGTCGTATGATAGGTTTAAGATTTTTTGAACACTTTTTCCATTTTGTTGATGTACTAATAATTTGTTTCAAGAAGAAACACGCTTGTTTATATAGTCTTGAGAGGTTGCTCATTAGATCAAGATGATAGTGGAAAAATAGTTTTGAAATTAGTAAGTCTGTAACGAAACCGGAAACCAATGAAATTTAAAACATAATGAATTCTAGGTGGTCTTGCCGTTATGTACATTCAGCTGCATAAGATGCAAATTCATGTTAAGATGCTTTCTGCAAGTAAACTCTATTGGCCTTAGCATTGGGCTCATAGCGACATCATTCCATAACATCTTCCTTAATTCACAAAGCCAAATGTAGAAATCATTTTATATATCACAATGCATTTCCCAAATGATTTCAAATGCTATTTTGTAAACCAAGATACATTTCATATACCATTTCATAAATCAAATAAAATTCTACCTCAATTACAAAATGGTCCAAATGCTAACAAAATGACTCTTACGCGCTAACAACTCACTTATTTGAAGTGATTACTCAAACCTAAACAAACCTCACCTCAACAAAATCTTGCTTTTAAATGACTCTCGTCAAACTCACAGCTCCACGATGCCATTATCCATCACTCCCATGAAATCTCGAAACTTCACAACTCAAAAATCGGACTTCACGGTTCGATTTTCACATAACATTGAATATACGAACTCCGAAAACTACTCCGAATAAATGAACAGAGGGCACGATCACTTATTGGACATTGAGATATGTAATTCATTCGGCTTGGTGAGGTTCTGTGGCATGTACCCGCATAACGCTTTTACTTTTCGCCTTTTTCCTTTCTTTTCTTTCCTTCCTCGCGCGAGCTCTGGGTCTTCTTGTGCCGAGCGCGCCTTTTCTTCTCCCTTTTTGTTGACATTTCAACCCCTGAGGCAAATATTACAATGTGCGTCATCCCTCGCCTGCGGATGACTTTATGCTGGTCTATCCGAATGGCTCACGGGCAGGACGACAATCGCTAGAAGAGAATAGGGGACATTTTTGAAGATGTCTCATTGAGGATCGAGAGTGGTGACATTGCAAGGGAAGGTTGCAGCTAGTGGGATTTTGATTTGATGATTGCGTCGAAATTATTAGGATGGGTATTCTCTTTTCTAGGGACCTAATTCATGTGAAAACACTAAAATCATTTGGCCAAGTTAAAATTGAAATTATTGATTAACTGGATATAGCAAAATGGCTCCCTTCAATTAATGGATTCAAATCAATTGAAAGGAGTTGATCGGTAAGTCACCTTTATTGCCACTGTAAAAATTTCCTCTTCAAAAATTATTTCTCTAATCTATGTCAATTAAAGGGGGTCATGGAAAGAACATTAAGTTCTACCTATTATTGGACACTCTATTTGTTATTATCTTTATTTTGATTACCACTTCTTATATTTGATTTGGTATTGTGACTGAGCATGACTTTGAGAGTCACGATAATATTATTAAGGAAGGTCTTTATTAGAATAATTTTTCTTTATATAACATCGAATTGAACCATAGACAAACTTGGATTTGCAATCTGAAGTATCCAATCTCCTGAGCCTGCAGAAAGGAAAAAGAGTGTGGACGGCTTAGTCCAAATGGACAGAACTTTGAATTAAACATCAACCATAACAGTTACCATCTTTCCCTTTTTCACCCCATGCTCACTTTAACGATGAGACCTGATATACATGTTGTCACATGGCAAGTCGCCATGGTCGTAAGCTTGAATGATTGTATCACAGAGTTCAGTATAAGTCATGACCAACCACGAAGAAAGATGGTCTCTGAAGACTTTCCTATAATAGTTATCTATGTGTTTAATCTACCCATGTTTATAGGCCGTTCTTTTTTTTGGCCAACCACTATATTCATGTATCGTGTTGGATACTTTTTAAGGGGTAACGAAACAGGTAACAAAACAACATATAAACTAAATAACCTATTTATGGTTCAACATAATGCGCAAGTGAGATCGGCATTAATGCTTTATTACCATGTCCACACCTTCAGCACTCAAATCAGTAATATCTCAACATATATGACTGCTCACTTGCAGTTGCATTGACGTGTGTGCAATATGTGACAAGAGGCTACAGGGATAATCTAACCATCAACACCAGGAGCAGAACTGCCTCTGCTACCCCATTTTTGAGTCACAGAAACTGGAGAATGGGTCAACTGCATATTCTTCAGTAGCTGGGAATTGTCATAATCTGGGGAAGATGGAGCAAGGACACTTTCACTCTCATCCGCATCAACAAATTTGTCCGCAGCATTCTCATTGCATACAATCGCCTTCAGTTCCTCCAAAACCTCATCCATTGGAGGCCTCGTTTCCTTGTCCTGTTGCAAGCACAGGAAAGCTAAATCGGCCACCAAAGTCGTAATCCTATTGATTTCGCTATCTGACTCAAATCCTAGATTTGGGTCGATCAATTCGCCAAACGCGCATTTTTTAATCTTGTTAATAGCGAAGTCAGCCAAATTAATCTCGTCCCTTTCTCTGCTTATGTCCACAGCTGGCTTGGATGATACAAGCTCAATCAGAACAACTCCGAAGCTATAAACGTCACTCTTCTCTGTGAGCTGGTAGCACCGATGGTAGTCGGGGTCCACATAACCTGGAGTCCCTTGAGGAGCTGTTGAGATATGAGAGACATCATTGGGGAATAGCCTCGAAAGCCCAAAATCTGCAACTTTAACCCCAAAATTCTTGTCGAGAAGGATGTTATTTGTTTTCACGTCTCGGTGGACAGTGTCAGAAGCGTGGAGGTAAGCCAATGCAGTAGCAGTCTCTATGGCTATGCCCATACGGATTTTCCAAGGCAATGTAGTAGAAGAGTTTGCTCGCTGGCCATGGATATGATCGGCAACAGTGCCGTTCGAGATGTACTCATAGACAAGTAGAAGCTCGCGGCTGTGGCGAGAAGTGCAACCGTACAGAGACACAAGGTTTTTGTGTTGCAAACGGGTTAGGATCTCTACTTCATTCATGAACTGCTTTACCCTCCGATAGTTATGCTCGTATAGGCGCTTCACTGCTACTTCCCGCCCATCTCGAATTTTTCCTGTTAAGAACATTGTAGAAAATGTCTTTCAGTTGAAGATCCCCTGGAGGAATAGTGAAGAAACATTTTCTCACCGTAGTAGACAGTTCCAAAACCTCCGTCTCCTAGTTCATTGGAAGCAGCGAAGTTGTTTGTGGCTTCTTCAAGTTCAGTACTGTTGAAAATGGGGACTTCAAAGTAGACATTGCACTCTTCCATGTCTGAATTGGACTGAGGATGTGAGGTGCTGTTTCTCAAACGGGGCTTCAAAAATGCTTTCTTCCTCTTCAAATAGATCATATTGGACAAGAGGATGATGGCCAAGCTTCCGATTCCAATACCTGACGCACCAGGAGATAATTAACCAGTGTCCTCTGTATGAATTTTTTTTTTAACTTTTATGCCTTTTCCTAGGACATATGGATTATGTTGGCTGGAAGCATGGACGGATAGTTGAGATCTTAAGACGAAGTAAGAAGATTTTACTACAGCTGACTTTGATTTGATCAGCATTGTTTGAATGGTTTGCAGTGAAAACCAGAAAGGATACTTCTGCAATAAGGTGATCCTGTTTTTGTTGTTTTATCATACCAAGCAGGGAGCAGATTGTCCTAGTTATACTTTGATTTGTTCAGGTTAGCGAAGGCAATGTGATAGCAGACGAGAAACTAAGAAAAAGGAAGTCACCTAGTCCTATCTTCCACCGCCAACTCCCTTTTCCTGCATCAAAGTTGTAAAAGCAGATTGGTCAACTGAGGGAAATGATGCCAATATAGCCTCCATAGAGTTCATAAATCAACTTTACATACTCGGACGAATAGAGAATAATAAAAGGGAGAACAGCACAGCCTGTACTTTCTTCAGAATCCTATCTGATCCAAAATTGATGCACAACCTATCCCAACGTGAACAGCAGATCAAGTTCAAAATATAAAGTAGGGTAACTTATGTATGCCATTCATATTGAGGCGTGTCAACTACTTGAGCATTTTATTGGCAAAAAAGAGTCCTATATATTCATCTTCCTGACATGAAAAGTCAGTTCAATTGTCATAAGATCTCCGTTCTAAAGGTTCTGCAAAAGTATTCATGAGGTTGCACCAATGCAAAATGATAACTTAGCATAGAAAGAAAACATGTATGCCAATTGTGTATTATTCCACCTGAGGAAAGCTGAAATGAGAAGCGGAAACTGATGAGTTGAATGTGAGCAATGCACATAGAGCTATGGCGTGGGATTTCTATGGTTAAGTGCAATTGTATCCATTCTCTCAGGTCATTCTTTTAGGAAAGAGGCCTATAATATTTTAAGGATGAAAAAACATTTTAAGTATGCTAACATCTGCAATTGGTGCAGACCATACTGGTAGATTCATATGAAGATGGTGTCAGCAATAGTATATCTTAAGAGTGTAGAATGACTTTGTCTAAAAGATGAACAAACTATTGGACGCGATATATGTTGATAGCTGGATGCACGTTGCAAATGGCAAACAAGTCATTAGACAAAAGAATATGTCAATGTTCGAAAGGAAAAACTGGAGGTCGTGTGATTGCCAAAAAGGATTGGAATGGACCTATAGAAGAGGAACAAAACAAATGACATGAAGTCATCAACGAGCTTGGTTGGACCATGCAAAACTTTTACAAACTAGAGGGCATGTGGTCGTCAAAGAGTTTTGATTGATGAAATAAAAAGTGAACAGTCTATAGAACATAAAGATGTCAATATGATTGAAAGTGCGTAAATGTTGTAAGCAAATGATTTTGGGTGCATAGAAGCTCAGATGAACCTGAATGCACAAAGTGTTCTCGCTTATAGATGGAGTATTGGTTCTACTATAAGCCTCTACAATCATGAAGGGAAGACGTAGATTCTTTATCAATGTAATTTGAATTCAAATTGGTGTTGTACAAATGATCTTAGGTATTGGAATCCACAAAAAAGCGGACTAGAGAAGATCAAAACCATTTGCCATATTTGTGCAGGCAACAGAGGATGACAGGCAGCTACAGAAGCTGAATCGACTACTTTGGGCAAATCTCTCAATAAAGCTACAAAGTGAGTTCTGCGATTGTAGATGACAGAAGCAAGGACACTCGTAGGATTTGAATTTCAAATGGTCATTTGAGATCTCATGGCTATAAATCAACCAACCAAGTAGTAGATTTGGGGGCAAATGAATAAGAGTCTATGCTCTGAGTGTTCATCCTCTTGTTGTTCTTGGGTGTAGTGTGTAACTCTAATTGTAATTTTTTTCTTTTTTTTGGTAGAAGTCTGAGGGTTGTAATTAGAGAATAGAGTGTGAAGTATAGTGAAGAGTGCTTGGATTTGTAAAAGTAGAGAGCTACAAGTAGAAGAAACATCTTCGATCACGGTAACATCTCGAGGATAACTAGTGAATTCCAGCCTTGATTTGGGCTATTACAGTTGTGATAGAGTGGAGAAGGCCAGCGGAAAGGCCAAGTAGCCTGAAGGGAGAAGATATAATTAACAAAGCTAGGCGTCCGTCGTCCTCCTAACACTTGTAAAACTTGTATCATCGGAATAATAACCTTATTCTGTTCGGGGAAAAGAATAAATTATGACGAACTTATTGCATAAACCGTTTATTCCTAATTCTAAAAACCTTACCGCCACTGTTGCAGATCGAGGGATGATTGGTTCCATTTGGGCAATAGCACACAAAGTCTGTGTCTTGTGATCGTCCACATCGGCCTCCGCTTCCTCGACAACCACTACAACTCTTGTTAGTTAGTATATCCCATTTTAATCGGAACCCGTTCTTCAACAATTCCGTGTAGTTGACATCTTTGATAGTTTGATTAGAGAACCCTCCCTTCAGTTGTACTGGTACCATTGACAATGACCCGCAGGGTTCACTTTGGGGATGGAAGGCGCCATTAGGGAGTAACGCAACAGATGAGTTGTATGTGGTGTTAGAAGGACAACTCACGGGGATGTTGGCAAGGAAAAAGAAATAGGGCCAGTGCAGTTACAGAAGAACTTGAGCGTAGGGTGAGTAGAAACACTGTTGCTTAGGAAGATGTTCGTGGGAGCGAAAGTCACAGGACGAGGAACAGAGCAAGAAGTATCCAATTGGCTTACTAATTCGATGGAGCTCTCCTCATAAGAGATGTTTTTAACTGAGAAGTGAGCATACATAGGTTTTGTTCCTTCGCAATTGATATCAAATCCGGGATAACCACATAAATCTCTTCCTTTTCCAGGAATATAAAAGGGATACCTTATATTCAGATGGTGGTTGCCCTCACAACTGCTGGGTTGGCACTCTTCATATGACACTTTATCCAATGACGACGTGATAGAATCTCCTAAGATGGAAATGAAGAAGATGCAGAAAGCTGTGCAACCTAAGCCTTGTGTGTGTGTGCAGCGTAGACCCATCCCAAGATTTCGATATGGTTCTAGTCTAGAAAATAGGAAATTCATGTTTTTTTTTTTTCTCGGTATCAATGCTCTGGATGGAATGGGATGGCATGAAGAAGTAGTTGTGTGATTCCTCGCAAAAATGCGAAAAGAACGCCCTTTTCTTTGGAAACTCCTACTAGTCTTGTGAGATTAGCTGCTTAAACACGGCAGTTGACTTGGAAAAGAGGACACGAAGACTAGAACAAAAGACTTTTGAGAAGAGCCAAGTAGCGACGTCCAAGGGAGGGAACAATGTCATCCATCACTTCAACTCCTTCATGATGATAGGTCGGTGAAATGTGGACACCTGTGATTAGTGAACTTGCAAAGATCTAGCCCCGATTGATAAGTTATTCCAAGAGTTTACTCCTATTTTTATGTATGCCCTCAAGTTGGATCCTTGACAAGAGGATAATGAACAAAAAAAAAACAAAAAACAAAAAAAGACTTTTATCTCATGCTATGCTTATTAAAATCAAACCAAATAAGCAAAATTAGAAAAATAAGTTCAAAAAAAAAAAAAAAAAAAAAATCAATGGGTCTTTGTCAAATAAAGGTCTCTATTCACAAATTGATTTCAAAGTAACAATAGGAGTTTGTTTCAGGAAACAACCAGAAATTCAAGTAAATTTCCTAGGCACAAGGAGCATGAATAACAAAATCTATTAGCCTATCCCAAAAAGTTTTTTGAGAGGGTTTTGTTAACTCCTAAATATTAATTGACAATTCAAGTATTCATTCTTACGAAGTACAAAAATAAAAAAAATGGCAAGACAATAACATAAATAAATAAATACATAACAAATAAAAAACAGAAAAAAAGTGATAAAAAGGATGTTTTCTTTCGCAGTTGGGAGCTTGAACCTTTTGAATAAGCCTTAGCCCACAAAAGTTTTCTCCCGTTTAATTCTTCGATATAAACTTCCGATCCTCTTTGGCGACATTTTTGGAACGTCCTTGCTTGGATTTTCTCGCTGTTCCGAGCTAGAAATCAAGCTTGATAAAGGTGTGTTCAACATTTGTCACTCTAAAATCTGAAATGGTCGAGGCTGAGTTGATGATTTGAGCGTCTCTTAGTGCTTATTGTGATGGAATGAAATGAATCGTTCCCACAAACTTACATACAAACTAAGCAACTAAACTGCCCACCATATGTTCGACAAAATGCCCAGATGGAGTCCGTATAGATTGGTCCTTGATCCCGACCTGTTTTGAGTGTATAATGATATGTGACACATGATTGCAATTCTTTGTTGATGGCTAAGCATAATTTTCTACCGCATTTTATCTCCACCCAGACCAAATCTGAACAATTTCTTTTTGATGGTATTTGCTAAGTGTTAATAATTCTTCCAGCTGCATTGGATGGCGGTCATCGGTGAGGAACCGCTCAAAAATGGACAGTCGGAGGGTTAATTTTTTAGCTCAACTGTCCCGGTTTGTTCATCACGTCCTTTTACCAGACGGAGGTCCCCGTTTTTGTTCTCTGCGTCTGTGGAGGCTGTGGCCAGCGTTTGTTGTCACCGTGTGGTGGACGACGGTGGAGGTTTGATAACAAGTGTAAATAGATTAACGGAGATGAATTTATGTTTCATGCTTTGATGATTTGGTAGACAGATATTTGATTGTGTTCTGGTTGTTGTCAGTACTATGAGGAGGACGATGAAGGCAGTATTATGAGGAAGACGATGAGAAGAAAATAATTAGAAATATTTTGAAAAAAAAAAAGAAGAAGAGAAAAACGCATATTAACAAGTATAAAACTGACAAATAGGACCTATAATGAAAAATACGCGTAGTATGGGCTTAATTCAATTGTATTCAAAATTGGGCTTCGTACAGTTATTACAACAAAAGGATTAGTGTCGGCTTGATGTGGCTATGATAAAAATGGGCTTAAATGATTTGGGCTCAGAAAGGTTAGAATTGGAGATTGCTGAATATCAAAGCCCGGATTATTCCCAAGTAGCCTAGACCGGAGAGATCAGCGTGTGCCCCATTTTCGGACCAGGCCCAAGGCGAGTCCCAATTTTCCAGAATATAATATAAAATTATTATAAAAATTTGAAAATAAATGTAAAATAGGCCTTGATCGTTAGATTTTAATGTTATATTTAGTTTGGTTTTACTTAGACGGTACCCACATGATTTAGGAAAATTCATAATTTTCCCTAGTTTGGATACAAGAAAATTAGTTTCCTTAGAAAATTGAATTTGATTTGAAATTAGCTCATGGGCTTTATTGCCCTAAGGCTTAATAACAAGGTCATGAAATATTTTTTGCCCGACTTCCATTGGGATATTTTATTGTACTTTATCTCTTACTTGTCCTTTCATTACAATATTTGATGAAATGATTGAGATGCTTTTGTATTGCTTTTTTTGATTTGTGATTTGCTTGTGTTTAGTTGAATGGCTAGGTTACATTTTTAGACCGTAATAAATACAACAACTTTGAATCAACATGGACAAAAACCTTTAGATTCAAAATTTAGTTAAAAGACTACATGAACGCCTTAGTCGACAAATAATCAAGTTTGGATACCAAAAGTTAGCTTTCTAGTGTAATCAAGTACCTAACTCAAGGTCTCAGGTTGTGTAGCAAGTAAGTTATACTCTCATACTTCACTTAGTTTTCGGTAGACCACAATAGACTAATGGCGACTCATCATATGAAATTGTTATAGGGTTAATCAAATTAAATGAAAATCTCAGTGTCACATGAGTTAAGAGCTTGGGAGAATCCACGCTGATTGAGCACTGTAGGTCTCCAACTCAACATTAACTCTAAAACTTGTCTTCCTTGCCCATTTGGGAGGGTCACAACAAGTTTAAAGACTGCAAAATTTTGCGTGTCTATTGTAAACTATTCTAAAAGCTAAAATTATTATATAAGAGTATGATTTGATATTTTAAATATTCATAGGGTATACTTCGGCCTAAAATTAAGCGTCAAAAGATTCAATAAGGAAGGCAAATAAGGGATCTAAAAAGATTTGAATGCTTTGGCACCATGTGAAACATTGTGGTCTTTAGCTAAAATCATTATTTAATATTTAATTATTATAATACAAAATTTTATGGGATGGCCACCAATTATTTTAAAAGTTATAGTGTGAAAAGTGTCCCATCTCCAAATTGAATGTTAGAGCTTACCTCTCTGCATAAATCTCTTCTTATGGACAAGCCTTCACTATGTCTCGTACACGCAATAGTCATGGCTTTGACATGTAGACAATGCTGGGGAAACCAAGATGAAGAACAACTAGAGCCTAAAGCTACTCGTTGAACTTTGCAGTATTCATAAATAAAATAAAAAAAAAGAACTTTGCAGTATTCATGGTGCATTGAGATAAAAATGGACGATTGAGGATTGACAAGTCTATAAGGAAGGAGAGCAATGCCTTGTAAATGGTATAGTAGGACTTGTTTATTCAATTCAGAAATTCCTTAATTGGGAGCCCAATTTGACTGGGATTCTTCTTGTTTACATTTCAGTCATTTGTCAAGTAATTTAGTTTCCATACTTGGTCAAAGTTCAGATTCCTGTTCTCATATGTATGAATATTATTAGGCTATATTCTTACTTCTCTTGGAAAAGCAAAACCAGTAGCCTAAAGGGTGTTTGAAAAGGAAAATACTTCACTTTTTAAGGTTCAAATTGATCGTATATCCACACAGGACTATTTTACTGGATGTTTTTAATACAAAAAAAATAGGTTAGGATCACTATTTTAATTGAGGTATTTGAGTGCAATGCACGGTGTCCTGGGCCGAGATTGAATGGTTGTGTGTTGGTTTAGAGAACTTGTCCCGAGCGTTTACAATGGACGTTGCCCTATATGGGATACCAACTCAATGGGATTCAAGTCGCAGTAGATTATGGACCTATGCTCATTTGGGAAAACCGTCTTTGAGAGACGTAGCCGTGCTCAAAGGTGGTGAAACGATGCCTACCTACGCCAGTAGACTGTTGAACTTGGGAGTAGGCCGTGCCCTCGAGGGGTGAAATTAACAATTGGAACGCATGATTGATTGACTTAGATGCGTCTGATTATGAGACAAAACTGTGCGGCATGGTATGGGACGTGTCATAATGGTTTGGCCTTATAATTGAGAACCCTGTAATTGATTGAGTTGAGTGAAGCGTTTCAATTATTGTGTGCTTCAATTATATGCATTTGTAATATGAACTATGTTGACGTGCAAGAATAAACTGAGGCGAGGTAAGTCCTCTGTATTGTGTGGCTAGGCCACTCTTGGGTGTATTTCCTTCCTAATAGGGGTTTAGGGGGTGAACTTGTTGAGACATTGTCTCACCCCATTGTGGGCTTAACTTTTCAGGTTTTTAGATGGTAGTTGTGGAGGACCCAAAGCCCCGGAGTTTGTGGAGGTGGAGTTCGAAGGATCGGCGTATGTGCCCGACTAGTATGTCGTAGGACAGCTTCTTTTTAAGAGCCGATCTTTTGTAAACTTTTGACTAGACTCGTTTTATATCTAAACCCCGATGTTGATAAAAGTGTGGCTTTTGTGAAATTTTGCCCTGCTTTTTCTATCCCATACTGTTTGCTGTCAGAGATTCATTGTTTCGCTTCCACATGTGCTTAATTGATTGGGTCAGCGACGCGTTCTGAGAACGTCGCATTTGTATTGACCACTGAGGGATGTACGCGTGCTCGAAATTCGGGGTGTGACAATAGGAGGCAAGGGCCTATGAGCCCTCACCTAGCTATGGGTTGAGGGTTGCAGCCCTTCCCTTGATCCGGTGAGCGTCGGTGACCTTCGCTCAACCAGGCCAAGGGTCGTTGCCCGCTAAGTGGTTGCCCCAACCAACGACTGCCCTTAGCTGGGCCAGGCAAAATCCATCTAGGGGAGGGCCACAACCCTTACCCTAAATTTGGGTGAGGGCTCATGGGCCCTCCCCTCGCCTCTCGTCAACCGAGGTTGCCGGCCCTAGGCTAGGGCTCGACGACTAGGGTCGACCCTCCCCACACCATCGAGGGCCCTTCTCGGTGAAGGTAGGGAGGCGGCGACGAGGGACTCGCTGCTTGCAATCTCCATCCCCCCCCCTCTCTCTCTCTCTCTCTCTCTCTCTCTTAAATTTAGTTTTAAATTTAATTTAATTAATTTTTATATATCGACAAAAAAATTAATTTTTATAATAATTATTCACCCGCGTCAATAGCAAAACGACATCATTTTTACACTTGTCTAGACACATCAGCGTGTAAAACGACGTTGTTTTACACTCGTTTCGTCGGAAAATCGCAATGTTAGCATTTTGACCGAATTTTCTCGCCGTTGTCACTTAAGTGATTCATTTTACTTCGATTTTGGCACTTTAGTATTATTCTCCTAATTTTTGGCACTTAAGTGTCCCTCCGCGCCAAGTTTTAGCACTTTAGGTGTTCGGCACTCCATTCAAAATATAAGATAAGAAAAATTGCGGACGTATTCTTAGATAACTATCTTTGTACGCAAGTTGCTCGTTGGATTGAAAGGGTAGATGTGCTCCAATGATGAACTCACGTTTTACACAACCATGAACATTGAAGTGGCTGGTGATGATCTTAATGGAGAAGATAGATTAGGCTTGGGAGGAACTGGCAAGCAGTCAACACTACCTCTTAGTATATCCACCACCTCACTTGTTGTTGGCCTAATTGAGGGATTAGTCTATACGCAACACTAGCTCAGTCTTACCATTTTCCTAGCTTTTTCTCCATCTCCTTCACTTATGACATTCTACAATCCAATCTCTTCTTGAAGTTAAAGATGCTTGTGTATCCAATGCGGGAAGTCTATTCCACCGGTTCTCTCTACTCTAGTCACTATATTTTTCCTCCCACCAACCATTTCGAGCACTATCATCCCAAAGGTATACACATCTGATTTTTGGATTATTCCTCCAACATTCCTGCAAAATACTTCTGGCGTGATAAACCCCGCAGTCCTTACTATGCCAAGTAGTGAGATTGTGCTCTCCTCTTGATGGCATATCTTTGCAAAGCCAAAGTCAAAAATCTTGGGGCAATGGTTTTCATCAAGAAGAATGTTGTGCAGCTTTATGTCGAAGGGTAATATTCTCAAGTTGCAGCCTTGGTGCAAGTATTGGAGCCCATGAGCTATGCCTAGAGAGATTTGGTACAAGGTCTCCCATCCAAGATGGCAACAACCTAGCTTGTTGTAGTTCTCTTCGTATATGAGTTTCTCCAAAGATCCACTAGGCATGTAATCATAGACAAGAGCCCATTTGATTTTGTGAAAGCAAAAACCTAGCATATTAACAATGTTGACATGGGAATTTATGCTCATGCTGTTTACCTCATTGGTGAAGTCTTCACCATCTCCTTTTAGCTTGCTTAGGATTTCCACTACCGCGAGATGACCATCTAGGAGCTTCCCTTTGTAAACACAACCATAGCCTCCCTAGCCTAGTGTTTCTTTGATTGAATTGGTCATTCTCTTAATGTCAACATAATAATATCTTCTCGTTACTAAAATTCCACGATTTTCGAAAATGATCTCAAATTTATGACCATTATTCATCTTTCTGCTCCTTGTGATCACATATTTCGAATTGGAAATTTTATGTTGACGAAGATAGGCTAGGACTATCATAGCGACACTAGATGCACAAATTGATGCACCCGCGTAACCAAAGGACATAAAAAGCATAGATAGAGCAATCATTTTCTTGGGGTTTTAGTAGTCCTACTCTATGTTAAATATTGTCAAAATGTCCACATTTTAATTCGTTAGCACGCGTAAGAAATTTGATTTACTACTTACCAAGAGCACCTTGCTACAGTAAGCTCCTAGCTTTCCCTTTCCCTACGACATAAAAGCAATGGAAATTATTGGAAAGAGGAGATGATACAACTTATAAAGCTCGGCGTGCACCTTCTTGCTAACAGTTGGAAGATTTGTATCATCATAATAACCACATTCTATCCAGGGAAGAAAATAATTTATGAGGAACTTATTTCATGACCGTTAATTCCTAATTCTAAAATCTTTACTGCCGCCACTGTTGCAGTCCCCAGGATGATTGGTTCCATGTGGGCAATAGCTGTGACATCTTGAAAATTCGACCATGTTTCAATTAAATGAAATGGGCTTTTCATCGACGCGCCTATAGTTCTTTTTCTCTAAACTGATTACTCACCAGATAACTAATCTATCAGGTGGAGCCGTTAAGGGATATAAACACAACAGACTTGAAAATTCGATCAGAAATCGATTGCTCGACCGTGATAATTAGCAATAGTCAATACAACACCATTATAATTGATTAGTGATCGGATATAGTTCGATTTGATGGAATGACGCAATTAAATTGTGGGTGATTCCACCTGATTGCAAAATTTGCATCGAACGGCACTAACCCAATTTTTTTTGTCAATTCTGTATCTGGTACCCGTAATTGAAACCTTGAGATTTTTACAACAATCGAAAGTTGCATATGAGTCGGAGATGCACAACGTGGATAAAAGATAATCAACCATGGATCAAACACGCTAAAATCCCTAAAAGCTACCCGGTAGGTTAAATCACGCTAAAATCGCGTCCGGTTGATTTTAACCACAAAATTGAACTCGGTTTCAAGAATCGAAAGTTCGAGCATGTCACAATTTATTTTTAGGACCTCGTCTCATCTTTTGGGAAATTTCCGTCGAGCCCGGAATTTTGGTGGAAAATTGAAATTTGACAAAATTAAATCAAGAAATTTAGATGGGCTACCTGGTGTGATTTTTGGGCCACCAATTTGGTTTATTTGAGAAGAAATGGTGGAAACTCGTTTAGGTTGCCCCCTTGGCATTTTTGGACACCAAATTGAATTGATTTGGTGAGGAATTGAGAGGAATTGGTGCAAATTTGTAGGGCTGCTGCTTGGTACTTGTTTGGCCTTTGATTTGAGTTGATTTGTGAAGTTTTGAGGGGAAATAAGCTCTTGGAGGAAGCTTGGACAGCAAGAACAAAAGACTTTAAGGAAAAACCACTTAAGTGCTTAGGATATTTGTGTTTGGCTTTCATTGGCTTGTTGCAAGACTTTCAAGGCTCTTTGTCCCCCTCTCCTTTCCCTTGGTTGACTAGCCCCCCTACAGAAGCAATCCTTAGCTTCTTCTTCTTGCTTCTTCCTCAACATCCTTTTTCCTCCATTGTTGAAGCTGCAAGCACCCAGGACCAAGCCAGCATAGCCAGCAGCCCTGCAAGCTGCTGAACTGAGCTTGGCCATGCGTCCGAGCTGTCCAGCTTCAGCCCGCGACGCCAGCTCCTTCCGCCTCTCCGCCTTATGCCATTCTACCATCCACTAAGTCCAGCGTGCATCCAGTCTGACCCTGACGCCTCTTGCGACCGCCCTTCGGCCCGCCAACACCGCCACCACTCCACGTCCGCCACCCCTATCCAGCCTGTTCATCCCCTAGCAACACCTCGGTCCAGCCACCTCAGAACCAAAGTTCCAATTGGGCTGTGAGCCTAGCAAGGCCTTTTTCAGCCCCTTCTAGCTCTCCTTTGGAGCCGTCGTAGGCCTGGGTCTTGGTCGCCATCACGCCACCATCGCCGTGAGCCCGTTAGCTCACTTAACCGGTGAGTTAACATCCTAAGCTCTAATTAGGGGGTTAATTGCACTTAAAGGGGATTAGTTAGGCCTAACTAGGATTAAGGTTAGTTAGTTAGAGTAACTATTTAGTTAGCTAGGTTACTTGAGTGAACTAGGTGGTTAGATTAATTTAGTTAGGTTATGTAGTTAGTGTAATTAAATTAGATTAGTTAGCTTAGTTAGATTAATTAGTTAGTGCAATTAGATTAGTCCAGTTAGGCTATTTAATTTAATTAAGTGCATTAGTGTAAATGATTTGCAATTTATTTAATTATTTTGTAATTTATTTAATTAATTATTAATTAGCGTAAATTATACCGGGATAGCCGATTGTCAGAATTTCATGCCGATCGTCGTGGTTACATTAGTTTGTGCAATTGAGTGCTAAATGATGCAGTTGAGTGCTTGATGATGATTTTTTTATTATTATTTAAAAATATGATTTTTTTTTGTATTTAATTATAAAAATACCGGGTATCGGGTTTTGACACGAAAATATTTTATATACTATATAAAATTGTGGATTATAAAATTGGGAGAGTACCGTCTTTATGGATCAATTTAAATGTGTGACCACGCACAATTATTTTACCAGGTATTTTTAATATGAAGAAAATATGCCAAGTGCATTATTTGAAATTGAGGCATTTGAGTGTAAAGCACGATGTCCTTGGTTGAGAATGGATGTACGTGTGATTGCTATGAGAACCCGTCACCCGATGAAATTCGGGGGGGGGGCGATGCTCCTTTATGGAATGCCCTACGTCAACGGATGTCGGTCGTAGTGGAGGTTGGGCCGATGCTCCTTCGGGAATGCCGCCTAGATGTAGACGTTGCCGTGCCCGACGAAGCGAGACGACGACGGGTTATGCCGGATGACCGCTGACTGTTGAGTTGGCCGTGACCATTGGGTCGTAACTAATTAGGACACACTTGAGTGATTGATATAATCGCACCTGATTATGGGACAAAATTGTGTGGCACGGAATGGGACGTGTCATGACGATTTGACCTTATAATCAGGACCCTTATGATTGATGGATATATGACATGAGGTGTTCCAATTAATAACTTACGCTTGTTACGTTTATATATGAGATGTATTAACGTGCAAGGAGGTGCTGAGGCGAGATAAGTCTTATATGGTGTACAATTAGGCTGCCTCTAGGTTAATTATCATCCTAATAGGGGTTTAGGGTGTAGACTCGCTGAGACTTTGTCTTACCCCGTCGTGGTTAAATTTTACAAGTCCTTAAATGGAGGTTCGCCACGTTCGTTTTGGGTGGCCATGGGAAGCGGAGACCCAGCGTACAATACTCTCTATCCACGGGACCCCTGACTGGACCCGTGAGCTTGTCATGACTACCATTTGAGTCGATGAGGGTCTACCTCAGTTGGTACCTCACCAATTCAAAGCGTGGTTCAGTCACGGGCCCAACGATATTCGGGAGGGCCCTTTGGATGGTTTCGACGCGCCTGCCGTCGATGCCGAGTATGCGGTTGATCTCGACCTCATGCATGATGCCAATATTATAGCTAATATCGAGGTGAACCAGGGACTTGGGGTTGAAGAGCCTGCAGCAGAGATAGCTGACCTATTAGACATCGACATCCCTGACGGTGTCGTGGTAGACCCGGATCCCAAGTAGATAGATTCAGGATAGAGTTAGCTTGGTAACTCCTTTTTGGGGTCTAAATCTTTTGTATATAACTCTGCAGAGCTAACCGGGTTTGTTTATAAAATATGATTTGTGATAATTGGTTGTCTTGCTTTTCTATTCCATATTTGATTATTGTCTAGAGTTTGTTATTTCGCTTCCGCATGTGCATAAACCGATTGGGTTGGCGATGTGTCCTGGGAACGTCGCATTTTAATCGACCGCCGAGGGATGCGTGCGTGCCCGAGGTTCGGGGCGTAACAATAGCACAGAAAGCCTCTGTCTTGTGATCGTCCACATCAACCTCCACTTTCTTGACGACCGGTACAACTCTTTTCAGTTAATAAATCCCATTTTAACCGGAACCTATTCTTCAACAACTTCATATAGTCAACATCTGTGATAGTTTGATTTGAGAACCCTCCCTCCAATTGTACTAGTACCAATGAAAATGACCCGCAAGATCCACTATGATGTTGGAAGGTGCCATCAAGAAGTAACACAACAAAGGGTTGTACATGGTGTTAGAAGTACAACTCATGGGGGATGTTGGGAAGGGAAAAGAAGAAGATTCGGTGCGGTTAAGGAAGAACGAGAGTATAGGATGAAGAGAGAAAATTTTGCTTAGGAAGATGTTTATGGGAGTGAAAGTGAAGAGACCAGGAGCAAAGCAAGAAGTATCTTTTTGGATTGCTAAATCGACCAAACTCTCATCAAAGGAAGTGCTTTTAATTGAGTGGTGAGCATATGTAGTTTTTGCTCCATTACATGAGATCTCAAATCTTGGGTAACCGCAAAATTCTCTTCCTTCTCCAGGAATGAAAAAGGGATAGCTTATGTCCAGACGGTGATTGACCCCACAGCTGCAGGGTTTGCACACTTCGTATGACACTTCACCTGACGACGATGCGATGGGATATTTTAAGATGGAAATGAAGAAGATGAAGAATGTTCGGCAAACTAATTCTTGTGTGTGAGTGCGATATAGACTCATCCTGGGATTTCGACATGGTTTTGGTCTCGAACATAGGAAATTTCTTTTCTTTTTGGCTATCAATGCTCTAGAATAAAATGGAACTGTTGACACCTACAGGTGCACGATATGTAGTTATTATTGATATGTGATGATTGTTCGAAAGTAACAAAAGTGGACTCCATAATATCATATGCAAAAAGGGGAAAAGAGTGGAGAATATACTATCCGGGCATATTTGATCAGCCAATTTAATGGATTGAAGATTGGTCGATATTATATGTAGATGATCAATTTAGAAGATTGCATCTAAGGCTAAGGCATGTGTAAATCCATTAAGAAGATCGTAGAGAATAGCTATGTGAAAATGGAAAATGAGGCTACTATTTTGAAGGGAATTAACAATGTGGGAAAAGAACAACTCCTTGGATATAAGGCTGCTATTTTGAAGGGAATTAACTACATGGGAAATAAGCAATTCCTTCAAGATAAGGCTGCTATTTTGAAGGGAGTTGACAACGTGGGAATATGGGACCATTATTTTCGGAAACATAAAACTATAATTCAACCACAAAGAAATTGCTCCCAAATAGTTATGATAAAAGGTATATAAATACTAAGTTCTATCAATTGGAAGAGGCCCCATTAACAATCAAAATGTAATCTTTTGTTATCTTTACTTTCATGCACTTTATTTTTCCTTAATTATAGTTTTTCGATTCATATCATCAATTAAATTCTGACGCATATCTTTATCCCGATGTTTCATCGTTAATTCAATTCCGGCGTGCATCTCTGTTATGGATGTTGTGAAGTCGATTAAATTCCGGCGTTACATCTTTGCACTTTCTCGAGCTTTATTAGCGAATAAATTCTGGCGCAGTTCGTGCACGTGTATTGCTATGGAAATTGTTATATTTTCAAACCTTATTGTTGATCGAATTCTAGTATGGTTTGTATGGACAACTTGGTTCGAAGTTCGAAATAAAGGGTTACAGTTATTCCTTATCTGCCTGAATATTTCTTGTCCAGAGTCGTTACAGAACTCGTCTCCTCTCATCAAAAGCCGAAGAACGACTTTCAAAAAAGATGTTTCGTCATCGATTAGATTTCCGTGAAATAGGAACATCAGGAAGAAGATGGAGAAAAAGAAGGAGAAGCTGTTTGGTTCCTCACAGGAAAGTGAAAAGAAGGCCCTTGTTATTGGCAATTCCTTCTACTAGTCTTGTGAGAGCAGCTGCTTAAACACGGCAGTTGACTTGGAAATTGGACAGGAGAGCAGCTGCTTAAACACGGCAATTGACTTGGAAAGGGGACAAGAAGACTAGAACAAGAGACTTTTGAGAAGATCTTGGCAGAGACACTAAAAGGAGCAATGTCATCCATCACTTTACCTCTTTGATGTTGATAGTTTGGTGAAATTTGTAGACCCGCAATTAGCGAAGTTGCACAAATCTTGCCCCAATTGATAAATTCTTCCAAGAGTTGACTCCTATTTTCACATGTATGCTCAAGTTGGATCCTTTACAAGAGGGTAATTCAAAAAATTAAAGACCCAGAAGCTTTTATCTCATGTTATGCTCATTAAAATCAAACCAAATAAGCAAAATTAGGAAAATAAGTTCAAGAAAAGAAAATCAGTGGGTCTTTGACAACTGATGCTCTCTATTTGAAAATTAATTTGAGTTAGTTCCCGGAAATAGCCAAAAATTCCATTAAGGTAGATATCCTAAGCATAATGAGCATAAACAACAAAAGCTATCGACTTATCCAAGAAAGATTATGGAGAGGATTTTGTTGACACCTAAATTTTAGTTGATTATTCAAGTGTGAGAAATGCTTTTGTGACTATCCTAATCTATTAGGAGAATAACAAACTGTTTTGAACCATTAAAAAAAAAAAATTAGTTATTGTCGTGTCCACTTCTTAAAAAATGTGTAACTCACAACATGCTATATTACTCTTACAGTAGGCAAAAACTATTATGCTAACAAAAATTTCAAGTATTCCTTCTTGTAAAAGTACAAAAATTAAAAATATCAATATAATAACAAAAGTAAATAATTGAATACATGACAAATGAAAAAAGAGACAAACAAAGGAGGTTTCCTTTTTCGATAAACCTTAGCCATATAAGTTATCGTGTTTAATTCTTGCGATCTCAGTGGTGACGTTTCCGAAACATCGTTGCTTGGATTTTCTCACTGTTCGGCGCTAGAAATTAAGCTTGATGAATGTGAGTTCAATATTTGTTACTCTCGGTCATAGTTTTAGAATGAAAACAGGAACCGAGACTTCATACATCGTCAATCTTAAGTCTGAAATGATCGATGTTGAGTTGATTATCTATGTTAGCTCTTATTGTGATGGACTGACGTGAATCGTTACTACAAACTCATATATAAAGTAAGGAACTGAAGTGCCCACCACGTGTTTGACAAAATGCCCAAATTGAGTCCATATAGATTAGTCCTTGATCCCGACCTGTTTTGAGTCCGTAATTTGATTTCCATACTCGGTCTAAGTTCAGATTCTTTTACTCATATATAAACTAAGCAACTGAAGTGCCCTCCACGTTATTAGGCTATCTTCTTATTTCTCCCGGAAAACCAGTGCTCACAAGAGATTTTCTCGGGAAAATATCCGACGTCTCAAATAGAGCAACAAATAAGAGCAAAGGGGAAAAAAAAAAAGATTTAGAATGTAGTCACAGCAACTGCAATGTAATGTTCGAACTGATTACAGCCATAAGAAAACTTTAGGTGCTGTGACATACCAAGTAGACAATAGATACTTCAAGCCTTCCGTTCCACTTATAATCTATCAACAAGCACATGTGCTAATCCAACCTCCACAGCTCTTTCTTGAAAGCGTCCGCCTCATCGTCTTGAAATGATTGACTTTGGCATAATCAGTCTATATATTCACCGGATAATTGTCAAAAAAATTTCCTTGTACGTAGCCAATTCAAACTTAAAATTTTCAATTTTGTCAATTTAGTTTAAAATTTTTTGATAATTTTTTAATGTAGTCCATCCAACTAATTTTGACTGAAAAATCATTAACATGATAGTCCAGTCAATGTTAGTTGTTTTATGAGACACAGTTGGCACAAATGCGAACAATTCTTATGATTGTATTAAATTTTCAGAATTTATTCTTTTTGTCCCTTTCTTTTTCTTTGTTTTTCTTGTTTTCTTTTTTATTCCTTATTTTCCCACCGATTGCCGGCCACGGGTGATGACCGCAACAACCTCGCCCTTGCCCTCACCCTCGCCCCAATATAATGTTGGGAACATATGGTGAGGGCATCATGGCCCTCACTTATAGCCATCAACAAACTAACGTAGAAACAAGAAAAACAAAGAAAGAAAAGAAACGGAAAAAAATAATTAAAAAACCGTCTATGTTAGCAATGGATATCTTGAGCAGACTACAATTTCAGTAATTTTTAATTAAATTTGACCAGATGAACTACATTGGAAAATCATCATAATGTTTAGTATTAAATTGGCAAAAATTGAAAATAGAGGACTGAATCGACCACCGTATAATAGATTTAAGACTTTTTGAACACTTTTCCCATTATGCTGATGTGCTGATAATTTGTTTCAAGAAGAAACACACATGTTTATATAGTCTTGAGGTTGCTCATTTGTTGTGATTCAGTTATTAGATCAAGATGATCGCGGAAAAATTGTTATCAAACTAGTAAGTTTGTAACATAAACCAGAAACCAATGAAATTAAAAATATAATCAATTCTAGGTGGTCTTGCCATCATGTGAATTTAGCTACATAAGATGCAAATTCGTGTGAAGATGCTTTCTGCAAGTAATGACGTGGGTTTATATAACTTCTGTCGGCTTTAGCATTGGCATAACACGTTCAACAAATACAAGAAAAATTTCGGAAGTATTCTCATGTATCTTGGTACACAAGTTGTTCCTTGTGTTGAAAGGCTAGATGTGCTTATAGTACGATCTTAAATTTCACACGACCATGGACATTGAAGTGGTTGGTGACGATCTTGATGGAGAAGACAAATAGGGCTTGGGAGGAACTTGTAAAAAGTCAACACCGCCTCTTAGCATATCCACCACCTCACTCATTGTTGGCCTAATTGAAGGATTAGTCTGTATGCACCACAAGCCCGCTATTACCATCTTCTCAGCTTTCTCTTTGTCTCCTTCACTTGTGACATTCTGCAGTCCTAACTCTTCTTGAAGTTCAAGACGCTTGTGAATCCAATGTGGGAAGTATATTTCACTTGTTCTCTCTGCTCCGGTCATTATATTTTTCCTCCCACCAACCATTTCGAGCATTGTCATCCCAAAACTATACACATCGGATTTTCGCGATATTCCTCCAATGTTCCTGCAAAATACTTCTGGCGCAATAAACCCCGCAGTCCCTCTTGCGCCAAGTAGTGAGATTGTGCTCTCCTCTAGATGGCATATCTTCGCAAGGCCAAAGTCAGAAATCTTGGGGCAATAGTTTTCATCGAGAAGAATGTTGTGCGGCTTTATGTCAAAGTGTAATATTCTTGAGTTGCAGCCTTTGTGCAAGTATTCAAGCCCTTGAGCTATGCCTAGAGAGATTTGGTACAAGGTGTCCCATCCAAGGTGGCCACAACCTAGCTTGAAGTAGTTCTCTTCGTATATGAGTTTTTCCAGAGATCCATTGGGCATGTATTCATAGACAAGGGCCCTTTTGGTTTTGTGAAAGCAGAAACCTAGTAGTTTAACAATGTTGACATGGGAAGTTCTGCTCATACTGTTTACCTCATTGATGAAGTCTTCACCATCTCCTTTTAGCTTGCTTAGGATTTTCACAGCCACGAGAAGTCCATTTGGGAGGTTCCCTTTGTACACACACCCATAGCCTCCCTCGCCTAGTTTTTCTTTGAATGAGTTGGTCATTCTCTTAATATCAGCGTGAGAATACCTTATGGTTACTAGAATTCCACGATTTTCAAAATTGACCTCAAATTTATGACTCTTGTTCATCTTTTTGTTCGCTATGATCATGGATTTCTGCTTGGAAATTTTGCGTTGACAAAGATAGGCTAGGACTATAATAGCGACACCAAATGCACTGATTGATGCACCTGTGTAACCAAAGGACATACGAAGCATAATTAGAGATAATCATTTTCCTGGGGTTTTAATAGTCGTACTTTCTATTAAATACTGTCCAAATGTCTGCATTTTAATTCGTTAGTACGCATAAGAAATTTGATTTTCTACTTACCAAGAGCACCTTTTTTCAGTAAACTCCAAGCTTTCAGTTTCCCTGCGACATAAAAGTAATAATAGTCAGAGAATTTTTATTGGAAAAATATAGATGATACAATTCATAAAGCTCCGCATGCATCTTCCTCCCAATAGTTATAAGATTCATATCATCATATTAACCAAATTCTATTCAGGGAAGAGAATAAATAATGACGAACTTGTTGCGTAAACCATTTACTCCTAATTCTAAAAACCTTACCGCCACTGTTGCAGATCGAGGGATGATTGGCTCCATTTGGGCAATAGCACAGAAATTCTGTGTCTTGTGATCGTCCACATCGGCCTCCGCTTCCTCGACAACCACTACAACTCTTGTTAGTTAGTATATCCCATTTTAATCGGAACCCGTTCTTCAACAATTCCGTGTAGTTGACATCTTTGATAGTTTGATTAGAGAACCCTCCCTTCAGTTGTACTGGTACCATTGACAATGACCCGCAGGGTTCACTTTGGGGATGGAAGGCGCCATTAGGGAGTAACGCAACAGATGAGTTGTATGTGGTGTTAGAAGGACAACTCACGGGGGATGTTGGCAAGGAAAAAGAAATAGGGCCAGTGCAGTTACAGAAGAACTTGAGCGTAGGGTGAGTAGAAACACTGTTGCTTAGGAAGATGTTCGTGGGAGCGAAAGTCACAGGACGAGGAACAGAGCAAGAAGTATCCAATTGGCTTACTAATTCGATGGAGCTCTCCTCATAAGAGATGTTTTTAACTGAGAAGTGAGCATACATAGGTTTTGTTCCTTCGCAATTGATATCAAATCCGGGATAACCACATAAATCTCTTCCTTTTCCAGGAATATAAAAGGGATACCTTATATTCAGATGGTGGTTGCCCTCACCACCATTTTCTTTGGAAACTCCTACTAGTCTTGTGAGATTAGCTGCTTAAACACGGCAGTTGACTTGGAAAAGAGGACACGAAGACTAGAACAAAAGACTTTTGAGAAGAGCCAAGTAGCGACGTCCAAGGGAGGGAACAATGTCATCCATCACTTCAACTCCTTCATGATGATAGGTCGGTGAAATGTGGACACCTGTGATTAGTGAACTTGCAAAGATCTAGCCCCGATTGATAAGTTATTCCAAGAGTTTACTCCTATTTTTATGTATGCCCTCAAGTTGGATCCTTGACAAGAGGATAATGAACAAAAAAAAAAAAAAAAAAAAAAAAAAAAAAGACTTTTATCTCATGCTATGCTTATTAAAATCAAACCAAATAAGCAAAATTAGAAAAATAAGTTCAAAAAAAAAAAAATCAATGGGTCTTTGTCAAATAAAGGTCTCTATTCACAAATTGATTTCAAAGTAACAATAGGAGTTTGTTTCAGGAAACAACCAGAAATTCAAGTAAACATCCTAGGCACAAGGAGCATGAATAACAAAATCTATTAGCCTATCCCAAAAAGTTTTTTGAGAGGGTTTTGTTAACTCCTAAATATTAATTGACAATTCAAGTATTTTTTTTTTTTTTTGGTAAGAAATGACAATTCAAGTATTCATTCTTACAGAGTACAAAAATAAAAAAATGGCAAGACAATAACATAAATAAATAAATACATAACAAATAAAAAACAGACAAAAAGTGATAAAAAGGATGTTTTCTTTCGCAGTTGGGAGCTTGAACCTTTTGAATAAGCCTTAGCCCACAAAAGTTATCTCCCGTTTAATTCTTCGATATAAACTTCCGATCCTCTTTGGCGACATTTTTGGAACGTCCTTGCTTGGGTTTTCTCGCTGTTCCGAGCTAGAAATCAAGCTTGATAAAAATGTGTTCAACATTTGTCACCCTAAAATCTGAAATGGTCGAGGCTGAGTTGATGATATGAGCGTCTCTTAGTGCTTATTGTGATGGAATGAAATGAATCGTTCCCATAAACTCACATACAAACTAAGGAACTAAACTGCCCACCATATGTTCGACAAAATGCCCAAATGGAGTCCATATAGATTGGTCCTTGATCCCGACCTGTTTTGAGTGTATAATGATATGTGACACATGATTGCAACTCTTTGTTGATGGCCAAGCACAGTTTTCTACCGCATTTATCTCCACCCAGACCAAATCTGAACAATTTCTTTTTTATGGTATTTGCTAAGTGTTAATAATTCTTCCAGCTGCATTGAATGGCGGTCATCGGTGAGGAACCGCTCAAAAATGGACAGTCCGAGGGTTAACTTTTTTAGCTCAACTGTCCCGGTTTGTCATCACGTCCTTTTACCAGAACGAGGTCCTCGTTTTTGTTCTCTGCGTCTGTGGAGGCTGTGGCCGGCGTTTGTTGTTACTGTGTGGTGGACGACGGTGGAGGTTTGATAACGGGTGTAAATAGATTAACGGAGATGAATATATGTGATGGGTTTTTTATATGTGATGATGGGCCTAAGTGGGCCCGTCTGCCCATGTTGGGCCTAAAAGTCCGGCCTGCAAGATAAGGACCTAAAAGCCCGGCCCGCAAGATAAGGGCCCATGAAGGAACGGTTGCGATGTGAAATGTTGCGTTGTTTAGATAAAGAGGGTTGTGTCTTTTGAAGCAACGTTTCTACGTTGAAAAGATATGTCTTTTTGGTGAAGATGTTTCAAGAAGAAAAAGAAAAAAAGGGGACATACCTTTTGGCGTACGTATGCTTTTTTTTCAAAAGTAGAAACTCTGTCCCTCCAAAAAGGTAACGTAAGAAACAGCACCTCTCATGTTCAGACTTTTCTCCCCTAATAGCAACAGTACGATTCTCAGTAAAACGAGATCAAGATTCTTTCTCGAACTTCAACATTGGTGTTTAATCTATGGAAAATAAGATACGCTTGATTCCGTGGTATATCTTTGATAGGTGATACATGTTATTCTTGGGCTCATCTTCCGCATTCGTTTCAGGGATTCGATTGAATATTGGATTGATTTAGGGAATCCGTTATTCCCAACAATATGTTTCATGCTTTGATGATTTGGTAGACAGATATTTGATTGTGTTATGGTTGTTGTTAGTACTATAAGGAGGACGATGAAGGTAGCAGTATTATGAGGAAGACGATGAGAAGAAAAGAATTAGAAAGATTAAAAAAAAAAATGGAGAAAAACACATATTAATGAAAAATACGCGCAGTATGGGCTGAGTTCAATTGTATTCAGAATTGGGCTGAGTATAGTTATTACAACAAAAGGATTAGTGTCGGCTTGATGCGGTTGTGATAAAAATGGGCTTAAATGATTTGGGCTCAAAAAGGTTAGAATTGGAGATGGCTGAATATCAAAGCCTGAATTATTCCCAAGTAGCCTAGACCGGAGAGATCAGTGTGTGGCCCATTTTCGGACCAGGCCCAAGGCAAGTCCCAATTTTCCAGAATATAATATAAAAATATTATAAAACTTCGAAAAATATAAAAAAAATGTAAAATAGGCCTTGATCGTTAGATTTTAGTATTATAATTAGTTTGGTTTTACTTAGACGGTACCCACATGATTTAGGAAAATTCATAATTTTCCCTAGTTTGGATATAGGAAAATTAGTTTCCTTAAAAAATTGAATTTGATTTGAAATTAGCTCATGGGGTTTATTGCCCTAAGGCTTAATAATAAGGCCATGGAATATTTTTTGCCCGACTTCCATTGGGATATTTTATTGTACTTTATCTCTTATTTGTCCTTTCATTACAATATTTGATGAAATGATTGAGATGCTTTCGTATTGCTTTTTTTGAATTGTGATTTGCTCGTATTTAGTTGAATGGCTAGGTTACATTTTTTAGACCGTAATAAATACATATTAGTCGACTTCTTTACCAAAAAAAAAAAAAAAACACATTAGTTGACTCAAAATCTCAAGATGTGTAGCAAGTAAGTTATACCCTCATACCTCACTTGGTTTTCGGTAGACCACAATAGACTAATGGCGACTCATCATATGAAATTTTTATAGGGTTAAGCAAATTAAAATGAAAATCTCAGTGTCACGCGAGTTAAGAGCTTGGGAGAATCCATGCTAATTGAGCACTGTTAGTCTCCAACTCAACATTAACTCCAAAACTTGTCTTCCTTGCCCATTTGGGAGGGTCACGACAGGTTTAAAGACTGTAAATTTTTCTGTGTCTATTGTAAACTATTCTAAAAGCTAAAATTGTTACATAAGAGTATGATTTGATATTTTAAATATTAGTAGGGTAGACCTTGGCCTAAACTGAAGCGTCAAAAGATTCAATAAGGAAGGCAAATAAGGGACCTAAAAAGATTTGAATGCTTTGGCACCGTGTGAAACATTGTGGTCTTTAGCTAAAATCGTGATTCGATATTTAAATATTATAATATAAAATTTTATGGGTTGGCCACTAATTATTTTAAAAGTTATAGCGTGAAAAGTGTCTCGTCTCCAAATCGAATGTTAGAGCCTAGCTGTCTGCATAAATCTGTTCTTATGGGCAGGCCTTCATTATTTCTCGTACACGCAAGAGTCATAGCTTTGACATGTAGACAATGTTGGTGAAACCAAGATGAAGAAAAACTAGAGCCTAAAGCTACTCGTCGAACTTTGCAGTATTCATGGTGCACTGAGATAAAAATGGACGATTGAGGATTGACAACAAGTACACAACAAATACTCCTAGCCTTTCATACCATTTAACCAATCAACAACCAAGGGTGCTAGTCCAACCTCCACAGCTCTTACTGAAAGTGTCCACCTCATGTCTTGAAATGATTGACTTTGGCATAATCAATCAATTTTGTCGATAAATAATTGTCAAAAAATCAAATCTAAACTTTTCAATTTGGCCAATTTTGGCCAAAAAATCGCTAACATGACTATTCAATCAATGTCAGTTATCTTATGTAATACAGCTAGCGCAAACATGAACAAATTTTTGTTATTTTTTTTTTAATTTTCAAAATTTGCTCTTCTTTCTCCCTTCCATTTTCTTGTTTTTCTCTTTTTATCTTATTTCTCTATTAGCCGCCGGCCACGGATGAGGATTGCGACACCCTTGCCCTTACCCTCACCCTCAATAAAATGTTGGGAACATTTGGTGAGGACACCACGGCCCTTGCCTACAGCCAATGACTGGCATAGAAATAAGAAAAAAGAAAGAAAGAAAAGAGATTAAAAAAAGAAAAAAAAACTTATAAAAATTGTCTATGGTAGCACTGGACATCCTCACTAAGCCACAATGGTAGCAATTTTTAAACAAAATTAATCAAAGGGACTACATTGAAAAATCATCATAAGGTATAGCATTAAATTGGCAAGATTGAAAATTTAGTACTAAATCCGCCGTTGTACTACAGGTTTAGAACTTTTTGGACACTTTTCCCATTTTGTGGATGTGCTAATAATTTGTTTCAAGAAGAAACACACATTCTTATATAGTCTGAGGTTGCTCATTTATCATGATCTAATGATAAGAGCAAGATGATCGTGAAGAAATAGTTATGAAATTAGTAAGTCTATAACGAAATTGAAAATCAAGGAATTAAAAAACATATTAAGTTCTAGATGGTCTTGCCATCATGTACATTCAGTTGCATAAGATGCAAATTCATGTTGAGATGCTTTCTGCAATTAATGACATGGCTTTATATAACTTCTATTGGCTTTATAATTGGTAATGAATACATTTAAAATGGCAAAAGTACACTTCAAATGTCAAAACTTAATACGATGGGACATTTAAGTGTCAAAAGTTGGGAAAGTGACACTTAAGTGCAATTTAAAAAAAAAAAAATGAGACATTTGAGTGCCACCTCCGGCGAACCCCGCCAAAAATTCTACGTGGCAATTTTTTTTAAATTAATTTTGCTCTCCTACATGGCTCGTCAGAGAGCTAACTCAATAAAGAAATGCCAACACAAAGTTGTTTCGGCACGGATTTGATTTTAATATATTAAATTATTAAATTAAATTATAAACAATTAAAAAAAAAAAAAAAGGAAGGAAGAAGATGAATAGTTGTAGGCGGGCCGAGGGCTCGGCCCTCTTCACTATCATCGGGGAAGGGCCAACGTCAGTGGTGGGAAGGCCTTGGCCAACAGGAGGCGAGGGTCCGTGAACCCGCCTAGCTCGGGACCAAGGGTTGCGGCCCTCCTCCCGATTCGGTGAGGGTTGGCGGCCCTTGCTCGGCCGAGCTAAGGGTTGTCATTGGTTGGGGTAACCACCTAGAGGGCAGCAACCCTTGGCCTAGCCGACAACCCTCGTTGGATTTATGGGAGAGTCTGACCTTCACCCTAGATCTAGGTGAGGGCTCACAAGCCCTCGCCTCCCGTCGACCAAGGTTGTTGGCCCTTGCCGAGCCCTCCCCCCACCATCGCCGGCCTTTCCTAGTGACGGCGGGAGGTGGTGGCGAGGGCCTCACCACTTGCAATCTCCATCCCCCCCTCTCTCTCTCTCTTAAATAAATTTAGTTTTATATTTAATTTAATTAATTTTTATATTAATTATTTACTCGTGTCAGCAACAAAACGATGTCATTTTTGCACTTGTTTAGCCACATCAATATGTCAGCATTTTGACCGGATTTTCTCGCTATTGGTACTTAAATGATTCATTTTGCTCCGATTTTGGCATTTAAGTATCATTTTCCTAACTTTTGGCACTTAAGTGTCCCTCCATGTCAAGTATTAGCACTCTAGGTGTTCGACAATCCATTCAAAATATAAGATAAGAAAAATTGCTGACGCATTCTAAGCTAACTATCTTTGTATGCAAGTTGCTCATTGGATTGAAAGGCTAGATGTGCTACATGGATGAACTCACGTTTTACACAACCCTGGATATTCAAGTGGTTGGTGATGATCTTGATGGAAAAGATAGATAAAGCTTGGGAGGAACTGGCAAGCAGTCAACATTGCATCTTAGTATATCCACCACCTCACTTGTTGTTGGCCTAATTGAGGGATTAGTCTATACGTAGCACAAACTCAATATTACCATTTTCCTAGCTTTTTCTACATCTCCTTCACTTGTGACATTCTACAGTCCAATCTCTTCTTGAAGTTAAAGATGCTTGTGTATCCAACGTGGGAAGTCTATTCACCAGTTCTCTCTACTCTAGTCACTATATTTTTTTCTCCCACCAACCATTCCGAGCACTATCATCCCAAAGGTATACACATTTGATTTTTGGGTTATTCCTCCAACGATCCTGTAAAGTACTTCTGGCGCGATAAACCCCGCAGTCCTTCACATGCCAAGTAGTGAGATTGTGCTCTCCTCTCGATGGCCTATCTTTACAAGGCCAAAGTCGAAAATCTTGGGGTAATGATTTTCATCAAGAAGAATGTTGTGCAACTTTATGTCGAAGGGTAATATTCTCAAGTTGCAGCCTTGGTGCAAGTATTTGAGTGCTTGAGCTATGCCTAGAGAGATTTGGTACAAGGTCTCCCATCCAAGATGGCAACAACCTAGCTTGTTGTAGTTCTCTTCGTATATGAGTTTCTCCAGAGATCCACTAGGCATGTAATCATAGACAAGAGCCCTTTTGGTTTTGTGAAAGCAGAAACCTAGCATATTAACAATGTTAACATGGGAAGTTATGCTCATGTTGTTTACCTCATTGATGAAGTCTTCACCATCTCCTTTTAGCTTACTTAGGATTTTCACTACCATGAGATGACCATATGAGAGCTTCCCTTTGTAAACGCAGCCATAGCCTCCCTAGCCTAGTTTTACTTTGAATGAATTGGTCATTCTCTTATTGTCAGCATAATAATATCTTCTCGTTACTAAAATTCCACGATTTTCAAAAATGATCTCAAATTTATGACCGTTATTTATTTTTATGCTCCTTGTGATCACGGATTTTGGATTGGAAATATTTTGTTGACAAAAATAGGCTAGGACTATCATAGTGACACCAAATGCACAAATTGATGCATCTGTGTAACCAAAGGACATAAAAAGCATAGAACAATCATTTTCCTGAGGTTTTAGTAGTCCTACTTTATGTTAAATATTGTCCAAATGTCTTCACTTTAATTCGTCAGCACGCGTAAGAAATTTGATTTACTACTTACCAAGAGCACCTTGCTACAATAAGCTCCTAGCTTTCCCTTTCCCTGCAACATAAAAGCAACATAAAATTTTATTGGAAAGAGGAGATGATATTGTTGGACGCAAATTGGGCAATCCCAAAATCTCCATAACTAGAATAAGAACATGCATAATTGAGTAGAAAGATTAACGCACTTGTTTTGGGATCCATTGTTCTTGAAGCGGAAGCCAAAATACAATGTTTCACGCGCAAGTCATTCTCCTCTATTGTCCTCCGTATCACTGGCTCAATGAGGCGGCCCCCTCACATGTAGCGTTAGGTAGACGCCCCTTAGGTGAGGATACATGTGAGAATTAGGGTTAGAAGAGAGACTTGAGCACTATTTATAGAGTTTTCAGCCAGTCCCTTTCATTACAGGCCAGGCTCAACTCGGCCCACACTAGCCAGCCCATATTAGACTAATTAAGAAACCTTCTATCTCACCTTAGACCAACCATGTTTTACAGTAACCGTAAAAACAGTTAATTGCAATATCAATTAATTTAGTCAACATTAGGAAAACTCTTATATTCTTCCACTTGGACTATATTAATTGAAATCGTACTGTATATACACACATTTGGTCTAGAGATAATTCTTAATAGTCAATCTTATCCCATAAAGTCTTAAATATCGAATCATGGTGGTAACTGCATGTATACACACAGAGCCTTCGATGGTCACAAGTGCTCTCAACTTTATTGATATGGATTCAATATGCTAGTATGTCAAATGAATAACATCTCTCATAGAGAGATCCCATTTGTCAGTCACTATTCTCTTACTTTAGGTGTCACAAAAACTTGTGCCACTAGAGAATGCTTTATGGTTCCAATGAACCCACATATGTTTTGTCCTTATGGTTAACATTTCTTTATGTATCACAAGACATATGCACAAGGCTAATAACCGAATGCCCCTAGCCTTCGCTCAAGGTTTATACAATCCCTTGAGACTTTATCAATATATATTCAACATAATAACAATACATTCAAAAATATTTTATTAAATGCAAAAGTTGATACATATCAAACCGTTACAAAGTGTAACGAACACAGATGAAACCTTTATCAGAGTAAAGTCAAAATAGCTCCCACTAAACAACAACATCTTATGATGCTCCTAGACCCATGCTAACGATATGTCACTCAAATACACACGGGCATAGGCTTTTAATTAGTGGATCTACAATCACATCATCTGTGAAAATATATTATATTAAAACGTCAATTTTCTGTACCATTTGCTTTTGGTCAAAAATTTATGTACCCCTTGAGACCTTTATAGTAAATAAATAATACTATAACTTTGTTATCTCAATACAACCGCATGGGTCTATCCATAAAGTTAAAACGATCAACTCCATCATGAGGTTGTGGAACCTAATACCACAAGTAACAGCCTAAAAGAATGTTACTAACACTACTTACATAGTAGAAGATAACATAGAACTTTATTTATTGCACTTCTTGCTAACATAAATATGTATTCCGTTATTGATTTTATGTCATCCTAACAACCATCAAAGTTTACATCTGAATACCCTACTAGCTGCAATAATTGAACATGTCTGTAAATTAGCATATAATATCTTGTCTTATTTAAGTACCTTAAAATCTTCTTAGCAGCAATCTAGTGATCGCATCCTGGATTTGACTAATATCTTCCTAGAAGTCCCGTCACAAAGATGATATTTAGTCTAGTGCAAATTCGAGCATACATTATACTTTTAAGTGCACTGATACAAGGTACACCACTTAATTAGATTTTCTCAATATCTAAATAAGGACAATGTGATAGATTCAGTCCATCACCCTTAACAACAGGAGCAATTCCTGGCTTGCAATGATGTATATTGAATATTTCCAATATACAATCAGCAAATGTCCTCCGAGAAAATCTAATATAATATGGCAAAAAAAATTCTTACAGACTTCAGTACGAAGGATATAAGATGTATCAATGTCACAACTTGTAAGCAAAATATCATGTACAAAGAGTATGAGAACAAAATCCTTTGGGCTTTCGGCTTCCAAGAAGGTAAGCTTCCTGTCCGATATTTGGGTGTTCCTATCATCTCCTCAAGATTGAATAAAGTCGATTGTATTGCTTTGACGGACTGCATTACCGCTAGAATTCAATCTTGGGCTCACCATTTCTTATCATTTGCGGGTAGACTCCAGCTTATTCGCTCAGTGCTTCATGCCATCCAATCCTTTTGGACGAGTGTTTTTACGCTTCCTTCTTCTGTGTTGGTTGATATTGAGCGAATTATGAGACAGTTCCTATGGAAAGGTGCAGCCCTTGGCCGAGGTGGAGCTAAGGTTGCTTGGGAAGACGTTTGTCTCCCCAAATCGGAAGGTGGATTGGGTATCCGTAACCTCAGGGACTGCAACAGAGCTTCAATGCTAAAATCTATTTGGATCTTATTTTCCGACAAGGAATCACTATGGTGCCGATGGATCCATTCCGTCTTCTTATCTAAGCGGAACTTCTGGATTACGACTCAGCCTAGAACATGCTCCTGGTCTTGGAAGAAAATTCTCCAGCTTAGAGGTAATTTCCGAAATTCCTTTAGATGGAAGGTTGGAAATGGCTTCAATGTGTCTCTATGGCATGACTATTGGCTGCCGTGTGGCCCTCTTGATGCATTTGTGCCTCCATTGTTCAGAGCCGCCCTTCATATTCCAGATCATGCGGTGGTTGCTGACTTATTCTCTCCGCTAGGCTAGCCCTTCAGGGAGTTCATGATGAGGTGGGGAATATCTCTTCCCGAATTGTCGGTATGTATGGACAGATTTATCTGGTGTTGTCATCCGTCTGGCTCCTTTTCGGTTGCCTCAACCTGGAATGTTATTAGAACGAAGAAAACTCCGGTTAACTGGGCGCCTTTAATATGGGATAATGCCATAGCCCCCCGCTACCAGTTTATCCTCTGGCTTATTGTGAAGAATCGACTCCCCACTCAGGTCATGCTTCTATCCTATGGACGCATTAACTTCAACGTGTGTGCTTTTTGCAGTGAAGCCCCTGATTCTAGGGATCATCTTTTCTTCGGATGTCATATCTCGACTTCTTTGGCCTTCTTCTGGGCCGCCAGATGCAACCTTCCATGGAGAAATCGATGCTGGAATGAGATGTTAGTGTGGGCTCGGACGTTCCTAATCGGTAATGACTTCTACCATAAAATAGTTCGCTTTTCCTTCGGGGCCCTTTGCCATCTTATTTGGAAAAAGAGGAACGCAATCATCTTCAGAGGTGAATGCTTTTCCCTTCCGGCTCTTAAAAATCACCTTCTTAAGGTGGTTAGGGACAAGGCCGTCACCTTTAAGAACGTTTCCCCTTCTCCGAGGAATTCAAGGCTTCAAAGGGGTTGGGGTTTTGATCGAATGGTGTTCAGTGGATCCGCTTCTTAGACACTTCTTGCCGTCTCTCATTTCTGCTCCGCATTCTGAGGTTGATGGCTAGAGGTTCGGTGCAGTTGTTTCCACGGGGGTTCCTTGTATTTGCTCGGGTTTTTCTTTCTTTGCGGGTTTAACGCCCTTGTTCCTTTTACATCGGCTCTCCTTCACTTTTGCCTTCCGGTGAAGAGTGTAGGTTTTAGAGCCGATCTTTTGTACATTTGTCCAAGCTCTTAATATTATTGCCTTTACCAAAAAAAAAAAAAAAAAAAAAAAGAGTATGAGAATAAACAAATTTCCTCCCACTAACCTTGCAGTATATTGAATTACTTTATTTCCAATTAAAAAAATAACAATACTATGAAACTTTAATAATATTGTTTGGAAACTTACTTAAGGCCATGAATTAGAACTTTTCAGTCTATATACAAGTATACTTTTATCTGCTGCAAAATCATCTAGTTGCACTATATAGATTTTGTATCTATTTGGCGTAACTCAATATCAAAATAAATTATTAATGCCACGTTCACTCTGAAAGAATCTTTAAAAATAGTAGAAAGAAATATTTATTTCTTCATTATTAACTATCCACCCATCTTTCAAAGTAAAAAGTTTAGCTACCAATTTGGCTTTAAATTCCACAATCTTTCTTTGAAATTCTTTTAGTTTTGTATGCCAATTTGCAACTAATGAATTTATGATCTTTAGGCAAGTAAGTTAGTTTCCAAATACTATGATGTTTCATAGATTGTATATCACATTTTATGGCATCTAATCACATACTTGATTGAGAACAAGAAACGACATTTATAAAAATGCCACTACATCAACCATATATTGGATATTGCAGTCATGCTCTCACAAATAGATTATATAATTTAATGGAATAACTAATAGTCTTTCCCTAACAAATTTCCAGAGTAAAATTACCACCACTTCATTCTATACTTGAGAGATTTGAAAAAATTTCATCATAACTATATCAAAAATAGTAACTTAAACCTCAACAAGTTTAGTTTATGGTATAGGAGATTCTACAATTATCTGTACCACAATTCTCTATATAGGCAAAGACAAAGACACAGTAATCTTCCATCGCACTATTATCTTTAATAGTCTGAGAGCAGCTATCCTCTACAATTACGTCAATCTTTAGAAACTTTATAGTATGTGATTCCATAATTCTTGTACCTTCTTTAGGGTCATAAAATCAATACCCCTTTAATAATCTAGATAAAATACAAAATAATTCCGAGTGGATCTGAATTCTAGCGCACTTAATATTGGATTAGATAACCTCACTTTTGCATGACACCTCTAAGTTTCATATGATTCAAGTAATTTATGTCCAATCTATAACTCAAAAGAAGTTTATGAAACAACTTTGATAAGAGACACATTTTGTATATGAAAAAATTGCTTTCATAATATCAGCTCATAAAAAATCAGATAAATTAGTCTTATTAATCATACTCATCACCATGTTCAATATGGTGCATTTATGCCTTTCGGCCAAATCTTTTTGTCAGAATTTTTAGGTATAGTAATTAAATTATCACCCCAGAATTTACCAAATATTAACAAATGACCATTTAAGCTATTTCACATTGCCATACTTGCCAAAATACTCACAGCCACTGTTAAGCCTGACAACCTTTTAAGACTAATTGTAATTGTTTTATTCTTTATCTCAGTCATTTTCCTTAAATAGAAAGCTTTTGGAAACAACATTTTAATCATATATGAGATGTATATATAATTATGACTTAAACACAATTTTTGCAGATATGTCCTAATTTCAATATCAGACAAGACATAATTTCAAGCAACTAAGGCTTCCATCATCTTATAGCAGTGCAGTCCACAGGCAAACCTTTTTTCAAGTGTTCCAAAATGGAACGCTTCATGGACAGTAAGCAAATTCAATTGCTCTTTTCTCAAGCAACAAATCATATGTCCACAACTTAAAATTTGAAGCAGTAAAAACCTCAATAATAATGAAGTTATTAATTACAGAAAATGTGACTGAAAACTAAGCAATGTATATAATTAGCATCATGCGAGCACTGTGTAACTTGGCATACAAATACACATCCAGAAAGTTACACGCATAATCATATAATCACCTTTGGGCAGAATACATGACATGCAGTTGTACACTCTTCACATGATAACGGTTATGAGAATATATTCCAATTCTTCGTGAATTCATCACCTTTGGGCATATGAATCACTAGAATCAGTTACTTCTCCACCACACTATCATGTATCCCTCCATGAACTAATACACAATCACCTCCTTTGGGAGTATGACTACGCATTAGACCAGGAGACATCCCAATCATTATACGAGACCGAAATTTCTCAAACCCAATCAAGCGTGCCATTTTGGCGGTCACTTCTCAATTGAATCATTAAAATTCTCTCATACCAGGGATATAAACTTTACTTCTCACATACACCATATACATGTGATTTTAACTTTAGTGATATGGGCATCATATTACCAAAATCATATATCATGCTAATTACATTGCTTTATTCATTAATAAAATCTTTATTTATACATATATATACATATATACATATACATATATGTATATGTATATATGTATATACAAGAAAATTCTCATAGAAGCAAGCATCTTGTGCACCCCGATTACTGATTACTAAAACAACATTAAAAGAATGCCGATCCAAATGATTCCTCACAAGTTAACATCACTAGCAATACAGGGTACTCCAGATTGACAAGCTTGATAACTAATCAACTATTGCTCATGAGTTTTATACGACAAAACATGACTCCAAGGCCAACAACTGATTTATTAGCTAATTTTTAAGTAACAAATTATCATTGTAATCAACCGGTGGCCTATTAATTGAGTCAAACCAGAGAACCAAATATCTAAAAATTCAACAGTAGATACTATTGCTTTGCGTAAATGTTGTCATACTCCTTAACCATAAAAATATTCAACTTAATAGATATTAACAAGTGACCAGATGAATTCATGTACAATATGCAGTAACTCAATCGACATTCATTACCCACATACAGCAGATATGTTAATCAATACAATCAGTTTGGTCACGAGTTCTTAAGACGTCCATCATTCAAAGATTACCAGCGTGTCAAGGAATATGCTTGAGCAACAAAAGTTTCATAACCTTTACTATTTCTCATCAGCTTAATACATAGCTCAATTACTATTCCATAATGGCTATATCTCATTAAGCCAGATTCAGTTCACAATAAAATTTGATTTTTATTGATGAATCACACATTTATAATGATTATGTGATAATATACCAATAACCCAACACTTATATTTCCAAAATCATAGAAAATATAAGAAAAATACGCAAAAATACACTAAAAATACATGTATTTAGGGTTCCGCATGTATTTTCACATCCATAAAATATCAAACATGTAAAATAAATTCACCACAAGATAGAGGAGGACCATACGAATCCAACGCCGCCAGCCACGCGTCGAATGGAGGCTCCACGCGCCCACACGAGCCGCCTGAGTGCGCGGCGCGTGGATCGCACGCGCGGCGTGCATTCTATTAAATATGACTCGAGTTTGAGCATTTGCTAAAATGCGAAATTTGGTGGACTCACGAAGGAATTACTGAAGAGGAAATAAAGTAAAATAAAAAGGCTACGAAGGAAGCAGCATCCAACTCTGCCGCTTGGAACCAAAGAGGAAAGTCAATCTTTCTTCTTCGTTGACCGAATCTTGGATTATTCGGTTTTCTTCCATGCATGCAATTCTTTGGCAGTTATATATATATGTAACTTTTGCTCGTGAGACTCTCTTCAGCGAAGCCACATCTTGAAGCGCCGCGTGAGTGCTTGTTCTGCCGTTGTTGATGCAACCAAACTTGAAGCACCAAATATCGAGTGCTTGAAAGTGGGCTTGTTGTTTTTCGTTCGTGCAATTACATCCAAGAAGTTTAGTATTTGTAGTCGATTAAATCTTGAGGTAAGATTTGCGTGTAATTCCTTCGTGAGATTGAGAGATTATTTTCGAGGAATTTCGAGGCTAAACACTGGGTGCGTTATTGGGTGTAATTGGGGCTTGGGAAACACCGAGAGAGTGTTTGAGTGACTTGAGTGTGTAATCTCCTTGTATCGCTTGATTTATAGTGAAATTCACTGCTGCTCTCCCCGTGGACGTAGGTCTTTACGACTGAATCACGTAAATCCAGTGTCCAATTTATTTTTCTTCTTCTGTCTATATTTTGTTCGATCGCTCGCCCTATCGCAACACGTTCGATGCCCAGGCGGCGTGTGGCCGGGCGTGGGGGCGCGTGCAGCATCCCCCGGCGACGTGCCGCCGACCCTCTTGCTCGTCTCGTCTCCCCCAATCCAAATTTGTGATTTAATTTAATTTTTATTGAACAAAAAGTCTCGAAAATCACAAATTAGGGCAAGATCCGTACTAGATAGGGCTAATCCGTACAAATTATGGCAAAATCAATTGCGTTCAAGTTCTAAGGTTATGGAGACTCTGATACCACATGTTGGATACAAATTGCGCAATCCCAAATTCTCCATAACTAGAATAAGAATATGCATAATTGAGTAGAAATATTAACGCACTTATTTTTGGATCCATTGTTCTTGAAGCGGAAGTAGAAACACAATGTTTCACGCGCAAGTCCTTCTCCTCTATTGCCCTCCGTATCACTGGCTCAATGAGGCGCCCCCCTCACATGTAGCGTTAGGTAAACGCCCCTTAGGTGAGGATACAAGTGAGAATTAGGGTTATTGGAGAGACTTAGACACTATTTATAGAGTTTCCAGCCAGTCCCTCTCATTACAGGCTAGGCTCAACTCGGCCCACACTAGCTAGCCCATATTAGACTAATTAAGAAACCTCCTATCTCACCTTAGACCAACCCTCTTTTACGGTAACCGTAAAAACAGTAAATTACAATATCAATTAATTTAGTCCACATTAGGAAAACTCTTACAAATACAACTTATGAAGCTTAGTGTGCACCTTCCTACTGACAGTTGGAAGATTCATATCATCATAATAACCGCATTTTGTTCAGGGAAGAAAATAATTTATGACGAACTTATTGCATAATCGTTAATTCCTAATTCTAAAATCTTTACTGTCGCCACTATTGAAGTCCCTAGGATGATTGGTTCCATGTGGGCAATAGCACAGAAAGCCTCTGTCTCGTGATCGTCCACATTGGCCTCCACTTTCTTGATGACCAGTACAACTCTTGTTAGTTATTAAATCTCATTTTAACCGGAACCTATTCTTCAACAACTCCATATAGTCGACATCTGTGATAGTTTGATTTGAGAACCCTCCCTCCAATTGTACTGGTACCGCTGAAAGTGACCCGGAGGATCTACTATGATGTTGGAAGGTGCCATCAGGAAGTAACACAACAAAGGGTTGTACGTGGCGTTAAAACTACAACTCATGGGGGATGTTGGGAAGGGAAAAGAAGAAGATTCGGTGTGGTTAAGGAAGAACGAGAGTATAGGATGAAGAGAGAAACTTTTGCTTAGGAAGATGTTTATGGGAGTGAAAGTGAAGAGACCAGGAGCAAAGCAAGAAGTATCCATTTGGATTGCTAAATCGACCAAACTCTCATCGTAGGAAATGCTTTTAATTGAGTGGTAAGCATACGTAGTTTTTGTTCCATTACAAGAGATCTCAAATCTTGGGTAACTGCAAAATTCTCTTCCTTCTTCAAGAATGAAAAAGGGATAGCTTATGTCTAAATGGTGATTGACCCCACAACTGCACGGTTGTGTGACATCCTGTTTTTTCAAATCTAATTTCAATTGAATAAATCGGGCCTTTCGTCGACGCGTCTATAGTGCTATTCTCTGAGCCGATCACTCATGAGATAACTAGATTATCTGGGAAAGTCATTAAGGGATTTTAATGCAAAAGACTTGCGAATTTGACTAAGAATCGACTACTCGACCGTGCTAATTTGCAAGGGTCATTACGGCACAATTAAAAATCGATCAGAGATCAAAGATAGATCGATTCGACTGAGATGGGTGATCAAAATGTGGGTGATTCCACCTTATTGCAAAATCTTATCAACTTGTACTAAATTGATTTTTTATCGTTTTGGGTACCTGTGTTCGTATTTGAAATCTTGAAATTTTCACGACAATCAAAAGTCACCAATGTGTCGAAGATGTACATTATGACTCGAGATAAATCGATCATGGGTCAATTGCACAAAAAATTCCTAAAAGTTATCCGGTAGACTAGGTTACGTTAAAAGTGCGCCGGATTGAAAATAACTGCGAATTTGAACCCGATTTCAAAAATTGAAAGTTTTGAGGTTTAACAAGCTATTTTAGGAACGTCGACTCATCCTCGAAAGAATTTTCAGAGATTTCGAGATTTTTGCGGAAAATCATTTGGACGTCGTGTAAAAATTAATGGAAATTCAGATTGGCCGAATTGACGAGATTTTCGACTTGCAAATCAAGCTACATGAAGAAGGAGACTTGTAGAAATTTTGTGGCTTTTCTACATCAAAATTTGACATCAACTTGGGAATTTTGTCGAAGAAATTGAAGACCAAGAAAAGGACTGAAATTCGGAACTAGAAGAGGGCAGTAATTTTTGGGTTTCGAAATTTGATTATTTGGTGGATTATCTACAAGAAAGTATTAGAGACCAAGAGATAAGGTTGTAGGCTTTAGGGGGGAACATGAATTTAATGGAGGGGATGAGAATGCATAACTTTGGGCGCTCCATCAGCAACTTCCCTCATACACCTCAGCCACTATTCCCCCTCTCTCGTGCGTAACCTTCCCCGATCCATCAATCTTCTGCTTTTACTCTTGTTTCATTTCATCCGAAATTCCATCCTTTCTTTCTTCTTTAACCGAGCAAACCCCAAATCGTCACCAACTCCCACAAAGTAAAACAGAACCAAAGACCAGCTGCTTCCTCTGCCGAAGCAAACTCCTGCTCGCAGCCCACGCGTGCAGGTCTCCCGCTTCTTCGGTCAAGACCCAGCAGAAGGCCGCAAGTCCGTTTCCACCTAAGCTGCTTCTCCGTCTGCTCCTTCAGCTGCTTGAAGACCTTCAACCCAGCTGGCATCGATCCAGCAGTCCATCCGAGCAATCTCCTGCTTTGCCGCTGCCACAGATCTTCGAGTGCCTTCACTGTTTCTTCGCCCAGCGTCACCGAAGCGGCAGTCTTCTTCCACCGAGGCTGACTTCATGCCCTGTTGACCGAAGCAGCCCCTGCCGTGTTCTCGTGCATCGCGCGTCCAAGTCCACCGATCTTCAAGTCTTCTTGTCGCCAACAACACCAAGCGAAGCAGCACCGTCCACGAGCTGCCGTCCCAGTCAACCGCCAACTTCAACGACTCCTTCGCTGCTTCGGTTTCTCCCATCAACGACCGAAATTTCGGTCTCCACCGAAGGCCCATCAACCCACGTAAGCCCAGCAGCCCAGCCCTTTGAAGCCGTGAGTTCGGCCAGTCTTCGGCCCTAAACCTCCAGCAATCTCAGGCCACACAGAATTCCAGTCCATCTTCTACCGCAAGCCCAGTTGAAGTTCAGCAAGCCCATGAATGTTTAGCCCACTTGAAGTCAGGCCGAAGCCCTGTTTTCCTCAGCAGCAAGCCCAGCCCAGCTCATAACAAATCTCAGATAGGGCTGAGATTTGTTGGGCCAAGTATAGGCCCGGCCCAAGTTTGTCGATGCCGCCGAAAATTTCAATTTCGGCCGCCGTCGTCGCGGTGAACCGGTTTCCGCAATTAACCGGTGAGTTTATACTCTAAACTCTGCGTAGTAGGCTAATGATATTTAAGGGGTGTTTAGATTTATTTTATTAGGAATTAGGTGGTTAGTTAGATTAAATTAGAAATGTAATTATTTAATTGAACATGTTAGGTGGTTAGCATGGTTTAGCTAAGGCCTAAATAAATTGTACTATTTATCTATAAGGGTTCGGGAATTTCTCCGAGTCCGTATTGGTTATTAATTATTGTTAGAATTTAAATTGGTTTATTTAATTAATTTCGGTAATTATTTAATTATTAATTATTTTTTTCGGAAATTATACAAGGAGAGCCGCTCGATAGAATTTTGAGCTAATCGTAGTGATGTGTTTAGTTTCTGCAATTGAATGCTGTATTGTTGAATTGAGTGACAATTGTGATATATTGGTATTTTAATTGGAAAATGCCGGTGTCAGGTGTTGACATCGAAAGTGGTCTTTGAATACCAAATCAGCTTAGGTAAGCAATATAGATCTATAACAGCTTTAGGGAGCATTAACATCATTATAGATCTCTAGCAGTTTCAGTGAGCAATGGCAAGCAATAATGCTTTAGCAGCTTCGGCGAGCACTTTAGACATCAGCTTCGGCGAGCACTTGTTATTTAGCAGCTTCGGTGAGCATTATTTGATCTAGCAGCTTCGGTGAGCAAATTTTAGATATTAGCTTTGGGGAGCAATGATATATGAGTATATCTATTTCAGTTTAGGCGAGCATTGTTCAAATCGACATAATATATGGATAACACTGATGGCATGGAGTCGAATGAATCGACTGATTGATGGTGGACTTGAATTGAATTGTTTAATTGAGTATTTGAACTGACCTGCAGGGTGGAACTGAGATGAGGTAAGTCATCTATGCTAAGTGTGTGATTGTGTGGTTAAGACACTTCTGGGCGTATTTCCCTCCTAATTGGGATTTAGAGCTTAGACTCGCTGAGATTATATCTCACCCTGTTGTGGGACAACATTTTCAAGGTTGTTGAGTGGAGGACCTGGAGCTGAAAGGAGGTGATTGGAAGCGTAGGTCAGTTAGGACCGCTTCTTTTTGGAAGGCCAGTCTTTTGTAGTCTTTTGGCCATAGACTTTAGTACATGACTCAGTGTATATATAAAATCATGTTTATTTGTGAATTCGTATCTTGCTTTTATATCCTAAGATGATTACTGTCAGGGGATTTCTTTTTGCTTCCACATGTACAATAAAATGGAAAGGGTCGGCGACTCGTCCTAAGAAATCGCAAATTATTATTGACTAAAGAGGGATGGGCGCACGTTCGAGGATCGGGGCGTGACAGTTTGCACACTTCGTATGACACTTCACTGGACGACGATGCAATGGGATCTTTTAAGATGGAAATGAAGAAGATGAAGAATGTTCGGCAAACTAAGTCCTGTGTGTGAGTGCGATGTAGACTCATTCTAGGGTTTTGATATGGTTCTAGTCTCGAACATAGGAAATTTCTTTTCTTTTTGGTATCAATGCTCTAGAACAAAATGGAACTGTTGACACCTACAAGTGCTCGATATTTAGTTATTATTGATATATGATGATTGTTCGAAAGCAACGAAAGTAAACTCCATAATATCATATGCAACCGTCAAAACTAACGAAGAAAAAAGGGAAAAGCGTGGAGAATATACTATCCGGGCATATTTGATCAATTGTAGAGGAAGCCAATTTAATGGATTGAAGATTGGTCGATATTATATGTAGATGATCAATTCAGAAGATTGCATCTAAGGCTAAGGCACGTGTAAATCCATTAAGGAGATCGTAGCGAATAGTTATGAGAAAACGGAAAATGAGGCTACTATTTTGAAGGGAATTAAGAATGTGGGAAAAGAACAACTCCTTAGAGATAAGGCTGCTATTTTGAAGGGAATTAACTACATGGGAATTAAGCAATTCATTCAAGATAAGGCTACTATTTTGAAGGGAGTTGACAACGTGGGAATATGTGACCATTATTTTCGGAAACGTAAAACTATAATTCAACCACAAAGAAAGTGCTCCCAAATAGTTATGATAAAAGGTATATAAAGACCAAGTTCTATCAATTGGAAGAGGCCTCCTTAACAATCAAAATGTAATCTTTTATTATCTTTACTTTCATCCACTTTATTTTTCCTTAGTTGTAGTTTTCTGATTCGTATCATCAATTAGATTCCGACGCATATTTTTATCTCGATGTTTCATCTTCAATTCAATTCTGATGTGCATCTCTATCATGGATGTCGTGACGTCGATTAAATTCCGACATTACATCTTTCCACATTCTCAAGCTTTATCAACAATTAAATTCTAGCACAGTTCGTGCAAGTGTATTACTGTGGAAATTATTATATTTTCAATCCTTATTGTTGATTGAATTCTAGTACGGTTTGTATGGATAACTTGGTTCGAAGTTCAAAATAAAAGGTTACAGTTATCCCTTTTCTGCATGAATATTTCTTGTCCGGAGTCGTTTCAGAACCTGTCTCTTCTCATCAAAAGCCAAAGAACGACTTTTAGAAAAGATGTTTCGTCGTCGATTAGATTTCGGTGAAATAGGAACAATAGGAAGAAGATGGAGAAAAAGAAGGAGAAGCTGTTTGATTCTCCCAGGAAAGCGAAAAGAAGGCCCTTCTTATTGGCAATTCCTTCTTCTAGTCTTGTGAGAGCAGCTGCTTAAACACGGCAGTTGACTTGGAAAGGGGACAGGAAGACTAGAATAAGAGACTTTTGAGAAGAGTTAGGTAGAGACACTTAAGGGAGCAATGTCATCCATCACTTTACCTCTTTGATGATGATAGGTCGGTGAAATTTGTAGACCCGCAATTAGCGAACTTGCACAAATCTTGCCCCGATTGACAAGTTTTTCCAAGAGTTGACTCCTTTTTCACATGTACGCTCAAGTTGGATCCTTTACAAGGGGGTAATACAAAAAATCAAAGACCCGGAAACTTTTATCTCCTGTTATGCTTATTAAAATCAAACCAAATAAGCAAAATTGGGAAAATAAGTTCAAGAAAAAAAAATCAGTGGGTCTTTGACAACTGAAGCTCTCTATTTGAAAATTAATTTGAGTTAGTTCCTGGAAACAGCCAAAAATTCCATTAAGGTAAATATCCTAAGCATAATGAGCATAAACAAGAAAAGCTATCGACTTATCCACGAAAGATTCTGGAGATGATTTTGTTGACACTTAAATTTTAGTTGATTATTCAAATATGAGGAATGCTTATGTGACTGTCCCAATCCATTAGGAGAATAACAAAATGTTTTGAACCAAAAAGAAAAAAAAATTATTGTCGTGTCCACTTATTAAAAAATGTGTAAACTCCCAACAAGCTATATTACTCTTACAGTAGGCAAAAAACTGTTATGCTAACAAAAATCTTCAAGTATTCATTCTTGTAAAAGTACAAAAATTAAAAATTCAATATAATAACAAAAGTAAATAATTAAATACATGACAAATGAAAAAGAGACAAACAAAGGAGGTTTTCTTTTTCGGTAAACCTTAGCCATATAAGTTATCTTGTGTTTAATTCTTGCGATCTCAGTGGTGACGTTTCTGAAACATCGTTGCTTGGATTTTATCACCGTTCGGAGCTAGAAATTAAGCTTGATGAATGTGAGAGTTCAATATTTGTTACTCTCGGTCATATTTTTAGAATGAAAACAGGAACTGAGACTTCATACTTCGTCAATCTTAAGTCTGAAATGATCGATGTTTAGTTGAATATCTATGTTAGCTCTTACTGTGATGGACTGACGTGAATCGTTACTGCAAACTCATATATAAAGTAAGGAACCGAAGTGCCCACCACGTGTTTGACAAAATGCCAAAATTGAGTCCGTATAGATTAGTCCTTGATCCCGAACTGTTTTGAGTCTGTAATTTGATTTCCATACTTGGTCAAAGTTCAGATTCTTTTACTCATAAATAAACTAAGCAACTGAATTGCCCACCACGTTATTAGGCTATATTCTTATTTCTCCCGGAAAACCAGTGCTCACAAGAGATTTTATCGGGAAAATATCCGACGTCTCAAATAGAGCAACAAATAAGAGCAAAGGGAATAAAAAAAGAATAAAAGATTTAGAATGTACTCACAGCAACTGCAATGTAATGTGCGAAGTGATTACGGCTATAAGAAAACTTTAGGTGCCGTGACATACCAAGTAGACAATAGATATACTTCAAGCCTTCGTTCCACTTAATCTATCAACAAGCACGGATGCTAATCCAACCTCCACAGCTCTTTCTTGAAAGCATCCGCCTCGTCGTCTTGAAATGATTGAGCTTGGCACAATCAGTCTATTTTGTCACCGATAATTGTCAAAAAAAAATTCCTTGTACGTAGCCAATTCAAACTTAAAATTTTCAATTTTGTCAATTTAGTTTAAAATCTTTTGATGATTTTTTAATGGGAAAAGTACCAAAAAAGTCATAAACCTATTGCATTAATACCAATTCAATCATATACCTTTTAATATTGGTACCAATTCAGTCCATCCAGTCAATTTTGGCCAACCAGCACTGACGTGGACGTCGGCCAGTGGCTGGACATTGACGTGGCAATTTTTATGATTTTTTTATTATTTTTTTGAATTTTTTATCAATTAGTTTTCTTTTATTTTCTCCATTCCTCCTCCTTGGATTGTTCCAGCAAGCCTTCGGTGAGGCTCATGGCCAAAGGCTCGCTGGCCACTAGGTGAGGGCCGTAAAGCCCTCGCCTACCACCAGCGAGGGTCGCGGTCCTCGCCCGGCCTCTCCCGGGGCTGCCGGCAAGGTGGCTTCGCCCAAATTTGGGCGAGGCCAACCTCGCCCTGGCCTTGCCATGGGCAAAGCCACCAAGGAGGGCTTAGCAGCCCTCGCCTCTACCCTAGCGATGGCTGCCATGGCCTCTCTAGCCGCAGGCGGGACTGCCTCGCCCGCGGCAAGGCCGGGCGAGGTTGGCCTTGCCCGATTCGAGCGAAGCCACCTTGCGGCGGCCCTAGGAGAGGCCGGTCGAGGGCTGCGAGCCTCGCCGGTGGCAAGCGAGGGCTTCGTGGCCCTCACCCGGTGGCCGGCGAGCCTTCGGCCACGAGCCTCACCGGAGGCTCGCCGGCCACCGCCGGAACAATCCAAGGAGGAAGAAGGGAGAAAAGAAATGGAAAAAGAAAAAAATTAATAAAAATTCGAAAAAGAATAATTAAAAAATCATAAAAATTACCACGTCGCATTCGGCCACTGGCTGACGTTAGTGCCGATTGGTCAAAATTGGTTGGATAGACCGAATTTGTACCAATATTAAAAAGTTTAGGATTGAATTGGTACCAATGTAATAGGTTTATGACTTTTTTGGTACTTTTCCCTTCTTTTTTTTTTTTTGGTAAAGGTACTTTTCCCATTTTTAAATATAGTTCATCCAATTAATTTTGATCCAAAAATCACTAACATGATAGTCCAATCAATGTTAATTGTTTTATGAGACATAATCGGCACAAATGTGAACAATTCTTATGACTGGATTAAATTTTCAGAATTTGTTCTTTTTGTCCCTTTTCTTTTTCTTTGCTTTTCCTTTTCTTTTTTCCCTTATTTTCCCACCTGTTGCCGATCGGCAGCCATGGGTGATGACGGCAACAACTTGCCCTCTTGCCCTCGCCCCAATATAATGTTGGGAACATATGGTGAGGGCATGATGGCCCTCACCTATAGCCATCAACTAACGTAGAAACAAGAAAAACAAAGAAAGGAAAGGAAAGGAAAAAAATTATAAAAAAATTATAATAAAAAAATCGTCATTGTCAACAATGGATATCTTAACTAGATTGCAATTCCAGTAATTTTTAATCAAAATTGACCGGATAAACTATATTGGATAATCATCATAATATTTAGCATTAAATTGACAAAATTGAAAATAGAGGACCAAATTGACCGCCCTATAATAGGTTTAAGACTTTTTGGACACTTTTTCTATTATGTTGATGTGCTGATACTTTGTTTCAAGAAGAAATAGACATGTTTATATAGTCTTGAGGTTGCTCATTTGTTGTGATTTGGTTATTAGATCAAGACGATCGCGGAAAAATAGTTATCAAATTGGTAAGTTTGTAACGTAAACCAGAAACCAATGAAATTAAAAATATAATCAATTTCAGGTGGTCTTGCCATCATGTAAATTTAGCTGCATGAGATGCAAATTCGTGTTAAGATGCCTTCTGCAAGTAATGACGTGGCTTTATATAACTTATGTCGGCTTTAACATTGGCATCGCACATTCAACAAATACAAGAAAAATTTCAGAAGTATCCTCGTGTATCTTGGTACACAAGTTGTTCCTTGCGTTGAAAGGCTAGATGTGCTTTTAGTACGATCTTAAATTTCACACGACCATGGGCATTGAAGTGGTTGGTGATAATCTTAATGGAGAAGACAAATAGGGCTTGGGAGGAACTCGCAAACAGTCAACACCGCCTCTTAGCATATCCACCACATCGCTCATTGTTGGCCTAATTGAAGGATTAGTCTGTATGCACCACAAGCCCACTATTACCATCTTCTCAGCTTTCTCTTTGTCTCCTTCACTTGTGACATTCTGCAGTCCTAACTCTTCTTGAAGTTCAAGACGCTTGTGAATCCAATGCGGGAAGTATATTTCACTTGTTCTCTCTGCTCCGGTCACTACATTTTTCCTCCCACCAACCATTTCAAGCACTATCATCCCAAAGCTATACACATCGGATTTTTGGGATATTCTTCCAATGTTCCTGCAAAATACTTCTGGCGCGATAAACCACGCAGTCCCTCGTGTGCCAAGTAGTGAGATTGTGCTCTTCTCTTGATGGCATATCTTCGCAAGGCCAAAGTCGGAAATCTTGGGGCAATAGCTTTCATCGAGAAGAATGTTGTGCGGCTTTATGTCGAAGTGTAATATTCTTGAGTTGCAGCCTTTGTGCAAGTATTCAAGCCCTTGAGCTATGCCTAGAGAGATTTGGTACAAGGTGTCCCATCCGAGGTGGCCGCAACCTAACTTGAAGTAGTTCTCTTGGTATATGAGTTTTTCAAGAGATCCATTGTGCATGTATTCATAGACAAGGGCCCTTTTGGTTTTGTGAAAGCAGAAACCTAGTAGTTTAACAATGTTGACATGGGAAGTTCTACTCATGCTGTTTACCTCATTGATGAAGTCTTCACCATCTCCTTTTGGCTTGCTTAGGATTTTCACAGCCACGAGATATCCATCTGGGAGGTTCCCTTTGTACACACACCCATAGCCTCCCTCGCCTAGTTTTTCTTTGAATGAGTTGGTCATTGTCTTAATGTCAGCGTAAGAATACCTTGTCGTTACTAGAATTCCACGATTTTCGAAATTGACCTGAAATTTCATCTTTCTGCTCTCTAAGATCATGGATTTCTGCTTGGAAATTTTGCGTTGACAAAGATAGGCTAGGACTATAATAGCGACACCAAATGCACTGATTGATGCACCTGTGTAACCAAAGGATATACAAAGCATAATTAGAGACAATCATTTTCCTGGGGTTTTAATAGTCCTACTTTCTGTTAAATACTGTCCAAATGTCTGCATTTTAATTCGTAAGTACTCATAAGAAATTTGATTTTCTACTTACCAAGAGCACCTTTTTTCCGTAAGCTCCTAGCTTTCAATTTCCCTGCGACATAAAAGCAATAATAGTCCAAGAATTTTTATTGGAAAAATATAGATGATACAATTCATATAGCTCCGCATGCATCATCCTCCCAATAGTTATAAGATTCATATCATCATATTAACCAAATTCTGTTGTGCAGGCAACCGTGGATGACAGGCAGCTATAGAAGCAAAATCGACTACTTTGGGAAAATCTCTCAATGGAGCTACAAAGTGAGTTCTGCTATTGTAGATGACAGAATCAAGGCCACTCGTAGGATTTGAATTTCAAATGGTCATTTGAGATCTCATGGCTATAAATCAACCAACCAAGTAGTAGATTTGGGGAAAATGAATAAGAGTCTATTCTCTGAGTGTTCATCCTCTTATTCTTGGGTGTAGTGTGTAAATCTAATTGTAATTTTTTATTTTTTTATTTTTTTTGGTAGAAGTCTGAGGTGAGGATTGTAATTAGAGAATAGAGTGTGAAGTGTAGTGAAGATTGCTTGGATTTGTGAAAGTAGAGAGTTACAAGTAGAAGAAACATCTTCAATCGTGGTAACATCTTGAGGATTACATAGTGAATTCCAGCCTTGATTTGGGCTATTATGGTTGTGTTAGAGTTGGGACTTGGGAGAGTGGGGAAGGCCAGTGGAATAGGCCAAGTAAATAGGCCTGAAGAGAGAAGACATAATTAACAAAGCTAGGCGTGCATCTTTCTCCTAACGGTTATAAAACTTGTGTCATCGTGATAAACACATTCTGTTCAGGGAAGAGAATAAATTATGATGAACTTACTGCGTAAACTGTTTGTTCCTAATTCTAAAAACCTTACCGCCGCCACTGTTGCAAATCAAGGGATGATTGGTTCCATTTGGGCAATAGCACACAAAGTCTGTGTCTCGTGATCTTCCACATCTGCCTCCGCTTTCTCGACAACCAGTACAAGTCTTGTTAGTTATATCCCATTTTAACCGGAGCCCGTTCTTCAACAATTCCTTGTAGTCGATATCTTTGATAGTTTGATTAGAGAACCCTCCCTTCAGTTGTACTGTTACCATTGAGAATGACTCGCAGAGTTCTGTTAGGTGATGGAAGGTGCCATTAGGAAGTAACGGAAAAGGGAGGGGAAGTAACGCAACAGAGGAGTTGTACGTGGCGTTAGAAGGACAACTCACGGGGGATGTTGGGAAGGGAAGAGGGCCGGTGCAGTTATAGAAGAACTGGCGCTTAGGAAGAAGAAAAACACTGTTCTTTAGAAAGATGCCTATGGGATTGATAGGGAAGGGACGAGGACGAGGGAGAAAGCAAGGAGTATCCAATAGGCTTGCTAATTCGATGGAGCTCTCCTCGTAAGAGATGTTTTTAATTGAGTAGTCAGCATACGTAGGCTTTGTTCCTTCACAAATGATTTCAAATCCAGGGTAACCGCATAATTCTCTTCGTCCTCCACAAATATAAAAGGGATAACTTATATTCAGACCGTGGTTGCCCCCACAATGGCTGGGTTTGCACTTTTCATATGATACCTCATCCAACGACGACATGATAGGATCTCCTAAGATGGAAATGAAGAAGATGTAGAAAGCCGTGCAAACTAAGTCTTGTGTGTGAGTGCAGTGTAGACCCATCCCAGGATTTCGATATGGTTCTAATCTCGAACGTAGGAAATTTCTTTTCTTTTTGGGTATCGATGCTCAAGAACAGAATGGAACGGCAGGAAGAAGAGGGAGAAAAAGAAGGAGAAGCTATTTGATTCCTCACAAGAAAGTGAAAAGAGGGGCCTTGTTATTGGCAATTCCTTCTACTAGTCTTGTGAGATCAGCTGCTTAAACACGGCAGTTGACTTGAAAAGAGGACAAGAAGACTAGAACAAGTGAGATCAGCTGCTTAAACCCGGCAGTTGACTTGAGAAGGGGACAAGAAGACTAGAACAAGCGACTTTTGAGAAGAGCAGGAGACACTCAAGGGAGTAATGTCATCCATCAATTTACCTCTTTGATGATGATAGGTCGGTGAAATCTGTAAACCCGCAATTAGCGAACTTGCACAAATCTTGCCCCGATTGACAAGTTATTCCAAGAGTTGACTCGTATTTTCACATATTCCCTCAAGTTGGATCCTTTTTAAGAGAGGATAATGAAAAAAATAAAAGACGCAGAAATTTTAATCTCCCGTTATGCTTATTAAAATCAAGCAAAATTAGGAAAATAAGTTCAAGACAGAAAGAAAAATCAGTGGGTCTTTGACAATTGGAAGTCTCTATTCGAAAATTAATTTCAAAGAAGTAGCGGTAGGAGTTAGTTTCCGGAAAACAGCCGGAAATTCCATTAAACTAAATATCCTAAGCATTATGAGCATAAACAACAAAAGCTATCGGCTTACCAAGAAAGATTCTGGAGAGATTTTGTTGACACCTCCATTTTAGTTGACTATTTAAGCATAAGAAATGCTTGTGTAACAGTTTTAATCTATTGTAAGAATAATAGACTGTTTTGAACCACAAAAAAAAAATAATAATTAGAAGTTGTTTTGAGCTCCATTTTTTAAAAATTTGTAATTCACAACATGCTATTATTCTTATAGGCCAAAAACTATTATGTTAGCAAAGATCTTCAAGTATTATTATTATTATTATTATTATTATTATTATTATTATTATTATTATTATTATTATTATTATTATTATTATTATTATTATTATTATTATTATTATTATTGGTAAAGGAAGATCCTCAAGTATTCATTCTTGTAAAAGTACAAAAATTAAAATTATCAATAAAATAAACTAAATAAATAATTACATGACAAATGAAAAAGAGATCAAAAGTGAAAAAAAAAAAAAAAAAAGGAGGTTTTCTCTGTCAGTATGGGCTCTTGAACCTTTTGAATAAACCTTAGCTCATAAGTTATCTTGCGTTTAATTCTTCCGATCTCATTGGCGACATTTCTGAAACATCGTTGCTTGGATTTTCTCACTTTTTGGAGCTAGAAATTAAGCTTGATGAATGTGAGTTCATTATTTGTTACTCTCGGTCATAGTTTTGCAATGAAAACAGGATCTGAGACTTCATACATCATCAATCTAAAGTCTGAAATGATCGATGTTGAGTTGATTATTTATGCTAGCTCTTATTGTGATGGACTGACATGAATTGTTACTGCTAACTCATATATGAACTAAGCAACTAAACTGCCCACCATATGTTCGACAAAATACCCAAATTGGGTCCATATAGATTAGTCCCTGATCCCGACCTGTTTTGAGTCCGTAATTTGATTTGCATACTTGGTCAAAGTTCAGATTCTTTTACTCATATGATGAAAGTTATCGGGCTATATTCTTATTTCTCTTGGAAAACCAGTGCTTGCAAGAGCTTTTCTCGAGAAAATATCTGATGTCTCAAATGGAACAAAAAATAAAAGCAAAGAAAAAAAAAGATTTAGAATATAGTTACAGCAACTGCAACGTAACGTGCAAACTGAGTTATGACTATAAGAAAACTTTAGGTGCCGTGGCGTACCAAGTGGACGATTGATACTTCTAGCCTTTCATTCCACTTAACCAATCAACAGGCCGGGTGCTAATCCAACCTCCACGGCTCTTTCTTGAAAGTGTCCACCTCATCATCTTGAAATGATTGACTTTGGCATAATCACTCAATTTTGTCATCGGATAATTGTCAAAAAAATTCTTGTACATAGCCAGTTAAAACCTAAAATTTTCAATTTTGTTAATTTAATTTTAAAAATTTGTTGATGATTTTTTAATATAGTTCATCCAACTAATTTTGATCAAAAAATCACTAACGTTGCGGTCTAGTCAATGTTAGTTGTTTTATAAGGCACAACCGGTGTAAACATGAACAATTCTTATAATTGTATTAAATTTTCAGAATTTGTTCTTTTTGTCCCTTTTTTTCTTTGCTTTTTTTGTTTTTATTTTTATTTCTTATTTCCCTACTAGTTACCGGTCGCTGGCCACAGGTGAGGACCATGACACCTTCTCCCTTGCCCTCACCCCAATATAATGTTGGGAACATATGGTGAGGGCATCACAGCCCTCGATTATAGCCAATGACTTATGCAGAAACAAGAAAAAAAAAGAAAGGAAAAAATAAAAAAAAAATCATCTACGTCAACGTCAACGACAGATATCTTGACTAAACTACAATTTCAACAATTTTTAATTAAAATTGACCAAATCAACTACATTGAAAAATCATCATAATGTTTAGCCTTAAATTGGCAAAATTGAAAATAGAGGACTGAATCGACCACTATACAATAAATTTAGGACTTTTTAGACACTTTTTCCATTTTGTTGATGTGCTGATAATTTTTTTTGAGAAGAAACGCACATATTTATATAGTCTTGAGGTTGCCCATTTGTTATGATTCAGTGATTAGATCAAGATGATCGTGGAAAAATAGTTATCAAATTAGTAAGTCCTTAACGAAACCGGAAACCAATGAAATTATAAACATAAAGAATTCTAGGTGGTCATGCCGTCATGTACATTCGGCCGCATGAGATGCAAATTCGTGTTAAGATGCTTTCTGCAAGTACTGACATGGCTTTATATAACTTCTGTCGGCTTTAGCATTGGTATCACACGTTCAACAAACAAAAATTTCGGAAGTACTCTTATATATCTTGGTACACAACTTGGTCCTTGCGCTAAAAGGCTGAATGTACTTATAGTACGAACTTAAATTTCACATGACCATGGACATTGAAGTAATTGGTGATGATCTTGATAAAGAAGACAAATAGGGCTTGGGAGGACTCGCAAACAGTCAACCCCGCCTCTTATCCACCACCTCACTCATTGTTGGCCTAATTGAAGGATTAGTCTGTATGCACCACAAGCCCACTATTACCATCTTCTTAGTTTTCTCTCTGTCTCCTTCACTTGCGACATTCTGCGGTCCCAACTCTTCTTGAAGTCGAAGACACTTATGAATCCAATGCGGGAAGTATATTTCACTGGTTTTCTCTACTCCAATCACTATATAATCCTCCCACCACTGTCATCCCAAAGCTATACACATTGGATTTTTGGGATATTCCTCCAATGTTCTTGCAAAATACTTCTGGCGCAATCAATCCAACAGTCCTCATGCTCCAAGTAGTGAGATTGTGCTCTTCTCTCGATGGCATATCTTCGCAAGGCCAAAGTCGGAAATCTTGGGGCAATAGTTTTCATTGAGAAGAATGTTGTGCGGCTTTATGTCGAAGTGTAATATTCTTGAGTTGCAGCCTTTGTGCAAGTTTTTGAGCCATTGGACCATGCTTAGAGAGATTTGGTACAAGGTGTCCCACCCGAGGTGACCGCAACCTAGCTTGAAGTAGTTCTCTTCGTATATGAGTTTTTCCAGAGATCCATAGGGCATGTACTCATAGACAATGGCCCTTTTGGTTTTGTGAAGGCAGAAACCTAGTAGTTTAACAATGTTGACATGGGAATTTCTGCCCATGCTGTTTACCTCATTGATGAAGTCTTCACCATCGCCTTTTAGCTTGCTTAGGATTTTCACAGCCGCAAGACGTCCACCTGGGAGCTTTCCTTTGTACACACACCCATCACCTCCCTTGCCTAGTTTTTCTTTGAAAGGGTTGGTCATTTTCTTAATGTCAGCGTAAGAATACCTTGTCATTACTAAAATTCCATGATTTTCGAAAATTACCACAAATTTATGACTCCTTTTCATCTTTCTGCTCCCTATGATCATGGATTCCTGTTTGGAAATTTTCTGTTGACAAAGATAGGCTAGGACTATTATAGAGACACCAAATGCGCCGGTTGATGCATCTTTGTAACCAAACGACATACAAAACATAATTAGAGATAATCATTTTCCCAGGGTTTTAGTAATCCTACTTTCTGTTAAATACTGTCCAGATGTCTGCATTTCAATTCATAAGCACGCAGAAGAAATTTGATTTTCTACTTACCAAGAGCACCTTTCTTCAGTAAGCTCCTAGTTTTCAGTTTCTCTTCGACATAAACGCAATAATAGTCGGAGAATTTTTATTGGAAACATATAGATGATACAATTCATCAAGCTCCACATGCATCTTCCTCCCAATAGTTATGAGATTCATATAATCATATTAACCACATTCTGTTCAGGGAAAAGAATAAATTATGATGAACTTATTGCGTAAACCATTTATTCCTAATTCTAAGAACCTTACCGCCGTCACTGTTGCAGATCAAGGGATGATTGGTTCCATTTGGGCAATAGCACAGAAAGTCTGTGTCTCGTGATCGTCCACATCGGCCTTTGCTTTCTCGACAACCAGTACAACTCTTATTAGTTAATATATCCCATTTTAAGTGGAACCCGTTCTTCAACAATTCGTTGTTGTCGACATCTTTGATAGTCTAATTAGAGAACCCTCCCTTCAGTTGTACTGGAACCATTGAGAATGACCCGCACGGTTCACTTCGGAGATGGAAGGTGTCGTTAGGAAGTAACGCAACAGATGAGTTGTATGTGGAAGGACAACTCACGGGGGATGTTGGGAAGGGAAAAGAAAAAGGGCCGGTGCAGTTATAGAAGACCTTGAGTGTACGGCGAAGAGAAACACTGTTGTTTAGGAAGATGTTTACGGGAGTGAAAGTAAAGGGACGAGGAGCAAAGCAAGAAGTATCTAATGGGCTTACTAATTCGATGGAGCTCTCCTCGTAAGAGATGTTTTTATCTGAGTAGCGAGCATACGTAGGTTTTGTTCCTTCACAAGTGATATCAAATCCAGGCTAGCCGCATAAATCTCTTCCTTTTCCATGAATATAAAAGGGATAACTTATATTCAGACAGTGATTGCCTCCACAACTGCGGGGCTTGCACTCTTCATATAACACTTCATCCAACGACGGCGTGATAGGATCTCCTAAGATGGAAATGAAGAAGATGCAGAAAGCTGTGCAAACTAAGCCTTGTGTGTGAGTGCAATGTGGACCCATCCCGGGATTTCGATATAGTTCTAGTCTTGAACATAGGATGTTTCTATCTTTCTTTCTCTCTCTGTATTTTTTTTTTTGGGGGGGGGGGGGGAATGTCAATGCTCTAGAATGGACGAAGAAGTCGTTCGATTCCTGACATGAAAGTGAAAAGAAGGCCCCTGTTATTGGCCATTCCTTCTACTAGTCTCATGAGATCAGCTCCTTAAACACGACAGTTGACTTGGAAAAAGGACGGGAAGACTAGAACAAGAGACTCGGGTGGAGACACCCAACGGAGCAATGTCATCCATCACTTTACCTCTTAGATGATAAGTCAGTGAAATGGGAAGACTTGCAATTAGTGAACTTGCACAGATCTTGCCCCCATTGACAAGTTACTCCAAGAGTTGACTCCTATTTCATATATCCCCTCAAGTTGGATCCTTTACAAGAGGATAATGAAAAAATAAAATAAAAGACCCAGGAACTTTTATCCGCTATTATGCTCATTAAAATCAAACCAAACAAGCAAAATTAGGAAAATGAGTTCAACAAAATAAACGAGTTAGTTCCAAGAAGTAGCCGGAGTTAGTTCCAAGAAACAACTGGAAATTCTATTAAGGTAAATATCCTAAGCACAATGAGCAATTGACCTATCCAAGAAAGTTTCAAGAGAAGGTTTTGTTGATGTCTAAATTTTAGTACAATTTAAAAAAAAAGAAAAGCAAGACAATAACCAAATTCATAAATAAACACATAACAAATTAAAAGGAGATAAGAAGTGATAAAAGGAGTTTCTATTTTAGTACGGGCTCTTGTACTTTTTGAGTAATCCTTAGCTCAAAAAAGTTATCTCGCATTTAATTCTTCAATATAACTCCCAATCCTCATTGGCGACATTTCTGGAACGTCCTTTCTTGGATTTTCTCACTGTTCCGAGCTAAAAATTAAGCTTGATGAATGTGAGTTCAACATTTGTTACTCTCGGTCATAGTTTTAGAATGAAAACAAAAATTGAGACTTCATATATCGTCAATCTAAAATCTGAAATGATGGAGGCTGAGTTGATGATTTAGGTCTCTGTTAGCGCTTGTCGTGTTGGAATGAAATGAATTGTTGTGGTAAACTCACATATAAACTAAGCAACTAAAATTCCCACCAAATGTTTGACAAATGCCCAAACCGAGTCCGTATAGATTAGTCCTTGATGCTGACCTATTTTGAATGTGTAATGAATGATATGTCACGTGTGATTGCAAATTTTTATTTTATTATGACTAAGCATGATTATCTTGCGCATTTTTATCTCCACCGAGATCAAATCTGAACAATTTCTTTATGATTGTGTTTGCTCGGTGTTTTTACATCTTTCAGCTGCGTTCAATGGAGATCATCGGCAAGTTACCGCTCAAAATTGACACTGAGGTATATTCAATTAGCCATATCTCACCTCCTCCATTGTTTCTTGTTCATGCAATAGTCGTATCTTTGATGAGTAGACAATGCTAGTGAGACCAAGATGAAGAAAAATTAGAGCCTAAAGCTACTTGTCAAACTCTGTAGAAGTGTCTGTTCAAAAAAAAAAAAGAACTCTGTAGAAGTGATGGTGGACAAGTCTATGAGGAAGGAGAGCAATGCCATGTAAATGCAACAGCAGGAGTTGTTTATTCAAATTGGAAATTCCTTACTTGGGAGATCAATTTGACTGGGATTCTTCTTGTTTCCATTTCAGTCGTTTGTCAGGTAATTTGGTTTCCATACTTGGTCAAAGTTCAGATTCTTTTACTCATGAGATGAACATTATCAGGCTATACTCTTGTTTCTCCTAGAATACCAATACTTACTAAGAGCTTTTATTTGGGAAAATATCTGACGTCTCAAGTAGAACAACAAATAAAAGCAAAGACAAAAAGATTCAGAATGTAGCCACAACAACTGCAACATAATGTGTGAACTTAATTACAAATATAATTAGTCAATTTTGTTGATATATAATTGTCAGCAAGTGTAATACTCTCAAGTTGCAACCTAGGCGCAAGTGTTCGAGCCCTTGAGCTATGGCTAGGGAGATTTGGTATAGGTTGTCCCATATGAGGTGGTAGCAACCTAGTTTGCTGTAGTTCTCTTCGTGTATGAGTTTTGTCGCGACCTAAATCCTCTTGCGGGGGAGGAAGCTATTAGGTTAGGGTATTTGTTAGCTTCAGGTTGACGGCCTTCTATTGACTTGGGTTTGATTAATTAAGCCTATGCAAAGTTAAACAAAGGAGTCGCCACTATCCTTTTTTAGGGGTCAACTAGAACCCCCAGTAAAATATGGAAGGATATTTTATTATTTACGTAACCAGAGAATGTGGACTCGAGGGTTTGATTACGTTAGCCCCAAGGCAAACGTACTTAATCTAATCATGTGCGAACTAACGCCATAACAACCCATCGAAGAAATCTAGGTTTAGTCATAACCGTTCTAAAACAAAGAAAATAACATCCAAGATATTGAGAGGCGCAACCAAGTATAATCACAGAGAAAATACACATGCATCCTACAATTGTCCCTAAAATAATAAAAATAAAAACCAAACAAAGAAACTATTATAAAGTTCTGAAGGCTTGCAAATATTGGGTTTCAATACTTTTAAAAGATTTTCCACTTTTTATTAAAATTTTCTGTTTTTTTTTAAAGAATCTTCTGAATTTTTTTAATGATTTCTGTAATTTTATGTTTCTTTCGGATTTTCTATTTTTAAATATTTTCTGAATTTTACAAAATTTTTATGAATTTTCCGAATTTTCTAAAATTTGTATGAATTTTCTGATTTTTCTGAAATGTTCTAATGTTTTCCCGAAATTTTTTTCAGTTTTTTATTATTTTTTCGATTTTTTAATTTTTACTTTTCATTTTATTATTATATTCGGGAGCGGGTTCGGACCGGGTCTACCCGATCCATAACCAGATCCGACCCAGGCCCTTTCGGTCCGGGTTAGACTAAAAAGGGGCTGCGTTACGGCCCACTTTGATTAATCCATTGGCCCATGAAAATTTTAAATTAGCCTACTCAAATCCAGCACAGCTCCCATTTGCTCTTCTCAGCCCAATCCTCATCATCCGGCCCATGATGCACCAGCCCACGGATCAGCCCGAAATTAAATTAAAAACAAAGCCCATTTCCTTATTCTATTTTTCTATTTTTGGTTTTTTCTCTTTTTTCTCTTATTGTTCTTTTTATTTTATTCTCTTTTCTTTTCCTTTTATTTGTCCTTTTTACCCCCTTTGGTCTTCTTCTTCCTGGCGTTCTCACGCCCGAAGCCTCCTTCTGCAGAGCCTTCGTCGGTGTTCGGGCCGGCGCTGGCTGACATCCAACCTCTAACCGGTCGTCGGCCCCTACCGCCACTCGTAGGCCGACCTTGCCCCGAATGGCCAAGCCGAGGCCAACTCCAAAGTCTCAACACACCCTCTCACCGTTCGGGAACACCACGCAACGCTTGGCCGCGTCCGCTCGATCAAAGAAAGGGGCCGTGACAACCATAGGTGAAACAACACGTCGAGCGAACGATCGGTCGAAGCCCAGGAACGCACACTCCCAACATAAATTTTCAGATCGAGTTTAGGCATTACGTCAAACATTTGAGGCGCGCTACACTAATGAGAGGTGTTTTTGGCTCAACTGGAGCTCGAACCATCCCGGGATCTTCGACACACGACAAACAAGACATCAGAAACAAAACGTAAGGCGATGCAGGCCGGAGCTCGCGCGAACCGGACGGCCACGAGCTCCGGCCTGGTGTACCCGAGACAGAGAGAACACACAAAGGCAGAGGGGACTTGCCTGGGCTTTTCTTCATTTTAGGTTCTGATGGGCTCAAAAATAAACAAAAAAATGGATGGGCTGAAGAAGAAATAAAAGGAATGGGCTGCAAAAGCATTAAAAAGAATGGGCTTCCCACTCGACTCTTTTTTTACTTATTTTTTTTTCGTTTTTTAATACTTTTTATCATTTTTATCTCACCTATTTATTCATTTTTATTTTTTTCCTTTTTATATATTTTTGTATTTTTAAAATTAACGGATACCCTAAAATCAGCAAAAATTTGGGTTTCAACAAGTTTCTTCAGAGATCCAATGGGCATGTACTCCAAGACAAGCCCTTTCGGTTTTGTGAATTCTTCACCATCTCCTTTTAGCTTGCTTAGGAGTTTCACTGCCATAAGATGGCCATTTGGGAGCTTCTCTTTGTACACACAACCCATAGCCTACTTGGCCTAGTTTTTCTTTGAATGAGTTGGTCATTCTCTTAATGTCAATGTAAGACAATATTCTTGTTGCTAAAATTCTGCAATTTTCGAAAATGACCTCAAATTTATGACTCTTATTAATCTTGCATTTCTGCTTGGAAATGATCTGTTGACGAAGATAGGCTAGGACTATTATAGTGACAATAAATGCACTGATTGATGCACCTGCGTAACCAAAGGAATACAAAGCATAAACAGAGATAATTATTTTCTTGGAGTTTTAGTAGTCCTAGTTTCTGTTAAACACTGGCCAAATGTGTGGAATAAAAAGCAAGACGAGGTTTTTGTGGTGCAAGGCGGCAAGGATCTTTACTTTGTTCATGAACCGCTCCACCCTCTGGTAGCTGCGCTCTCATAGAAGCAACTGACTGCTGCTTCTCACCCATCCCAGAGTCTTCCTGTGAGAAATATGTAGAAAATGTCTTGCAATCATCACCTGTTGGAACAGTGAATCGATATTTTCATTTTACGTGTTCGAAAATGTCCACATCCAAGTTCAGTGGAATCAGAAAAGTTATTTGTGGCTTCTTCGAGTTCGCTACAGGTGAAAGTAGGGACCCCGAGATAGACATTGCCGGCGTCCATGTTGAATTAGAGTGAGGATCTGAGGTGCTGTTTACAAAATGGGACTTCAAAGAAGCTTTCTTCCTTCTCAAGTGGATCGTTTCGGACAACAGGACCATTGCCAAGCAAACTGGGCTGAAGGAACCTGGGCCAAGTGGATCGTTTCGGACCTATTTTAATACCAGGCAAACAAAGAAATAATAAACCCTGTTTCATATAGTACTAGATCTCTTGTGCCAGCTATAAATGCACTCACTTTTTTTTTTTCTACTCTATTCCTACTCTAACACCTACTCTCAGATTTTTGTCATATCTCATTGCAAGGCGTGAGAATCGAAATTCACTCTTAAAACTAAATCGTCCCCATCCCAACCGCTGAGAATGTAGGGATTCGAAACCCCATCTTCTTATTCAAAGTTGGAAGGGTGGCCACTGGGGCAAACCCTAGTGGTTATAAATGCACTCACTTGGCTGACACATTTTTGTGGATTGTGATGTCGACAATGACGCTGAATTGTTGAGAAAACTAGGGTGAACGCGCTGGTCTGTGGTGAGGTCGGTTCGCAAACTTGAAAACCATGTCTTCACTTTTTTCCCGCTCCTCCAAAGAATTATTCACTCTTTCACGACAGAGAAAATGAATATGCACTAACAAATATTTTCCTCGGAGGAGGGGGAAATCAGTGTGCTAAAGTATTGTTAGTGTCCCCTTATTTTTCATGAAAGCTATGTATACATGATCAGCAGCTTCATGTCCTTCTCGGAGGTAAAAAGAAGGCCCTTGTTATTGACGTAGCATTGTTTTCTTTTCGGAGGATCCGCATATTCTGTCTTCTTACACATTCGAAAGTGAAAAGAAGGCCCTTGCTAGTGCCAATTCCTTTATTGTCTTGTGCTATCAACTGCTTAAACACGGCATGTTGACTTGGAAAGAGAGAATGAAAGACTTGAACACGACTCTTAGAAAAGCAAGGTAGAGACAACCGACCGATAAGTTATGTCATCCATGACTTCCTCTTGATGATGATGGGTCTTTGAACGTGAGAACCCGCAATTTTAGCGAACTTCCACAAATCTTGCCCCTATTGACCGGTAACTCAAAGAATTGACCGATCCAATTTTGCGGTGTCCCCTCTTGTGAACCCTTTCCAAGAAAACTCGTATCTACTCTTATGCTCACTAAAATCAAACCAGACAAGCAGGATGGGGAAAAAGGAAGTATGAAAAAGAACGGGATAAGTGGGCCTTTTAGAATACTATGCATCTCTGCTGAAAAAACAAACTCCAAGCAGCAGAGCAAGGAGGTCTATGAGAAAGTGTGAAATCACAGCAAAGGTTGTTCTTGGCATAGCCACGAAAATTTTGTAAGAGGTGACAGTGGCAACATGACTTACTAGAGAATTTGAAGAATTTGTCGCAGGATTTAAAACAGGATAGAAAAACTAATTTGAATCCATTTGTTGAATCTGCTGAAATACCGGTATTTTTAACAGTAAACCTCCATATATCGTCCAATATCATGTGCAAGCTAGACTGACAAAAACATTTTATTACCACATACATTCCTCCATATTCAGACCAGGCAATGAAATTGGTGACATCTCAACTTGCGTGCTGCAATAAATCTTACAAACAGCTATAAGGAAAATTTAAACATCAGCAACGGGAGCAGAACAACTGCTACCACTGCTGGCCCATTTTTGACATACTGAAACGGGAGAATGAGTCAACCGCATGTTCTTCAATAGCTGGACTTTGTCATTATTCATCGGAGATGGCACAAGGGCATCTTCACCCTCATCTGCATCGACAGATTTGTTCACAGCATTCTCATAACGCACAATAGCCTTCAGTTCTTCCAAAACCTCATTCATTGAAGGCCTTATTTCCTTGTCCTGCTGCAAGCACTGGAAAGCCAGCTCTGCTACTGAAGTTGTCATCCTACGAATTTCACTATCTGACTCAAATCCTAGGGTCGGGTCAATCAACTCGCCAAGTGCACATTTCCGGATCTTGTTTATGGCAAAATTGGCCAAACAAATCTCATGCCTCTCTCTGCTTATGTCCACAGCTGGCTTGGATGATATAAGCTCGATGAGAACAACTCCAAAGCTATAAACATCACTCTTCTCAGTGAGCTGGAAGCATTGATAGTACTCAGGGTCCACATAACCTGGAGTCCCTTGAGGAGCTGTTGAGATATGAGAGACATCATCCGGGAATAGCCTTGAAAGCCCGAAATCTGCAACTTTAACGCCAAAATTCTCCTCGAGAAGAATGTTTTTAGTTTTCACATCACGGTGGATGATTTCTGAAGCATGGAGGTAAGTTAGGGCAGTAGCAGTCTCTATGGCGATATTCATACGGATTTGCCATGGCAATGTAGGAGATGAGTTTGCTCGCTGGCTGTGGATATGATCAGCAACTGTGCCATTCGGGATGTACTCATAGACGAGTAGAAGTTCATGGCTGTGGCGAGAAGTGCAACCGTACAGAGACACAAGGTTTTTGTGCCGTAAACGGGTTAGGATTTCTACTTCATTTATAAATTGCTTTACCCTGCGGTGGCTGTGCTCGTATAGGCGCTTCACTGCTACTTCCCTCCCATCCCGAAGTTTTCCTGTCAAAAGAGGTTGAAGGATGCGTGTTTAAGGATACCCTTTAGTCCCTTAACTGGGAAAAACATGGAGGAACCTTTTCTTACCATAGTAAACAGTTCCGAAACCTCCATCTGCAAGTTCGTTGGAAGAAGCAAAATTATTTGTGGCTTCTTCAAGTTCGCCACTAGTGAAAATGGGGACCTCAAAGTATACACTGCTTTCCTCCGTGTCTGGACCAGAGGCAGGACAGGGAGTGATGTTCTTCAGATGTAACTTAGAAGCATACTTCCTTCTCAAGTAGATCATATAGATGAATACGCTAAGGGCACTGACTGAGACTCCAATTCCGACACCTGATATGCAAGGAAATTTCAATCTTGCTCTATGGGTTACTGCAGAGTAGGTTAATCGAAGGAAACTTGCACAGAAAAGGGACATCGTTGAAAAAACTGCTTCCAATCTGTCAGATTTCTTGCAACTGAATTATGCGGTTTACCAGGACTTAGGACATCGTTGGAAATTGTGATCCATTTTGTCTAAAACTTACTAGAAATTTGAAGATTGATATTAGCTAGAAAAGTCAAGAAAAATCCTTAAAAAATAAAATCTAGCTTAGGCAACAAAGAAAAGTGTAGAAACACAAATGTAGAAGTCTCTAGAGGAAGAAAAAAGAAAATGACAGCATTCAGGAGAAGTCCAGAATCTTCTAAGGCAGCTATACTTAGTCAGTGGAAATGCCTAAAAAAGGCCACAACCCATTGATGTAATAGAGTGTGAAGAGCATGAAAATATACTTCATATCATGAAGCTCCTCCACCAACACTTCCTTCAGCTATTATAAAATTATTTTCATAAACTAGTAAAACTATTCTTGTCCCATAAGAATTTGTGTTTATCCCTTGAACTATGCTATCCCGTCCCTTGTCCATCCTCTATAAACTATATCATACACTTGCACATGACATCACTAATTAAAAACTATCATCAATACTAAACGATGCTTCCGCAGCGCACACATCCAAAAAAATTTTAACAGCATGCGTTTTTATTAAATGAAAAACGAAACGTGTGTTAAACATGGTTGAAGGAAAAATTTCAAGAAAAAACCACTCAAGTAGCTAAAGGTTCCACATTGTTGAAGCTATGCGAGTTGGTAAAATGATGGAAATATCAATTGAAAGCCAGCCTGATTTCCTTTTATATCCGTTTTGCATTGGAAGATTTCTGCTTGCATAACAGTCAGAAATTCAAACTATCCAACTGTAATTTTGCATACCAACCAAAAAAAAAAAAAAAAAAAAAAAAAAAAAAACAACTGTAATTTTGCTTAGTTCAAGTCGACAAATAGTAAATGCAATGCATGAATAGTAACAATATTTGTATTTACCTAGTCTTATCTTCAGCAATAAACCACCGTTTCCTGCACAGACGTTGATAATCAGTTTGATGAAAAATTTCCACATATAGGATAGATACTTCACGATTCAGATTCACAAACTAGGATACATAGAGTATAGGATGTGAAGGACAACTGGAATCATTGATGAATCTCATTAAAGAGATCTATTCTTTGACCGGTAGGAGTACTTTCTTGTTTAGATGTGTGTTTCACAGCAGTGCCTTAGGAGGCACCAATATTGCACTATGAACCTAGGAGAAAAGAATTCGCCTCCAAAAGTAATTATTATCCTCATTATCGTGGATCGCAAAATAATATCACCTTGGTCAAATAACAAGATCATCTATTTAATTGCAGCCAGTTTTTGATGGACGAGCCTCACTAAGCTTGGAGACACGAGAGGGCATAGTAGCCCAAAAACTTTGTGGCTAAAACAAGAAGACGTTGGAGTGAAAGATCCAAATTTTATCCTTTCTGTGGTTGTGGCCCCTTTTCATTGTTCATTTTAACATATCAGGAGCATGAGATTTCATAGCTTTGGGTTGGGTTCAGGATTCTTTACAAAGATCTACTGTCAGATCGTGCATGGAAATCTACTGTCAGATCGTTATGCATAGCATGGAAATTGCATGGATGACAGACATGAACAACTCATGGAGGAATCTCCCTAGGTTATTAACAATCTCCTCTTAGACATGCACCTTGAAAGACTTTTAAGATTAGTCCTTCTTGATACCCAAAAAAAAAAAAAGTCCGTCAGGATGAAAAACAGTTGCAGTCCAAAAATAACATTCTTTTGTTTGTCAATCACCAGTAATATTGTGGCCAAAAAGGGAAAAAAAATTGCCAGTAATAAGAGCTGCTGCTACTGACGAAACATGACTCTTAGACTAGCGTCTAGTATCTTCTAATGGATTCATAAAAACTCAGGGAAAAGAAAAGAATTTCTTATCGCAGCAAGTCCTGTGAAACTTACCAGCATCACAATTTTCACGACTAGATCCATCAGAGCAATAACAAACAAAGTCGTTGTCATTTGATCTGCCACATCGGCCTCCACTGTGTATGCACTTGGCACAACCCTTATTGGTCAACAATGTCCAGTTCAATGCGAACCCATCCTTCAGGAGCTCCCTGTAGTCAACACTATTTATGGTTGGGTTGGGGATTTTCTCCTTCAGTTCAACTGGTATTCTACTGCTTGAATTAAAGTCTCCATCCTTCCGTACTGCCCATTCTTCCCCATGTGTTAGCACAACAAACGTGTAATTTAATTGATCAGAAGTGCAATTTAGCCGAGATTGAGGCAAATCTGTAGAAAATGTATCAGTGCAGCCATAGAAGAACTTTAGGTAATACCGTGCACTGGATTTCTGCAAGAGATTATAGCGATCACTATAAGAGGTGTTGGGACGAGGAACAAAGCAACCGGTGTCATTCATATACCGAGTTGCTAACCGAAAGGATTGCTTCTCATAAGAGATGCTTCGGATGGAGAAGACGCCATACATAATTTCCCCTCCTTCACATCTAACCTCGAAGCCGGGGTAGCCACAAAGTTTCTGCCCACTTCCAGCAACATAAAAGGGATAGCTTATGGTCGGACCACTCCTGCTACACCTGGTGGCCTCACAATCCTCATATTTCACCGGCTGAACTGTTTCCACTAAGACGGCCATAATGAGGATATGAAACCTGACGTATCCTAAAACCCTGGTGATAGTGAGATGAAAGTGCAGACCCATCTTCTGATTCAACAAATGTGGTTCTAGCATATAGTACAGCCACTTATATATAAAGGTGCTTTGCTGGTGAAGAACATCAGCATCGACAATAATATTAATTTCATTTTTGGCTTTGTCTTATTAATATTCTTGCTGATTAGACACGTTAGTTGACTTGGAAAGGGAAAAATGGAAGAGTTGAAGGAAGAGACTAACTTGGTGGTAGCGGGGACAACCTCAAGTGAAGAACAAATTTTGGGTCTCCCTTTGGTCGGCGAAATCTGAAAGCCTCCTCCAATCAAGGAACTTGCATGCATCTTGACCCCATTGACCACAATTTAAAGAAAAAAAAAAGACTTGACTCTTTGAATTTGGACTCATTTATGCGTCAAATTGAACTCTTTTGAAGGAATAACGTGCCAACCGTAATATTTGGTCCCTCTTTTTGACTTGGTCAAAAGTGGGCTTTTTTTGAAAAAAGAGAGAGAGAGAGAGAGATATACAGGGAAAACCAGAGCACGCCAAGAAACAGAGAAGAAAGGAACGAAAGATTGGAGAGGAAAGGAAAAGGAAAAGAGGACTTTTCGTGTACACACCATGGAATTCTTGTCAAGCCAGATCTATTTAACGCCCAGTAGGATTTACGCCATTTGTTTGTCTTATCGAGGTAGTTTTCAAAATTATGGCATAAATTTAAAGTTATACCAACTTTTAACTGCGAAACTTGATTTTGGAGTTGTTAGACCCTGAAATTACATGGAGATCATAGATGAGGGTGTTGTGAAGTCATGAGATTTGATGGGAGTTGATTTGAGATAATGATTTAATCGAAGTGAAATTTTAGAATTTCACATGCGAACTTCTCGATGCGAATAATTTTAAATAATCACTTTGGGCGACAATTTGTTGACACATGAGGGTCAATTTGTTAGCAATTAAGTGTAGTTTAGCCGATCGGTAGTTAATGTAGTGTTTGTAGTTCTTAATAATACCACCTAGAGGAAGGTCAATAGGTGATTTTAAGAAAAACTTGACTATCTATTGCAGAATTATAAACACTAGGTTAAATTTAAGTGGAATGACAAAAAGGAGTTGATTTAAGTGGGCATTGCGCTCTTATCAGACAAATATGGAAGAAGTAGAGACATAGAAAATGATGTACTTAGATTTTTTTAGGAGTCTAGCTTAGTGTGAGTCTACGTCCACTTTTCCCAACTAATAGCCTCCTGATTAGATTCCATTAAAAATCTTATAAGTAATTACAATAGTATGTACTATTTATAGTTAAAGCATTTCTTCTCAAAGCTAGTGCTGCTTGAGCTCAAGCATATAGATCTCACTATCACAATCCTAAGCATAAAATATCATACCAATAAACTTCTCAAAATACTACAATTTTCACTGAACTCAGAAAATAATAAAATGTAAAGCTTTCTCTATTGATCGAATTGCTTGTCTCAATTGATGCTTCTTGATTTCTTTAGCGTTTGTTGATCTCGTATTATACTTCATCTTCTAGAATCTCAGTCTTCTCTCCTTAATCATAAAATTTTGCTTTGATAAAATTGTTGCTCTAAAACAACTCCCATCAAAACCCATAACTCTACAATGTCATAATTAACAATTTTCATGCAATTCCAAAACTCAACGATTCAAAAATTGGACTTCACAGCTCAAATTTGCAAAAACTTCGAAGCTAAGTTTAATTCTGAAAACTTCTTTGATTAGAAGAATGAAAAGCGCTAACACTAACCATACGTTGCGATATGTAATTGATCTGTCTTAATAAAGCCTCCTTGGCGTGTACTCGAAACACCTCCTTTCCTTTCTTCTTCTACTTTCTTTTCTTTCCTTTCTTCTTTCTCTCTTTCATTTTCTCCTGTGCGCTCATCTCGGCGTTAGAAAGCTGAAGTCCACTAATCCTTTTTTTTTCTTTTTTTCTCTTTTTTTTTGGGGGGCACTTTGACTTAGTCAAACAACTATAACGGTCTGTGGTGGAATGTGATCAAATCAATTTCAAGGCTCGTAAATAATGTTTGTATGTCCTTTCTCACGATAGCAATCTCCGTTTGAGTAAACAGGTGTTAAAGGTCTTTCTCTTAGCTTTTTACATAGCCTTCGTTTAACATTAAGAACAAATTGGCTTTTCTAATTACCGTCCCCATTAGACTGAAAATGACAGAAGGAAAGTGGATTTATCTCCTGCTGCATACAATTACTACGTACGATGGACTGTGTTTCAATTTCCTGAATGTTCTAAACCTTTTCCGTCATAGTCAGGGCATGGTAAAATCTACCACTGTGTCATGTTAATAACCCCGGGGAACCGTTGCGTCCATTGTTTTCTCATTTTTTTTCTTTGTCATATTTCCCCATTGGTCGTCAATTGCCAGCCACAGGTGAGGACACCCTCACCCTCACCCAGATATAATGTTGGGAAAAACTAGTGAGGGCATGAGAGCCCTTGTCTATGGCTGGCTACCGACGCAAAATCAAGAAAACAAAAAGAAGAGAATATATATATACATACATTAACATCAACGCTAGCCGTCCTCAATGATTTTTAACTAAAATTGACTAGATGGACTATATTGGAAATTATCACAAATTTTAAAATTGAATTGGCAAGATAAAAAAGTTTAGGACTAAATCAGCCATCGCACAATAGGTTTATGAATTTTTAGATATTTTCTTTCTTTTGGTCGAATACTTTTCCTACTTTGTTGAAGTACTAATAATTTGTCTCAAGAAGACACGCACATATTTATATAGTCTGACGTTGCTCATTTATTATGCTTAGAGTTATTAGAGCGATTAGAGCGAGATGATCGTGGAAGAATAGTTGTGAAATTTTTAAGTCTATAACGAATCTAGAAACCGAGGAAATTAAAAAACATATTGAATTCTCGGTGGTCTTGCCGTCATGTACAACAGCTGCCCAAGGTGCAAATTCTCGTTAAGATGCTTTCTGCAATTACTAACATGGCTTTATATAACTTTTGCCGGCTTGAAAAAAATACGATAAGTAAAATTACTGAAGTCTTCTTAGCTAACTATCTTTGTGTACGAGTTGCTCATTGGATTGAAAGGTTAGATGTGCTCACAGGATGAACTTAAATTTTACACAACCATGGACATTGAAGTGGTTGGTGATGATCTTGACGGAGAAGACAAATAGGGCTTGGGAGGAACCCAAAAGCAGTCAACACTACCTCTAAAAATATCCACCTCCTCACTCATTGTTGGCCTAATTGAAGGTTTAGTTTGTATACACCACAAGCTCACTAATAACATCTTTCTAGCTTTCTCTCTATCTCCTTCATTTGTTACATTCTGCAGTCCAAGCTTTTCTCGAAGTACACGGAAAACTTGAACAAGATGTTGAGAAGAGCAAAGCAGGGACACCTAAATGAGCAATATCTAGTGTCATCCATCACTTTCCTTTTTGCTGATGATAGTTTTTTTTTTTTTTTTTGGGGGTGGGGGGCAGTTGGAGGTGGGTTTCAAAACTGATGGTAGGTATCTAATATGTAACATTTTGCAATAAGTGAACTGGCAAAATTCTTGCCCCCAAGAAACTTTCATCCTCGTGTATGTTTACTAAATATCCAACTTGATAAGCAAGATTAGGAACAGGAAATAAATAGAAGAAGATAATAATAGGAGTCTGATGGAAAAACAATCTTCAAGAAGCAGCAGAAGGAGGTCCATGAAACAGTGCGATGGACATAATGGACGGAAGTTTAATGGAAATTTTGGCTGTACTGGAGAGACAAAAAAAAAAAAAATCGGATATTGATGTCATATGAAAAAGGGTCAAGAATTTTTTATGGGATTTTTCCCAAAAATTGAACGTGTTCGTTGGTATAACCCAGCAACATTATTATTGAAAGGGGATGGTGACTAGGCAGCGCGAGTTATTTCTAGAGAAGTAGAAGAACGGTAAAGAAGAGTAGATAACTAATTGGAATCCTTGTGCTGAACCTGCTCGTGTTTTTACGCCTTGGTTTTCTTCGCAAACCTATGTACGCATTTATCTGGTTCATATATTGTCGTACCCCAACTCTACGAGAGCGGGGGAAATGACACAACGTGCTTCGAACGTTGTCATAGTTGCTTTTTTACTCAGTCAAGGTAAGGCCCATTAAAAAAAAAAGGATAGAAGAAATAAAAGGGTCAAAAAAAGACACTTAGACCGAGAAAACGTGCGAAGTAAAAAGAGACGGAAAACAAAAGGGAAGAAAGAAAGAGAAAGAAGAAGACGAAAAAAGGAAAGGGAGATTTCGTGTTCGTGCCGCGAACAACGTGCTTCGGACGTTGTCATGGTTGCTTAACTTCAAAGTTTTGTAAAATTCAAGTCGTAAAGTGTTAATTCTTGAGTAATTGAGTTACGATATTTCATGAAAATTGTAGTTTATTGTAAAGCTGCGCTGATGATGAACCAGCCAACTCCTTTCCTTCCCCTCTCTCTCTATCTCTCCGGTCAGAACCAGCACCCCCCGCTCTTCCTTTTCTTCACTGCACGCCCGCTCAAACCTCCCTCGCTCCCTCCCAATATATCGTCGGGCATGCTCCTTCGCTTGCTCCTCCAAAGGGAATCTTTTTGTTATGCCCGCTAAGGGTCTTCTAGAAGGCCTTGGATCAGCTCAAGTCACCTGCTGTTGCCTGTCGGACCTCTCGCTCATGGGCGCTTCCTTCTCCGTTCCTCTCCTTGCGTCACCCGCACGTTAGTTGTGCGAGGGCTAATTCCAAAAAAAAGCACCAACTTTAGGTCGATGGACAAATCTGGCCAAAATTTTTTTTTATCTCATGAAAAAGCACAAACTTTAGGTCAATGGACAAATCTGGCCCTAACTTTTTTTTATCTCATAAAAAAGCATAAACTTTAGATTAAGTAACAATTCTGGCCCCATTTTTGTTTTGTCTCATAAAAAATAACAAGCTTTCACTCCTATTTAAAATCTAACCCTTACCATTAACTTTCTATTTGAAGTTAACCTTATTTCAAGAGAAAAGGTTCTAGTTGTGAGGTTGGTGGATCTCATCCATGGTTTCTCTTGACAGGCGGTGATCTACAGTTTCATATTACGACAAAACAATAAAGTCTAGCGAGAGAAATTCAATCGGGAGATTTTTTTACTTGCTAGCGAAATATAGGAAATGGCATAGTTTCACTATTATTCTTCAAGCTATAGCTCAAACAAGAAGAAAATAGATGGTGTTAGCCAACAAGTGCACATGGATTAAGGACAATCAATGAATATAAGTTAAGGGTGGCCATATTTAGGATTCAAGTGAAAGTTGATGATTTTTTTTCCAAACAAAAAAAATTTGGGCCAAAATCATGTCACTCGACCTTTTTACGCTTTTTACAAGACAAAAAGAGTTTGGGCCAAATTTGTCCATTGACCTAAAGTTGGTGCTTTTTTACGAGACAAAAAAAAGTTTTGACCAGATTTGTCCATTAACCTAAAGTTGGTGCTTTTTTTTGGAATTAACCCGTCGTGCGAAAGGGAAACAAGAGAACGTGTGGGGCTGGTGGGCCTCTTCTTTTAATTTTCTCCGATGGGCTCTAAAAAGACCCATTAAAACGTAAACAAAACGGGGCCGAAAGCAAAAGGAAGATGGGCCATGGGAGAGGAGCTGGGCGCGTGGGCCATAAGACATAGAAGAAATTAAAGCAGTGGGCTGGGCACAAGGGCTTGGCAAGTCCGAATTTTGTTAAATAAAATGGACTTCGAATTTATTTTTTATTTCCTCCCTTTTATATCTCTTTTTTTATCCTTTTTTTTTTTTTTACAAAAAATAGATACTTGAACGGTCAACTAAATTCGAGTATCAACAATTGTAAAGCTGAGGCTTTTGATGAGAGTTAATTTGAAACAACAGCTTAGTCAGAATAAAAATATTAGGATTTCAAGTGTGAGCTCCGCATTGTCAATTGCTTAAATAATCATTTTTGGTGATTGATTTATTGACGCATAGGAGCTTTTTTTTTTAATTAGCATTTAAGTTTACTCTAGCTGATTGGTTGTTGAGGAATAATTTTATTTGATTTTAACATTATTTTCTCATTTAATAAATGGTATTGCGAGTTTAATTGTTCAAGTAATTCGTGTTTTTTGGTCGTTGGTGTTTCGAAGTGAGTAGTATTATCTCTTTTTTAATTTTGTGAAACTCATATTTCGTAAGTAATATGAATTATATATAGTACGAATTATGAAATGGAATTGTTGTTGCATGAAAAGTTGGATCAAACATTTACTCCCTCTCAGAACTTGTGAATGGTTTGAGAATGGTTTTGAGAAAAATATTGTAAAAAGATGTGTATATGTATTGTGTTACAAACTAGTCTATAAAATGAATTCAAAAATTATCTGAAAAATGTTTTACAAAAAGTATATTTAACGGAAGAGGTGTATTTTGAAAAAAATTATTTGTTTGATTTGGAAATGTATATTGGATTGGAATTCTGATATTAAAGGATGTTGTATTTATATTTAGTATGACTGTAAACCTGGTGAGGGATTTGTAGGTATGTATACCGGTTAAAGATATTCTTAAGAGCCAAGTCACAGCTTTGTAGATGGAGACTTTACCAAGGAGAGAGTTTTGATTGCATTATCACCAAGCGTTATATCGTAACCATAATAGTATATCGAACAATAAATTAGTTATTGGAATCAACCATTGATGTGGTTCTTGATATAGATGAATCAATAAATTTAACCATTGATGTGATGATGATTAAATGAGGTTTTTTTTTTTTCATTAATATGAAGCTTTATTGATAAGAAACAACACATATATGATTCAATATGTATTGATTTACTTACATATATAATGGTTATCGATTTATTTTCAAGAGATATATTACTCAATGAACTATGATTGCTCATTCCACTAGTCTTTCATGTTTTCAAGTTTCTCGAGTAGCAATAAATAGGGTGAGATCACTATCGATAGAGAACTTTCCAGAGTCGTATTTGGGTATGGCTTAAGAAAGCTGTATATATAGTTGTTTATAGTTTGTGGAATTGGCTGAGTTTTAGTTGTACATATTTTGTTTTATGAATTATAGAAATTCTGATGTTGTAACTAACTTGTTGATTTATATATATATATAACCAACATTAACTTGTTATCAAAATAGACATCTCCATCTATAATTTTGATAAAGATTAGAGTTGCAAAATCCCTTGTAATATACATCTCCAACTAAAAAGTAAACCCAACAAGTAACATTTTAGACATATATCCAACCATTTCAACTCTTACCCAAAATTTAACTATCGAAAATTACTCTTCGATATCACTCTTACTCTATCTATCGCTATTTCAAGAATCTAAGAGGATTCGGAATGAATGGAGAGGGCAACTACAGCTCATTGAATAGTTGTAAAGTAATACCACAAACTTCATTATCCTAAATTCAATAAAATAGTTATATCATTTTAATAAAGGTTTGTACATATCGAATCAATCAACAATATCAAAATAAAATAAATGATCAATTCCATTGATCAGCCTCCATCAAATTACACATTAATGATCCATTCCATTAAAAGCAAGCAAAATTTTCTCATTGGCTAGATTTCCATCAATATTGCTAGTGACTCGATTCACAAGGATATTCTTAACAGTAGGCATACCCATTACCACTAAACAGGTCTTGAACATAGAGAAAATAAGTATCCAACCGCTAACATCAATCTCTCACAATTTTATGTAGGATAAGTGCATAGGGAGTCTCTAAACTTGTTATTAAAGTGTAATTAAATCAAAGAACTTTTAAAAAGTGCAATCAAATATTAAAACTTATCAGAATGGTCTAATCAAGTCCTTCCGTTAATTATACTTTTTGAAAATTTTAAGATTCAATTGCCCTTTTTGAAAAGTTTAAGGATTTAATTGCACTTTGTGAAAGTTTTATGACTTTATGACTTTATTATACTTTCATAACAAGTTTTAGGAATAAATTGCATGTTTTGAAAGTCTTATAACTCAACTGCATTTTCATGACAAGTTTTAGGACTTCTAGTCCACTTATTGTAATAAAATTTTCAACCAAGTCTTATAAATAGGGTTCGCAACCCAAATCCGATAACCTATGATAGTTCAATTTATCAAGTATAATACATTTCATCAAACATTTTTCTAATCGTTTTAGAATTTATTGCATAAATTTGATTCACAAATCATTATAAATAACCTTTCACAATTCTTTTCGTTTACCCTTCTTAAACCTTTTCTCAATTGATCAACTCACAAACTACATCAAGAAATGCTTTACTTTGCCATTTCATATAACAAACAGGACAATAAATTCCTTTGAATTTATGCATTAAAATGTTTTAAATATCAAGTTTGCCTTTTGATCAAATCATAACTTGCACATAATATATCTAATCCTTACGACTTTTAAATATGAACACACAAATTCATAGAGTAGATCAGCACCGCTCATCTAAAAATCTAAATCAAACAACCAAAGAGTAAAATCTAATTCAAACAACCAAAGTTATCTCTAGCCCACAAACTTCAAATCTTATCGATTAAACAATAAGCCATGTTAAAACTCAAATAAAATAACTACCTTAATTATGACTCGATTATGTAATGCTATTTCAAAGTCAAAACGTTCACCACAAGTTTACAGAAAACCTCAAGAACGGCCAATCATGATAAATAACCAATCATAATAACTACTCATACGATAAATAGCCATACGCACGACAAACTTTCTCATGCCATATTTCATTTTGGGCTTACTGTTAAAATAAAGCTTCTTTGAAGTACTAAATGATCTTCGACAAAAAAAAAGTATTAAAAAGATCCTAAAATGCTTTATTGGACGCTGCGAAATGGAGTTAATCTTATCAGGATATTCAAAGCGCCACATGGGGTACTGGGTTCCTGCCTATGAAGCACGTTGTCCGTGCTTCCGTGTCGTGTCCAACACGTGTCGGAGCGTGTCGGACACGTCGACACGCTCGGACACGGTCGGACACGCGTTGACCGCGTGTCCGACTTTTCGACACACGGTCAACATTTCTCGACACGCGTCGACACGCGTGTCTGGAAGCCTGACGGAGGGTGGAGGCCAGGGAGGGCGAGGGAGAAGAGGCCGCGAGCGACGGCGAGAGACGGGTAGAGGGCGAGGGATTTATTTAAATAAATTGATTCTAATTTTTATTGATTATTAGTTTCATCAATAATTTTTGTTAAAGGTAAAAACATGTTTCGCATTAACTATAAATATATTTTTCGAATTTTTAATGAATTTATTTATTAATATTATTAGTGTATTTATTATAGGCTCTTTTTTTAATTAATTAATTATTTATGAATTTGAATTAAATTAATTAAAAATAAAAATATTCATTTAATATACAATGTGTCGCAACGTGTCGAATTCTTTATTTTTAAAATGACGTGTCGACGTGTCGTGTCGTGTCGGACACTCGTGTCGTGTCCCGTGTCGGTGCTACATAGGTTCCTGCTCAGTTTCCTCTTCTTTTTTTCCTTGGCTCTCCTTTTTGTCGATGGTCTCCCAGCCGAAGTAAAAGAACCAAAGCTCATAAAGAAATGGCCTTATGGGTTTTGGCATCACTTGGGCTTGTGGGACACTTGGACTTGGGCTTACTATTTTATTTTCTTTAAAAGCCCAGTTTATAGCTATAAAGTGTTCAATCTAGATGACAAAAGCGATTTCTCCCCATCTAAGGTCCTTCATATTCTGACCCAACAATGAAAATGTTATTTGCTCAAAAAAAAGGAAAAAAATGTTAACATCACAACTTGCATCAGGATGTGTGCAAAGTGGGCGTGGAATCTAAGGCCTCATTTCCTTTTCTCTGCTGCAAGCCAGCTTGGCCATCTCGCCCAATGGCCTACCAATCCTCCAAAACCTCACCCGTTAAGAGACCTCATTTCCTTGTCCTGCTCCAAGCACCGGAAAGCCAGCCCAGCCACTGAAGTTGTCATCCGATTAATTTCGCCGTCGGACTCAATTTCTAGAGTCCAGTCGATCAATTCGGCAAACCCACATCTCTGAATGCTATTGACAGCAAAGGTGGCCTAAGTATTTCCGTGCCATTCTCTGCTTGTGTCCACAGCATGTCCAGTGTCCACAGCCAGCATGGATGACATGAGCTCCGGGAGACTAGCTCCAGAGCAGTGAACGTCACTCTTCTTAGTGAGCAGGTAGTTCTGGTGGTACTGGGGGTCCCCATAATTTGGAGTCCCTGGAGGAGCTGTCCAGTTAAAAAACACATTTTTAGCAAGGTTAGAATATTCCTTGAGTTTAAAGGCTTGAACAAAACCTGACCCGAAATAAAATGTCACACCCCAAAACTACAAGGAATGGGAATGACATGGCGAACCTTCCATGAATTATATATATCTCAAGCCATATATATACGCATATCAGATAACTAACAAGTTTGTTGCAACATTAGAGTTTCTATAATCCACCAAAAAGAAATATACATTTAGAACTCAACTAGTCCAACCACTAGCAAAGATTATATACACCACTTTCTTAAACCATACCCAAAATAGAACTCCCAAAAGTTTTTTAAAAGCGCTCTCGTCTTACTAGTTGCTAACCCTGGGACCTGAAAACATGGAAGATGAATGGAATAAGCAACCATAGCTCAGTGAGTAGTATATATATCATAAAAGCATATCAAGCTTCCGCATTACACATTTAAAACTCAAGGCATGACTCGTTATTGCCAAACAAAATATGATAACTTGCAAGAACAAAATGTGTTAAATGTTACCTCAACTTAGCTATATCAAATAGCCAAATTTTCCATTCATCCATAATAATAAAACCAGCATGAACTCATCCTATCTCATATCAATGGTTCATTCCACATTCAATATCCAAACTCAAGGCCCTAGAGGTGACTCCCATGAAATTGCATTATCGTGTAGCACTTAGCCCTCGACCACATATAGCAATAGTATAAGGCCCTAGAGGTGGCTCCCATGAAATTACGTTATCATGTAACACTTAGTCCTTTACTATGCATGTCAGTATTACAAAGCCCTAGAGGTGACTCTCATGTGACTCAAGTCACCATGTAGCACTTAGCCCTTGACTACAAGGCTCTAGAGATGACTCACACGAAATTTCGTTGTCGTGTAGCACTTAGTCCTTTACTACCACACATTTGATTTCCTCAACATAACACATATCATGTTTCGATAGTCATCACATAGCCACATCAATCGATTGTATCCAAAACAGCATACATAACCTTTCAAGAGAAGGTTTGTCGAATCACCTCACAATAACTCAAAATTACCGAGCATTATATCCATCAATATATAGCAAATAGATCCTCATTTCCTCACAAGTATATGTCGGTTAATCTTACTTTAGTACATGAGTTACACAAAACCAAAGATGACATTAGCACTACTCACCTGGGGATGCCCCAAAATCAAATAACGTGTGTGTTATTTGATCCTTCGATCTCGCGATCCTACCAAATGAGCGAGAATCAACATTAAGTTTAAGTAGCACGCCACATCAACCACGAAATGGCTATATTATGTCTAAATGTTAACAAAACGACTTCTATGCGCTAATAAATCGCATACCCAAAATAATTATTCAAGCCGTTTGTAACACGACACTTGAGTGTGAAACTTAGTTACACTATAACTTTCTCTATCGAACCCCGTTATTAACATACTTATAGTCAATAGAGGGCTCTTCTATCATACTACAATAATCCCAACTTGACAGTCCCAAAATCAAACCGAAAATTAACAAAATAAGGGCTCGAAACTGCTGGACGCACACTGTTCACTGTGCGCGGGAAACTTCAAAATTTTGTTTCGAGCAAACCGTAAGTTCAAATCACGATCCGTAAAATCCCACGGCTCCACAACACCCTAAACTATCATTTCTACAAAAATACGCGGCTCAACGACTCCAAAATTGGACTTCGCCGCTCTATTTTCCAAATATTTCGAATTGGAGCCCTAAACCCGTAAATTGCTTCGATTGGACGAATAATGGGCCTAATCTCTTACCGGGTGCTGCGTTATAAGATTGAACCGACTTGGCAAGGCATCCGTGGCATGCACATGCCAAAAACCCTTTCTTCTTTTCCTCCTTCTTCTTCTTCTTTTTCTCCCTTTTCTGGTCGAGGGAGCTCTCTGCTGTCCTTTTAACCGAGCCCTCCCCTCCCTTCCTTTTTACTTTTTTGACTTTTCAACTTATCTTTCTTTTTCTTCTTTTGGGCCCCACCAGCCAAATATTACATAAAATTTCCGGTATACCATATGTGGTGTGCTTAATTAGGAAAGTCCGGATTCTTGCCGTTTTGGCGCGTCAAAAACAAGGAAGTCAACTTCCTATTACAATTGGCCAAATTCTTCGGAGATTATTACAAAAGAAGTTTCCTCAATTGGATCAAAGAATGGGCTCACACTCTTATATATATTGAGTTTGTGAGGATCTTTCTTTTCCCTCAAAAGGACTTTTTTCATGGTTTTGGGTGCTGTTATTTATGTATGTGTGCGATGACTTCATGAAGTGGCTGACACATCCTGGACTAATTTCTTTGCAAGGTAATTCTCATAGATTAATTTAATTGAACAATTGTGTGAGGCTAAAAATTATGGGTTTGAGTGTAACGGATGACCGAAAAATACATTAGAGACTGAGCAGTTGTAAACTAAATTTTTTGACTAATTTTGCGGCCATTTTTCTACACATAAATTTCGTGTGTTTTTTTTACTGTTCAGAGATTATCTTTTCCAGTAATTTCCTTCTAAGATTTGAATTGCAAGATCAATTAATTGTAGCATCATTTCGCAACAAGGAAAACCCACAAAAGCCCCCAAACTTGATATTTTGACGCCAAAATCACTTGTCAATAATAATTTTACTTGTTTGTCACATCACGGTGGATAATGTCCGAAGCGTGGAGGTAGACTTGTGCGGTAGCAGTCTCTATGGCGACGATGTTCATACGGACATGGCGTGGCAGTCACGTAAGGACTGACTTGACACTGTGGATATGATTAGCCACCGTGCCATTCATAGACAAGAAGTTCCCAGCTGTGACAGATGTTCAGCCGTAAAGCAGGATGAGGTTTATGCGGTGCAAACGGCCAAGGATCTCTGCTTTATTCATGAACTGATCCACGCTCCGGTAGCTGCGCTCTTGTAGGAGCAATTGGCTGCTGCTTCTCGCCCATTACGGAGTCTTCCTGTGAAGAATTTGTAGAAGACGCCTTTCAAGATAAGCAATCCTCACCTGCTGGGAACAGTGAATCGACATTTTCATACCGTAGAAAACGGTTCCGAAATCTCTGCGACCAGGTTTAATAGAAGCAGAGAAGTTATTTGTGGCTTCTGCGAGTTCGCAACTTGTGAAAATAGGGACGCCAAGTGAGACGCTGCTCTCTTCCATGTTGAATTAGAGTGAGGATCTGTGGTGCTGTTTCCCAAATTGGACTTCAAAGAAGCCATCCTCCTTTCCAAGTGGATCTTATCGGACAACAGGACATTGCCACATTGCCCAAGCTTCCTATTCCAATACCTGACGAACAAAGAGTACTGAACCCTGTTCCATATGGTACTAGATCTTTGGTACAGTTATAAGTGCATTCACTTGTCTGACAACCTCTTTTTCATTGTGATGATGATGAGGATGCTGAGGATGTTGAGAAAGCTGCGCTGAAAGCAACTGGATCTGCAGCGAGATCCATGTCTTTTAACTTTTTTCCTGCTCCTCAAAAAGTTAAGCAGAGTTATTCACTCTCTTATGACATAAACAAAATAAATATGCGCTGATGAATATTTTCCTAAGAGGAGATCAGTTGCTAAAGTACTGTTGATGTTTCCTTATTCTTGGGGAGAGCTATATATAGATGTTCAGCAGTTTCATGTCCTTTCTGGAGTTGAAAAGAAGGCCCTTGTTATTGATGTCACGTTGTCTTCTTTTCAGAGGGGATCCCCATATTCATCTTCTTACGCATCTGAGAGTGAAAGGAAGGCCCTTGGTGTTGGCATCTCCTTGACTTGTCTGATGATGATACTAAGGTTGATGAGAAAGCTGGTTTGGAAGCTCCTCTATCTTGATATAAACAAAATGAATATACATTGAGAAATATTTTCCTCATAGGAGGGGAAAATCAGCGTTCTAAAGGATTGTTGATGTTCCCTTATTTTTCGTGAAAGCTACGTATACACGTTCAGGAGTTTTGCATGCTTTCTGGAGGTGAAAAGAAGGCCATTGTAGTTGACGTGGCATTGTCTTCTTTCTGGGGGATCCGCATATTCTGTCTGCATACACATCTGAAAGCGAAAAGAAGGTCCTCGGTATTGCCAATTCCTTTACTTGTCCTGTCCTATCAACTACTAGGCAGGTTGACTTGAAAAGAGGAAACGGAAGACTTGAACAAGAGACTATTAAGGAAGCAAGGTAAAAGACACTCAATTGAGCAGTAAGTAATGCCATCCATGACTTCCCTCTTGATAATTATAGGACTTTGAATGTGAGAACTTGCAATGTTAATGAACTTCCACAAATCTTGCTCCCATGGACCAGTAATTCTAAGAATTGAGTCCCCCGATTTGGACATATCCCCTTAAGTTGAACCCTTTCCAAGGAAAACTTTTACCCCCTCTCCCTAAAATTAAACAAGATAAGCAACATAAGGAAAAAGTAAGTATGAAAAAGGACAGGATCGGTGGGCCTGTTACAATATTAGGCATATCTGATGAGAAAAAAAACTCCAAGTAGCAGCAGGTCTATGAAACAGTGTGAAAGCACAGAAAAGGTTGTTCTTGGCATATCCAGGAAAACTTCTTGCGAGGGGATAATGGCAACATAACTTACTAGAGAAGTCGAAGAAGGGTTAGAGGATCGAAGAAGAATAGATAAACTAATTTGCATCCATGTGTTGAATCTGCTCAACTACTGTTTCCAACAGTAACCCTTCAGTACGATCCAACATGGTCCAATATTATGTGCGAGCTAGAGTGAGGAAAGCACTTTATTACAATGTACATTCCTTCTAATTCAGACCAAGCAATAAAAGTGGAAATTCAACTTGCGTCCTCATGTGTGCATAATATCTTACAAACAGCTATAAGGAAAATTTAAACATCAGCAACGGCAGCAGAACAACTGCTACAAGTGCTACAACTGCTAGCCCATTTTTGAGTTACCGAAACAGGAGAATGAGTCAACTGCATGTTCTTCAACAGCTGGACACAGTCATTACCCATAGGAAATGTAGCAAGGGCATCTTCACCCTCATCTGCATTGAGTGCTTTGGTCACGACATTCTCATCACGCATGATTGCCTTCAGTTCCTCCAAAACCTCGTCCATTAAAGGCCTCATTTCCTTCTCCTGCTGCAAGCACCGAAAAGCCAGCTCTGCCACTGAAGTTGTCATCCTATGAACTTCACTATCTGACTCAAATCCTAGGGTCCGGTCGATCAGCTCGCCAAATGCACATGTCTGTATCTTGTTTATGGCAAAACTGGCCAAATTAATTTCATGCCTCTCTCTGCTTATGTCCACAGCTGGCATGGACGATATAAGCTCAATTAGAACAACACCAAAGCTATAAACATCACTCTTTTCAGTGAGCTGGTAACACTGATAATACTCGGGGTCCACATAACCTGGAGTCCCTTGAGGAGCTGTCGTGATGTGAGAAACGCCATTTGGGAAAAGCCTTGATAGCCCGAAATCTGCAACTTTAACACCAAAATTCTTGTCAAGAAGGATGTTGTCAGTTTTCACGTCACGGTGGATAATGTCGGAAGCGTGGAGGTAATTTAGTGCAGTCGCAGTCTCTATGGCGATGTTCATACGGATTTGCCAAGGTAATGTAGCAGGTGAGTTTCCTTGCTGGCCGTGGATATGATCAGCGACAGTGCCATTCGAGATGTACTCATAGACGAGTAGAAGTTCACGGCTGTGGCGAGAAGTGCAACCGTACAGAGAAACAAGGTTATTGTGCCGTAAACGGGTTAGGATTTCTACTTCATTCATAAATTGCTTTACCCTACGGTGGCTGTGCTCGTATAGACGCTTCACTGCTACTTCCCTCCCGTCCCGAAGTTTTCCTGTCAAAAGAAATGGAAGGATGTGAGTTTTAGTATACTCTTTTGTCCCCTAACTGGAAAAAATATGGAGGAACCTTTTCTTACCGTAGTAAACAGTTCCGAAACCTCCATCTGCAAGTTCATGGGAAGAAGCAAAATGATTTGTGGCTTCTTCGAGTTCTCTACTGGTGAAAATGGCGACCTCAAAATATACACTGCTTTCCTCCATGTCTGGACCAGGGGAAGGACAAGGAGTGATGTTCTTCAGTTGGAACTTAAGAGAAGCATACTTCCTTCTCAAGTAGATCATATAGATGAAGAGGCAAAGAACAATGACCAAGCCTCCAATTCCGACACCTGATATGCAAGCAAATTTCAATCTCTGCTATATGGGCAACTGTGGATGAAGTTGTTCTTAAGAAAGTTGCACAGAAAAAATGGACATGTTGAGACAGCATCTTCCAATCTATCAGATGACTTGCAACTGAAGTGTGCAGTTTACCAGGACTTTGGATAACAACCAAGGAGCATGCATCCTTATTAGAAAAAAAGGTAACTTTCTTTTCTTTTTCTTTTTTTAAAATTATTTGGAGGCAACATTTGAAAAAACCACCCAAGTAGTCAAAGGTTCCACATTGTTGAAGATGTGAGATTGGTAACATAACGGGAAGTATCAATTGAAAGCCAGCCTGATTTACTTTTATACACTTTTGGCATTGGAAGATTTCTGCCTGCATAGCAGACAGACATTTAAACTATGCAATTGTCATTTTGCACATTATTGTAAATGGTGAGAGGATTAGCTTAGTTCGGCAAAGATCAGCAAATAGTGAAAGTCATGCATGAACAGGTTAAATATTTTTATCTACCTAGTCTTATCTTCTGCCACAAGCCTCTGTTTCTTCTGTTTCCTGCACAGACGTAGTTGGTCAGTTCAATGAAAATCTCCACATATCTGTAGTACACTGAATCGGGTTCACAGATTACGATAGATAAGAGTATAGGATGTGAAGAACAACCAGAATATTTGATGAATCTCATTAAAGAGATTGATCCTTTTACCAGTAAGATAATTATCTTGTTCAGATTTTTGTTTCACAGCAGTTCCTTAGGAGGCACAAAAATTGCAATATAAACCTAGGAGAAAAGAGTTCTTGTCTCCAAAAGTAATGATGATCCTTGTTATCGTGGCTCGCAAAATAATCCTTCATCAAATAATGAGGTCATCCATTCAATTACAGCCAGTGTTAGACAGAATGAGCCCCACTATGCTTGGAGACACAAGAGGGCATAGCAGCCCAAAAACTTTGTGGCTGAAACAAGAAGAGAATTGGAGTAAAAGATCCAAAATTGTTATCTTCTTTCTCTGGTTGTGGTCCCTTTCAATATTCATTTTAACAATATTAGGAGATGAGGTTTCATAGCTTTGAATTGGGTTCAGGACTCTCTTACGCAGATCCACTGTCAGATCATTCTGTGTAGCATGGAAATACACTGTCAGATCGTTCTGCATAGCATAAAAATCGCACAGATGATGGACATGGACAACTCATGGAGGAATCTAAGTGAAGGGAACTTGGTGGATCGCTGTTATTAACGGAAGGAAGATATGGAATGGCTATTTCTAGGTTATTTGCAATCTCCCCTATAACATGCACTTTGGAAGGCTTTAAAATTAGTCCTTCAGGATGAAAAACAGTTGCAGCCCAAAAATTTACGTTCTTTTGTTTGTTCAACTGTCAGTAATATTATGTCCAAAACGAAAAAAGTCACCAGTAATCTCTTCTAAGAGCTGCTGCCACCGATGGAAACATGACCCTCTTAGACTGGCCTCTAGTGCCTTCTAATGGCTTAATAAAAACTCGGGAAAGAAAAGATATGCTTATTGCAGCACGTCCTGGTAAAACTTACCACATATTTCGTGATAGGATCCATCAGCGCAATAGCAAACAAAGTCTTTGTCATCTGATCGGCCACATCGGCCTCCGCTCTGTCTGCACTTGGCACAAGTCACATTGGTCAACAACGTCCAATGCATTGTGAACCCATCTTTCAGCAGCATCTTGTAGTCAACACTTTTGATGGTTGGGTTCGGGATTCCCACCTTCAATTCAACAGGTATTGCACTGCTCGATTGACAGGATCCACTCTTTTGTACTGGCCATTCTTCCTTACGCGTTAGCACAACAAACGTGTGATTTGAACCACCAGAAGTGCAATTTAGCCGAGATCGAGGGAAGCGTATGGAAAATTTTCTAGTGCAGCCATAGAAGAACCATAGGTAATAGTGGAAACTGGAGTTCTGGAAGAGCTTCTCACAATAATGAGTGAAGGGACGAGGAGCCAAGCAACCAGGGTCATTCATATATCGATTAGCTAACTTGAAGGACCGCTTCTCGTAAGAGATGCTTTGGATGGAGAAGTTGCCATACATGGTTTCTCCTCCTTCGCAGCTAACCTCGAAGCCAGGGTAGCCACAAAGTTCTTTCCCACTTGCAGGAACATAAAAGGGATAGCTTATGTTCGGACCACTCTTGCTACACCTAGTGGCCTCACAATCCTCATATTTCACCGACTGAACTGCTTCTACTAAGATGGCTAGGAAGAGGATATGAAACCTGACGTGCAGCAGAAGTCTGTTAATATCACCACAAAAGTGTAGACCCATCTTCTGAGTTGACAAATACGGTTGCAGCGTAAAGAAGAGAAACTGCTGTAGATCAAAGTGCTTTGCTAATGAAGAACATCAGCATCGGCAAGAGGAGGCTATATCTTGCATATCTTGCTTCGTCCAGATTGTACCTCCTGCGGCTTCAACACGTTAGTTGACTTGAAAATTAAACAGGGAAGACTCGAAGAAAGAGACCAGCCCCGTAGCGGTAGGGACAACCCCAAGTGAAGGATGAATTCTGGGTCTCTCATATGTGGTCCATCTCTTCCGGTCGGTGAAATTTTGAAAACCTCCTCCAATCGGTGACCTTGCAACTTGTCCCCAATCCCCATTGACCAGTTCAACCCCTTGAATCGCACTCGTGTGCGTAAATTGGACACTTTACAAGGAATCACGCGCAAGCCGCGAGGACCTGTCCACTTTGGTCCGTCCTTTGCCCCGTGGTTTTTGCTCTTTCGAGTCAGTGAGGCTCGAGGAGGTCCGCATCGTGATAATGCTCTCGTCTGAGTACCCTCATAATTGCGTCATAAACGTTCATCCAAATCGATTCCTCTTACGGGTTAGATTTATTTCCACATACAAAGAATAGGGATGATTTGTTTATTGCCACCGTAGTCGCCACTCCAAAAGTATCTTAGGGGTCACACCTTATTAAGCCTTTTGATGTCAACGATCACTCTCCATCATGACTAGAGGATCATTCCAAATCCCTTATAAGCTTTCGACATCGTCAAGTAAGTCTAAGCAAAATATCATAATTTTCATATAATGCTCTAAAATTTTTTCAATCGATTACTAAATATCACATCTATAGAAAAACAATCACTTAAGTGCCTTTAGCGATAAATTCTGACAATTCAACAAATATGACATTTTTTTTAATAAAACTCTAATTCCTAGACAAGGGACCGGATGACATAATAAATGGCCTCTGTTCTCCTTATCTTCTTGATCTTCATCTTCGTCTTCATCTTCAACGTCTCCATCTTCAGCTGATAATTTCCTTTCATAAATACTTTTCTTCTTTTTTTCCAACCATTTTCTTGACCACCGTCTACAGGAATGCACCACCTTTCTTGTTCATCTGATAATGTACCTCCACTGGATTCGCCATGTCGATGATGAACAAGGCTTCCATCTTTCATTTTGGAGCATGAAGAAGACGATGGGGAGTATCCGGCCATGGTAGGAGGATTACGCAAGAAGAATTTCGTCTCAAACTCAAACAGTATCAGTCATGATGACGAATTGGCGCTCATTGTCGTCGATAATGAGTAAAAGCATATGAGATTAACTTGGTCTATGTTCAATGAAAACCCTAATTGCATCTCTCGCTCTCTCCTTCGCAGCTTTTTTTTTCGTCCGATTCTTGACCGGAACATGTTTAATTTGGTGATGTTCGTCCTGCTCCTGCTCTCCGCTGCAAATTCCAGCATCCAATTTTGCCCCAGTCGTTTGGTTGAAGAAGACAATTAATTAAGGTCCGAAGAAGGAAAATAATGTAGCCCCAATTTGCAAATACGGGACAAATAACACATAAACGACCTCATTTACGACAATTCTTGCCCAATTTCTCAATTGAAGAACACAACAAAATTAAGGTTTGAATAAGAAAAAAAATTAGCCCAAATTCACAAATTTGGGGCAAATAACACTCGTAGATAATGTCATCTAGAGTAATTTTATGCTAACTCACTTTTTTGGCAAGTCATATCGGTTGAAATATCATTAAATATTGTTATAATGGATTTTTCAGCAACCCAAATTGACGATAGTATCGAAGTGGTCGTTTTTATCTTTTATTTTTATTTTTTATAAAAATGTTAGTTAAGTAATTGCTCAAAAAGTTTTGGCACTGAAATGAATGTTGTTAGAAAATATATAGTCCTTCTAATATCATTTTTCCATATCAGCAAAATCACAAAGAAGTAAAAAGCCCAAATCAGCTGGGCATTACGGTTGGAATTCCACACACGGCAAAAAAAAAAGGGGGTATTTTTTAAGTACAATAGACGGGAAAAAAGGTGGTGCCGGTGGCCTCATTTAAGAAAATTTCTTTGGAGGCGGAAGTGACAACATGAGGCTTTGAGAAGTAGAACACGGGTTATGTGGAGTTGTTCTGTTCTTGAACATAGAGAGGAAGAGGATCTTCAACCGAAACATGTATGAACATTTATAGCAAGAACCCAAGAAACAAATTTGCATAAGCAAGTCCCAAAGAGCTAGAAATAAAATCTTCACCCCGCGTTATCTGTTTCGGTTGTCAAATTGCTAACGGTGCTTCATTGGATTCGTGAATTCCTCTATATACTTCTAGTGATATAATGTAAATTAAGAACCCACAGTTTAAAAATTGCCTTACCGTCTTTGGAGTTCTTGGTCAGTGGTCCATCAGAGCAGATGCATACACTAGTTTCGTTCTCAAAATCGCATCTTCCGCCACTGCTCCAGCACGACGTGCAACCATATCCTGTCCGTGTCAGCATGAACCCTCTCCATAACAGTTCAACGTACTCGATGGTTTCTGTTGTTGCCTTTGACTGCTATTTCTCTCGATCCATCTGAACTGGGGGCAGCAATGATGGACTCACATGAATCTCAAGTCCAGTCTAAGTACTCATCATCCTTAAGGCTCAAAGCAGCAAAAGATCTCCTTAGTTCAATGAAACCGCAAGTAACCCAAGAAACCATTGAATTGACTGAAAATGAGTTGCTGTAGTTGTAAAAGAAGCAGATAACAGCATGGTGTTGGTGTGGGCTGAAATTAACGGATGAGCAGTCGAAGCTGGAATTAAGCTGAGGCATGGGGCAATTGGTATAATCGAAGACTTGAACATCCACCAATCTGAATGAGTTCTATTCGTACAAGATCTCCTTGATCAAGTAACGAGCAGTAGAAGCCCGGTAAATAGGCTTGTCTTCAAGGCATCGAATGTCGAAGCCCGGGTAGCTGCAGAAATCCAATCCATCATCAACAATGAAGAAAGGGTGGCTTATGTTAAGGCCTCCACAGTTTCTTGGCGCCCAAGAGTCGCAACCTTGATAAGCAGACTCTGCTGGTGAAGTCCAGATGAAGAAGCAGAAAAGCCTGAAGCTCACCAAGCTCTGCTGCAGAGTCACAGTGGGAGACACGATGGACTGAGGATGAATGAACGAGAACTGAGATGTCAACAAGAAAGGAGAGGAATTACAACATTTACATGCCACAACAGAACTTGTTTATTTAATTAAAAAAGAGTCTCTCTATTGGGGTTGAATTTGACTGAGCTTCTGTTTGTTTATAATTCAGTTCCTTGTTAGGTTATTTGGCTTTTCTCACGCGGTCAATGCTCATATTTGTTTTATGAACACGATTATGATAAATTTGGGCAATTTCAACCAATTGGTTAGGTTGCCAGTTATAAACTATGAACGGCGTTAGTGACTTTCGACCATCAATGTAATAGTAACTCGTAAAGTTATTTTCATAGATTTAACACTTGAGGCTAAATCTTAATGAGTTTGGTAGAATTAACAATGAAAGTAATAGCTTGCGGACATAGCTTCACTTTTAAGGTAGTAATACTAAGTTATCATCAGCGTAAGCAATTTACGATTCAACTGAAGAACATCGGTGCAATAGTAAATTATTAAGTTCTTCTCTAAATTTACTACTCAAAACTGAATCTTACGGCTTAAATGGTAAATTACCATTGAAATTACTAGTTTACCAACAAAGGTCCACCTCCTAATTTAGTAATAGTAGGTTATCAACAAATAAGTAATTTATGATCCGGCTTATTATCGTCAATGCAACAGTGACAATTACATTTTTTTAAGATAAGATTTACTTCTCAAAGCTAAATCTTATGGCTTAATTTGCAAGTTACCGCAGCTCACCAACATAGGTTCGCTTTTCAATGTAGTAATAGTCATTTATCGGTAAAGTGAGTAATTTAAGATCCGATTTACAACCATTGATATAATAATAACTTATTAGGTTGTTTATAAATTTATCACTGAAAACTAAATCTTGAATACTTTAAAAGTAAGTTACCATCGAAATTAAATAGCTTACCATCATAGCTCTACTTTTAAGATAGTAGCAGTAATTCATCACCAGAGCAAGTATTTTACTTGGATAGCACAATAGGTTAGAAGGCGCCCTTATAATTTATAGCAACAGTATGGTTTATGACGAGTTACAACGCCCCCTCTCACAGAATATTTTGTACATGGAGTATGTATTTATAGGAGTAATAGGATTACTTGTGGGGCAAAAACATTTACACGCATGCATTCAACTAAGTGATGAAATAATGGGTATTGCAAGTGAGTGTACCAACATTTAGGGAAATTACAAAAATTGTCCTCGCATTATAACCCGAATTCAGTTTTGGTCTTTGTATTATGTTTCAGTTTTGGTCCCTGCACTATAATGAGTTCATGACAAACAAAGGGCCTAGATGCATGTTTATTTGGTAAGTCTTTCATCAAGTTCTTATAATTTTAGCCATTTAAGCTGCGTCTGGCTGTACTACTGCGCATACTTTCACTTTTATCAGTTTACATTTGAACTTCTCATGGATTTCACTTTTATGGCCTAAGTCAGATCCACTCAAACAACAGCAACTGGATTGGAGAATATGGTTGGGCATTGCTGATGGAATTTGTTAAGCCTACCATATCTTTGCCGGGAAACTAGACTACATATAATTCATAGAGATCTTAGATAAGCAATAACCTGTCGGATGAAGAGCTCAATCAAAAAAATTTGGACTTTGGAATGGCTAAGGTATTTGGGGACAAAAAACATCAAGCAGATATACTGAGAGTTCCAGCTAGTACGCTTCTCATTAGTAAATCTAGCATAATTTAATTTATATATTCGGAATAAATCCAAAATTTAATTGAATAGATGTATCTAGGAAAATTCAGTTTGAAGAACTTCCGAAAATTTGTTTCATGTAGCTTGGCAAGGAAATTTTGAGACATGGGTACAGGGCCCCTTACGTGTAAGACCTATTGCTCACGCAATTTGGGAGTACTAATTCCTTTTCCTTCATAGCATGAGGAATATGAACATGATTTATGAAATGCAAGCTATCACATAGCTCCAAAATATGCAACAGAAGGGCAATCTTTAGAAAAATCAGACGTCTTTTGATATGGGGTACTATTGCCAGTGATCATAACTGGAAGATAGAACACTAGCTTCAATGAGGAAGATTTATCCTTGAGCCTGTTAGGACTCGTAAGCTGTTACCAATAGAAAACTAGATCCATTTCCATGAACTCAAATTCCAATAATAATCAGACTTGAAATCTTTGCTTTATTTTTCTCAGGTATGGAAATTGTGGAAGGAAGACGATGTTCTATTACTAGTCAACTGTCAAATATCTGTGAGATGCTTAGAAGTTGAGGCCTTAAGATGCATATTAGTGGGCTACTCTGTACCATTTCAGCTGTTATTGCGATGCTTAACGATGAAATTTGTGGATCTTCCTAGTCCAAACAAACCTGTTCGCCAGATGTTCAGCAGCCACCGACAGGTTCTTCCAGACAAAGCCAAAAGAAATGTTCTGCCAATAGTATTATTCTTACCACCTGTTGAAGGCAGATGAAATGAGCATGCCAGATACAACACATACCGCAAATTCAGCTCAGCGATGCTACTTATAGCCAGCTTTAGTCATGAAACGAGCCTGCCTGATCCTATTTATATGTCCTGTTATTGAATGCACGGTCTTTGTTGTTTCACCATCGATCAAATTCAATACTGCTTCCATATGTAGGAACCCCAATCAGTGGTAAGAAAATTACTGTAGGTTGGGTGACAGTTAGCCTTAGGCATAGTTAGCCGAACAGTTTTTACACTTCACAGTTGAGATACACATGCTTGTGTCATTCCAAAGTTGAGGTGCAAATGTTTGGTGCCTTCTGCGAGGATAATGCTTTCACTTCACAATGGCAGAAAAGTGGGCTGGTCCAACATTCAGGTTGTATGTAGATTATGCTAATACAGACATAACTTTACACTGGATATTGACATCGAGCTGCATAAGATGCAAAGTCATGTTAAGATACTCTTGTACTAGTGATGGCTTGGCATTATATAACTTAAGACTCAGCTTAAACTTCAGTACGTTCCCCAATAATAGTTGAAAAATTCTAAAAAACTTATCCAGCAATGTCTGTATACAAGTTCCTCATTGCATTGAATTTAAAGCTCTTGGTTATAAAAGTGTTCTTACCAAACTATGTTTCACACAATCATGGACACTGAAGTGGTTGGTGATGATCTTGATGGAGAAGACAAATAGGGCTTGGGAGGAACTTGCAAGCAGTCAACACTACCTCTTAGCATATCCACCACCTCACTCATTGTTGGCCTAATTGAAGGATTGGTCTGTATGCACCACAAGCTTACTATTATCATCTTCCTAGCCTTCTCCCTGTCTCCTTCATTCACAATATTCTGCAATACAAGCTCTTGCCGAAGTTCAAGACGCTTGTGAATCCAATGGGGGAAGTATACTTCACTGGTTCGATCGGCAGCCACAATATTTTTTCTCCCACCGACCATCTCAAGCACCGTCATCCCAAAGCTATACACATCCGATTTGTGAGATATTCCACCAATGCTCCTACAAAACACTTCTGGGGCAATAAACCCCGCAGTCCCTCGTGCACCAAATAGTGAGATGGTGCTCTCATCTTGATGGCATATTTTTGCAAGGCCGAAATCAGATATCTTGGGGCGATAATTTTCATTAAGAAGAATGTTATGCGGCTTTATGTCGAAGTGTAATATTCTCGAGTTGCAACCTCGGTGCAAGTATTCAAGTCCTTGAGCAATGCCTAGGGAGATTTGGTACAATGTGTCCCATCCAAGGTGGAAATGACCTCGCTTGCTGTAGTTCTCTTCATATATGAATTTCTCTAGAGATCCATTGGCCATAAACTCATAGACAAGAGCCCTTTTGGTTTTGTGAAAGCAGAAACCTAGTAGATTAACAATGTTGACATGGGAAGTTCTACTTATACTGCTTAACTCATTGATGAATTCTTCACCATCTCCTCTTAATTTGCTTAGGATCTTCACTGCCACAAGACAACCATTTGGGAGATTGCCTTTGTACACAGAACCATAGCCTCCTTGGCCGAGCTTATCTTTGAATGAGTTGGTCATTCTCTTGATCTCAGCATAAGAATATCTTCTCGGAATTGTCATAGCATGATTTTCGCAAACAACCTCAAATTTATGAAAGTCATTCACCTTCTTGCTCCATGAGACCATGAATCTCTTTTTACAAAGATATCCTAGAACCATTGCAACAGCACCCAGGCAAAATGAAGCAACTGTGGCCAAAAGGAAATACTAAGTATATATGAAATAGGAAAAAAATCATTTTTATTGTGAAAGCTTCTTCTTAAATGGTAAATGAATAAAAATTTTGACTTCTGGAAGGTATGCACCGTGCCATTGCCAAAAGTCTAGATTTTAATTCATGTGCATGGCTAAGAAATCAAGTGTATGTTACTTACAAATGGCACCTTTCTTCAATACGCTGTTACCTTTACCTGCAATGTCAAAGCAGAGACAATATGAGGGATCCCCTGCAAAAAATAGATGCAAAAGATGCGACTTTGTTGAGGACATGGAGACACTTAAAATGACGCAACTGACAGTATAGACGGGAAGTTCTGAGAATGCGCTTGACAAAGAAAAATGGAAATTAGGCTAAAGGATTTGCCTATTGCAGCAAGTTCCCACCAAACTTACCTGCACCACATTTTTCGTGATGGGATCCATCAGCGCAATAGCAAACGAAGTCTTTGTCATCTGATCGGCCACATCGGCCTCCGCTCTGTCTGCACTTGGCACAAGTCACATTGGTCAACAACGTCCAATGCATTGTGAACCCATCTTTCAGCAGCATCTTGTAGTCAACACTTTTGAAGGTTGGGTTCGGGATTCCCACCTTCAATTCAACAGGTATTGTACTGCTCGATTGATAGGATCCACTCTTTTGTACTGGCCATTCTTCCTTACGCGTTAGCACAACAAACGTGTGATTTGAACCACCAGAAGTGCAATTTAGCCGAGATAGAGGGAAGCGTGTGGAAAATTTTCTAGTGCAGCCATAGAAGAACCATAGGTAATAGTGGAAACTGGAGTTCTGGAAGAGCTTCTCACTATAATGAGTGAAGGGACGAGGAGCCAAGCAACCAGGGTCGTTCATATACCGAATAGCTAACTTGAAGGACCGCTTCTCGTAAGAGATGCTTTGGATGGAGAAGTTGCCATACATAGTTTCCCCTCCTTCGCAGCTAACCTCGAAGCCAGGGTAACCACAAAGTTCTTTCCCACTCGCAGCAACATAAAAGGGATAGCTTATGTTCGGACCACTCTTGCTACACCTAGTGGCCTCACAATCCTCATATTTCACCGACTGAGCCGACACTACCAAGATGGATGGGAAGAGAATGTAAGCTAACGCTCTGGCAATGCCACAACGGTCTATACCCATCCTACGAACTCGAAAACAAGATCTGGTTTTTGCGCAAGAATAGAGAGGAGTCGACGGCACGTATGAAAGGGCGCTCTGCCAATGAATAGCATCAGCATAAGCAAAGACGAGGATGATTTTGCTATTGGGACGTTAAAGAAGGCATTCTCATTGGTAATTTCTTCCTGCCTATTCAGTTTCTTGGAATCTGCTGATACACTCCAGTTGACTGGAACGGTGGACACGGAAGACTCCAAGAGGAGACCTGAAGAGTAGACTTGAAGATTAGACAGGCCCTTCCGTTTGTATCACAAAAAAATATATATATATATATTTTTCGGAAAAAAAACAAATTTGCGTGGAAAATGTGGTCTAAGAACGCGTTTCCTGTCGACAGAAAATTCCCTTAAAAAATTGGGAAAAATGATTTCTTTCCAGGGCGTCCTCTCATCCTCGTTATGGACATGGAGATCCCTCCCCGACCTTCTAACGCTTCTCTCGATTTCTCTCTCTAAAATCCCTTCACTTCCTCTCTCTCTCTCTCTCTCTCTCTCTCTCCCCCCGATCCCCCTCCCCTCCCAAACCCGCTTCCGATTCTCGACAGCTCCTCCGCAACCAGTCTCTCCCTTCAAAGTCCGAATGAGGTTCTAGACCTGGTCTTGAATCGAAGTCAAGACTCGTCTCCTCCGACCGAGCGAGCGTTATTGCCTCTTGCATCTATACATTTATCCTCCTCTTCGATCGAAGTCGTCTCCGTCAATTTTCCTCGTCGAACCCGCGTCGTTTACGCTCCTTCGATCGGCTCGGAGCTCGCCGTGTCGTCAATTGGTCGCGGGAGGCCTTACGTTCGATTTGTTTGACCTAGCTTTAGAGAATTATCGGTCTGAAATGCTCCGGTTTTGCGCGTCCGAAGCAGAGTTCTGGTCGGAGTCTCCGTCGATTCCATCCGGTTTTGTGGGAGACGCTTTGAATTAGATCTGTAGGAAAAGGTCGGAAGATCTCGAAATCAGTGAGACGGAGGGAGGGAGCCTGTGTGTTCGGTGAACATTAGCCTCGCCCACCTCCCGCGGCGATCGAGGAAGAAGCAAGAAGAGATATATAAGATAAAAATAACTAAAAGAGTTGAACGGAAGAAATTAAATCAGATTTTTCATATCAAAATGATAGGAAATATTTTGTAGTTTATTTTTAAATTTGAGCTAAACATCAAGAAAGATTTTCCTAAAAAATAACAAACTAACCAAACAAGCGGATCCTGGAAAAAACTTGATTTCTCTTTTCAGATAAACCGTACAAGTCTGGTAAATGTTAAGGCCGCACTATGTTTGTTAGGAAAGATTGAGAGGCATCAGAAAGTGTAAAAGAACATAATAGTGTTTGATTGGAAGGAACAGAAGGAAGAAAATAATCACAAAGAATTACGGAGATCAATGCTCCGTTTGTCTCATAAAAAATATTAATTTTCAAAAATATTTTCATAAAAATAATCACCCGTATTGTTTGAAATAATTAACTAATGAAAAATATATTCATTATCAATAATAATCTATTTTTAAATATTTTCGTAAACGATAAAAATATGTTTTTGTTTATTCATTTTTATAATCGATATAAAAAATCATTGTTAAAAAATATATTTTCCATACCGTTTATTTTTCGCAAAAGAATCATCACCTTGCCTAAGAGATTAGTCTAGTCAAGTTTTTATGGAATTTGTCAAGGCCTACTATATCTTCACCAAGATAATATGTCATGTTTGGTAACCATCCAAACAGAGTCAAATTCTGATTATTTGTTCTTGGGAGTAATTTGGAAATAGAATCGCGTTTGGTAAAATTTTTGTTCTCAAGAATAAATTTCTATTTTTTTGTTCCCAAAAGTAGATTTGGAACAAAATTAAAAAAAAGTTGATTCTTGTTCGGGAACAAATCTAAGAATCAAAACAACTATTCTTCTTCTCTTTTTCTTCTTCTTCATCGATCGCCCCGTCTGCCGCTGGCCGCTGCCGCCGCCGCCGTCGATTGCCAGCGAGTTCGCCGTAGGCAAGCCCAACCACCAACGAGGCTCGCCCAGCCCCACCGGTGGCCAGGCTATATCTTCACCGGGACAATATGGAATATGTCAAGGCCTACTATATCTTCACTGGGACAATAGACTACTTAAAATTTCATAGAGATCTCAAGACAAGTACTAACCTATTGGATGAAGAGCTCAAACAAAAAATTTTAGACTATAATGGTTAAGGTATTTGGGGACAAAGAAAAATCAAGGAAATATACTAAGACGACTAGTTAGTACCTCCCTCATTATTAATCTAGTACATATTTCTTTTTCCTGTGTAGCATGCATAAGGAATATTAACATGATTCATAAAATGCAAGCAGTTACATGGCTTCAAAATATGCAATGGAATGACGGTTTTTGGAAAAGTTAAATGTCTTTAGATTTGGGTTACTATTGCTGGAGATCATAAGTGGAAGAGAAAACACTAGCTTCAATGAAGAAGAACCACCCTCGAGCCTATTAGGATTCGTAAGCTATTACCAATAGAGAACTCAATCTATTTCCATCAACTCAAATTCCAATAATAATCAAACTTAAGATCTTCGCTTTTTTTTTTTTTTTTTTTGTAGTTATAGAAATTGTGGATGGAAGATGTTCTAGCACTAGTCAATTGGAAATTATTTTGAGATGCTTCCAAGTGAGGCCTTAAGATGCATATCGGTGGGTTGCTCTGTACCATTTCAACTGTTATTTTAATGCTCAACAGTGAAATTTGTGGATATTCCTGATCTAAACAAACCCATTCACTGAGAGTTCAACAACCACCAATAGGTTCTTCCGGACAAAGCTAGAAGAAATGTTTTGCCAATGGTGTTATTCTTCCCAATGTCGAAGGCAGACAAAATGAGCATGTCTTAGTCATGAAATGAACTTGCTTGATCATATTTACACATCTTTTGAGATGCGGACCCCTAGAGTATCATAACTTTGCATAAAGGGACACTTAAGTGCCATAACTTACGAAAGGTAAACTTAAGTACCAAAATCGGAGCAAAATGGCTCACTTGAATGCCAATCCGGCCAAAATCCGATCAAATTACACATGTTGCATTTTTCCGACGAAGCGAGTGCAAAACAACGCCATTTTGCCACACTTACTTGGCCAAAAAAAAATGCAAAAACAACGTCGTTTTGAGCTGACGTGGTAAAAATTAATTAAATTTAATTTAATTAAAATATTTAAAAATAATAATTTTAAATTTAAAAAATTAAAAAAAAAAGGGGGGGTGGCGAGGGCTCGGCCCTTAGCTGCCACCGCCGCCTCCCGTCGTCCTTAGGAAGGTCCGGCGACGGAGGGGAAAGGGTCGGTGGGGTCGCCGGGCCCCGGCTAGGGGCCGGCAACCCCGAGCGAGGGTTGTAGGCCTCGCCCAAATTCGGTCGGGGGAGGGGGAGGAGGAGGAGGGGGAAGCGGTGGCGGGCCGAGGAGGAAGAAAAAGGGGGGGAGGAGGAGGGAGGGAGCGACGGCAAGGGTTAGGGCCGCCGGTCCTCGGCGGCTCGCGACCTCGGCCCGACGGCAAGGGGCTGGGCCACCAGCCCTCGGCCGGGCTCGGCAACCCCGACCGACCCTCCCCACCTTTCGGCGACGGTAGGGAGGCGACGGCGGCGAGGGCTCGGCCCTCGGCCGTCGCCTACCTTCCTCCTCCTCGGTTTCCATTTTTTAATTATAAATACATATAAATTATATTATTATTTTTTTAAGTTTAATTTAATTAATTTGTATACTATATTAAAATTCAAATTATGTCAAAACGACGTCATTTTGGGTGAATTAGAGCTGACTCGGCTATTCGGCGAGTCACCTCGGTGAGAAATATTAATATTTAAATGTCACGTATGATTTTTGGCTGGCTTCGCTAGAGGTGGCACTCAGGTATCCCACTTTTCTTCAAATGTGACATTTAAGTATACCTTTCGTAAGTTATGGCACTGAAGTGTCCCTTTGTGCAAACTTATAGCACTTGTAGTGTACTTTTCTCCACATCTATTATTGAATGAGCAGCCTTTGTTTTTTCACCATTGATCAAATTCAATCTTGCTTCCAAATGTAGGAACACAAATCAATGGGAGTATTAAGGGTGCATTTGGTTCGGCATTTTGAAAACCCATTGAGTAAATGCAAAGTAGTTTAGCCTAAAATGTTTTAGGAGAATGCAAAAGCCATTTGGTAAACTATGCTTTGAGAAGTAATTTTGAGAAAAATGTCATTTAATAGAAAACACATTTGAAAAGCCCTTTGATGAAAAATATTAGTATTTTTAAATTTTTATTTGTTTAAAATTGAAAAAAATAAAATATATATAATTTAAAAAAAAAAATGAGAGATCAAACTTTACATCGATTCAACGAAGGGCTACGAGTTGCCGGCAAGCCCAATTTGGTGCCGTGGCCATTGATTGCGCAACCACTGTGAGACCCAACGAAGGTCGCTTGAAACCGCGAGACCCAGGTGATGGTCGCTTACATAGCACGACCCTCACTAGATGTCGCTTGACCTCGAGCAACCTCAATCGACAGCCACCAGTGCCAGATTTGGAGTGTTGGCAGCCATAGCCCTTTGCCAGACTGATGAAGGGTTTGGTCCTTTTTAATAATAAATAATGTAAGACAAAATAAAAAATTTGAAGAATTGGTTAGGGGAGTTGTGGAAGAAAAAAATGAGTTTAGCTTGCTAAATATTGAAAGCCCAAAGTTAGTCTCTACTAGAATTGAGCTTTTAACCTTCTCGATATTAGCTTTCAAGAGAAAGCTCCACCAATATAATTGTCAAACAATTTAGCATTTCCCCAATAGGCTTTAGAGGCCGCAAGCCCATTGAAAATACTAAACCAAACACACCCTAAAAAAGAAAATTATTGTACATTGGGCCACATAGTTAGGTGTAGTTAGCATGAATAGTGTTTATGTAAGAGTTTTTCTAATTGTGGACTATATTAATTGATATTGTAATTTACCGTTTTACGGGGTTTGGTCTAAGGTGAGATAGAAGGTTTTTTAATTAGTCTAATATGGGCTGGCTAGTGTAGGCCGAGTTGAGCCTAGCCCATAATGAGAGGGACTGGCTGGAAACTCTATAAATAGTGCTTAAGTCTCTCCTCTAACCCTAATTCTCACATGTATTCTCACCTAAGGGGCGTTTTTCTAACGCTACACGTGAGGGGGCCGCCTCATTGAGCCAGTGATACAGAGGGCAATAGAGGAGAAGGACTTGCGCGTGGAACATTGTGTTTCTGCTTCCGCTTCAAGAACAATGGATTCCAAAACAGGTGTGTTAATCTTTCTACTCAATTATGCATGTTCTTGTTCTAGTTATGGAGATCTTGGGGTTTGCGTAATCTGCGTCCAACATGTGGTATCAGAGCCTCCATAACCCTAGAATACGAATACAATTGATTTTGCCCTATTTTGTATGGATTAGCCTTAATTAGTACGTATCTTGCCCTAATTTGTGATTTTCGAGACTTTTAGTTCAATAAAATTAAAATTAAATTACAAATTTGGACTGGGCTCGACGAGGCGAGAAAAACCGTGGGCGGCGCGTCGCCGGGGGAGGCCCCACGCGCCCCCACGCGCGGCCACGCGCCACCAAGCGTCGAACACTCGCGCCCACGCGCGGGGCACTACTCGCTCGTGCGGCGCACGCGGGCGCTGACGTCATGATGACGTCAGCGACCCGGATTCGGATTCCGAACGCGCTAACGTCACAATGACGTCAGCGACTCGGATTCAGACGCGGATTCGGACTCTAAATCAGACGGACCCGACCCGACCCGAATGGCGATGACCCGACCCGAATGGCGACGACCCGACCCGGATGGTGACCGACCCGACCCGACCCGGTCACTGTTGACCGGTCCGGTCAACTGATCGAACTGGGCGGCTGGACCGAAGGGTCGGACCGGGAACCGATCGGACCGCCACCTGTCGGATCGGTTTTGACCGGCCTTTGATGCCCGCGCATGGGCTCCACGCGCCGCGCACTCAGGCGGCGCGTGCGGGCGCGTGGAGGCTCCGATTTGCGCGTGGCCGGTGGCGGTGGACTCGTATGGTTATTTCCTATGTCATGGTATATTTATTTTATATTTTTGATGATCTTATGGATATGAAAATGCATACAGAATCCTAAATACGTGCTTTTTAGTGTATTTTCTGCGTATTTTTCTTATATTTTTTTCTGTGATTTTGAAAATACAGGTGCCGGGATACAGGTATGTTATCACATAAACATTATAAAAGTGTGATTCATTAATAAAAATTAAATTTTAATGTATTTTATTAATGAATAAGACAATGTAATTAGCATGGCATGTGATTTGAGTGATATGATGCCCCTATCACTAATGTTAAAATCACATGTATATGACGTATGTGAGGTGAAAATTTTATATCCCTGGTATGAGAGAGTTTCAAGAATTCAATTAAGTTGTGACTGCCAAAGTGGCACACTTGATTGAATTTGAGAAATTTCAATCTTATATATTCAATTAGGATGTCTCCTGGTCTAATGCATAGTTATACTCCCAAATGAGGTAATTGTGTATTAGTTCATGGAGGGATACATGATAGTGTGGTGGAGGAGTGACCGATCCTAATGGTTCATATGCTCAAAGGTGATGAATTCACGAAGATTGGAATATATTCTCATAACCCTTATCATGTGGGGAGTGTACAATTGCTTGTCATGTATTCTGCCCAAAGGTAATTATGTGATTTTGCATGTAACTCTCTGGATGTGTACTTGTGCGTCAAGTTACACAATACTCACATAATGCTAATTATATATACTGCTTGTCTTTCAGTCACCTTTTACGTAAATGGTAACTCCGTCACCATTGAGGTTCTTCTTTAGTTCAAATTTTAAGAGATGGAGAGAGGATTTTCTGTTTGCTATGGAGATAGCAGATGTTCATATGGCTCTTACTACTGATCGGCCGGCAGTTTTAACTGTCGAGAGTACAGAGGCTCAAAAAACAAATTTTGCTGCATAGGAAAAGAGCAATAGAATTTGCTTGCTATCCATGAAGCGTTCCATTCAGGAACACTTGAAAAGTGGTTTGCCTGTAAACTGCAATGCTGGCAAATGATAGAAGCTTTGATGGCTAGAAACCGTGTGTCGCCTAATGCTGAGATAGGAACACATATGCAAACACTTTTTACTATGAAGTATGATGGTTCTAGTGGAGTTAGAGATTATGTTCTGAGGATTGTTGATTTGCAAACAAAGCTTCAGGCTCTCAATGTTGAAATTCCTACTACTTGCATTGTCTATCAAGCTCTAAATACTCTTCCTCCTGATTTTGGGATTATTAAGATCAATTATAGTTCCCAAGATGAAACCTGGTCATTAATGACCTGATTGCAAGGTTGGTGGCGAGAGGAAGAGAAATTGAAGAAAGATAAAGGACATATTGCTCTTTATGCTTCTAGTTCTACTAGTGACAAGGGTAAGAAGGTGAAAACTTATATCCATAAAGGCAATTCAGAAGTTGATGGTCCTTCCAACAACAAAGGAAATTCTGAATGAGCAGGTCCTTCTAACACTTTGGGTCGTAAGAAGGCAATCACCAAGAAGGATGGTGTTCTTTGCTACTTTTGTAGGGAGAGAGGACACGTGAAGAGACGTTGCAGCAAGTTTAAGGCTTGGTTGTCTAAGAGAAATAAGAGTGAGCCTAAAGGTAATGATTCTTTGGCATTTGTTTATGAATCCAATCTATCTGAAGTTCCGACCAATTCTTGGTGGCTAGATAGTGGTGCAACTAATCATGTTGCATTTACCATTCAGGGGTTCATAAACCGAAGGACGCCAAATTAGGATGAATCAAAGCTCACTGTTGGAAACAGCGTTGGAGTTGACGTAGAGTTCATGGGAGATGTTATTTTAATTTTAGACTCTGGTTTTCAGATGGTGTTAAGAAACACTTTTTACATACCTTCTTTTAGGCGGAATTTAGTTTCTGTGTCTTGTTTGGACATGTGTGGATACTCTTTTGAAATAAAGAGTAATACTATTTCCATGTTTTATGATTCAAATAAGATTGTGTGTTGCAATTTATCCGATGGATTATATCGATTGAGTTTATCTCCCAACGACATATACGTTGCTTATTCCGCTGAAAAGGTTGTTTCCAAAAGGCCTCTACCTAAGGAACAGTCTTATGCATTGTGGCATAAACGTCTTGGTCACATCTCTAAAGATAGAGTAGAAAGACTTATAAAGGCTGATATCTTGCCTACTCTCAAAGATGATCAAGAGACTTGCATAGATTGTTGCAGAGGTAAGATGACTAAGATAAAGAAGAAATATGTTGTACGCAGTTCAGACTTGTTGGAGGTTATTCACACTGATATTAGTGGACTGTACACGGCTACCTTGTGCAGAAATTTTTATTTCATCACATTTATTGATGACTTTTCTCGATATGGATACTTGTACTTGATTAAAGAAAAGTCCGAGTCTCTTGACAAATTCAAGATTTTTCGGACTAAAGTGGAGAAACAGTTAGGAAAAGTTATTAAGATTGTCAGATCTGATCGTGGTGGTGAGTATTTTGGTAGGCACGGTGATGCTGGACAATTTAAAGGGCCTTTTGCTAAATATTTAGAGGATTCTGGAATTATAAGTCAGTTTACTATACCCGGTAGTCCTGACCAAAATGATGTAGCTGAAAGGCGAAATCGTACTCTTATGGACATGATGAGAAGTATGATTAGTAGGACAAATTTACCTGATTTTCTGTGGGGAAAAGCTTTGAAAATAGCTCTTTATATTCTAAATCGTGTTCCTACTAAAGCGGTTCCATTGACTCCTTTTGAGTTGTGGACTAGACATACACCTAGCTTGAATCATTTTGGGGATGTCCAGCAGAAGTGAAGTTATATAATCCAACATTGAGTAAGCTGGATTCCAAAACTACTCGGTGTTACTTCGTATCTTACCCTGATCATTCAAAGGGGTATCGGTTTTATAACCCTACTGGAGGTACAAGAATTGTGGAATCTCAAACTGCAAAATTTCTGGAATTTGATGTAGCTGAAAAGGGTAGCTGCTCACAAACTATCAAAGATGATAGTATGGTGGGGATTACTAGATCCCTATCTCATCCTGTGCAGACAATTATGGATCCTCTTGCGCCACAAACTAAGCCTGTTGTGGCCCATGATCCTGTTGTTGAGACTGTTCCTGAAGAAATTCCACAAGTTCCTCAGATTCAAAATGAGGATGAAGTAGCTCCACTCAGAAGATCAACTAGAGAAAGACGTTCAGCTATACCACCAGACTATCTAGTCTACTTGGGAGAGCATGATTATGACATAGGCTGTGTTGTTGATCTCGTAACTTATACTGAAGCCATCTCATGTCCTCAATCAGATTTGTGGTTAGATGCGATGAAAGATGAGATGCAATCTATGAAACACAATGGTGTTTGGGAGCTTGTTGAATTGCCTGAAGGTTGTAAACCTATTGGCTGCAAATGGGTATTCAAGACTAAGAGGGATTCCAAAGGAAAGATTGAAAAGTTTAAAGCCAGACTGGTAGCTAAGGGTTTCACTCAAAGAGAAGGAATAGATTATGAAGCAGCATTTTCTCCAGTATCTTCTAAAGATTCCTTTAGAGTGATCTTAGCATTGGTAGCTTATTACGATATGGAGCTACACCAGATGAATGTTAAGACTGCTTTTCTAAATGGAGACCTTGATGAGGAGGTTTATATGGTGTAGCCTGAAGGTTTTGTAGCAGATGACTTAAGTCAGCTTGTTTGTAAATTAAAAAAATCTATTTATGGCCTTAAGCAAGCTTCTAGACAGTGGTATTTCAAGTTTCATAGTGTTGTTACTTCATTTGGATTTATTGAGAACAAAGTAGATCAGTGCATATACACCAAGGTCAATGGGAGGAAATATTTTTTTCTCATACTTTATGTAGATGATAACTTGCTTGCTAGTAGTGACATTGGTTTACTGCATGAGACAAAGCGGATGTTATCGAAAAATTTTGACATGAAAGACCTTGGTGAGGCGTCTTTTGTTCTTGGCATTGAGATCCATAGGGATCACTCATGCCGTTCATTGGGTTTATCTCAGAGGGCGTATATTGATCGCGTTTTAGAAAGATTCAATATGCGGGATTGCAAACCGGGAATTGCTCCTTTGTTAATGGTGATAAATTGAGTCTTTCACAATGCCCTAATTCAGATTTTGAGAAAGCTCAAATGAAGGATGTACCTTATGCTAGTGTGCTTGGAAGCATCATGTATGCTCAAGTCGCACTAGGCCGGATATTGCTTTTGCAACGGGTCTTCTAGGCGAGATATCGGTCTAATCCCGGACGCGATCACCGGGTTGCTGCCAAGAAGGTTTTAAGGTACTTAAAGAGAACAAAAGATTATAAGTTGATTTATAGATATGTTCCAGACCTGCAACTAGTCGGGTATTCAGATGCAGATTTTGCTAGTTGTCAAGATGATAAGAAATCAACGACTAGATATATATTTATGTTGGCAGGAGGTGCAGTATCATGGAAGAACGAAAAACAGAAATTCATATCTTCTTCTACCATGCAAGCGGAGTTTGTAGCATGTTTTTCAACTGCTACTCAAGCTATTTGGCTCCGAAACCTTATTAGGGAGTTATCAGTTTTTGATTTTGTGGATAGACCCATACAGCTTTATTGTGACAATAACTCTGCGGTGTTGTTTATTAATAACAACAGAAGTCTCAAGGGGTCTAAACACATGGATGTCAAGTTTTTGACTATAAAAGAATCGTACGAGAATGGTGACGTTGCGGTAGATTATATTCATACGAGATGATATGGTTGCGAGACCCACTAACTAAAGGCCTACGCCCGTGTGTTTTTGATCGACATGTCATTAGTATGGGCCTAGGAGCATCTTGGGATGCTGTTATTTAGTGGGAGCTGTGTTTTATTCTTCTTTAAATACAGTTTACATCTGTTTTGTTACAAATTAGTAACAGTTTGATACATATATGTCAACTTTTGCATTCAATAAAATGTTTTTGAATGCATTGTTATTATGTTGATATATATATTGTTAAAAGTCTCAGGGTATTGTTTAAACCTTGAGTGAAGGCTAGGGGCATCCGGGCATCCAGTTATTAGCCTTGCGCATATGTCTTGTGATACATAAAGAAAGGTTAACCGTAAGGACAAAACATATGTGGGTTCATTGGAACCATAAAGCATTCTCTAGTGGCACAAGTTTTTGTGACGCCTAAAGTTAAGAGAATGGTGACTGACAAATGGGATCTCTCTATGAGAGATGTTATCCATTTGCCACACTACCATATTGAATCCATATCAATAAAGTTGAGACCACTCGTGACCATGGAAGGTTCTGTGTGTATACATGCAGTTACCGCCATGATTCGGTGTTTGAGACTTTATGAGATAGGATTGACTATTAAGAATTATCTCTGGACCAATGTGCGCACATACAGTACGATTTCAATTAATATGATCCAAGTGGGAGAATGTAAGAGTTTTTCTAATTGTGGACTATATTAATTGATATTGTAATTTACCGTTTAACGTTTACCGTTTTACGGGGTTTGGTCTAAGGTGAGATAGAAGGTTTCTTAATTAGTCTAATATGGGCTGGCTAGTGTGGGCCGAGTTGAGCCTGGCCCGTAATGAGAGGGACTGGCTGGAAACTCTATAAATAGTGCTCAAGTCTCTCCTCTAACCCTAATTCTCACATGTATTCTCACCTAGGGGGCGTTTTTCTAACACTACACGTGAGGGGGCTGCCTCATTGAGCCAGTGATACAGAGGGCAATAGAGGAGAAGGACTTGCGCGTGGAACATTGTGTTTCTGCTTCCGCTTCAAGAACAATGGATTCCAAAACAGGTGCGTTAATCTTTCTACTCAATTATGCATGTTCTTGTTCTAGTTATGGAGATCTTGGGGTTTGCGCAATCTGCGTCCAACAGTTTACACTTCACAATTCTTGAGATAAACATGCTTGTGTCATTCCAAAGTTGAGGTGCAAATGTTTGGTCCAATCTATGAGGATAGTGCTTTCACTTCACATTGGCAGGAAAGTGGGCTATTCCAACATTTAGATTGTATGGTTTATACATGATGATAATATAGACGTAACTTTACGCTGAATATTGACATAGAGCTGCATAAGATGCAAAGTCATGTTAAGATGCTCTTGTATTATTAATGACCTGGCATTATGTAACTTAAGAATTAGCTTAAAATTCAGTACATTCAACAATAATAGTTGAAAAATTATAATACACTTATCTAACGATCTTTGTGTACAAGCTCCTCATTGCATTGAATCAAAGCTCTTAGTTATAAAACTATTCTTAACAAAATATGTTTCACACAATCATGGACAACGAACTGGTTGGTGATGATCTTGACGGAGAAGACAAATAAGGCTTGGGAGGAACTTGCAAGCAATCAACACTGCCTCTTAACTTATGCACCACCTCACTCATCGTCGGCCTATTTGAAGGATTGGTTTGTATGCACCACAAGCTCACTATTATCATCTTCCTAGCCTTCTCTCTATCTCCTTCATTGTCAATATTCCGCAGTCCAAGCTCTTGCTGGAGTTCAAGACGCTTATGAATCCAATGCGGGAAGTATACTTCACTTGTTCAATCAGCACCTACCACCAAAATTTTCCTTCCACCGACCATTTCAAGCATCGTCATCCCAAAGCTATACACATCCGATTTGTGAGATATTTCACCAAAGTTCCTACAAAAGACTTCCGGGGCAATAAACCCCATGGTCCCTCGTGCACCAAATAGTGAGATGGTGCTCTCATCTTGATGGCATATTTTTGCAAGGGCGAAATCAGAGTTTTTGGGGCGATAATTTCATCAAGAAGAATATTGTGCAGCTTTATGTCGAGGTTTAATATTCTCAAGTTGCAACCTCGGTGCAAGTATTCGAGCCCTTGAGCTATGCCTAGGGAGATTTGGTACAAGGTGTCCCATTCAAGAGAGCAACAACTTAATTTGTTGTAGTTCTCTTTGTATATGAGTTTCTCCAGTGATCCCTTGACCATGTACTCATAGACAAGAGCCCTTTTGGTTTTGTGAAAGCAGAAACCTAGCAAATTAACAATGCTGACATGAGAAGTTTTGCTTATACTTTTTGCCTCATTGATGAATTCTTCATCATCTCCTCTTAAGTTGCTTAGGATCTTCACTGCCACAAGATGACCATTTGGGAGATTGCCTTTGTACACAAAACCATAGCCTCCTTGGCCAAGCTTATGAAGAGAGTGTTAAGCTAACGCTCTCGCAATATTACACTGTTGGATACCCATCCTAAGATTTCAAAACCAAAATCTGGTTTTTGAGCAAGAAAAGAAAGGAGTTTATTAGCACGAATTGAAGTGGGTTGTACCCCGCGAATGGCTTCGGCATAAGCAAGACGAGTATGATTTTCCTAAGTGGACGTTAAAGAAGGCGTTCTCAGTGGTATTTTTTTCATGCCCAATCAGTGTCTTGGAATCTGCTGATATGCTCTAGTTGTCTTAACTTGAAAAGTGGGCACGGAAGACTTGAAGGGCAGACTTGAAGAGTAGGCCAGGTAATTCTCTACCGTCAATTCTGTTGATGGTGATCTGTTGGAGCTTTTGTTACTTAGGGGCCGTTCGTTTCGAGAAAAATGACTTCCGGGAAAACGTTTTCCGGATTTTCTAACGTTCGTTTCACGGAAAATGAACTAGTTAAGGAAAATATTTTCCATCATTGGAAAAAATAACTTTTAAAAGTGAGGAAAATATTTTCCACTTCTTAGAAGTGGATCTAGGCGAGCTCGAGCTCGCCCGGCCAAGGCGAGGCCGAGCCTCACTAGGGGCTGGCGATGCTCCGGCGAGGTTGCCAGACAAAGAAAAAAGAAGAAGAAGAAAAGAAAGAGAAGGAAATAATAGGAGAGAGAAAAATTGTTTTTTAGAAGTGTTCTTAACTTGTTTCCGCTCCCGAGAACAAAAGTGTAAACAAACGCATTCTGTTCATTTTTTGTTCCCCCGAACAAAAACAGAAATTGTGTTTCGAGGAACAAAAAAAGAACACAAACAAACAGGCCCTAAGAGAACCGGTTAGTACCTCTCTCATTATTAATCTAGTACATATTTCTTTTTCCTTCGTAGCATGCACAAGGAATATGAACATGATTCATGAAATGCAAGCAATTACATGGCTCCAAAATATGTAATGAAAGGGCGGTTTTCAGGGAAAAAAGAAAAGATCAGCCGTCTTTATATTTGGGGTACCATCGCTGAAGATCATAAGTGGAAGACAGAACAGTAGCTTCAAATGAGGAAGATCCATCATTAAGCCTATTAGGATTCGTAAATTGTTACCAATAGAGAACTCATCTATTTCCATCAACTCAAATTCCAATAATAATCCGATTCGAAATCTTTGCTTTAGTTATTTATTTATTTATTTTGGCGGGTATGGAAATTGTGGAAGGGAGACTGTGTTCTAAAACTAGTCATCCAGGATATATCTGTGAGATGCTTTGAAGTCAAGGCCTTAAAATGCATATTAGTTGGCTACTCTATAGTCTATACGATTTCAACTATTATTTCAATGCTTAATAGTGAAATTTGTGGATCTTCCGGTTTGAACAAACCCATTCACCGTGAGCTTAATAGCCACCGATAGGTTCCCCGTACAAAGCTAGAAGAAATGTTTTGCCAATAACATTATCCTTCCCACTTTATCGAAGGCACGGATGAAATAAGCATGCAAGATACGACATACTACTTTGTAATTCAGCTCAACAATGCAACTTATAGCTAGCTCATGTCTCGGTTAGGAAATGAGCACATGCGATCCTATTTACATGTCCTGTTATTGAACTTATAGACAGCTCATTGCATTGAATTTAAAGCTCTTACTTATAAAAGTATTCTTGCCAAACTATGTTTCACATAATCATGGACATTGAAGTGGTTGGTGATGACCTTGATGGAGAAGACAAATAGGGCTTGGGAGGAACTTGCAAACAGTCAACACCACCTCTTAACTTATCCACCACCTCACTCATTGTCGGCCTAACGGAAAGCAATTTATACAATTTTTGTGATTTTTTACACATTTATACAATTTTTGTGATTTTTGTGGTATTCATCCAATTTAACGGAAAGCATATTCGTCACAAATGTATCGGTTTGGGTTTTTGGCGATCGTATAAATTCTTTTAAGGTAAATTTGTCACAAGTGTACCAATTTTAGATTTTTATGGTTTGTTGGGGTAAATTTGTCAAAAGTATACCGGTTCGGGATTTTCATGGTTAAAAAAATAGTTTTGGGTAAATTTGTCACATATGTATCAGTTTAGGATTTTTCAGGATATTAACCCGTATGGAAATTGTGAAAGGAAGACTATGTTCCAGAAAACTAGCACTAGTTAACTAGCAAATATCTAGGAGATGCTTCAAAGTTGAGGCCCTAAGGTGCATATTAGTGCGCTACTATGTACCATTTTAACCGTTATTTCAATGCTTAATGGTGAAATTTGTGGATCTTCCTAGTCTGAACAAACGTACTCATTGAGAGTTCAACAACCACATATAGGTTCCTCTTCATAAAGCTAGAAGAATTGTTTTGCCAATAGTATTATTCTCACCACTGTTGAAGGCAGATGAAATGAGCCTACCAGATATAGCACCTACTGTAAATTCAACTCAAAGACACAACTTGCTCATTTCTTGGTCATGAAATAAACTTGCCCGATCCTATTTACATGTCATGTTATTGAAAGCACGGTCTTTGTTGTTTCACACTTGATCAAATTCATTCTTACTTCCAAATGTATGAATACCAACTAGTGGGAGATTAAATAAGAAAATTACTATAAATTCGGTGACTGTTAGGCATGATTAGCACTTCACAGTTCTTGAGATACACATGCTTGTGTCATTGCAAAGTTGAGGTGCAAGTGTTTGGTGCCTTGTACGAGGATATTGCTTCTACTTCACATTGGCGGGAAAGCGGGCTATTCCAATATTCAGGTTGTGTGGTTAATAGATTCTGTTAATACAGACACAACTTTACACTGAATATTGACATAGCACTGCATAAGATGCAAAGTCATGTTAAGATGCTCTTGTACTATGAATGACTTGGCATTATATAACTTTCGAGTCAGCTTAAAGTTCAGTACCTTCAACAAATAATAGTAGAAAAATTCTAATAAACTTATCTAGCGATCTTTATACACAAGTTCCTTATTGCATTGAATTTAAAGCTCTTGGTTATAAAAGTATCCTCACCAGGCTATGTTTCACACAATCATGGACATTGAACTAGTTGGTGATGATCTGGATGGAGAAGACAAATAGGGCTTGGGAGGAACTTGCAAGCAATCTACACTGCCTCTTAATTTATCCACTACCTCACTCATCGTCGGCCTATTTGAAGGATTGGTCTGTATGCACCACAAGCTCACTATTATCATCTTTCTAGCCTTCTCTTTGTCTCCTTCATTCACAATATTCTGCAATCCAAGCTCTTCCTGAAGTTCGAGACGCTTGTGAATCAAATGCGGGAAGAATACTTCACTAGTTCGATCAGCACCTGCCACTATGTTTTTCCTCCCACCGACCATCTCAAGCATTGTCATACCAAAGCTGTACACGTCCGATTTGTGAGATATTCCGCCAATGTTCCTACAAAACACTTTTGGGGCGATAAACCCTGCGGTTCCTCGCGCACCAAATAGTGAGATGGTGCTCTTGTCTTGATGGCATATTTTTGCGAGGCCGAAATCAGAGATCTTGGGGTGATAATTTTCATCAAGAAGAATGTTGTGCGGCTTTATGTCGAAGTGCAATATTCTTGAGTTGCAACCTCGGTGCAAGTATTCGAGTCCTTGAGCAATGCCTAGGGAGATTTGGTACAATGTGTCCCATCCGAGGTGGCAATGACCTAGCTTGCTATAGTTATCTTCATATATGAATTTCTCTAGAGATCCACTGGCCATAAACTCATAGACAAGAGCCCTTTTGCTTTTGTGAAAGCAGAAACCTAGTAGATTAACAATGTTGACATGGGAAGTTCTTCTTATACTATTTACCTCATTGATGAATTCTTCACCATTTCCTCTTAGTTTGCTTAGGATCTTCACTGCCACAAGACGACCATTTGGGAGATTGCCTTTGTACACAGAACCATAGCCTCCTTGGCCAAGCTTTTCTTTGAATGAGTTCGTCATTCTCTTGATCTCAGCATAAGAATATCTTCTCGGAATTGACATCCCATCATTTTCAAAAGCAACCTCAAATTTATCAAACCCATTCATCTTCTTGCTCCACGGGACCATGGATTTTTTATTGCAAAATCTCTTTTTACAAAGATATGCTAGAACCATTGCAACAGCACCCGCCCCACATAATGAAGTAACTGTGACCAAAAGGAAATACCAAGTGTATATAAAATAGGAAAAAATCATTTCTATAGTGAAATCTCCTTCTTAAATGGTAAATGAATGGGAATTTTGATTTTTGGAGAGCATGCACCATGCCATTGCCAAAAGTCTTGATTTTAATTCATACACATGGCTAAGAAATCAAGTATATGTTACTTACCAATGGCACCTTTCTTCAATAAGCTGTTACCTTTACCTGTAACGTTAAGGTAGAGACAATATGAGGGATCCCTTGCCAAAAAATAAACGATAAACAAGCGAAATTGTTGAGGACATTGAGATATGTAGACACGTAAAATGACGCTAGTGACCAGACGCCATGACGTTGTAAGAAGACGATTGACAAAAAAAAATGGAAATTAGGCAAAAGGATTTGCTTAAGTCTTGGTGAAACTTACCAGCGTCACAATTTTCGCGGCTAGATCCATCTGAGCAATAGCAAACAAAGTCTTTGTCATTTGATCTGCCACATCGGCCTCCACTGTGTATGCACTTGGCACAACCCTTATTGGTCAACAATGTCCAGTTCAATGCGAACCCATCCTTCAGGAGCTCCCTGTAGTCAACACTATTTATGGTTGGGTTGGGGATTCCCTCCTTCAGTTCAACTGGTATTCTACTGCTTGAATTGAAGTCTCCATCCTTCCGTACTGCCCATTCTTCCCCATGTGTTAACACAACAAACGTGTAATTTAATTGATCAGAAGTGCAATTTAGCCGAGATTGAGGCAAATCTGTAGAAAATGTATCAGTGCAGCCATAGAAGAACTTTAGGTAATACTGTGCACTGGATTTATGGAAGAGATTATAGCGATCACTATAAGAGGTGTTGGGACGAGGAACGAAGCAACCGGTGTCATTCATATACCGAGTTGCTAACCGAAAGGATTGCTTCTCATAAGAGATGCTTCGGATGGAGAAGCCGCCATACATAATTTCCCCTCCTTCACATCTAACCTCGAAGCCGGGGTAGCCACAAAGTTCCTGCCCACTTCCAGCAACATAAAAGGGATAGCTTATGGTCGGACCACTCTTGCTGCACATAGTGGCCTCACAATCCTCATATTTCACCGACTGGGCTGATACTACGAAGATGGAGAGGAAGAGAATGTAAGCTAACGCTCTGGCAATACTACAACGCTCTGTACCCATCCTTCAAACTGGAAAACAAACTCTGCTTCAAAGACGAGGATGATTTTGCTATTTAATTCCTTCTTGCATATTCAGCTTCTTGGAATCTGCTGATTCACTTTAGTTGACTAGAAAAGTGGACATGGAAGACTCGAAGAGGAGACCTCAACATTGGAATTGAAGACTAGACTAAGCTCTGTTGTTTTCCGAAGAACGTTTTCCTCATTTTTCGGCTTTTGGGGCGTGGAAAAGGGGCGGTTCAAGAAAGCCTTGTCCGGTCAATGAAAAATGCCCTTCTAAAATTAGAGAAAATACTTTCCATTCCCATCTTTTTCAGGCATCCTCTTAACCTGGGCATGGAAATCCCTCCCTGGCCTTCTCTGTCTCCTCTCGATTTCTCTCTCTAGAATCCCTTCACTCCCTCTCTCTCTCTCTCTCTCTCTCTCTCTCTCTCTCCCCCTCCCCCTCCCTTCGATCCCCTCCCAAACCCGCTTCCGAGCAGCTCCTCCGCAACCAGTCTCACCCTTCAAAGTCCCAATGAGGTTCTAGATTTGGTCTTGAATCGAAGTCAAAACTCTTCTTCTCTGACCGAGTTAAGAGCCCCTCGCTGTTAGCCGAATCTCGAACTTCACCATCGCGAGACTAGTTTCCTTTCTCATATCCACAATTATCCTCCTCTTCTACCGAAGTCCTCTCGGTCAATTTTTGTAATATTTTGATCTTTTTATCAAGTCAAAAAGATAGGGGTGAAACCCAAAAAAGAAGAAAAAGAAAATTGAGGGGCACTTTCAGGGTGAAGAGAACGAGAGCTCGCTCGGGAAAATGAAAGAAAAAAGAGAGAGAGAAAGAAAGAAAGAAGAAGTAAAGGAAAGGAAAGGAAAAAGAGGAGGATTTTGCGTAACGAGGACTTTGCCAAGTCTAGTCGACTTCGTAAACAGCCCGGTTTGTACTCACTCATCTGTTCGTCTTGGGTTAGTAAGCAAATTTTGGGGTCCGTGGATTTTGAACTAGAGGTTTGATTAAGGAGTTGTTGATTTGTGAAATATATTGAAATAATAGTTTATAATATTTTCGATTTGAATTTACGGCTTGGTCGTAATTGATAATTAGTTGGCAATTAGTGGCTTTCCAATTGAATTTCGACGGTTTTCAGCTCGATTTTGAATTGACTAATTTATGGGTTTTCTAGTGCTTCACAAATGTTCTTATGGCATGATCTGTCAGAAAAGGAAGAAGAAGGTGTTCGGAAGACGAGCCAAGGCGAAGAAGCAATTATCTTCATTTTCATTGAATGATTCTGTACATGTAAAATTCTGTATTTAATTACAATAAGAAAAGTAATAAAGGAAATTCTATATTTGCCTATCTCCTTCTATCCTAAAGTATATTTGATTTCCTATCTAAAGAGATTACAAAATCATATCTTCCAACACTCCCCCTCAAGCTGGTGGTCTGTATATGTCCAAGACACCTAGCTTGTGTAGAAGATATGTATGTTGTCTTTGACAAAGAGGTTTAGTGAATATATCAGCAGGCTGTTCCGAAGTCCTTATTCCTCTTGTCTCGACAATTCCTTCTTGAATCTTTTCCCGAGTAAAATGACAATCAACTTCTATATGCTTCGTCCTCTCATGTAGTACAGGATTTGTTGCAAGCTTGAGTGCCGAATCATTATCACAGAAGAGTAAAGTTGGCCCTTTAACAGGCTCCGAGATCCAGTAGACCCCTTAACCGACTATTTCACATACAGTCTTGGCCATAGACCGGTATTCGGCTTTCAGCCGATGATAAAGATACGAGACTGTTTCTTTGTCTTCCATGAGAGTAGCGATTCCCCAAATTTAATGCAGAAACCAAAGGATGACCTTCTACTCATAGGGCATGTGGCATAATCTGCATCGCAATAAGCTGTCATTTCCATGTTACACTTTCGGGAAAGAAGTATTCCCAAACCTGGACAAGTCTTCAAGTATCTCACAATCTTCAGGGCTGCATTCATGTGAGATTGTTTCGGACTATGCATAAACTGACTAAGAGTCTGTACTGCATAACAAATATCCGGCCTAGTCATGGTGAGATATATCAATTTCCCTACTAGTCTCTGATATCCTGAGGGATCTTGCAACAAAGGATCATCAGAAGAAGAGGATATGCCAGTGTCATAGTTGACAGAGGTCAGTTTAGCATTTTGCTCAATAGGAATGACCGATGGTCTACAACCTGATAATCCTGCTTCTGATATAATTTCCATCACAAATTTCCGCTGACTTAAAGAGATACCTTGATCTGAGCGAGCTATTTCAATTCCAAGAAAATACTTAGGCGACCCTAAGTCTTTGATATGAAAGGTTGAATGCAGATACTCTTTAAGTTTTTTAACAGCAGAATCATCATTTCCCATGATAAGGATATCATCAACATAGATCATCAAGTAAATGGATGACATACCTTTTGTCCAGGTGAATAAGGCATAGTCATACTTGGATTGCTTGAACCCAGCAGCCAAGAGTGCACTTGTGAATTTAGCATACCACTGTCGGGAGGCTTGTTTCAAGCCATAAAGAGATTTACGGAGACGACATGCTTTCGACTCCCCCTGTCTCCGTAATCCTGGCGGAAGCTCCATATAGATTTCTTCATCCAGATCACCATGTAAGAAAGCATTATGGACATCCATTTGGTGTAATGGCCAATCACGAAGAGCAGCAATAGACAAAAAAGTACGAACCGTGACATCCTTTGCTACAAGAGAAAATGTTTCGTGATAATCAAAACCTTCTCTCTGGGTGAAGCCTTTTGCCACCAACCGTGCTTTGTATCTTTCCACAGAACCATCTGCTCTATATTTTATTTTATACACCCATTTACATCCAATAGGTTTGCGATGAGCAGGAATGGAGACAACATCCCAAGTGTGGTTTTCCATCAATGCATGCAATTCAGATTCCATGGCCTTTTGCCAACGAGGATCATCTTTGGCTTCATTATAACTAGAAGGTTCTTGACCTTCGGAAATACGACTTATGCAACATAGATGGTCTGCCGACAATCTATCAAAGGAGACATAAGAAGAGATGGGGTATCGAGTACCTGATGAATGTGAAGAACCGCATATATAATCCTTCGTCCATGTTGGTGGTCGAGTGATTCGATGAGAACGCCTCTGTGGCTCTTCTTGTGTTGTGGATACTTCTTCAGTAATGGTTGTTTCTGAAGTGTCCTCCAACTGTGCTGGTTCTTCATGCAGCGATTCTTCTATATATGACTGCTCAATGAAATCTTCAGCAGGACTTGGAAGAGGTGTTGTAGGCAAGACATCAACTTCTCTTGGAGGGGAAGGAATAATAAAGGTTCCTCCAGTTGATGAATCCTCCTCCGATAAGAATTGGCGATTTGTCTTCACTTCTTCTTCAGGTAAAGATGTTAATGAAAAAGGAAAAACATCTTCATGAAAAACAACATCCCTGCTGATAAAGAAATTTCCTGTAGAAGGTGCATAAAGCCTATATCCCTTTTGCAAAGTCGGATAGCCCATGAAAATGCATTGAGTAGCTCGTGGCGCCATTTTATCTCTATGGCCCACCATAGTGACATAGCACAGACACCCAAAGACTCTGAGATGAGATAAATCTGGCTTTCTCCCATATAATAATTCAAAAGGTGTCTTGCCTTTTAAGATGCGTGATGGCATACGATTGATCAAGTATGCTGCAGTAATTACACAATCTCCCCAAAACTTTTCGGGAATAGAGGCTTGAAATTTAAGTGCACGAGCCACTTCTAAAAGATAGCGATGTTTTCTCTCAACAACTCCATTCTGCTGGGGTGTGTAAACACAAGAGCTCTCATGCAATATCCCATGTAAAGTGAATAAGGAAGTACATTCAGCATTAAAAAATTCTTTTCCATTATCAGTACGTATCCTACGGATTGGTTTTTGAAATTGAGTTTTGGATAAGGAAAGGAATGTCTTTAAATGAGAAAAGACCTGGTTTTTTGATTGCATGAGGAAAATCCATGTGGCACGAGAATAGTCATCCACAATAGTGAGGAAGAACCTAGAGCCATCATGATTTAAAGTATGATAAGGCCCCCAAACATCAACGTGAATAAGAGAAAAAATATCTGCTGCTCGAGAATTGCTATTCTGGAAAGGAGCACGTGTTTGCTTTGCCATGGGACAAATTGGACATTTAGGATAGGGAAATAATGCACTATGACCCAAACGTTTATGATTAAGGAAATTAATGCCATTGACAGTAGCATTACATAGAGATTTATTGAATTCAACAGGAGATGACTTAAAAGGGTGTGGAAAATCCAACCAAAAATATAATCCATGGCTGACTCTACCCAAGCCCATCAGTGTGCCAGTCGAACGGGCTTGAAAGAAACATTTATCAGAATGGAAAAGAATATGGCATGAATTTTCTTCACAAGCTCGGGCAACTGAGATCAGATTGAAATGGAAATCGGGTACGTAAAGCACATTTTTAATAGTAACAAGAGAGCTAAGCTTTACAGTCCTAGTCATTGTGACTTTGGTGGTATTTCCATTTGGGAGTTGTACTGATATAGGAAAATATAATTTTGTAATATCTGAAAGTAAATTCCTATCACAGACTATGTGATCACTAGCACCTGAATCGATAATCCATGCATCCTTTGAAATCGAGTTCATCAAACAATAGGATGTACCTGTGAAGCTGCCTCCTTTATCCGAGGGGTCCAATTTCTTCAAAGTTTCCATCAGCTCATGATATTGTTCATGGGTAATTGATTTTCCCATGTGTTGGCCTGACACCTGAAAAACTGAGGAAAATTTCCCTTTTTCTTTTTCTCCTGGTTTTCCATGCAGTTTCCAACAATTCTCAATTGTATGGTGTGGTCGCTTACAATAATCACAGTACATCTTACCTCTTCCTTTTGGCCCATTATTTTTTGCATTTGAATTGGGCCTAAAAGCTTGGGCCGAAATAGGCCCATATGAGCCGTCGGATCCTCCAAGAAGTGGGCCGCGCGAGCCATCCAGCCCATTGGTGCCAGTTAATCGGTAGCTGTCCGATCCGAATAAATAACCGCCGCGGGAGCCGTCGGATGGACTTAAAAAACCGGAACGTGAGCCGTCGGATGAAGAGGAGATGATGCTACGAGGGCCGTCCGATCCTGTCGCCCCCTGGATCGATCGTGAACCGTCGGATTGATAGTGGAAGTGATCTCCACCGTTCGCGCTTCTCTTTATAAGAGCCCTAGGGTTTTCGCTTTCAAAACTTAACCCTAGATCCATCTCTCTCCTCCCCGAGCCTCTCTGTGTCGAATGAAAATGGGTCTTCGCGGCCAGAGCAATTCCATCTCCTCCTTTGCCGTGGTCCGCCGATCTCTGTTGGCTCTCCTCCTGTATGGCGAGTTGATAGATCCGGCCGAGACTTGGGAGAGGCTCCATGGTGAGTATATGGGATCGGAAAGGCATGTAAGTTTCGTTGAGGATGAGAAGGAATCTCGTTGCTTTCTCCCTTTCTCGCATCTGCTTGTATTGTTGTTGGATGTGGTCGGGCCAGTCGAATTTTTCCTCGGCTGCCTCCAACTCATTCCACAGACCCGAGAGCTTGTTGTATACTGTTGCGATGCTCATGTTCCCCTGTTTCAGATCTGAAATTTGCTGTGTTAGATAAAATTTTTTCACTTGATCGAGTTTTCCATACATCTCCCTAATGTTTTCCCACATTTTTTTCGGATCCTCCGTCGGGGGAAGTCCGGCCGCAATCTCGGGCGCGATGCAGTTCCCGATCCAGGTTCTTACCAGTTGACTGCATCGCCTCCAGATTCGTGCCATTCTCTCGTCGGACGGAATCGGAAACGACCCGTCGATGAAAACCTCCTTGTCTTTTGTTATTAGTGCCCGCCGGAATTCGCGCGACCAACTTGAATAATTATCTGCACCTGTCAATTGTTGACTTATAATCTTCAGTTCTGGGCCGTCGCCGTTTGTTGTGTATAATGGATCGCCAGGTTCCGGCCGGCCACTGGTAGTAAGGAATTGATACGGGAAGAAACCCGGTGCAGGAGTCGGGTAGGGATTCGTTCCCTGACCCGAACCCCCGAGGCCAAATCCGTAGTCCGCATTCTGAAATCCCTGACTTGGTACAGGTGTTCCGCCCGTCTGCTCCGGGCTGATGCTAGGGTTTGCCCCGTCACTGGTTGGTGGACCTGCTTCAGCCCGCGCGCTGCTGTGGTAGCCAGGCAATGATGCGTTGGGGATAGGCCCAGGATACCATGGATATGGCATCCATTGGTAGGGGTGACCTCCGAATGGTTGCCCTGAAATTGCCTGAGCCTGATGTTGCCATGGCACGTGCGAAGGTTGGCCCTGAATTTGTTGTTGTCGTTCTGATGCAGGGACTATAGCGGCTGGATCTTGGTCTCCCAAGGCTTGCGTCGAAGCATCTGAGGAGGATTCATCAACGGGAGTAAAGGTGCGATTTGGTGGTATAGACATATTGAAAAAGAATTTTGATTCCTCTGTTATCTCCTCTTTGCAGATGCAGTTCCTTCAGGCAATCAAGGATTTTGATTCCTTTGGCAACGCTTTTCTGAAAATTCGAGGTTGGTGTATGAGGCAATCGGAAGCGGAAGCAAATCAGTTCAGAACCGGAGTGGCTCTGATACCATGTCAGAAAAGGAAGAAGAAGGTGTTCGGAAGACAGAGCAAAGGCGAAGAAGCAATTATCTTCATTTTCATTGAATGATTCTGTACATGTAAAATTCTGTATTTAATTACAATAAGAAAAGTAATAAAGGAAATTCTATATTTGCCTATCTCCTTCTATCCTAAAGTATATTTGATTTCCTATCTAAAGAGATTACAAAATCATATCTTCCAACATGATCAAGTTTCAAGTTCAAGCTCCACGTTGCAAATAATTTTAAATATTCATTTCGTAGAGATTTTTGTTACGAGTTTAAGCTTAGTATAACTATTCGAGCTTACTTATGGCCACAGGTCGCCCGCTGAGGACAAAGCAAAAAAATTGAAAATCTTATTTAACAAACAAAAAAATAATTAAAAATGAGCGTGAAAATCAAATAAGATATCAAATTACAGAAAATATTTTCTAGTTTTTTTTTTCAAATTTGAGCGAATCACCAGAAAATATGGTCATTTTTCCTAGAAAATGACTTCCTAGAAAACGTATTTGGTAAGTATTAAGGCTCGCACAATATTTGTTAGGAAAGATTATGAGGAATGATAAAGTGCAAAGGAGCACAATCGGTCTAATTGAAACTTTGAAGGAAATAGACGGAAGGAAACAATTAGAAAGGATTACAAATATTAAATTCCATTTGTTTCATAAATAATAAACGGTTTCAAAAATGTCTTCATAAAAATAATAATTTGTATCTTTCGAAATAATTAGCCAATGAAATATTTTTAGTATCAACAATAATTTATGTTTAAATATTTTCATAAATGACAAAAATATTTTTTATTCATTCATTTTTATAAATGATATAAGCAAAAATTTCTAAAAATTAATTTCCACATCATTCGTTTTGTGCAAAACAAAGTTACTTGAAAGCTTGATCGAGTCAATTTTTTTAATCGCATTTTAAGTAAACTTATTTTTTCATCTCTCATACTTTTATTTTACATATATTTCTAAGAGCATAAGAAAAAAATTCATGAATAATATATTTTTTCCTCTTTTTTTCTCTCACTAGCATCCAAATAACATTATACTTAATTACTTTAAATCTATATTTACTTTTCTCCTCATAATTATCTAAATCCTCTCATTCCTTTCTTAATCAGTCCATCCTGGGAAATAGAACACAAGATAATTCCTTTAACATCCTTTTCCCTCATAATTTGTTCAGATTCTCTCATTTCTTTTCCAATCACTCCGTCCAAATCAAGTGTTTAATCTACTTACGCTGCAGATTCAGAAATTTTATTATAGTTTCACTCTCCTTATTTCGCGGCGGATAAAATAAAACGCAATATCGCGTGGAAAGAAAAAGGAAAAGATAAATAATAAAAAAAAGAAACCCGAAAGCTAAAGCGGGCAATGGGCCGTCGCGACCCACGACTTCGGCGACCCGTCCCGGGTGGATCGGCGCCTCCGGATCCAACGGTGCTCCAGCTGTCTCTCCAGACATTTGTTTCCTCGTTTGTCAAAAAGCGGTCCAGAAGGTGGGCCCCACCAAAAGGAGAGGGCGCCGAGCCAATCCCTCCGGGCCATCGCCCCAAATCCCCGCCCTCCATGTCGGTCGCAATCTCTTCATCTCCCCCCAGTACTCGGCATCGACGGCTTGGATCGCGGGCGCGCGGTGGGCCGTCGAAAGCGGGCGATCGTTGCTACTTCTTCCCCCTTCCTTCCTCTTCCTTCCTCGCTTTTCCGTATCTCTTCACTCGAAAGAAATATAATTCGAATGCGGTTCACGCGCGGCGGGCCTCGCCGGCCTTGCTTGATCGACCGGGGGCGACAATCCCGGCCGACCCTCCCCTTCCATCACCAGCCCTCCCGATGATGGCGGGAGGCGGTGGCGACGAGGGCTTAGCCCTTAGCCACCTCCCTCCCATTCTTTTTTTTTTTTTTTTTTTTAAATATTTGTATTTTTATTTTAAATATTTTAAATAAATTTAGTTATTAATTTAATTTTATTAATTTTTTTACTACGTCAACACAAAAACAATGTCGTTTTTGTATTGTCTAGCTACAATAACGTGCAAAATGACGTCGTTTTGCACTTATTTCACTGGAAAATCGCCACGTCAGCATTTTGGCCAGATTGACACTTTAAGTGATTCATTTTGCTTCAATTTTTGGCACTTAGGCTGTACTTTGCCCCGAACTTCGCCATCGTGAGGGTAACTGCCTTTCGCATCGCTACATCTATCCTCCTCTTCAATCGAAGTCATCTCCGTCAATTTTTTGTACTATTTAGTCAAAAAGATCGTGGTGGAACCCATAAAAAATATTTTTAAAAAGAAAAAGTAAAAGAAGAAAGAAAGGGCATGTTCAGCGTAAAGAGAACGAGAGCTCGCTCAGTGCAAAGAAAAAGAAGGACAAAGGGGAGAAGAAAGAAGAGGTAAGTAAAAAGGGTAGACGCTTTTGCGCCGGGTGACTTCGTCAAGCGATTTGACCTTGTATCCAACGCCATTAACCCGCCTCCTCATCGGAGTAATATTTGGGTTGAGACATAATATTTGGGTTGAGGCACAAATTTTGGACTTTGTAGATTTTGAGTTATGAAATCCAAGTAAGGAGTGGTTGAGTTATAATTATGAATTATATATATATATATGATGGTCAAGGACGTTGTGGATTTGTAGAATTATCTACTCATTTTGAGTCAATTAAGTTATGGGTCTTTTAGTGCTTTAAAATTTTTATTTTTAATTGTAAAGTCTCTCGAAACGAGTTTGGTGGAGAGAATTATTGGCATGATTGGACTTTACGGATAACTTTGAATATTCACTTCAGCTGAGAGTTTTTAACATGTATGAGCGATTTGGTTAGCATTGAAGCTTAGTATGACTATTTTGTAGTAGTTGTAGTATTTTACTTAGTTTTGACGTATGATGAGTTTGGTGAACATGACGTTTGACGAGGCTCCAGCTCACTAGCCTAGTGAGAGCTTTAGCTTGGCTATGGTTAGTCAAGGAAAAAGCAAAAAGAAAGAGAAGACAAAAGAAAAAGATTAAAAGTATGATTTAACAAAAAAATAAAAATTAAAAAATAATTAAAAAGAGTGCATGGAAGAAATTCAAATAAAATTTTCCATAACAAATGATAGAAAATTTTTTCCTACTTCACTTTTAGGATTGAGCCAAACATTAGAAAACTATTATCATTCTTTTGAAAATGGCTTATTGAGAAACATTTTTCATAAATGAAATATTTTTCGTGAAATAAATGAACCTTAATGCAAAAACTTGATAAACCATACATGTTTGGTAAATATTAAGATGCGCGCTATGTCGTTAGGAAAGATTAAGAGGCATAAGAAAGTGTAAAAGAACAACATCGTGTTTAATTGGAAGGAAATAAATGGAAGAAAACGATTAGGAAAGATTACAAGAGATTAATGCTCCATTTGCTTGCGAAAAATAAAAATTTTAAAAAATATTTTCCTAGAAATGATAATTTGTATCATTTGAAATAATTAATCAATGAAAAATATTTTTTTATTTCGACAATAGTTTGTATCTTAATGTTTTGGTCAATTATAAATATATTTTTATTCATTTAGTTTTATAAGCGACATAAACAATCATTTCTAAGTATTTTCCATATCATTCATTTTCCTTCATGTATACTTTTATTTTGCATTTGTTTATAAACTCATAAGAAAATATTTAGGAATAATATATTCTTTTCCTTTTTTTCTTCTCTCACTAGCATCGAAATAACATTGCAATTTAATTCCTTTAAACCTTTATTTACTTGTCTCCTCATAATTATCCAGATCCTCTCATTTCTTTATTAATCAGTTCATCCAAATTAAGCAATTACGTTACAAATTCAGATTATTTATTGCAGCTTTTCTTTCCTTTTTTTTTTCTTGGAATAGAACACAACATAATTCCTTTAAGTCTTTTACTTCCTTATCCCTCATAATTGTTCAGATCTCTCATTTGTTTCCTAGTCACTCCGGTCCAAATCAAGTGGTTAATATACTTCCGTTACAGATTCAGAAATTTTATTATAGTTTCACGCTCTTTTTTTTTTTTGGGCGGATAAAATGATAAAACACAATATCGCGTGGAAAAAAAAAAAAGAGGAAAGAAACACGAAAACTGAGCGGGTAATGGGCCGTCGCGACCCGCGACTTCCGGCGACACGTCCCGGGTGGATCGGCGCCTCGGCCCTCCTGGATCCAACGGCGCTCCAGCTGTCCGTCTAGACATTTGTTTCCTCGTTTCTCGCTTTTCCACCTCTCTCGCTCGAAAGAAGTATATTTGACTGCGAGCCACGCGCGCCGAACAGGGAAAAGGGGAGATTTCGCAGTGAGCGAGTCGAGTGAGTCCACCCGCTCGTGGTCCTACTCCTCTCCTCGCTGCTGGGGAAAAGAAAATGGCCGCCTCCGTTCCCGTCCTCGCCGCCGTCGTTGTCGCCCTCCACCTCATCGCCTTCGTCTTCGCTGTCGGCGCTGAACGCCGCCGTGGCACCGTAACTCTCTCTCAAGTTGAAGTTTTGACAGAACGTGATGTTCCTTGAGCTGTGTCTGCTTTTGCACACACTTACACATGTATCGGTTTACATTTGAACTTTTTTTATGAATTTCACTTTTAATGGCCTAAGTCGATCCACTCAAACGAGACCAACGGGATTGGAGAAGACGGTTCGGCATTGCTGATGGAATTTGTCGAGGCCTACTATATCTTTACCGGGACACTAGACTAATTAAAATTCAAAGAGATCTCAAAAGGAGTAATAACCTGTTGGATGACCAAGGTATATGGGGACAAAAAACATTAAGCAGATATACCGAGAGCTCCGGTTAGCACCTCTCTCATTATTAAATCTAATACCAATTTCTTTTTCCTATGTAGCATCTCGGGAAGCACCTCTCTCATTGATAAATCTAATGCCAATTTCTTTTTCCTACGTAGCATGCATAAGACAAGGAATATGAACATGATTCATGAATTGCAAGCGGCTACGTAGCTCTAGAGTACGCAATGAAAGAGCGTTTTCAAAAAAACTCAGATATCTTTAGATTCTAAACACTATTGCCACAAATCATAAGTGGGGAACAGGACACTAGCTTCAATGAGGAAGATCCATCCTCGACCCTATTAGGATTCATAAGCTGCGACCCACAAAGAACTCAATATATTTCCATTAACTCAAATTTCAATAATAATTAGACTCGAAATCTTCCCTTTTCTTTTTCTCTTTTTTCGCAAGTATGGAAATTGTGGAAGGAAGACTAAGTTCTAGCACTAGTCAATCGGGAAGTATCTGTGAGATGCTTCTAAGTTGAAGCTTGAGATGCATATAAGTGAGCTACTCTTTACCATTTCAACTATTATTTCAACGCTTAACAGTGAAATTTGCGAATCTTCCTAGTCCGAACAAACCTATTCATCGAGAGTTTAATAGCCACCTGCAGGTTCCTCTGGACAAAGCCAGAAGAAATGTTTTGCCAATAGTATTATTCTTACCATTGTTGAAGGCATAGATGAAATGAATATGCCAGATAAAACATAGTCCATAAATTCAGCTTGGCAATGCAATTTATAGCCAGCTCATATCTAGGTCATGAAATGAGCCTACTTGATCCTATTTACATGTCTTGTCATTGAACTTATAGACAGCTGATTACATTGAATTTAAGGCTTTTAGTAATAAAAGTAGTCTTGCCAAACTATGTTTCACACAATCATGGACATTGAAGTGGTTGGTGATGATCTCGATCGAGAAGACAAATAGGGCTTGGGAGGAACTTGCAAACAGGCAACGCCACCTCTTAACTTATCAACCACCTCACTCATCGTCGGCCTATTTGAAGGATTGGTCTGTATCCACCACAAGCTCACTATTATCATCTTCCTAGCCTTCTCATTGTCTCCTTCATTAAGAATATTCTACAGTCCAAGCTCTTCTTGAAGTTCAAGACGCTTGTGAATCCAATGCGGGAAGTACACTTCGCTGGTTCGATTAGCACCTGCCACTATGTTTTTCCTCCCGCCAACCATCTCAAGCACCGTCATCCCAAAGCTGTACACATCCGATTTGTGAGATATTCCACCAAAGTTCCTGCAAAACACTTCCGGAGCAATAAACCCCATAGTCCCTCGCGCACCAAATAGTGAGATGGTGCTCTCATCTTGATGGCATTTTTTTGCAAGGCCGAAATCGGAGATCGTGGGATGATAATTTTCATCAAGAAGAATGTTGTGCGGCTTTATGTTGAAGTGTAATATTCTCGAGTTGCAGCGTCGATGCAAGTATTCAAGTCCTTGAGCAATGCCTAGGGAGATTTGGTACAAGGTGTCCCATCCAAGGTGGCAATGACCTAGCTTGCGGTAGTTCTCTTCATATATGAATTTCTCTAGAGATCCATTGGCCATAAACTCATAGACAAGAGCCCTTCTGGTTTTGTGAAAGCAAAAACCTAGCAGATGAACAATGTTGACATGGGAAGTTCTGCTTATACTGTTTACCTCATTGATGAATTCTTCACCATCTCCACTTAATTTGCTTAGGATCTTCATTGCCACAAGACGACCATTTGGGAGATTGCCTTTGTACACAGAGCCATAGCCTCCTTGGCCAAGCTTTTCTTTGAATGAGTTTGTCATTCTCTTGATCTCAACATAAGAATATCTTCTCGGAATTGATATACCATCATTTTCGAAAACGGTCTCAAATTTATCAAACCCATTCATCTTCCTGCTCCATGGGGCCATGGATTTCTGATTGCAAAATCTCTTTTTACAAAAATATGCTAGAACCATCACAACAGCACCCACCCCACATAATGAAGCATCTGTGACCAATAGGAAATACTAAGTGTATATAAAACAAGAAAAATTCATTTCTATAGTGAAAACGCCTTAAATAATTAAGGAATAGGAATTTTGATTTCTATAAGGCATGCATCGTGCCATCGCCAAAAGTCTTTATTTTAATTCACACACATGGCTGAGAAATCAAGTATATGTTACTTACAAATGGCACCTTTCTTTGGTAAGTTGTTGCCTTTACCTACAACATTAAAGCAGAGACAATATGAGGGGTACCCCCGCAAAAAATAGACGATAAATATGCGACATTGCTGGGGACATTGAGACATGTAGACACGTGAAATGACGCTAGTGACCAAACATCAGGAAGTTGTGAGAATATGCTTGACAAATAAAAATGGAAATTAGGCAAATGGATTTGCTCAAGTCCTGGTGAAACTCACCAGCATCACAATTTTCGCGGCTAGATCCATCAGAGCAATAGCAAACAAAGTCTTTGCCATTTGATCTGCCACATCGGCCTCCACTGTTTATGCACTTAGCACAACCCTCATTGGTCAACAATGTCCAGTTCAATGCGAATCCATCCTTCAGGAGCTCCGTATAGTTAACACTATGTATGGTTGGGTTGAGGATTCCCTCCTTCAGTTCAACCGGTATTCTTTTGCGTGAATGACAGAATCCACCCTTCTTTACTGGCCATTTTTCCCCACGTATTAAAACAACAAACGTGTAATTGAAGTGATCAGAAGTGCAACTTAGCCGAGATTGAGGCAAGTCTGTAGAAATTGTATTAGTGCAGCCATAGAAGAACTTTAGATAATATTGGAAACGGAAGTTCTGGAAGACATTATAGGAAAAAGAGGAGTAGGGAATAGGAACGAAGCAACCGGTGTTATTCATATACCGAGTTGCTAACCGAAAGGATCGCTTTTCATAAGAGATGCTTTGGATGGAGAAATTGCCATACATAGTTTCCCCTCGTTCACATGTAACCTCAAAGCCAGGGTAGGCACAATGTTCCTTCCCTCTTCCAGCAACAAAAAAAGGATAGCTTATGGTCGGACCACTCTTGCTACACATAGTGGCCTCACAATCCTCATATTTCACCGACTGGGCTGACACTACCAAGATGGAGAGGAAGAGAATGTAAGGTAACGGACTGGCAATACTACAACGCTCTATACCCATTTTACGAACTGGAAAACAAACTCTGGTTTTTGAGGAAGAAAAGGAAGGAGTCGATAGCACGTATCATCGAGCGCGCTCTACCAATGAATAGCATCAGCATAAGCAAAGACAAGGATGAAATTACTATATGGACGTTAAAGAAGGCATTCTCATTGGTAATTCCTTCCTGCATATTCAGTTTCTTGGAATCTGCTGATACAGTCTAGTTGACTGGAATAGTGGACACGGAAGACTCCAAGAGGAGACCTGAAGGGTAGACTTGAAGATTAGACAGGCCCTCCCTTCCGTTTGTATCACAAAAAAATATTTTTCGGAAAAAAAAAAATTGCGTGGAAAATAAGTGGTCAAAGAACGCGTTTCCTGTTGACAGAAAAGCTATGTAGCACGGACACTCTCCGGAAACTTTCGTGTCGTGTCTGACACTCTTAACACGTGCTCGACACGTCTCGACACGCTCCGATACGTGGTTAACGAGTGTCGAAAAATCTGACACGTGGTCAACTCTCTCCGACACGCTCCGACACGCGAGTTCCCGAATTTCGACACGCGATTCTGACACGTATGGGGTCAATTTTAAAAATTTCTAATACTTGAAGGATCAAAATGTAAATATACACAAAAGAAGTAATAAAAGAAGTAATAAAATTGCTATAAATATACACGCACGGGGTCAATTTTTTTTTTTCAGTTTTGTTTTTTTAGAAGTGTTTTACTTTCTTTAAATCTCTTTTACTATGAAAGAAGTAATAAAAAATGCTATCTATGATAAATAAATCAATTTAAAAATATCATTTCAACATTTTTCTTTAAACAATGTTTTTTTCCTTTAAGTTTTGTGTATTATTGTAACAAATTAAAATAATGAATAATATTATTTAATATTTTTCATGTAAATTAATTATATGCTATTTTTATTATTACTTATTTATGTATTTATATATAAAAATATATTTAATATATAACGTGTTGGAACATATCGAAATTCTTTATTTTTAGAAATATCGTATCGATACGTAATCTCGTCGTATCGTATCGTGTATTTGTGTCGGTCTTGCTACGTAACAGAAAAGTCCCTTCAAAAAGGGAAAATGATTTCTTTTCGGGGCGTCCTTTCATCCTCTTTCTGAACATGGAGATCCCTCCCGACCTTCTAACGCTTCTCTAGATTTCTCTCTCTAGAATCCCTTCACTCCCACTCTCTCTCTCTCCCCCGATCCCCCGCCCCCCGGCCCCAACCCGCTTCCGATTCTCGGCAGCTCCTCCGCAAGTTGTGTCTCCCTTCAAAGTCCGAATTAGGTTCTAGATTTGGTCTTGAGTCGAAGTCAAAACTCGTCTCCTCCGACCGACTCAAGAGCCCGTCGCTGTTAGCTGAATCTCGGACTTCGCCGTCAGTAATTGCCTTTCGCATCGCTACATTTATCCTCCTCTTCGATCGAAGACGTCTCCGTCAATTTTTTGTAATATTTAGAGTAAAAAGGATCGTGGTGGAACCCATAAAAGAAAATTATTAAAAAAGGGGAAAGAAGAAAGAAAGGGCATGTTCAGCGTAAAGAGACGAGAGCTCGCTCAGCGAAAAGAAAAAGGAGTCAGGACGAAGGGGAGAAGAAAGAAGAGGTAAGGGAAGAGGCTATTGCGCCAGGTGACTTCGTCAAGCGATTTGACTTTGTATCCAGTGCCAGTACGCGCCCGCCTCATCCGTTGGTTTAATCGGAGTAATATTTGGGTTATGACACAAATTAGGGTTTTATAAATTTTGAACTAATTAAGAAGTGATTAAGTTATGAATATATATAGAAATGATAGTTTAGGATCTCGTGGATTCATAAAATTTTCGATTCAATTTTGAATCAACTAAGATATGAGTCTAGTGCTTCAATAATTTTTTATTTTTGATGGTAAAGTCTCCTAAAACCAATTTCAGTGGAGAGAATTACTGTATGATTGGGCTTTGCCTCTGAGCTCCACTTTGCGGATAATGTTAGCTTATATGAATCATTTCACTAGCGTAGTGAGAGCTCGAGCTCGTCTGTGGGAAAAAGCAAAAAGAAAAATTAAAATTTTAAAAATCTGATTTTTAAAAAATAAGAATAAAAAATGATTCAAATGAGTGCGCAAAAGAACATCAAATTAGATTTTTAATGATAAATAACGGAAATTTTTTTCCTAGCTCATTTTCAGGTTTGAGCAAAACACCTGAAAATATGATTATTTTTCTAGAAAATGATTTATTGAAAAAAAAAAATTATAAATAATATATTTTTTGCAAAACAAATGAACCCTAATAAAAAAAAAACTTGATTCTTCTCTTCAGATAGACCATTGGTAAATATTAAGATGCGCACTATGTTGTTAGGAAAGATTGAGAGGCATGAGAAAGTGTAATAGAACACAATCATGTTTAACTGGAAGGAAATAGATGGAAGAAAATGATTAGGAAACATTATGAGAGATTCGCACTCCATTTCGCGAAATATAAATGATTTGAAAAATATTTTCCTAAAAATGATAATTTGTATCACTTGAAATATTAGTTAATGAAAAATATTTTCCGCATTATTCATTTTCCCTCATGTATACTTATATTTTACATTCATTTATAAATACGTAAGAAAATATTCATGAATAATATATTATTTTCCTTTTTTTCTCTCACTAGCATCCAAATAACATTATAATTCAATTACTTTGAAATATTTATTTACTTTTCTCCTTATAATTATCCAGATCCTCTCATTCCTTTCTTAACCAATCCATCCAAATTAAGCGTAATTACAAATTCAGAATATTTATTGTATTTTTTTCTTTCCTTCTTTTTTTCTGGGAATGGAGCACAATATAATTCCTTTAACTCTTTTACTTCCTTATCCCTCATAATTGTTCAGATCTCTCATTTGTTTCCTAATCACTCCGGTCCAAATCAAGTGGTTAATATACTTCCGTTACAGATTCAGAAATTTTATTATAGTTTCACTCTCCTTTTTTTTTTTTGTGGGGGATAAAATGATAAAACACAATATCGCGTGGAAAGAAAAGGAAAAGATAAATAATAATAAAAGAAACCCGAAAACTGAGCGGGTAATGGGCCGTCACGACCCACGACTTCCGCCTACCCGTCCAGGTGGATCGGCGCCTCGGCCCTCCGGGATCCAACGGCGCTCCGGCTGTCTGTCCAGATGTTTGTTTCCTCGTTTGTCAAAAAAGGACGCCGAACCGAAGCCTCTGGGCCATCCGCCCGAACCCCCGCCCGACATCTCGGTCGCAATCTTTTCAGCTCCCCAAGAAGTACTCAGCATCGCGGCTCAGATCAGAGATGCGCGATGGGCCGTCGAAGCAGGGGATCATTACTTCCCTCCCCTTCTTCCTATTAATTTCTCGCTTTTCCGTCTCTCTCTCTCTCTCGAAAGAAGTATATACGACTGCCAGTCACGCGTGGCGAACAGTAGGAAAAGGGGAGATTTCGCAGTGAGCGAGTCAGAGTGAGTCCACCCGCTCGCGGTCCTACTCCTCTCCTCGCTGCTGGGGAAAACAATTCAGGCCGTCTCCCTTCCCGTCCTCGCCGCCGTCATCGCCCTCCACCTCATCGCCTTGGTCTTCGCTGTCGGCACCGAATGCCGCCGTGGCACTGTAACTCTCTCTGTAGTAGAAGTTTTGACAGAACGTGATGTTCCCTGAGCGTGTCTGCTTTTGCACACACTTACACATGTATCAGTTTACATTTGAACTTTGTATATGAATTTCACTTTTAATGGCCTAAGTCAGGTCCACTCAAATGAGACCAACTGGACTAGAGAAGACGGCTCGGCATTTCTGATGGAATTTATCGAGGCCTTCTATATACTCACCGGGACACTAGACTACATAAAATTCAAAGAGATCTTAAGAGGAGTAATAATCTGTTTTTTCTTTTTTTGGGGGTCATAAAATGGGTGATTACTTTCATTCATTAATACAATAGCTGTATGATAAAAGGTAAGTGTAGTTCTGAACATAAAATATCTCACAAAGATTAGGGATGGGAAGACACCCAATTAAGGAAGTTTTTTGCTTCGATGGGCTTTTTCTACTCAATCAACGGCTTGGTTTCCTTCCCTTAGACAATGGGCCGGCTTTGCTTGACCGAACTAGCCTAAGACCCTTTCCTTCACTTATTATGTTCCTCACGGCCCAAGGTGCTTCTTCTCAACCCAAGATGCTTTCCACTACCATCCAACCGTCACTTTCACAAACATAATCTACTGACTTCTATTGTATTTGCTGCACATGACTCCCTTAGATTTGTTGCAGAAACTTCAGCCGTTTCACAAAAGCTAGGGCTTCAGCTTGAAGGGGCGACTCTACCCCAATCTTGCTCATGAATCTACCTTCAACCATCCCACTCGAATTCCTCAAGATTCCGATGATGGAACATGGTTTTCACTCCCCACCCACGAAACACCCACATTCAACTTCAGATTGTCGTCAGTTGGAGGTTTCCACTTGGTCGCTTCTCTTCTTATTCTAGGCTTTGATTTGCTGCTCTATGGCTTCCATTGGAGATGGTTGGTGACTTGAGCTTGTGCTTCTTCTAGTATGGCTTGAGGATCAAGTTGTTGCCCCTCGAAACACAACATTATTTCGCGCCTTTCATATGAGCTAGATTGTTGCCGCGACTACCCCTACTTCAGGCAGGTCGGATTTTGCTTCAAATACATCTAGTAGCTATTTGTTTGCTTTGGTTACATTTAGAGGGTTGTGTGTCTTTAAAGTTGGATCTAACTAGATTTTCCCTGTCCAGCCGCAATTCAAAGGCATATGTTCGATTGTCTCTAGGTGTTTTGAGCACAGCGAGCATAACGGGTCTGGTAATACTCTTCTCTTGAAAAGTTTTTCTTGTGTGGGTAGGGCATCTTGGCATATGCTTCACAGAAAGAGATCTTAAAACAAGTAATAACCTATGTTTTCGTCGGGACACTAGATTATATAAAATTCAAAGAGATCTTAAAACAAGTAATAACCTATCAGATGAAGAGTTCAATTTAAAAATTTCAGATATTGGAATGACTAAGGTATTTGGGGACAAAGAAGATCAAGGAGACGTACTAAGATTTCCATTTAATACCTCTCTCATTCTTAATCTAGTACTAATTTCTTTTTTCCTACATAGCATGCATAAGGAATATGAACTTGATTCATGAAATGCAAGAGGTTGCATGGCTCCAGAATATGCAATGGAAGGGCAGTTTTCGGAAAAATTAGATGCCTTTAGATTCGGGGTAGTATTGCCAGAGATCATAAGTGGAAGATAGAACACTAACTTCAATGAAGAAGATCCATCCTTGAGCTTGTTAGGATTCGTAAGTTGTTACCAATAGAGAACTCAATCTAGTTCCATCAACCCAAATTTCAATATTAATCGTTAGAAATCTTTACTTTTTTTTTTTTTTTTTTTGCTATTGAAATGGATTAATACCCTGAAAAACTCAAATTGAATAAATTTACCTCAAACTATTTTTTTTACCACCAAAAACCCCAAATTGATACACCTTTGACAAATTTACCCCAAAGTAGTACACTTGTGATAAATTTAGCCTCTGTTAATTTTGGTTAAATTTGACTATCAAATTATTAAGTTGAATAATACGTGACAGTTGACTAGTGTACTAGTTTTGGATTTTACTCTCCGTTTATCACATTTTATTTTTTGTGGTATTCATACAATTTAACAGAAAGTATATTTGTTACAAATGTATCAATTTGGGTTTTTTGGCGATCGTATAAATTCTTTTAAGGTAAATTTGTCACAAGTGTACCAATTTTTGGTTTTTTATAATTCATTGAGGTAAATTTATCACAAGTGTACCGGTTTGGGATTTTCATGGTTAAAAAAATAGTTTTTGGTAAATTTATTGCACGTGTATCAGTTTGGGGTTTTTCAAGGTATTAACTCATATTAAAATTGTGAAAGGAAGACAGTGTTCTAGAAAACTAGCACTAGTCAACAGGGAAATATCTAGGAGATGCTTCGAAGTTGAGGCCTTAAGGTGCATATTAGTGCGCTACTATGTACCATTTCAACAGTTATTTCAATGCTTAATGATGAAATTTGTGGATCTTCCTAGTCTGAACAAACGTACTCACTAAGAGTTCAACAACCACATATAGTTTCTTGTTGACAAAGCTAGAAGAATTGTTTTGCCAATAGTATTATTCTCACCACTGTTGAAGGCAGATGAAATGAGCCTACCAGATATAGCACCTATTGTAAATTCAGCTCAAAGACACAATTTGCTCATTTCTTGGTCATGAAATAAACTTGCCCGATCCTAATTACATGTCATGTTATTGAAAGCACGGTCTTTGTTGTTTCACACTTGATCAAATTCATTCTTACTTCCAAATGTATGGATACCAACTAGTGGGAGATTAAATAAGAAAATTACTATAAATTCGGTGACTGTTAAGCATGGTTAGCACTTCACAGTTCTTGGAATACACATGCTTGTGTCATTGCAAAGTTGAGGTGCAAGTGTTTGGCACCTTCTGCGAGGATATTGCTTCTACTTCACATTGGCAGGAAAGCGGGCTATTCCAATATTCAGGTTTCCAATAAAAAGAGTTTGTTCTTGCATATCCCTACTGGTTTTCCAAATTGTGTGGTTAATAGATTATGTTAATATAGACACAACTTTACACTGAATATTGACATAGCACTGCATAAGATGCAAAGTCATGTTAAGATGCTCTTGTACTACGAATGACTTGGCATTATATAACTTTCGAGTCAACTTAAAGTTTAGTACCTTCAACAAATAATAGTGGAAAAATTCTAGTAAACTTATCTAGTGATCTTTATACACAAGTTCTTTATTGCATTGAATTTAAAGCTCTTGGTTATAAAAGTATCCTCACAAACTATGTTTCACACAATCATGGACATTGAAATTGTTGGTGATGATCTGGATGGACAAGACAAATAAGGCTTGGGAGGAACTTGGAGCAATCAACACGGCCTCTTAATTTATCCACTACCTCATTCATCTTCAGCCTATTTGAAGGATTGGTCTATATGCACCACAAGCTCACTATTATCATCTTTCTAGCCTTCTCTCTATCTCCTTCATTCACAATATTTTGTAGTCAAAGCTCTTCTTGAAGTTTAAGACGCTTGTGAATCCAATGCGGGAATTATACTTTGCCGATTCGATCAGCACCTACCACTATGTTTTTTCTCCCATCGACCATCTCGAGCATTGTCATCCCGAGCACCGTCATCCCAAAGCTGTACACATCCGATTTGTAAGATATTCCACCAAAGTTCCTACAAAACACTTACGGAGCGATAAACCCCACGGTCCCTCACGCATCGAATAGTGAGATGGTACTCTTGTCTCAATGGCATATCAAGGCTGAAACCGAAGATCTTAGGGCTATAATTTTCATTAAGAAGAATGTTGCGCGGCTTTATGTCGAAGTGTAATGTTCTTGAGTTGCAGCCTCAGTGCAAGTATTCAAGTCCTTGAGCAATGCCTAGGAGATTTAGTACAAGGTGTCCCATCTGAGGTGACAATGACCTAGCTTGCTATAGTTCTCTTCATATATGAATTTCTCCAAAGATCCATTGGCCATAAACTCATAGACAAGAGCCCTTTTTGTTTTGTGAAAGCAGAAACCTAGCGGATGAACAATGTCGACATGGGAAGTTCTCCTTATACCGTTTACCTCATTGATGAATTCTTCACCATCTCCTCTTAGTTTGCTTAGGATCTTCATTGCCACAAGACGACCATTTAGGAGATTGCCTTTGCACACAAAACCATAACCTCTTTGGTTGAGCTTTTCTTTGAATAAGTTCATCATTCTCTTGATCTTAGCATAAGAATATCTTCTCAGAATTAACATACCATCATTTCTGAAAACGACCTCAAATTTATCAAACCCATTCATTTCCTTGCCCTATGGGGCCATGGATTTCTAATTGCAAAATGTCTCTTTACAAAGATATGCTAGAACCATTGCAACAGCACCCACCCCACATAATGAAGCAACTGTGACCAAAATAAAATACTAAGTGCATATAAAATAGGAAAAATTCATTTCTATAGTGGGAGCTCCTTCTTAAATGGTAAATGAATAGGAATTTTGATTTCTGGAAGGCATGCACCGTTGCATTGCCAAAAGTCTTGATTTTAATTCATACGCATGGCTAAGACATCAAGTATATGTCACTTACAAATGGCACATTTCTTCAGTAAACTGTTAACTTTACCTACAACGTTAAAGCAGAGACGGTATGAAAAATCCCCTACAAGAAATAGATGCAAAAGATGCAACTTTGTTGAGGACATGGAGACACTTAAAATGACGCTAGTGATCAAACACCAGGAAGTTGTGAGAATATGCAGACAAAATGATTTGCTTATTGCAGCAAGTCCTGATAAATGTTACCAGCATGACATATTTTGGGATAGGATCCCTCAGAGCAATAGCAAACAAAGTCTTTGGCATTTGATCTGCCCCGTCGGCCTCCACTGTGTATGCACTCGGCACGACTCTTATTGGTCAACAATGTCCAGCTCAATGCGAACCCATCCTTCTCGAGCTCCCTGTAGTCAACACTTTTTATGGTTGGGTTTAAGATTCCCCCCTTCAGTTCAACTGGTATTCTATTGCTTGAATGACACAATCCATCCTTTAGTACTGGCCATTTTTCCTTACTTGTTAGCACAACAAACATGTAATTCAATTGATCAGAAGTGCAACTTAGCCAAGATTGAGGCAAGTCTGTAGAAAATGTATCACTGCAGCCATAGAAGAAATGTAGGTAATACTGAAAACTGGAGTTCTGGAAGGGATTATAGTGATAATAGGTGAAGGGATGAGGAACAAAGCAACCGCTGTCGTCCATATACCAATTTGCTAACTGAAAGGATCGCTTCTCATAAGAGATGCTTCGGATGGAGAAGTTGCCATACATAGTTTCCCCTCGTACGCACATAACCTCGAAGCCAGGGTAGCCACAAAGTTCCATCCCCCTTCCAGCAACATAAAAGGGATAGCTTATGGTCAGACCACTCTTGCTACACATAGTGGCCTCACAATCCTCATACGTCACCAACTGGGTTGACACTACCAAGATGGAGAGGAAGAGAATGTAAGCTAACGCTCTGTCAATACTACAACGCTCTATACCCATACTACGAACTGGAAAACAAACTCTGGTTTTTTAGGAATAAAAGGAAGGAGTCGATAGCACATATCAAAGTGCGCGCTCTCCCAATAGAGAGCATCAGCATAAGCAAAGACAAGGAGGATTTTACTATTTTGACGTTAAAGAAGGCATTCTCATTGGTAATCCCTTCCTGCATATTCAGTTTCTCGGAATCTGCTGATTCACTTTAGTTGACTGGAAGAGTGGACATGGAAGACTTAGAAGAGGAGACCTGAAGAGTGGACTTGAAGACTAGACGAAGCTCTGTTGTTTTGCGAAAAACTTTCTCCTCGTTTTTCGGCTTTTGGGGCCTAGAAAAGGAGTGGTCAAACAAAACCTTTTATGGTCAATGAAAATGCCCTTCTAAAATTAGGGAAAATAATTTCCGTTCCCATCAAGCATCCTCTCAACTTGGACATGGAAATCCCTCCCTGGCCTTCTCTGGCTCCTCTCGATTTCTCTCTCTAGAATCCTTTCACTCCCTCTCTCTCTCTCTCTCTCCCACTCCACCTCCCCTCGATCCCCTCCCAAGCCCGCTTCCGAGCAGCTCCTCCGCAGCCTGTCTCACCCTTCAAAGTCCCAATGAGGTTCTAGATTTGGTCTTGAATCGAAGTCAAAACTCATCTTCTACGACCGAGTTAAGAGCCCCTCGCTGTTAGTCGAATCTCGAACTTCACCATCGCGAGACTAGTTTCCTTTCTCATGTCTACATTTATCCTCCTCTTCCACCGAAGTCGTCTCGGTCAATTTTTGTAATATTTTGATCTTTTTATCAAGTCAAAAAGATAGGCGTGAAACCCAAAAAAGAAGAAAAAGGAGGGGCACTTTCAGCGTGAAGAGAACGAGAACTCGCTCGGGAAAATGAAAGAAAAAAAAGAGAAAAAAAAAAAAGAAAGAAGAAAGAAAAGGAAAGGAAAAAGAGAAGAAGGTTTTGCGTCAAGAGGACTTTGCCTTCAACTTTGTATCTAACAGCCCACTAAGTATTTGCACCCTCCATTCGTCTAATCAGAGTAATATTTGAAGTCATGATACAAATTTGGAGCAAGCCGTAAGTTTAAATCGAGTTCAGCAAAATCCTCCAATTCTACAACATTTCCTCGTTTGTCAAAGAGCGGTCAAAAAGATGGGTGCCACCAATAGGGAGGACGCCGAACCACCAACCGCCGAATCCCCGCCCTCCCTCTCGGTCGCAATCTCTTCAGCTCCCCCTAAGTATTCAGCATCAACGGCTCGGACCGCAGGTGCGCGATGGGCCGTCGAAGCAGGCGATCATTACTTCTTCCTCTTCATTTCTCGCTGTTTCCATCTCTCTCTCGCGTGAGAAGTATATTCGACTGCTAGTCACGCGCGGCGAACAGTGGAAAAAGGGAGAATTCGCAGTGAGCGAGTCAATGTGAGTCCACCCGCTCGCGTTCCTACTACTCTCCTCGCCGCTGCTGGGAAAGAAAATGGCCGTCTCCGTTCCAGTCCACACTGCCGTCGTCACCCTCCACCTCATCGCTTTCGTCTTCGCCTTCGGCATCAAGCACCGCCGAAGCATTGTAACTCTCTCTCTCTCTCTCTCTCTCTCTTCTCTCAGTTTTGACAGAACGTGATGTTCCTTAAGCGTGTTTGCTTTTGCACGTACTTACAAATTTCTCACTTTACACTTGAACTTCTTATATGAATTTCACTTTTATGGCCAAAGTCAGATCCTCTCAAACAAGAGCAGCTGGATTGGAGAAGACGGTTCGGTATTGCTGATGGAATTTGTCGAGGCCTACTATGTTTTCGTCGGGACACTAAACTATATAAAATTCAAAGCAATCTTAAGACGAGTAATAACTTATTGGATGAAGAGCTCAATTTAAAAATTTCAGATTTTTGAATGACTAAGGTATATGGGGACAAAGGAGATTGAGCAAATATACTAAGAGTTCCAATTGGTACCTCTCTCATTATTAATCTAGTACTTATTTCTTTTTTCCTACATAGCACGCATAAGGAATATGAACTTGATTCATGAAATGCAAGAGGTTGCATGGCTCCAGAATATGCAATGGAAGGGCAGTTTTTGGAAAAATTAGATGCCTTTAGATTCGGGGTACTATTGCCGGAGATCATAAGTGGAAGACAAAACACTAACTTCAATGAGGAAGATCCATCCTTGAGCTTGTTAGGATTCGTAAGTTGTTACCAATAGAGAACTCAATCTAGTTCCATCAACCCAAATTTCAATATTAATCAAACTCGAAATCTTTACATTTTTTTTTTTTTTTTTTTCAGGTATGGAAATGGGTTAATACCTTGAAAAACCCAAACTAGTACACTTGTAATAAATTTACCCCAAACTAATTTTGTTACCACCAAAAATCCCAAATCGGTGCACCTTTGACAAATTTACCCCAAACTAGTACACTTATAATAAATTTACCCTTTGTTAATTTTTGTTAAATTTGACTGTCAAATTATTAAATTAAATAATACATGACAGTTGACTAGTGTATTAGTTTGGGATTTTACTCTCCGTTTATCACATTTATATAATTTTGTGATTTTTTGTGGTATTCGTCCAATTTAATGAAAAGTATATTTGTCACAAATGTATTAATTTGGTTTTTTGGTAGTCGTATAAATTCTTTTGAGGTAAATTGGTTACAAGTATACCAATTTTGGGTTTTTTTTGTCAGTTGGAGTAAATTTGTCACAAGTGTACCGATTTGGGATTTTCATGGTTAAAAAAATAGTTTAAGGTAAATTTGTCAGGCGTGTATTAATTTGGAGTTTTTCAGGATATTAACCCATATGGAATTTGTGGAAGGAAGACTATGTTCCAGCAAACTAGCACTAGTCAACTGGGAAATTTCTAGGAGATGCTTCGAAGTTAAGGCCTTAAGATGCATCTTAGTGCACTTCTATGTACCATTTCAACCGTTATTTCAATGCTTAATGGTGAAATTTGTGGATCTTTCTAGTCTGAACAAACGTACTCACCAAGAGTTCAACAACCATAGATAGGTTCCTCTTGACAAAGCTAGAAGAATTGTTTTGCCAATAGTATTATTCTCACCATTGTTGAAGGTAGATGAAATGAGCCTACTAGATATAGCACCTAATGTAAATTCAGCTCAACGATGCAACTTGCTCATTTCTTGGTCATGAAATAAACTTGCCCGATCCTATTTACATGTCATGTTATTGAAAGCACGGTCTTTGTTGTTTCACGCTTGATCAAATTCATTCTTACTTCCAAATGTACGAATACCAACTAGTGGGAGATTAAATAAGAAAATTACTATAAATTCGGTGACTATTAGACATGGTTAGCACTTCACAGTTCTTGAGATACACATGCTTGTGTCATTGCAAAGTTGAGGTACAAGTGTTTGGTGCCTTCAGCGAGGATATTGCTTCTACTTCTCATTGGCAGGAAAGCAGGCTATTCCAATATTCAGGTTGTGTGGTTAATAGATTCTGTTAATACAGACACAACTTTACACTAAATATTGACATAGCACTGCATTAGATGCAAAGTCATGTTAAGATGCTTTTGTACTATGAATGACTTGGCATTATATAACTTTTGAGTCAGCTTAAAGTTCAGTACATTCAACAAATAATAGTGGAAAAATTCTAGTAAACTTATCTAGCAATCTTTATACACAAGTTCCTTATTGCATTGAATTTAAAGCTCTTGTTTATAAAAGTATCCTGACCAGACTATGTTTCACACAATCATGGACATTGAACTGGTTGGTGATGATCTAAATGGAGAAGACAAATAGGGCTTGGGAGGAACCTGCAAGCAGTCAACACTGCCTCTTAATTTATCCACCACCTCACTCATCGTCGGCCTATTTGAAGGATTGGTCTGTATGCACCACAAGCTCACTATTATCATCTTCCTAGCCTTCTCTCTGTCTCCTTCATTCACAATATTCTGCAGTCCAAGCTCTTCTTGAAGTTCGAGACGCTTGTGAATCAAATGCGGGAAGAATACTTCGCTGGTTCGACCAGCACCTGCCACTATGTTTTTCCTCCCGCCAACCATCTCAAGCACCGTCATACCAAAGCTGTACACATCCGATTTGTGAGATATTCCGCCAATGTTCCTGCAAAACACTTCTGGGGCGATAAACCCCACGGTTCCTCGCGCACCAAATAGTGAGATGGTGCTCTCATCTTGATGGCATATTTTTGCGAGGCCAAAATCAGAGATCTTGGGGTGATAATTTTCATCAAGAAGAATGTTGTGCGGCTTTATGTCGAAGTGCAATATTCTTGAGTTGCAACCTCGGTGCAAGTATTCGAGTCCTTGAGCAATGCCTACGGAGATTTGGTACAAGGTGTCCCATCCGAGGTGGCAATGACCTAGCTTGCTATAGTTCTCTTCATATATGAATTTCTCTAGAGATCCACTGGCCATAAACTCATAGACAAGAGCCCTTTTGCTTTTGTGAAAGCAAAACCTAGTAGATTAACAATGTTGACATGGGAAGTTCTTCTTATACTATTTACCTCATTGATGAATTCTTCACCATTTCCTCTTAGTTTGCTTAGGATCTTCACTGCCACAAGACGACCATTTGGGAGATTGCCTTTGTACACAGAACCATAGCCTCCTTGGCCAAGCTTTTCTTTGAATGAGTTTGTCATTCTCTTGATCTCAGCATAAGAATATCTTCTCGGAATTGACATCCCATCATTTTCAAAAGCAACCTCAAATTTATCAAACCCATTCATCTTCTTGCTCCACGGGACCATGGATTTTTTATTGCAAAATCTCTTTTTACAAAGATATGCTAGAACCATTGCAACAGCACCCGCCCCACATAATGAAGTAACTGTGACCAAAAGGAAATACTAAGTGTATATAAAATAGGAAAAAATCATTTCTATAGTGAAAGCTCCTTCTTAAATGGTAAATGAATGGGAATTTTGATTTCTGGAGGGCATGCACCATGCCATTGCCAAAAGTCTTGATTTTAATTCATACACATGGCTAAGAAATCAAGTATATGTTACTTACCAATGGCACCTTTCTTCAATAAGCTGTTACCTTTACCTGTAACGTTAAGGTAGAGACAATATGAGGGATCCCTTGCAAAAAAATAGACGATAAATAAGCAAAATTGTTGAGGACATTGAGATATGTAGACACGTAAAATGACGCTAGTGACCAAACACCATGACGTTGTAAGAAGACGATTGACAAATAAAAATGGAAATTAGGCAAAAGGATTTGCTTAAATCCTGGTGAAACTTACCAGCATCACAATTTTCACGACTAGATCCATCGGAGCAATAACAAACAAAGTCTTTGTCATCTGATCTGCCACATCGGCCTCCACTGTGTATGCACTTGGCACAACCCTTATTGGTCAACAATGTCCATTTCACTATGAACCCATCCTTCAGGAGCTTCCTGTAGTCGACACTTTTTATGGTTGGGTTGGGAATTCCCTCCTTCAGTTCAACTGGTATTCTGCTGCTTGAATTAAAGTCTCCATCCTTCCGTACTGCCCATTCTTCCCCATGTGTTAGTACAACAAACGTGTAATTTAATTGATCAGAACTGCAATTTAGCCGAGATTGAGGCAAATCTGTAGAAAATGTATCAGTGCAGCCATAGAAGAACTTTAGGTAATACTGTGCACTGGATTTCTGGAAGAGATTATAGCGATAATAAGAGGTGTTGGGACGAGGAACGAAGCAACCGGTGTCATTCATATACCGAGTTGCTAAATGAAAGGATTGCTTCTCATAAGAGATGCTTCGGATGGAGAAGCCGCCATACATAATTTCCCCTCCTTCACATCTAACCTCGAAGCCGGGGTAGCCACAAAGTTCCTGCCCACTTCCAGCAACATAAAAGGGATAGCTTATGGTCGGACCACTCTTGCTGCACATAGTGGCCTCACAATCCTCATATTTCACCGACTGGGCTGATACTACGAAGATGGAGAGGAAGAGAATGTAAGCTAACGCTCTGGCAATACTACAACGCTCTGTACCCATCCTTCAAACTGGAAAACAAAGTCTGCTTCAAAGACGAGGATGATTTTGCTATTTAATTCCTTCTTGCATATTCAGCTTCTTGGAATCTGCTGATTCACTTTAGTTGACTGGAAAAGTGGACATGGAAGACTCGAAAAGGAGACCTCAAGATCGGAATTGAAGACTAGACTAAGCTCTGTTGTTTTCCGAAAACGTTTTCCTCATTTTTCGGCTTTTGGGGCGTGGAAAAGGGGCGGTTCAAGAAAACCTTGTCCGGTCAATGAAAATACCCTTCTAAAATTAGGAAAATACTTTCCATTCCCATCTTTTCAGGCATCCTCTCAACCTGGGCATGGAAATCCCTCCCTGACCTTCTCTGGCTCCTCTCGATTTCTTTCTCTAGAAACTCCCTTCTCTCCCACTCTCTCCCTCCCAAACGCCTCTCCCCCTCCCTTCGATCCCCTCCCAAACCCGCTTCCGAGCAGCTCCTCCGCAACCAGTCTCACCCTTCAAGGTCCCAATGAGGTTCTAGATAGTCAAAACTCATCTTCTCCGACCGAGTTAAGAGCCCCTCGCTGTTAGCCGAATCTCGAACTTCACCATCGCGAGACTAGTTTCCTTTCTCATATCTACAATTATCCTCCTCCTCTACCGAAGTCGTCTCGGTCAATTTTTGTAATATTTCGATCTTTTTATCAAGTCAAAAAGATAGGGGTGAAACCCAAAAGAGAAGAAAAAGGAAAAGGAGAAGAAAAAGGAGGGGCACTTTCAGCGTGAAGAGAACGAGAACTCAAACTAAAGGTTTGATTGAGGAATTGTTGAGCTGTAAATATATATTGAAGTAATAGTTTATAATATTGTGGGATTATAGGATTTTACGGAACTCAATTTGGATTTACGATTTGCTCTAAATAAAATTTTGAATTTGGTCATGAGCGATGGTTAGTGGGCAATTAGTGGCTTTCTGACTGAATTTCGGTGGTTTTCAGCTCAATTTTGCGTTGACTAATTTAAGGGTCTTCTACTGCTTCACAAATCTTCTTATGGCATGATCAATTTTTGAGTTCAAGCTTCACGTTGCAAATAACTTTAAATATTCATTTCAGTAGAGAGTTTTGTTACCGTTTAAGCTTAATATAACCATTTTGTAGTTATTATAGTATTTTATTTATTTTAACACATGAAAGACGAGTGAAATGAGTTCGGTTAACAGAACATCGAGCTCAAGCCTAAGCCTCACTAATTTCGCCGAAAAATCGCCACGTCGGCATTTTAGTCGGATTGGTACTTAAGTAATATATTTTGCTCCGATTTTAGTACTTAAGTGTCATTTTCCTAACTTTTGGCACTTAAGTATCTCTCCGTGCCAAGTTTTGGCACTTGGGTTGTACTTTATCCCGAACTTCGCCATCGCAAGGGTAACTGCCTTTCGCATCGCTACATCTATTGTCCTCTTCAATCGAAGTCGTCTCTGTCAATTTTTTGTAATATTTAGTCAAAAAGATCGTGGTGGAACCCATAAAAAATATTTTTAAAAAAGAAAAAGTAACAGAAGAAAGAAAGGGCATGTTCAGCGTAAAGAGAACGAGAGCTCGCTCAGTGCAAAGTAAAAGAAGGACAAAGGGGAGAAGAAAGAAGAGGTAAGTAAAACGGGAGACGCTTTTGCGCCGGGTGACTTTGTCAAGCGATTTGACTTTGTATCCAACGCCAGTAAGTACCCGCCTCCTCCGTTGGTTTAATCGGAGTAATATTTGGGTTGAGGCACAAATTTTGGACTTTGTAGATTTTGAGTTACGAAATCCGAGTAAGGAGTGGTTGAGTTATAATTATGAATATATATATATATATATATATATATATATATATATTATAATATTAGGATATTGTGGATTTGTAGAATTATTTACTCATTTTGAGTCAATTAAGTTATGGGTCTTTTAGTGCTTCAAAATTTTTATTTTTAATTGTAAAGTCTCTTGAAACGAGTTTTGGTGGAGAGAATTATTGGCATGATTGGGCTTTACGGATAACTTTGAATATTCACTTTAGCTGAGAGTTTTGTTAACATGTATGAGTGGTTTGGTTAGCGTTTAAACTCAGTATAACTATTTTGTAGTAGTTGTAGTATTTTACTTAGTTTTGACATATGAAAGACGAGTGGAATGAGTTTGGTGAACATGATGTCTGATGAGGCTCCAGCTCACTAGCCTAGTGAGAGCTCTAGCTTGGCTATGGTCAATCAAGGAAAAAGCAAAAAGAAAGAGAAGACAAAAGAAAAAGATTAAAAGTATGATTTAACAAAAATTAAAAATTAAAAAATAATTAAAAAGAGTGCACGGAAGAAATTCAAATAAAATTTTCCATAACAAATGACAGAAAATTTTTATCCTACTTCACTTTTAGGATTGAGCCAAACATCAGAAAAATATTATCTTTTTTTTTAAAATGGCTTATTGAAAAATATTTTTCATAAATGAAATATTTTTCGTGAAATAAATGAACCTTAATGAAAAAACTTGATTTTTCCTTGTAAATAAACCATATATGTTTGGTAAATATTAAGATGTGCGCTATGTTGTTAGGAAAGAGTAAGAGGCATAAGAAAGTGTAAAAGAAAACCATTAGGAAAGATTAAAAGAGATTAATGCTCCATTTGTTCACAAAAATAAAAATATTTAAAAATATTTTCCTAGAAATGATCATTTGTATCATTTGAAATAATTAATCAATGAAAAATATATTTTTATTCATTTAGTTTTATAAGCGATATAAACAATCATTTCTAAATATTTTCCATATCATTTATTTTCCTTCATGTATACTTTTATTTTGCATTTGTTTATAAACTCATAAGAAAATATTCATGAATAATATATTCTTTTCCTTTTTTTCTTCTCTCACAAGCATCGAAATAACATTGCAATTTTATTCCTTTAAATCTTTATTTACTTTTTTCCTCATAATTATCCAGATCCTCTCATTTCTTTCTTAATCAGTTCATCCAAATTAAGCAATTATGTTACAAATTCAGATTATTTATTGCAGCTTTTCTTTCCTTTTTTTTTTCCTAGAATAGAACACAACATAATTCCTTTAAGTCTTTTACTTCCTTATCCCCCATAATTGTTCGAGATCTCTCATTTGTTTCCTAATCACTCCGGTCCAAATCAAGTGGTTAATATACTTCCGTTCTGATTCAGAAATTTTATTACGTTTCACTCTCCTTTTTTTGTGGGGGATAAAATGATAAAACTCAATATCGCGTGGAAAGAAAAGGAAAAGACAAATAAAAAAAAAAAAAAAAACCCGAAACCGAGCGGGTAATGGGCCGTCGCGACCCGCGACTTCCCGGCGACCCGTCCGGGTGGATCGGCGCCTCGGCCCTCCGGTATCCAACGGCGCTCCAGCTGTCCGTCTAGACATTTGTTTCCTCGTTTCTCGCTTTTCCACCTCTCTCGCTCGATAGAAGTATATTCGACTGCGAGTCACGCGCGCCGAACAGTAGGAAAAGGGGAGATTTCGCAGTGAGCGAGTCAGAGTGAGTTCACCCGCTCGCGTTCCTACTCCTCTCCTCGCTGCTGGGGAAAAGAAAATGGCCGTCTCCGTTCCTGTCCTCGCCGCGGCCGTCGCCCTCCACCTCTCATCGCCTTCGTCTTCATCTTTGCTGTCCGCGCCGAACGCCGCCGTGGCACTATAACTCTCTCTCTAGTCGAAGTTTTGATAGAACGTGATGTTCCTTGAGCGTGTCTGCTTTTGCACATACTTACACATGTATCAGTTTACATTTGAACTTTTTATATGAATTTCACTTTTAATGGCCTAAGTCAGATCCACTCAAACGAGATCAACGGGATTGGAGAAGACGGTTCGGCATTGCTGATGGAATTTGTCGAAGCCTACTATATCTTTGCCGGGACACTAGACTAATTAAAATTCAAAGAGATCTTAAGAGGGATAATAACCTGTTGGATGACCAAGGTATTTGAGGACAAAAAACATTAAGCAGATATACAGAGAGTTCCGATTAGCACCTCTCTCATTATTAAATCTAATACCAATTTCTTTTTCCTATGTAGCATGCATAAGATAAGGAATATGAATGTGATTCATGAATTGCAAGCAGTTACGTAGCTCCAGAGTATGCAATGAAAGAGCTTTTTGAGAAAAACTCTGATATCTTTAGATTTTAAATACTATTGGCACCAATCATAAGTGGGGAATTGAACACTAGCTTTAGTGAGGAAGATCCATCCTTAAGCCTATTAGGATTCATAAGTTGTGACCAACAAAGAACTCAATCTATTTCCATCGACTCAAATTCCAATAATAATCATACTCAAAATCTTCACTTTTCTTTTTCTCCTTTTTCGCAAGTATGGAAATTGTGGAAGGAAGACTAGGTTCTAGCATTAGTCAATCGAGAAATATCTGTGAGATGCTTCTAAGTTGAAGCTTGAGATGCATATTAGTGAGCTACTCTGTATGATTTCAACTATTATTTCAACACTTAACGGTGAAATTTGTGAATCTTCCTAGTCCGACCAAACCTATTCACCAAGAGTTTAATAGCCACCAGCAGGTTTCTCTGGACAAAGCCAGAAGAAATGTTTTGCCAATAATATTATTCTTACCACTGTCGAAGGCATAGATGAAATGAATATGCCAGGTAAAACATAATCCGTAAATTCGACTCGGCAATGCAATTTATAGCCGGCTAATGTCTAAGTCATGAAATGAGCCTACCTGATCCTATTTACATGTCCTTGTCATTGAACTTATAGATAGCTCATTGCATTAAATTTGAAGCTTTTAGTTATAAAAATATTCTTGCCAAATTATGTTTCACACAATCATGGACATTGAAGTGGTTAGTGATGATCTTGACGGAGAAGACAAATAGGGCTTGGGAGTAACTTGTAGACAAGCAACACCGCCTCTTAACTTATCCGCACCACCTCACTCATCATCAGCCTATTTGAAGGATTGGTCTGTATGCACCACAAGCTCACTATTATCATCTTCCTAGCCTTCTCATCGTCCCCTTCATTCACAATATTTTGCAATCCAAGCTCTTCTTGAAGTTCAAGACGCTTGTGAATCTAGTGTGGGAATTATACTTCACTAGTTTGATTAGCACCTGCCACAATGTCTTTCCTCCCGCCGACCATCTCAAGCACCATCATCCCAAAGTTGTACACATCTGATTTGTGAGATATTCCACCAAAGTTCCTACAAAACACTTCCGGAGCAATAAACCCATGGTCCCTCGCACACCAAATAGTGAGACAGTGCTCTCATCTCGATGGCATATTTTTGCAAGGTCGAAATCAAAGATCTTGGGGCAATAATTTTCATCAAGAAGAATGTTGTGCGGCTTTAATCGAAGTGTAATATTCTCAAGTGGTAGCCTCGGTCAAGTATTCAAGTCCTTGAGCAATGCCTAGGGAGATTTGGTACAAGGTGCCCCATCCGACGTGGCAATGACCTAGCTTGTTGTAGTTCTCTTCATATATGAATTTCTCCAGAGATCCATTGGCCATAAACTCATAGACAAGAGCCCTTCTGGTTCTGTGAAAGCAGAAACCTAGTAGATGACCAACGTTGACATGGGAAGTTCTGCTTATACTATTTACCTCATTGATGAATTCTTCACCATCTCCACTTAATTTGCTTAGGATCTTCACTGCCACAAGATGACCATTTGGGAGATTGCCTTTGTACACAGAACTATAGCCTCCTTGGCCGAGCTTTTCTTTGAATCAGTTTGTCATTCTCTTGATCTCAACATAAGAATATCTTCTCGGAATTGATATACCATCATTTTTGAAAATGACCACAAATTTATCAAACCCATTCATTTTCTTGCTCCATGGGGCCATGGATTTCTGATTGCAAAATCGCTTTTTACAAAGATATGCTAGAACCATGGCAATAGCACCCACCACACATGCATCGTGCCATCGCCAAAAGTCTTGATTTTAATTCATACGCATGGCTAAAAAATCAAGTATATGTTACTTACAAATGGCACCTTTCTTTGGTAAGCCGTTGCCTTACAACGTTAAAGCAGAGACAATATGAGGGATCCCCCTGCAAAAAGTAGACGATAAATATGCGACATTGTTGGGGACATTGAGACATGTAGACACGTGAAATGACGCTAGTGACCAAACATCAGGAAGTTGTGGGAATACGCTTGACAAATAAAAATGGAAATTAGGTAAAGGGACTTGCTTAAGTCTTGGTGAAACTCATCAGCATCACAATTTTCGCGGCTAGATCCATCAGAGCAATAGCAAACAAAGTCTTTTGTCATTTGATCTGCCACATCGGCCTCCACTATGTAAGCACTCGGCACACCTCTTGTTGGTCCACAATGTCCAGTTCAATGCGAACCCATCCTTCAAGAGCTCCCTGTAATCAACACTATTTATGGTTGGGTTGGGGATTCCCTCCTTCAATTCACCGGTATTCTGCTGCTTGAATTACAGGATCCATCCTTCTGTTCTGGCCATTTTGTCCCACGTGTTAGGACAACAAACATGAAATTTAATTGATCAGAAGTGCAACTTAGCTGAGATTGAGGCAAGTCCGTAGAAAATGTATCAGTGCAGCCATAGAAGAACTTTAGGTAATTTTGGGAACTGAAGATTTGGAAGAGATAAAGAGTGAAGATGGGTGAAGGGATGAGGAACAAAGCAACCAGTGACATTCGTTTTCCGAGTTGCTAACCAATAGGACCGCTTCTCATAAGAGGTGCTCCGGATGGAGAAGTTGCCATACATGGTGTCCCCTCCTTTGCATCTAACCTCGAAGCCAGGGTAGCCACAGAGTTTCTACACACTTCCAGCAACATAAAAGGGATAGCTTATGGCCGGACCACTCCTGCTACACATAGTGGCCTCACAATTCTCATATTTCAACGACTGGGCTGACACTACCAAGATGGAGAGGAAGAGAATGTAAGCTAACGCTCTGGCAATACTACAACGCTCTATACCCATACCACGAACTGGAAAACAAACTCTGGTTTTTGAGAAAGAAAAGGAAGGAGTCGATAGCACATATTAAAGTGCGCGCTCCACCAATGAATAGCATCAACATAAGCAAAGACAAGGATGATTTTACTATTTGGATGTTAAAGAAGGCATTCTCATTGGCCGTTCCTTCCTGCATACTCAGTTTCTCGGAATCTGCTGCTTCACTTTAGACATGAAGAGGAGACCTGAAGAGTGGACTTGAAGACCGGAACAAGCTCTGTTGTTCTTCGGAGAACATTTTCCTCGTCCTTCGGCTTTTGGGGCGCAGAAAAGGAGTGGTCAGACAAAACCTTTTCCGGTCAATGAAAAATGCCCTTCTAAATTAAGGTAAAATAATTTCCGTTCCCATCTTTTGCAGGCATCCTCTCAACCTGGACATGGAAATCCCTCCCTGGCCTTCTCTGGCTCCTCTCGATTTCTCTCTGTAAAATCCCTTCACTCTTTCTCTCTCCTCGATCCCCTCCCAAACCCGCTTCCGAGCAGCTCCTCCGCAACCTGTCTCACCCTTCTAAGTCCGAATGAGGTTCTAGATATGGTCTTGAATCGAAGTCAAAACTCATCTTCTCCGACCGAGTCAAGAGCCCCTCGCTGTTAGCTGAATCTCGAGCTTCGCCATCGCGAGAGTAATTTCCTTTCTCATTTCTACATTTATCCTCCTCTTCGACCGAAGTCGTCTCGGTCAATTTTTGTAATATTTTGATCTTTTTATCAAGTCAAAAAGATCGGGGTGAAACCCAAAAAAAGAAGAAAAAGGAAAAGGAAAAGAAAGAGGAGGGACGCTTTCAGCGTGAAAGAGAACGAGAGCTCGCTCGGGAAAATGAAAGAAAAAAGAGAGAGAAAAATAAAGAAAGAAGAAGGTAAAGGAAAGGAAAGGAAAAAGGGGAGGATTTTGCATAAGGAGGGCTTTGCCAAGTCTAATTTGACTTCGTATCCAACATCCTAGTAAGTACTCACGCCTCCGTTCGTCTTGGGTAAGTACACAAATTTGCGGGCTTTGTGGATTTTGAAATAAAGATTTGATTAAAAAAAAATTTGAGCTGTGAATATATATTGAAATAAAAGTTTATAATGTTATGGAATTGTAGAATTTTACGGAGCTCGATTTGGATTTACAATTTATTCTAAACAAAATTTTGAAGTTGATCCTGATTAATGATTAGTGGGCAATTAGTAGCCTTCCGACTAAATTTCAATAGTTTTCGGCTCGATTTTGAGTTGACCAATTTCTGGATCTACTTCGCAAATCTTCTTATAGTATGATCAAGTTTTGAGTTGAAACTTCATGTTAACATTCATTTTTGGTGGAGATTTTGTTTCGAGTTTAGCTTAGCGTAACTATTTTAAAACTGTAGTATTTTACTCATTTTGACATATGAAAAATGAGTGAAATGAGTTTGGTTAACATAACGTCGAGTTCAAGCCAAAGCCTAAGCCTTGCCGATCTAGTGAGGTTCAAGCTCGCTAGTCTAGTAAGAGTTCGAGTTTGCTTGTAGTCGGTTGCCCGCTGAGGACAAAACAAAAAAAAAATAAATAGAAATCTTATTTAAAAAATAATTAAAAAGGAGAGTGAAAATCAAATAAAATATTAAATTATGAAAAATATTTTCTAATTTATTTTCAAATTTGAGCTAATCACAAAAACATATATATATTTTTCCTGAAAAATGACTTCCTAAAAAACATATTTGGTAAATATTAAGGCTCGCACAATATTTGTTAGGATTGATTAAGAGGCATGATAAAGTGTAAAGGAGCACAGTCGTGTTTAATTGGAAGGAAATAGATGGAAGAAAAAATTAGGAAGGATTACAAAGATTAATATTTTATTTGCTTCGTAAAAGATAAATGGTTTGAAAAATATTTTCATAAAAATGATCATTTGTATTTTTGAAATAATTAGCCAATGAAAAAAATTTTATTGTTAAAATAATCTATGTCTAAATGTTTTCATTGATAATGAAAATATTTTTTTGTTCATTCATTTTTATAAACAATACAAACAATCATTTCTAAAAATTAATTTCCACATCGTTTATCTTCCACAATATAAAGTTACCCGAATAAAGTTACAAGAAAGATCGGTCTGGCCAATTTTTTAAGACCATTTTAAACAAACTTATTTTTTTCCTCTCTTATACTTTTATTTTACTATTTATAAATGCATGAGAAAATATTCATGAATAATGTACTATTTTCCTGTTTTTTTTTCTCACTAGCATCCAAATAACATTATACTTAATTCCTCTAAATCATTATTTACTTTTCTCCTCATAATTATCCAGATCCTCACACTCCTTTCTTAATCAGTCCATCCAAATTAAGCAATCACGTTACAAATTCAGAACATTTATTGTAGTTTCCTTTCCCTTTTTGGGGGAGAATAGAACACAATATAATTCCTTTAAATCTTTTACTTCCTTTTCCCTCATAATTTGTTCAGATTCTCTCATTTGTTTCCCAATCACTCCATCCAAATCAAGTGGCTAATCTACTTCCGCTGCAGATTCAGAAAATTTATCGTAGTTTCACTCTCCTTATTTCGCGGCGGATAAAATATAACACAATATCGCGTGGAAAGAAAAGGAAAAGATTAAAAAAAAAAAAAAAAAACCGAAAGCTTGGCGGGCAATGGGCCGACTTCTAGCGACCCGTCCAGGTGGATCGGCGCCTCCGGGATCCAACGGCTCTCCAGCTGTCTCTCCAGACAATTGTTTCCCCGTTTGTCAAAAAGCGGTCCAAAAGATGGGCCCCACCAAAAAAGGAGAGGGCGCCGAACCAAAATCCCTCCGGGCCATCGCCCCGAATCCCCGCCCTCCATGTCGGTCGCAATCTCTCCAGCTCCCCCCGAAGTACTCAGCATCGACGGCTCGGATCGCAGGCGCGCGGTGGGCCGTCGAGGCAGGCGATCGTTGCTACTTCTTCTCCCTCCTTCCTCTTCCTTCCTCGCCTTTCCGTGTCTCTCACTCGAAAGAAATATAATTCGAGTGCGATTCACGCGCGGCGAACGGTGGGATAAAGGAAAATTTCGCAGTGAGCGAGTCAGTGTGAGTCAACCCGCCCGCGTTCCTACTCCCTCTCCTCGCCGCCACCGCCGCCGGGAAAGAAGAAATGGCCGTCTCCGTCCCCATCCTCGCCGCTCCGTGCTTTAGCTAGTAGTTTCAAATTGTTCTGCGCAAAGCGTTCTCTTTCTCGAGAGTCATGGTCTGTGGTGGGAAAATCAATTTCGCGGCTCTTAGATGGTGTTTGTCCCATGAAGAACAAATTGACATTCCATTTACCGTCCCCTTGGAACTGAAAATGACAGAAGGAAAGTGGATTTTATCTCCCTGCTGCGTAGAAGTTCCTAGTGTGATGGATCGTGTTTCAGCCTCCTGAATGTTTTTAAACCTCTCCGGTCATAGTCCCGGCATTGTAAAATCTACCAAAATGTCATGTTAATGACCCCTGGTTACCTTCGCGTCCATTCTTTTTCCCCTGTTACAAAAGCTAATGCAGTGGAGTCTTATTAGAGGAAGCCGAAGTAACCATGTTGAAGGCTTTCAGCGTTAATTTACAAAAGCTAATGCAATGGAGTCTTATTAGAGGAAGCCGAAGTAACCATGTTGAAGGCTTTCAGCGTTAATCAGGCAAAGGAGGAAGTTCGTTTGCATCTCTAATCCTCTTCAGTCAACCTCGAAAGTTTTCATCTCCACTAAAGCTGCACATCCTCAATGGCTTTGTTATAATAATTATGTTTTAACCATTTAATGCATCCTATAATAGAAACAGCTTATGGATAGCTCATTGCATTGAATTTAAAGCTCTTAGTTAAAAAAGTAATCTTGCCAAACTATGTTTCATACAATCATGGACATTGAAATTGTTGGTGATGATCTTGATGGACAAGACAAATAGGGCTTGGGAGGAACTTGGAGACAAGCAATGCCGCCTCTTAACTTATCCACTACCTCATTCATCGTTAACCTATTTGAAGGATTGATCTGTATGCACCACAAGCTCACTATTATCATCTTCCTAGCCATCGGTGTCTCCTTCATTCACAATATTCTGTAGTCCAAGCTCTTCTTGAAGTTTAAGACACTCGTGAATCTGATGCGGGAAAATACTTTGCTGGTTCGATCAGCACCTACCACTATGTTTTTTCTCCCACCGACCATCTCGAGCACCCTCATCTCGAGCACCGTCATCCCAAAGTTGTACACATCCGATTTGTAAGATATTCCACCAAAGTTCCCGCAAAACACTTCTGGAATGATAAACCCCACGGTCCCTCACGCACCGAATAGTGAGATGGTACTCTCGTCTCAATGGCATATTTTTGCAAGGCTGAAGCCGGAGATCTTAGGGCTATAATTTTCATCAAGAAGAATGTTGTGTGGCTTTATGTCGAAGTGTAATATTCTCGAGTTGCAGCCTCAACGTAAGTATTCAAGTCCTTGAGCAATGCCTATGGAGATTTAGTACAAGGTGTCCCATCCGAGGTGACAATGACCTAGCTTGCTATGGTTCTCTTCATATATGAAGATCCATTGGCCATAAACTCATAGACAAGAGCCCTTTTTCGTTTTGTGAAGGCAAAAACCTAGCACATGGGAAGTTCTTCTTAACCGTTTACCTCATTGATGAATTCTTCACCATCTCCTCTTAGTTTGCTTAGGATCTTCATTGCCACAAGACGACCATTTAGGAGATTGCCTTTGCACACAAAACCATAACCTCCTTGGTTGAGCTTTTCTTTGAATGAATTCATCATTCTCTTGATCTTAGCATAAGAATATCTCCTTGGAATTAATATACTATCATTTTTGAACGACCTCAAATTTATCAAACCCATTCATTTCCTTGCCCTATGGGGCCATGGATTTCTAATTGCAAAATGTCTTTTTACAAAGATATGCTAGAACCATTGCAACGGCACCCACCCCACATAATGAAGCAACTGTGACCAAAATAAAATACTAAGTGCATATAAAATAGGAAAATTCATTTCTATAGTGAGAGCTCCTTCTTAAATGGTAAATGAATAGGAATTTTGATTTCTGGAAGGCATGCACCGTGCCATAGCCAAAAGTCTTGTTTTTAATTCATACGCATGGCCAAGACATCAAGTATATGTCACTTACAAATGGCACATTTCTTCAGTAAACTGTCAACTTTACCTACAACGTTAAAGTAGAGACGGTATGAAAAATCCCCTATAAGAAATAGATGCAAAAGATGCAACTTTGGAGACACTTAAAATGACGCTAGTGATCAAACACCAAGAAGTTGTGAGAATATGCAGACAAAATGATTTGCTTATTGCAGCAAGTCCTGATTAATGTTACCAGTATGACATATTTTGGGATAGGATCCCTCAGAGCAATAGCAAACAAAGTCTTTGTCATTTGATCTGACACATCGGCCTCCACTGTGTATGCACTCGGCATGACTGTGACATCCCGATTTTCCAATTTTATTTTCAATAAATTGAGATGGGCATTTCGTTGGCACGCATATAGTTCTTTTCCTTGAGTCGGCCACTCATGTGGAAACTAGTCTATCGGGTGAAGCTGTTAAGAGTTTCTAATGCATCAGACTCAAGAATTTGACCAGGAAGCGACCTTTCGATCGAGCTAATCTACAAGGGTCATTACGGCACAATTAAAATCGATTAGAGATCAGAGATAGGTCGACTTGATAGAGGCATGTGATCAGGTGTGGGTGATTCCACCAGATCACACAATTCGTGTCGATCGGCCTTTGGACCGACTTTTCATCGATTGGGTACCCTGTGTTCGTATTTGAAACCTTGAGATTATCCCGACAATCGAAAGTCGCCAATGTTTCAAAGATGTACATTGTGGCTTGAGATGATCAACCACATGTCAAATGCATGAAAATTTCTAAAGGTTACCCGATAGGTTGGGCCGCGGTAGTATCGTGCCAAAGTGAAATTAACAGTGGGATTGAGATTGAATTCAAAAATTGGAAGTCTGGGTGTGTCGCAAATCATTTTAGGAATATTGACTCATCTTTGGAAGATTTTTCATGCAAGTCGAGTTTTTCAGCAAAATAATCAGAGAATGGCTAATTTGGCTCGAGAAATTAGTAGGCCCGCCTTTGGTCTTGCTACTAGGACTTAACTTGGTTCTATGGACAAGTGAAGATGTGAATTGAAGTGTGGTGATATCGGATTAATTTTATGGACTTCAATTTGATTTAATTGGAAGAGAATGAAGTGGAATTGAAGAATTGGTTGTACAAGATTTTATACCCCGGCGGAAAATGAAATTGGACCTATTGAAGATAGTTGTGGAGGATTTGAATTTTAGTGGAAGATGACATCACCCTATGTCATGGTAGTTGGCCAAATTGAAGAAGAATTTAACAAGTGGAGGGGGGAGATTAAACCAACTTCTTCTTCAACCTTGGGAAGAGAGAGAGAGAGAGAGAGAGAGAGAGAGAGAAAAGGGGAAGGAAGGGAGCTGCTCATGCGTGACCAACCAGCCGCCGGAGCCCCTTCGCCGTTTGCCCGTCGCCGCCAGCTTGCCGGCCGGAGCCTCGCCGTCTTTTCCGTCACCGTTGCCACCATGCCGTCCGCGCACCTCGCCTGCTCGCCCGACCGGTCGAAGACCAGCGAAGGTTGCAGCACCGTTGGAGAAGCTGCTCGCCACCCATGCTCTGCTCGCCATCGCCGGAGTCGCCGTCCTCGCCCCGTATCGTCTTGCCGCCGAGTTGCCGTCCTCGCGCACCGCTGCTGGCCGCCCGTCTTGGCGGCCTTCTCGCCTAGCTCGTCATCCCGAGCTACTATTCAGCTCGTGCAGGAGCTGCCGGAGCTCATCTCCGCCACCATGAGGCCTCGCCTGGCTGCCGCCTCGCCCGTCCGAGCCACCGTCGAGCTACTGCCCCGATCCTCCACCCATTCTGGCGCCGGATCCGCCTCCTCCAGCCCTAAAGCAGCAGCTGCAGAAAATGGGTATTGTAGCCCGCTCGTGGCCCGTTTTGGCCACCTTCCCGAGCTCGGATGCTCAGCCCACCTTGAGGAAAGTCGATCCTCGCGTCGTTCCCCTCGTTTTGGTTTGCTCGATTCGTTAATCGGGTGAGTTTAGCTTACTAAACCTCGCTTAGAGGGTTAAGTATGCTTTATGTGTGCTTACCTTAAGTTAATTAAGCTTAGCTGGTTAGTTTAGTTTATTTAATTGTGAAGTAGATTAAAAGATTGGTTTAACTTAAAGTGTGTTTAGTTAAGGTTAAATTGATGTTTATATTAGTATAATGGTGATTTGACATAAATGAATTACTTTTGGGATTAAATAAATATTTCGAAATTGTTTGATAATCTAATAATATTTTATTATTCGAAATGATTAAAATATTATTATTTAATTATTTTCGGAATAAATTTAATTAATTATTAGATTCCGAAAATTTTGTCGGGACCCTAAATTCTCAGAATCTCGTGGCGGTTGCTCTTTGTGTAGTTAGATTTTGAAATTGACGATTGAATATTATAAATTGAGTGTGAATCGTGAAAGATATGGATATTATTATTTAATTGATTTTCAGAATAAATTTAATTATTTAATAAATTCCGAAAATTATTTTGGGACTTTATTTTCTCAGAATTTCATGCCGATCGCTGCTGTGCATTTAGAATTTGAATTTGATGAATGGATGTAGCAAATTGAGTGTTGATTGTGATAAATAGAGATTTTAATCATAAAAACCCAAGTGTCGGGTTTTAATGCGAAAATCGGATTTTTAATCATTATATTAAATAGTGGGGTTTGAAAAAATGAGATATTGGCTTTTTGATTCGAAATTAGCGTG